>CM060334.1:37205456-37232956 GCA_030674155.1 Stramonita haemastoma | reverse complement strand
GAAAAGAAAAGGGGAAAACGGAAGAAAGTAGGGACAGACGGGAAAAAAATAAGGCACCGAAGGAAGCAATGATGAAAGAAAGAAAGAAAGAAAGGAAGAAAGAAAGAAAGGAAGAAGAAAGAAAGAAAGGAAGAAAGGAAGAAAGAAAGGAAGAAAGGAAGAAAGAAAGAAAGAAAGAAAGAAAGGAAGGAAGGAAGGAAGGAAGGAAGGAAGGAAGGAAGAAGAAGAAAGAAAGAAAGAAAGAAAGAAAGAAAGAAAAGAAAGAAAGAAAGATAGATAGATAGATAGATAGATAGATAGATAGATAGATAGATAGATAGATAGATAGATAGGAAAAAACAGAAAGGAAGAAAATATGAAAGAAAGAAAGGAATGATGGAAGGAAGAATAAAAGAGAAAGAAAGAAAAAGGAAAGGAGATAGACAGAGAGAACGAAATAAAACGGAAGAAAGGAGGAGAGGAAGGTAGGAAGGAAAGAAGGGAGAAAGGGAATAGAAAAAAGGAGGGAAGAAAGGAAAAAGAAAGTAAGAAAAAGAGAAAGGAAAGAAGAATTTTAAAAATTAAGGGGAAAAAAAGAAGAAAGTAAGAAATCAAAAATAAAGAAAAGAAAAAAAAGATGAAAGGAAAGAAAGAATAAATCGAAAGAAAGAAAGACAGAAAAAAGGAGAGAGATGGAGGAAGGAAAAAATGGTGGAAGGGGGAAAAAGAAAGAAAGAAAGACAGGGAGATAGAAAGAAAGAGAGAGAGATAGATATATAGATAGATGGATGGATGAAGAAAGAGAGAGAGAAGAGAGAGAGAGAGAGAGAGAGAGAAGAGAGAGAGAGAGAGAGAGAGAGAGAGAGAGAGAGAGAGAGAGAGAGAGAGAGAGAGAGAGAGAGAGAGAGAGAGAGAGAGAGAGAAAGAGAGAGAGAGAGAGAGAAGAAAGAAAGAGAAGAAAGAAAGAAAAGAAAAGAAAGAAAGAAAGAAAGAAAGAAAGAAAGAAGGAAGGAAGGAAGGAAGGAAGGAAGGAAGGAAAGAAGGAGGGAGGGAGGGAGGGAACGAGGGAGGGAAGGAAGGAAAAAATAAAGAATGAAAAAAGGAAATGTTAAAATATAGTGGTGAGGGAGGGGGGTGGAGTCGTTCATGAAGAAAGAAAGAAAGAAAGAAAGAATAAATAAAAGGGGAAAAGGATGGAAGACAGGAAACGGGGGAAAAAAAGGACGGAAGGAAGATAGAAAGGGAACCATGTGTGTGTGTGTGTGTGTGCGTGCGTGCGTGCGTGCGTGCGTGCGTGCGTGCGTGTGTGTGTGTGTGTGTCAGAGAGAGACAGAATACTGATAATAATTATTATCATTATTATTGTAATCATTATTTTTGCTGTTATTATCATCATTGTTGTTATTGTTTTTTATTTTTATTATTATTATTATTATTATTATTATTATTATTATTATTATTAGCAGCAGCAGCAGCAGCAGCAGCAACAGCAGCAGCAGCAGCGTCATCATCATCATCATCATTATTATCATTATCATTATCATTATTATTATTATTATTATTATTATTGTTGTTGTTGTTGTTGTTGTTGTTGTTGTTGTTGTTGTTGTTGTTGTTATGTTATTGTGTTATCATTATCATTATAGGTGTTGTTATTGTTGGTGATGTTCGCATTCATCATCATCATCTTCGTTGTTGTTGTTGTTATTATCATTATTGTTGTTATAATTATTGTTATTATTATTATCATCATCATAGTAAATATGGTGATAATAATAATCATAATCACAGTACTATCACCACTGCTACTAGTAGTAATTATAACAATGGCTACTACCGTCATTGTCTTCATTATTATCACAATACTATCATTATTATCATTAACATCATCTTCGCCACTATTTTTGTCATCTTTTTAGCATTATATTCAGTATCATCATTAGCATTCTTATCTTTATTATTATTATCCTACTATTAGTGCACCATTGTAGGCTAAAGCTGTTTTCTTAATCAAAGCTTTTTTTCTTTGCAGTCAGTCTGAGAAACGACCGGACACCAGACTCCAACAAAAAGGCCAAGTCCTTCACGCGCTGAGCCTGATTTAAAAAAAAAAAAAACGACAACAACAAAAACCGATGGCACCACATGAATTCAGGAGCTCTCCTGCACACGTAAAAGAACCCACAACAACACGAAAAGAGTTCATTCTAACCAGAAAAATTGTGTGGTAAAAATCCCTTCTTGTAGCCAACTAAATACACACAGAGGGTGTAAAACACACACACACACACACACACACACACACACACACACACACACACACACACACACACACACACACAGAGGCAAACACGGGTGGCGTTTCCCTGTGGCTACGTGTTCTACCCGGGCACAGCAGTTCAAGCTTCAGTCTACAGACAAGAATACAACAATGGTCTGCAGTACAGGCATTGTTCCCTGTGCTTCCTGCTCTGTCGGCGACAACAGGATACACGGTTATTGCCCCTAGCTGACACCGGAACTGACACAACCTCGGCGAGCAGCTTTCATTTCTGGAAACTTCTGTGTTCAGAAGAATGAAAACGTGATGTCGGAAACCAGAAAAATCGTTGCGGTGTCGGAATTTGACATGATTAGTCTCGTGCAGTCCCAGTAAGCACAGTGTCGATTACGTATGTGGTGTTATCTCTGCCTTTTTTTAAGACAGATGTAGGACTGTTGTTCAGAGACCATGATTAGGTTCAATAGTAACTGAACTTTCCTCGGTTGAGTGCGTGTTAATCGATTTATCGATCTCCTGAACTGATTTTCTGTGTCCTAGCTTCATCACCACCACCATCATCATTACCATCACCCACCACTCTTGTACTAACCAATACCCAGGAAGCACAAAAGGCACCAAGCACACATACATGCACACATGTTAGCTCATAAGATAGAACTTTACAAATCTATACGATAGTAATCCAGTACAGTCTATTTTAAAGTCGACAGATTTAGTTCTAACTTCGACATATGAAAATATGGGTTCTAAAGAACATGTCAGATCTGAATATTTCTGACAGAAGTTGGTAGAGAGTTCCAGAAGACAGGAGCTGGGATATGAAAACATCTTTCTCCAAGTGATCTGGAACACACTCTTTTCGTACGTGATATGAGCAGACGAGAAAACTGACAGAGAAGAGAGAGACAGGATTAGGAAACATGGTACTAAATGACAAAATGCCAGGACAGCAATCTTGATTTTCATTCAATATGTGATTGGGAGCCACTTGATGATGAAAAAATCTATGGTTGCTACAGTTGAAAAGAAAGCAAAGTAGGCTTTGCTATCAGGGTTAACTGCTTCTTTTTCCGGTCTCTTCTTTAACACATGTAGCACAAGTGCCGATGCTGCCGTATGTTGCATAGACCTAGAAAGTGCATTAGTTATCATGATCTCATCCGAATATTACTTTTTCCCCCGCTCCTGATAAAAGTGTTGTCAATAACCCACTACCGTACCATCTAGAGTTATATTTTTTGCTAATTTGTGAATAAAGTAAAATTGCTCTGACCATTATGACAATGATAAATGGGATTTGTTCTGATGAAGTTTGCATATATTTATTTACATAAGTTTGCCCTTCGATTCTCTGCGTAATTTCTTCATGAGAAATATCAAATATCAAAGAGCCTGGTTTGTTCTTCTTTCATAACACTGATGCTTGAGGACTCCGAGCTTACAGATAACTTGAAATAAATAAACAAAAAAGGCGCGAATACAAACTAATGACTGGATAATTACACTCTAAACAAAAGCGCTTTGAAACGGCGATCTTTGGTCACTACCACAAGCTTTCAGATTCATTACAAAGTTTTAAGACAGGCAGAAAACCAAGGGGTGAAACCTAAAAACGAATTGATATGTAGTGTTTATAGCAATGATGCCCAACATACTAATCAGTTAACCAATCACGTGATACCACACCATAAATTAAGAAAAAAGAGATGAATTAATGAGCAGAGGTCAAATGGCATGGAAAATACCAGACCAAGTGCCGAGAGAGGCCATTTTGTGTCTATCAGACATGGCTTGCTCATCTATCGTCTGCTGCCTCCTGATTGACCTTCACCTTCTTCATCTCTTCCTCTACACCTGCCACATCCTCTTCCTTCTCTTCTTCCTCCTCCTCCTCTTCCTCCAATCTGCGCTCTGCCTTCACCGCACAATGCAGCTGTTTTGCAGAATGAACGCTGAAAATAAGATGGAGGCAACCATATTATTGCCTTCCTCTGGGAGTCATTTCAAGGTCACGAATGGCGGCAAAATTCTTGCTTTCTCTGTTCTTTTAAATTTGGGTTCGTTTTCTACCATTCTTTACGCTTTCTCCAAAAACGTTCTTCAGGACCAAGTGGACGATCTTGAAGAATTCTGTGCATACCATACTACGTCATATAATCCAGTGACGTCTTTTATAACGGTGTACGTCATAGTCAGCCAGTTTGCTGTGAACTTTTTTCCTGTAACGATTTTAACCATTCTTGTGTCTTTGTTAGAGAAACGCTCCCAACCTGACGAAGAAATTGGGGACATGAAAATGATAGCCAGTAGACATTCTTTGTTTAGAACTTTGATAGGTTGGAAGGTTTCATGCACGGAGCCCATCACCAGAGTTTGGCATTACTTCCCCTTGTGTGACGTTATAGGTGACGCATTTTGTTCGGCTGTGCTCGTGACTTTCCGGGTAGTGATTGCCCTGTCTTCCTGCGCTGGTTTTGAAGTGTACGCTGGTGGAATGACAGTGCTTTTAGCTTTCACTGGTGTGAAGTATGCCGCCATTGCTGCCTGCTGTGTCTATTTGTATTACTTAAACCCATGAATATAATAATAATAATAAATTGTTTGACCCTTCAAGAGGTTTAGTCATTTCTGTTCTGTAATTCCTGTGTTATAGCTATTGCGATAGGAAAGTACGTAAGCTTATAAAAATGATTTATGTAGCAAAATATAGCCCCACAAAATGTCTGCCGTGTCAGAGTGGCTGACTTCTCCCCTAACTTCTTGGGCAGTTGTTGGGGCAGGCATTTAACGGCTTTTCAAGAATTATATCTTGGGCAAGCTGATGCTGGCTGAGCCCATCTCTTTCCAGCTGGCAGATTGCATGCTAGGTATGTTGGTGTCAACAATTCCACCAGCCACGGCTAGCCTAATCTTTTACGAAAGATAGATGGATTATTTTTCAGATGTTTATTTTATATTCTATTTATTTTATACCACTTTATGTCACAGCAGATTTCTTTGCGTGAAATTCGGGCTGCTCTCCCCGGGGAGACCACGTCGCCACAAGTGCAGCGCCTACCTATTGTTTTTATTTTTCCGGTCTGCAACTGTATTTGTTTCCTATCAGAGTGGCTTTTTTTCAACAGAATTTTGCCAGGGACAACCCTGTTGTTGCCGTGGGTTCTTTTACGTGCGCTTACTAATGATGTGTAACACACAGGACCTCGGTTTATCGCTTCATCTGAAAGACTAGCACCCAGACCACCACTCATGGTCTAATGGATGGGGGAAAAGTTTTGGGCCCAAACGGGATTCGAACCACCGCATACTGCGATCTGGACTCTAGAGCCTAGACTGCAACTCCATAATCTTCCGAGATTGAAGGTTGCCTACCCGTGGAGATCCGAAATACACAGTTCTGAGGCTCTAACCACTCGGATACACTGTCCTCTCCTTGTCTCCTCCTCCTCTATTCATTTTCCTTCCTTTTTACAGAGATAGCATATAACGCTTTACATAACAAATATGGCAAATGCTGACAGCTGTATACACACACTACACAGACACTCTCACACAGACGCAGACACACAGACACGTGCACACACACACGCGCGCACACACACGCACGCACACACACACGCACGCACGCACGCACGCACACACACACACACACACACACACACACACACACACACACACACACAGATACAGAGAAAATGACAGCCTGAGACAATGAGAGAGAGAGAGAGTGACAGAGAGAGACAGACAGAAAGTAATCACTTTGAGAGGGGGGAGGGAGAGACAGAGAGACAGAAAAAGAATCAGTATAGAAGCTATTCCAGAAACAGGAAAGTTGTTACAAGAGTAACACACATTGCTCATCCACCAAGAGTGCAGACGCTATTCTTTTTTTAATTTCCTGTTTCTTTGAAACCATCTAGGCAATCTCTCTCTCTCTCTCTCTCTCTCTCTCTCTCTCTCTCTCTCCTCTCTCTCTCTCTCTCTCTCTCTCTCTCTCTCCTGTTTCTCAAGGGAAGTAGGCTGTTGAGGCCACACTACACAAGTGTGTAGGTTATGAACTACTGTACATGAAGTAGCATTACCCAAAAAATGTTATCTTCATTTCATTATCTTTTTTTGTGCGGTGCTGCCTCGTACTTCTCTGACCTTCCCGTCCCACTTTTCCCATGCCGCTCATTTCAACAACCCCCCCCCCCCCCATACACACACACACACACGCGCGCGCGCGCGCACACACACACACACACACACACACACACACACACACACACACACACACACACACACCCTGCCAGATCCAGATTCGTTATGTTGCATCTGTATGGTCAGAGCAGAAGTCTACAGGGAGCCCACCTATGTCAGGCCGCCGTGAAGCCACCAGCTAGAGAGGTCCTGTGCTGCTTCTGGGTCACTTTGGTGGTGTTCAACGGTGCCTGTTCTGAGCTAACACGCGCAGAATACCACCTACTGGGCCCTTCTGACAATAATAGCCAGTCGCAGAGTCAGACGGAGTGAGCTGCGCTACCCTTGCACATATATGGATGTTTGAGTACCCATATAAGCTTGCTTGTTGTACGATTTCATATATTTTGCTGTGTTTTTGAACTAATAAACTGTTTAACTGGACGGTGAGACGCTCACCCGAATGGAGACCCGGGGTGTGGTCTCTACCCCGGGTGAGCGTCTCATCTCGAATATACACCCATAAATAGGATGAAACTCGATTATGTGGTGCTAGTCTTCCCAGTAAGCCCACAGCAAACTCACTCTGGATAGAAATCGGCCAGATTAACGAAAAAAATCCCTTTGACTCTGATTGGATTCGAACCTGCGACCTTCCAGTCCATAACCCCAAGGCGTTAACAACAGTACATGATGGCTGGTCATTACCATCATCATCATCATTGTATCATCATTTGCGTGTTTTGTGCTGCTGTCGTTATCATCATCATTATTTTTGTTGCTGTTGCTACCTCTATCGCTATGGCTGTCTGCATTGTGAGGCATTGAAAGATCAAAGATTCAAGATTCAAGATTTAATTCGCCTTGACCCTCTTGGGCATGGAGGATTTCAAACAAAATCAACTATAACATATATAATTTGCATTAAAAGATACGTACACACACACTTCTCATCCAGTGCGTACAAAAGCCTCACAGTTATTCCGGGTGGGATGAGTGAGTCAGATAGCATATTCTAGGTGACCCCCAGAGTGTCCACAACACAACCATAGCAAAACGCTTACAAACAAACAACCTACAGACCAGGCAAGCTTATGCTCACACTAGAGTTTATTCTACCTAGCAGTCAGAATTAAATAGGGCCATTTTAAAAAATGTTTTTGTAAATGTTGTTGTTATTTTAATCATAGGAAAGAGGTGAGGGAGCGAAAAGGCAACTAAGATATACAAAGAAAACAAATGCAGCCTGATAAAGGTAAAAACCAGAGACAAGAAAAAATATGACAGAAAAAAAGAAAAAACAAAGACAGGGACAGAAAAAAAAAGAAAATTTCCAGAACAAAGATTCCAGAATGTGAGGGGAATATTCATTTACACTGAAAGAACCCCAGTGTTTCCACAGAAGAAAGCTTTTTGTTTATCTTAAAATACTTTAATAAAGGTACGGAAGAACTGAAGATGTGCTCGTTATCTATGTCGCAGAAATAAACCAATGCTGGAATTGTAAGAGAAAGGACAGCTTTGATACGTAGACTTCTTGAGAGGTTAAAACTGGTGACTCTATGCATGCACGTCATAGTCCAAGGTTAGCAAACGACTGGAATAAAACAATGGGATACGCTGAATAAACATGTATCAGTGTAAACTCTGCAGAATCGTAACGTACGATTCACAAGGTTGTCAACCATACTAAATGTTCCTGATTTTTGCTGGGAGCCTATTAGGTGCTGTATGATTACTAGACAGTTGTAAGGGAATATAGTACCTGAGACTAAACTATAACTATAGATTGCAGCCAATCTCGTTAGAAGCTGCCCAATAATTAGTTCTCAACCGGCAAAATTCGTGCACAATGCCAGCACTTGCTGCTGTCGCGGACGCAGAGACTACCAAGCAGTGGTGAGTGGGCTGACTTTTTTTTCTCCCTCCTGTGAGTATTATATAAGATATTGGGAACACGTTTTATTGTTTTGTTACTGCTTTTGTCATCATCATTTAGGTTTATTTGATTTACATTTTGTTAGTATGTTCATTAACATTGCTTCATTCAACACTTCATTCCTTCGGTTGAGTTTGTGTTTTCTTTGAGAAAAATCATGACGTCTTTTATTTATTTCAAAATAGCCATCTTTCTCAAAGTGCTCTAACGCGCAAAAAACAAAATAAGGCAACAGCACATAATTCAATGTGGCTGATTTTTGTATTTGTTTATTTACTTACTTACTTACTTACTTACTTACTTACTTACTTACTTACTTACTTACTTACTTACCCCCTCACTCACTCATCCACTCACTCACTCATTCACATACTCCATGTACTTGCTCGTTTGCTTTTATTTTATCAATTCCTTTCTTTTCTTCCTTCTTGTTTTCCTCACTTACTCGCTCACACATTTCATCATTTATTTATTTATTTCCTTCTTTCTTTTCATTCTTCCCTCTTTTTTTCCTTCCTCCCTCCTTCAAGCACTCATTAACTATTAAAAAAGAAAGAAAGAACGAGGAAAAGGGGCATCTCTCGAAGATATTGAGAAAAATCATTACAAGTTTTCAGTGCTGCCAAGTAATAAGCATGATAGATTAATCACCAAGGATAAAAGAAAGTCTACATTTCATCAATGTTTTCAGACTTTTAAAAATTCGGTTCGGTTTGGGTTGTTTTTTTTCAATTTTGTACAAAAAGAACTCTCTGAAAACAGGTATGTAGTTGTTCGATTATCTTCACATCAAAAGATAGCTTTTTGAGATTTGGTATGCTTCGGCTCCAGTACAGTCCTCCCAGTTCACCCAGCTGTAAATGGGTATGGTCTCCTTGCTCTCTTTAGGGTCAGGGAAGGTAAAGGAGTGAGGGAGAGGAGATGGGCTCATCCCTCAAGATGGTGGCTCCTAGAGAAGCTGAGGTGTCTGACATCTCGATCTCCAACGACTGCATAGGTTATGGGACACCTTTCACTCACTCACTCACTCAGTCCCATGTCCCAAAGGACGTAGGGGGGACATGAGAGAAGACGCAACGGAGATCTTTTTCCATGCTTCACGATCCTGTGTGGCTAGTAGGAGGCGTTGCAGGGGTTGGGCAGTCCAGTCTTTGATGTTGTCAACCCATGATTTCTTTTGGCGGCCTCTTCTTCTCTTTGACACCTTTACTGTACTTTTAATGACGAAGGAAAGGTTAGAAATCAATGGAAAAAGACGTCAGCAAATTGTTTACGATGAATATGAAATGAGCAGCTAGAATTTCATGACATTCAGAAGGAAGGGAGGAGAGATGTAAAAGCCGAGTGGTCGAAACCGTTTCACTACAATCCCATGGGTCCATTTGGTCAGGGATTCGAATCTCCGTAGAAGTATCTGGTGAATTAAAGGTGGGAATGTTTACAATTTCCTGTGTCAACTTTAAGTGGAGACCCGCCAGTGCCTTTAATCCTTGCATGTAGATGCACATTCAAAAGATCAAATATTCACATTTAGATTCCGTAATTCTTGTCAGCGTCCTATGGGTTACGGAAGCACAAACATACCCGGTAGGCACCCTGAAAAAACTGAGCTGCTCTTAAGTCGCTAGCAGGAAAACCTCCTGCAAACGCAAACACAATTTTATTTCACGAAGGTAATAGATTAGTTACAAAGACTTCTTTTCATCCAGCCCTCAAAATGAAAAGAAAACGTCGCAAGGAAAACAAAAGCGAATGATACAAATGAATATACACACACACATGCATGGATACCAACAGAAGCACAGAGAGACAGAGAGAGAGACGGTGAGAGAAGTGTTGAGTTCACAAAGTTTGAAATATTGTTCAGGCTTTCCTCAGTAAAACCAGACAGGTCACCAGATAAAGAGAAGTGATTTACAAAATTAGTAAACAATTGCAAAAGCACACACAAGTGTGTACACACACGCGCGTGCTCGCTCGTTCGCGCATGCAGACAGTCGCGCACATGCTCGCATAACCCAGTCTCTTTTCCTGTTAAAGGGTCGTCTGACATATTACTAGAATTGTAAAGACTTAAACTTGAGACTTGGAGAAGTACACACTCACGCACGCACGCACGCACGCACGCGCGCACGCGCGCGCGCACACACACACACACACACACACACACACACACACACACACACACACACACTGAGAGAAACAGAGATAGACTGAGACAGCACAACAACAATGCAACAGCAACAACAACAACAGCAGTACCAATCACTTCACAATACCATCCACCCCAGTCATCTTACACAATACATTAACTGTTGTTTTGTAAGAGGCAATAATTCTACACGCAGCAGAAGATAACAATCATTGCAAAATAAACAAACACCTAAGTCAAGAATCATTGCAAATAAGCAAAACAAAGTTATGCCCGTTCATTGTACAGTAAATAATGAACTATAAAACCGTATAAACAAACACTTCAGTCAAGAATCATTGCAAACAAGCAAAACAAAGTTATGCCCATTCATTGCACAGTGAACACTGAACAAAATAAACCGTATATCCCTCTCTGTCTCTGCACGCCAGATCATCACCCATGGCGACCTTCACCTTGCCTGCAGCCGCCATCTTAGTTATGATCGTCACTACATTTCCCTTCAAACGGCTGGAAAGAAAAGTCCTCATAATCAGAACCCTTCCCAAGCCTCCTGTTTTCCACACTTCCCTCTGGCACAGAATGGCGGCACTTCCGCATCCGGTCGTCCCCCCTTCCGTCTCCACCGCCATGATGATGACGTCATCAATCTCCCGAGTGGAGTGCGTGGCGAAATGCATCTCGCACGGGGGAGGGAAGGGGAGGGAGCCGTGCGTGGGTGTGCTGTACAGGAAGGCGGACGGAGGGTGTTTTCTGTTCGCGAGGTTCGATTCTTCAACCCTCGGGAATTCGTCTGCGTCAGAGAAAGGGGGGTTACTGGGGATGGAGCTGATTGTGAATGAAGGTGAGCTGACAGAGAGAGAGAGAGAGAGAGAGAGAGAGAGAGAGAGAGAGAGAGAGAGAGAGAGAGAGAGAGACAGACAGACAGACAGACAGACAGACAGACAGACAGACAGACAGACAGACAGACAGACAGACAGAGACAGAGACATAGAGAGACTGAGAGAGAGAGGTGGATAGACAGGTGTGACACAGATGGGGAGACGGACAGACAAGATAGGTAATAAAGAGACAGGCAGACAGAAAGACAAGAGAGATGATAGACGGACACACACACACACACACACACACACACACACACACACACACACACACACACACACACACAGATATATATATATGTATGTATGTATGTATGTATGTATGTATGTATGTATGTATGTATGTATGTATGTATGTATGTATGTATGTATGCATGTATGCACAGGAAAGTCACCGCTCAAGAAGAGAGACGGAGACAGACAGACGAAACAAATACACGCGCGCACGCACACACTAGCGTCCGATCTCTCTCTCTCTCTCTCTCTCTCTCTCTCTCTCTCTCTCTCTCTCTCTCTCTCTCTCTCTCTCTCTCTCTCTCTCTCTCTCTCTCTCTCTCTCTCTCTCTCTCTCTGTTACTGTGTTGTTGTTTCTTCTGTTGAATGTGTGTGTGTGTGTGTGTGTGTGTGTGTGTGTGTGTGTGTGTGTGTGTGTGCGCGCGCGCGTCTGTGTGTGTGTGTGTGTGCGTCTGTGTGTATGTATGTGTGTGCGTCTGTGTGTCTGTATGTGTGTCTGTGTGTGTGTCTGTGTGTGTGTGTGCTTTCAAGGCATTGATTTAGTTAGCATATAGAGGTTGTTTGTTGCATAATGTTCAGAACACGTTGACCAGCACTGAGATTTTTCTATATTAAAAAATGAAAAAAAAATCTATTAAAAAAAAAGATCTCTCCCACGCCGAAGTCGGATTTGTTCAGGCCTTAGCAACCAGCGAAACACGTTTCAGTTCTTATGACAAACAATAGTTGCTGTCTGAGCATTCGACGAATAAAAAGAACCTGTGCTACAAATGTTCTGTTTCTCACGCATGCATTTTGTACAGAAATGAAACCTCTTTAAAGCAAACTTCTCATCCAGTGTGCACTTGCAGTCTCACAATTATTCCCATGTGGGGATGATTGAAACAGAGTGCATATTCTGGGTGACCCCCAGCGTGTTAAGCTGGGGAACACCCAACAACAGCGACAACAAACCAAACGACTTATGTTTTGCAGCCAATCTTTGCGACGCGAAGGAAGCCGAACAACGCACCAAGAACGGAAAGGTTAACGTCATAAACCAAACCTCGGTGACGTCACTGCAGGCCAGTGTCAAATGTGCTGATGACTTCATGCCCACAACTGACGTCGTACCTCTGCTCAGCTGCCGTGACGGTCAGTGGAGCCAGCTTCAGGGGACTTGCTTACAACGCATTTGGAGAAAAGGAACCGTCAGTACTAAATTGTCTGACTCAGAATCTCTTTTTGTTCTTTGATGGGATGGGGGTGGGGGGTAGGGAGCGGCGATGATGGTGGTGATAGTTGTCGTTTTGCTCTAGTTCTTGTTTTGTTGTTCTTCTTCTTTTTCTTCTTCTTCTTCCTCTTCCTCTTCTTCTTCTCCTCCTCCTCCTGCTTCTTCTCATCCTCCTCCTGCTTCTTCTCATCCTCATCCTCCTCTTCTTCATCCTCCTCTTCCTCGTCCTCCTCCTCTTTTTTCCTCCTCCTCTTCTTCATCCTCCTCTTCCTCCGTCCTCCTCCTCCTTCTTTCCTCCTTATCCTCTCCCTCTAGATCCTCCGCGTCATTCTCCTTCATCACAACGATAACAACAATAAAGACGATGACAACAACAGAACTATAATAATGTTGAAGATAAAAGGATGATGGTCATAACGACAACGTCAACAACGATTCATCAATCTTATCATCCTTACCCGAAATCGGAATGCAGCTACCTACCTAAAGTGTGGGCAAAAACGGTCGCTTACGTGAACATCTCAACGTTGGTGTAACTCGGGGCTCTAGCCGAGGAACGAAAAAAAAAAGGCTATCATTCCAACAGACTTCAAAGGTCTGAACATTCCTCGGCATTATATGATGATATAATGATCTGCAGCAACGATGATAATAATGATGACCATCATGGTGGTGGTGGATGAGTGGTTGCGGGGGATGATAGATGATGATGATGGTGGTGATGATGATGACGACAATGATGACGACGATGATGATGATGATGTAATGATGACGACGATGATATGTCGACACAGGTACAGGTGGATGTCAATTACAGAGTACCTCGTGTCCCCCTACCGGGCTGGTCTACATGTGCCACTGCTGTTTTTGATGGAACTGAAAGGTATGAAA
The DNA here is from genome assembly GCA_030674155.1 of Stramonita haemastoma. NCBI lineage: Eukaryota > Metazoa > Mollusca > Gastropoda > Neogastropoda > Muricidae > Stramonita > Stramonita haemastoma. Next base: position 37,219,201 of record CM060334.1, on the reverse strand, counting down.
CGTGTTTATACGTGCGTGCGTCCGTGTGTGCCCGCGCGCGCATGTATGTGTTAGACTTTCAGTTTAGAGGGTTGTCGCTGGAAAATTTCTGTTGAAAAAAAGCCACTCTAATAGAGAAACAAATACAGCTACAGACAGGAAAAAGAAAAAAATGGGTGGCGCTCCACTTGTGGCGACACGCTCTCCCCGGGGAGAGCACCCCCGAGTTTCACGCAGAGAAATCTTCTGTGACATACAAGGTAAAGGTGTCCCATAACCTGTGTGGTCGTAGGTGGAGCGAGGTGTCAGAGACCTCAGCTTCTCTAGGGGCCAGCATGTTGAGGGCGGCGCCCATCTCCTCTCCCTCGCTGCTTTACCTTCCCTGACCCTAAAGAGGGCAGGTACCCATCTACAGCTGGGTGAACGGGAGGAACTGTACTGAAGCCAAGGCGTGCAAATGGTCACCCATCCAACTGGTAACCACGCTTGACGCTGCTTAACTTAGCTGGTATGGGGGAAAGCAAGCGCTCTGACCACTGAACTATCCCGTCCCCTGTGATATAAAGTGGTATCAAATAAAATGAAAAATAAATAACATTAATTCTAACACACACATTGCCCTAAGGTAAAGGTAAAGGTGTCCTACAACCTGTGTGATTGTTCGAGAGCGAGGTATCAGAGACCTCAGCTTCTCTAGGGGCCAGCATATTGAGGGCGGCGCCCATCTACTCCTCTCCCTCACTGCTTTACCTTCCCTGACCCTGAAGAGGGCAGGTACCTAATTTACAGCTGATTGCCCTACAGATGGGTTTTCAACCTCCGAGCCAACGCGGACGACCTTTTCAACTTCGACACCCGTTACGATCAGAAGGACCGAAGCAACATCACCCTTCTCAACCACCGCCTGGGTGGGATCAATGGGTATTCCGGGGATACATACCCACGTCTCCGAACAGGGCTACCCTTTCTTGCCCTACAACATATTCAACTTTACCGTCCGCGGGGATTCTAACTCTGAAGTGCAGGTGAGATTTGCCCACTTGTGGTTGTTTTTATTGTGACTGTTTTTGTTTTTGTTTGTTTTTTTAGGGGGGGTGTAGAGTGCGTGTGTGTGTGTGGTGGGTGGGGGGGGTTTGGAGGGTGTAGTGGGGGGGGGAGATAGATATGTTTGTGCGCGGTGTGTGCGCGCGTGCGTGCGTTGCGTGGTGTGCGTGTGCGTGGTGTGTATGTATGTGTGTGTGTTTGTGTGTGTATGTGCACGCGGGTGCATATGTGCATGCATGCATGTGTTTTGGGTTGTGTGTGTGTGTGTGTGTGTGTGTTGTGTTGTGTGGTGCGTGCAAGGAACACACTGCAATCCACTGTATTGCAACACCGTGAAATGCAGAACAAAATCCGATGCAATGCAAAATAACACAGCAATTGCAATACAGTACAGCATCCTACAACACAATATAATGTACTACAGTGCCAACTTACATACTTACAACTTACATACAACTTACATAGCGATACAATATCATCCAATACACAAAATATCATACAAAGGTATTTTCTGCAGTTTACCATTATGTTAGTACAATACCATACAGTACAATACAGTATTTACGATCCAAGTAATGCACTGCTATACAACGCAATGCAAGACTAAGCAGTGCAATACTGTACCATGCAATGCGATGTACATGCAGCGCCCTGCTACACGATACAATATAATGTTACAGAAAGAAAGAAAACAATTTATTTTCTCGCACAGAACCTAACGAAATACAACTTACGTACCACATTATTTCACAACTTATTTCTCTCATACTTCTCTGAGGAGTAGTCTTCCTCTTTGCTTCTCTGCATTCCCTAACGAGTGTGTGGTGCATGGTGCCTCGTCTTCGTGTGGGCAAGATGTTCTGTATACCTTCACACACCAGACATTGGTTTTGTAGTCTCATCCAAAGGACTTGTATGGCAATAGGGTGTGGTGAGGGGTGTTGGATTTGTGCACTGTGCATGTTTTGTTGCAGGTGTTGGTGCGGAAAGTTCTACACCAACTACACTCTCCCCCTACCCCTCTCCAGCGTCACCTTCGTCAACTTCAGGTACCAAGTGCAGGTGCTCTTCCTCGACCTCTGGTGTTCCCCATGACACCTCCTGCAAAACCTACCCCATCACCCTCATCTGCTAGTGTCTTTGTACGAACAAGTGCCCGGGCAAGGTTCAAAGTTCGACTTTTTTTCTTGAACAAATGTCGGGGCATCGTTCAAATGATGGTAGGTGGTTTTTTTTCAGTGAGTACAGGGGTAGAGGGGCCACAATCTGACAGTTTTTAAACAAGTGCAAGATTACATGATCACATGGATCAAAATGTAACAGTTCTTTTTATACAGGTAAAGAGGTATGGGCCGCCGCTGTAGTCTTGTGGTTAGGGCGTTGGACTCGTAATCTAAAGGTTGCGGGTATCGATCCCAGCATTCGGCTATAGTGTTGTGCCCTTGGAAAAGGCACTTTACGGCTATTTTCTCACCCCACCCAGGTGTAAAAGGGGTACCAACCTTGTGTTGGGGGTTAACTCTGCGATAGACTGGCGTCCTATCCAGGGGGAGTCTATGCCTCTCAGTCGCTTAACGCCACAGAAACGGAATAAGCACCGGCCTGATGAGCCTTAGGCTCGGGACAGACTTAACTTTAAGGGGTATGGACCAAATCTGACAGTTCTTTGTACTGGTAAAGGGTATGGACCAATACTTTAGTAAGGTCCACTTTTTCGTAGGACCAAACCGATTTTTACGTAAAGGGTGACAATTGACCTTTGTACATAAGGTATGGACCAAATCTGACCTTTGTCTGGTAAGGTATGGACCAAAATCTGACATTTTTTGTACAGGTAAAGGGGTGTGGACCAAAACCTGACCTTTTTTGTACAGGTAAAGGGGTGGACCAAATCTGACCTTTTGTACAGTAAAGGGGTATGGACCAAAATCTGACATTTTTGTAAGGTAAAGGGGACAAACTGACCTTTTTTGTACAGGTAAAGGGGTTGGACCAAAATCTACCTGAAGGAGTTACTCATTCTAACAATTATTAGCATTACAGGATCACACAGTTCTTGTTGTATAAGGCAAGGGACAAGGATCAAAACCCAACAGTTCTTCTAAAAAAATACAGGTTCGTGGACCAAAATCTGACAGTTTCTCATGAACAAGTACAAGGTCACTAGATTAGAATCTAATGTTTCTTCTTGATCAAGTACAGGTTCATAAATCAAACTCTGGCGGTCTCTCCTGGCCAAAGGGTAGGGTGAGAACTAAAATGTGACAGTTCTCCTTGGTTAGCTTCAGGTATGTGAATCAAAACCTAACACACGACAGTCTTGAGAGTTGCATTCTTTGGGAATTTAGTCCACAGTCTGTGGGTCAGATTTTAAAAGAACTGTGCCTGCAGTCATGTATTTTACAGTTTCGAATCTTTGCATGCAGTCTTTCCGACTGTACTTCACAGAACTTTGCAAACAACCCTTTATATTTTAAAGACGGTCGAGTGTAGTGCCTTAGACACCAGCTTAGAGATCTTTTCGTGACATCTTTTCCACATCATTTGACAAACGTGTGCGTATCGTGTGTTGGACCACAGTCAAGAGACCTCTCCATGTACATACTATCCTCTTTCTATGGAAATATCAAAGTCTTAACGTCTTTGTAAACAATGCTTTTGATTTCAATTATAAAGAACTTCCGAGTTTATTAGCTTCAAATCTGGTTTATTACAAGGGGTCTGGCTGCGTTCCGTATAGGCTATATAACATCTGTTGAGTAATTTGAATTTTTAACGAAATAAAAGGCAGTTTATTTAGAAGTTTTTTTTATTTAGTTCGGGTCATGTCATGTGTCGTTCTTTAAGTGTGTGTGTGTGTGTGTGTGTGTGTGTGTGTGTGTGTGTGTGTGTGTGTGTGTGTGTGTGTGTGTGTGTGTGTGTGTGTTTGTGTTTGTGTGAGCGTGCGTGCGTGCGTGCGTACGTGTGTGTGTGTGTGCGCGCGTGCGACATTACAGTTTATTCATTCTAAAGGAGATCATCTTTTATAAATATAAAGAACATGATGATAATCTTTTTTTATTGTTTCTCCCTCAACACACAAAAGCACATTATAAGTCAAGCTACTGATTCTTATTTAACCAACAAGCAAGTAAACAGGTAAACAATAATTACAGGGAAGTGAACAGATGGAAATTGTATTTGGTGAGAAAACAGCATCACTGGTTTGTGCCCCTGTTTAGTCATGATAATCATCATGATTATTTGAAATTTGTACAGCACTGAATATTGTAAAACGAGCAAATCAAAACGTTTGCGGTTTTTAACATTCGCACGCGCGTTCGCAAAACATAAACAGATTTTGGATTTACACACACACACACACACACACACACACACACACACACACACACACACACACACACACACACACACACACTGTGCTTAGGCAGGGTGGTTGAGATGTAGATGTCTATTGGAAGCAGGAACGGATAAGAGATGCAACTATAGGGGAAGGTCATAGGTCAGAAACAAGTATGTCCGGAGTCCGGATTTGAATGGAGAGAGAGAGGGGGGGGGGGTCACTCCAGACAGGTGGACCAGAAACAGAGAAAGAGCGACGGCCAACCGTGGATTGTTTGAATCAGGGCGTTTGAAAGCATAAGGCATCTGCAGCAGAACAGAGGGAGCGAAACGGAGTGTACAGGCGAAGACAGTAAGTTGCAGAGATAATTATGAGGGTGCAGCTTTGAGGGGACATTTGTAACAGAGAGAACAAGTCTTACATTTCACTCTTAGTGAGATTGGGACGCGGGATAGCTCAGTGGTCAGAGCACTTGCTTTCCTCCAGCCAATGTTAAGCAGCGTCGAACATGGTTAACCAGTTGGATGGGTGACCGTTTGCATGCCTCGGCTTCAGTACAGTTCCCCCAGTTCACCCATCTGTAAATGGGTACCTGCTCTTATTAGGGTCAGGGAAGGTAAAGCAGCGAGGGAGAGGAGATGGGCGCCGTCTTCAACATGCTGGCCCCTAGAGAAGCTGAGGTCTCTTGACACCTCGCTCCCCTACGGCCACACAGGTTATGGGACACCTTTATCTTTTACCCCTTTAGTGAGACAGGTAACCAGTGAAGAGATCGCAAGAGAGAAGTGATCTGTCCTGGGGTTTTTTTTCTTTCTCAGTGCTAGTTGAGCTACAGAGTTTTGTATGCGTTGAAGGGAGTGGATGGTTAATGCTGGTAGACCAGCCAAAAGGGATTACAATAGTCCAGACGTGAAAGAATGTGAGATGTAACAAGCTTGGATGTTGCATCAATGGTCAGGTACTTTCGGATTGCACTAATACGCCATAACTGATGGTACTGTGACTGGCAGGCCTGGGTGATGAATTTTTGCACGCAGAGTGCGTTGTCAGTTAGTAACAACCCTTAACACTTCACAGCGGTGGACAGAGGAACAGTCGTAATTGCCAAATTCTACTGAAGTTGTTGTGATGGAAGAGAGTTTGTGTTTGGTTCAAGAAATAAAACAAAATCAGGACAAATCACTTCTCTCTTGCGATCTCTTCACTGTAGTGTCAGGGAAGGTAAAGCAGCAAAGGAGAGGAAATGGGCACCGCCCTCAACATGCTGACCCCTAGAGAAGCTGAGGTCTCTGATGCCTCGCTCTCCTACGACCGCCTAGGTTATGGGACACCTTTACCGTTACCTTTTTACCCCCTGAAACCATGACTTTGGGATTTTTCTGCATTTTACTGACCTTTCCTACCTGGTCGTTTGAACTTGGTAGTGTGAAGAGGAGGAAATGCCGCGCTGTGTGTGCTCACGCGCACATCGACCTTCACCCATCCCAACTTTCAAACGTTTCGTGTGGCGGTTTGTCCTGTTCACACTGACAGGTCAGAACGGACAGGTTTGAACGATCCGTATGAACCTCAAGGTCGAAACGATTTGTATGCCATGCTCTTAATGGAGGCAGTGTGCCTACGTCCAATAAAACAAAGCACACAAGATAAAGTCAGCATTGGCAAAGTTTTTCTGTTTCTAGTTTGACATCAGGGCATTTTACAGAGGACTTAAATGCTGCATGACAACCATGAATGTTTGCTGGCTAGCTGCAAATAAGATGAGACGATAAACTGTGGTCCCGTGTGTTACACAAAATTATTTAGCGCAAGTAAAAGAACTCACGGCAACAAGAGTGTTGTCTCTGGCAAAATTCTGTAGAAAAAATGTCATTCTGATAGGGAAACAAAGTAATACAGTTGCAGACAGGAAAATGAAAAAATGGGTGGCGCTGCTCTTATGGCGACGCGCTATCCCCAGGGAGAGCAGCCCGAATTTCACGCACAAAAATCTGCCGTGAATTGAAGTGGGGTTACATGTAAAAAAAAAAAAATATATATATATAATATATATATATATATATATATATATATATATATAAATATATATATATATATATATATATATATATATACATATATGAGTGCCATATCTATACGTAATTAGATAGGTATCAACAGAATAATCTCAGTTTTGTAGCATTCTACAAAATTAATGCTTACAGGAAGGAAACGCAATCAAGGCATGTCTTCATTTTGGTTTCAAGCTTGTCGAAGACTCGCTGTTCTTTCTGGAAGAAAATTAAGTATCGCCGTATAAGTAATCTAAAATTCTTAAATTCTATCAAAAAAGAAATTCGCAGTATACATTTTGGCCTTGAATAGTCAGCCATGCAGAAGTCGGATGAGCTGGGCCTGACTTGTCAGGCGCTTAACGGCAGCACAACGCTTTTTCACCCGTATGACAGACAACAATAGCGGTTGTCTGAGCGTTCGACAAAAGAAGAAAAACAATCAGTGACGTTAGGAAATAAACCAGAACATCACCAAAAAAATATCTACCAAAGAAGAAAATGAAACGAATGTCCCCCAAAATACAATATTATTACAAAGGTTACCTGTTCCAAAAAGGTATCTACTACATGAAAAAAGTCTCCCAAAATACAATATTATTACAAAGATTACCTTATTCAAAAAGGCATCTACTACATGAAAAAAGACAGGGAAATCTCTGAAATACAATGAATTACGCGGGTCCTCTTTTTCCAAATAGGTCTCTTCCAACCAAGAAATCAACCGGAATTCCCCTAAATACCAGACATTACATATGTTCCCAATGTCCAGTCTCCAGAGATTACTAGTCCTTCAACTAAATCATACAATGAAAAAAACAAGCATTGGAGGTCAAGCCAAATCAACATAAACAAGGGTTAATGTTTTAACAGAGAATTGGTTTCTTTTCTAGACAAGCTCGGGAACATCACGTAAAACAATACATGTATTACAACTACTATTATGAGCATGCAAAATGAAATCATTCGTTCAATGATGATGATGTTTGTGCTTTCTTCCCCTCTATGCTTCTGAAGCTGTCTCACAGACAGACGGAGCAGAGGGACTCTAAGCACCACAGCGGATCCAGTTCAGAAATTCCCGTCTGAATTTGGCCCCAGTCAGACAGTAGAGGAGAAAGTTTATGGCGCTGTTGGTAAACCATAACTGGTGTGTAACAGCATATATCAACTCATTCTTAGCCGTTGCCTCTGCACTTCCGTCCGTGTCCCACCTGCTTGCGAAGATGACTTGAAGACTCAGGGGCAAGGTTAACACCAAGAAGGCACAGGATATTGCCAAAACCATGCCCATCGTACGGTAAGAGGTTTTCTTGCGGCTGTCGGCGTTTTGTTGCACAGCGCTGGAAGTTGAGTTGAAACTTTTTGTCGCGGAAGAGAAAGAAACTGCTTTGAGCAGGGTGGCAGACAATACAATGTTACAAACAATCATACAGACGCTGGGAAAGATAGAAGCCATGCACGCATCCACCCAGGACATTATCACATACCCTTCAGACATGTCAGGCTTGTGTCTACAAAAATTATCCTCATCAATGTCCATGACCAGCAGAACATAGAAGTCAAGGGCACAAGCCGCAAGGACCAGAACCACTATGACAATCCACGTTCTTCGCACCGTGCACATCACCCGCACCCTGTGCGGCCACAAAACTGCCATCATTCTTTGCACAGTCACACACGTCACCAGCCAAGCAGACGAAGTGTTGCTAGTGGCCAACATCCACTTTAAAAACTTGCACGATGCTGAATGCAAAAGCTCCAGATCCACTTCGAAAACGTACCAAATCCACGCCACTGTTGCAGAGCTGGAGAGCAGAGCTAAATCAGACACGGCAAGGGCCATAAGTATAGCATGCTGTGATGAGTTATGATCCTTAGTTCGACGCATGACGAAGACGGTGGCGATGTTTCCAAAGCCTCCCAGAAGAATGATGATAGGAGGATATGTTTTCCAAAGGAGCATCGCTGCCTGGTATTCGGGATATTCGGTATATGCTGATTCGTCGGTCTCATGAGTAGTGCTGCTGTCTGAGCTAACATCTTCGCTCAAAGAGCTGTTCATGTTTGATCTGTGTAAGATGTTCGGTAAACAAAGATATTATATAAATAAAATAAAAAAGAAAGAAAAAAAAAGACTAAAGCTACGTTGAAGACAGAAAACAACATTTCATATCAAAGCGTTCAAGAGAATGATTGTGTATATTAGTACAAGCGTATGAGTGCGCATATGTTCGTATAATTACATGTACATGTGATTGCATGTATGTATGCACATCTCCATCCATCCACCCATCCGTCCATCCATCCTTCATCCTCCATGCATCAAGCAATAATCTGTCAATCATCCTCTCAATCAAATGCCAACAACAAACTACATTTGACCATTCATCTTCAACTTTCCCACAAATAAGCAACATGCACAGCAGAAGCTTCATAAACATGGGCCTGATGAAGAAGCTGGCAGGAGCAAAATGAGTGGCAACACACAAAAAATACTGAGATAAATAATCATATACCACAACTGTCAGACCCCATTTGGAATAATTATGTCTCCAATATCTGGTTAAATGCTGCTAACACCAACCTCCACCACTTATTTTATTTTTTATTTTATTCTTTTATATCGAGGATAATGGGATAAGCACTCATGTGCTTTTTTCGTCCAGTCCCCGTGTGTATGCAGTTTTGTAAATATTGTCATCTGTTCCCACCGGCACACAATAGACTACTCTTACGAAAAGCGGAGCAGGATTGAACGTGTGCGCAAGATGTTCTGTGTGCGTTCACACACGGGGCCTCGGTTTACAGTCTCATCCGAAAGACTTCTGGGGAGAGTGGAGTCAATACTGATGTTAACTCCAGGGGAAAAAAATCCCCTCCAACGGGAATCGAACTCGGGTCATCAAATTGCCAGCGCAATATTCTGACCACTAGGTTATCCCGTCCCCCACCTGACCAAGATGCAGTGGGCCAGCTTCAGACTCCTCATAGGCGGCATGGAAACTACTCCTGTGTCAGCTATGGACAAAACAGCAGGCCTCCTCTACCTTGAGTAAGGAAACAAGAAAAACTCATGGGGCAAAATGGCAAGGAGAAGAGACTACGCCCACACACACACCCTCCCTCCCTCCCCAAAATGAAATTCTCCACAAAGATCTGGCTGAAGCGACATAACTCTAGCCATCTCATCAAAGCACTGAACACCAAATGCCTTTCCAATGTCTGGGCAAGAGCACACACAGAAAGGGTCTGCGAGTGAGAAATAGAAGACGCGGGGCGTATATCAGATTCCCTGATGGCAGAACCACCTTGAAGTCTCCGGCCACAGGTACCCTGTCCACCCTTTACCTGTCTGGGCCACAGGTACCCTGTCCACCATTTACCTGTCTGGGGCCACAGGTACCCTGTCCACCATTTACCTGTGTGGGGCCACAGGTACCCTGTCCACCATTTACCTGTCTGGGCCACAGGTATCCTGTCCACCATTTACCTATCTGGGGCCTGTGCTCTGCTGCTGGCAGCCCGAACTCTGAACAGCGAGGACGCTCTACCAACCAACGTAGTATTCCTGAATGACTGCAAGTCCATCCTGCGGCGTCTTTGGGCGCCACGGGGGGGGGTGTATTTATTTATTATTTATTTATTTACTCTTTTATATCGAGGAAAATAGAACAAGCACTCGTGTGCTTTTTTATCCAGTCCCCGTGTGTATGCAGTTGTGTAAATATTATCTGTTCCCACCGGCACACAATGGCCTACTCTTACGAAAGCGGAACACGACTCAACGTGTGCGCAAGATGTTCTGAGGAGCAGATCCTGAGAGACATGAGGTGAGAACTGAACCTCTAAGCCAGAGAACTATGGTGATGCTGCAAGGGATCATGCAACGTATTGGGGGCAACGAAGAGGCAGGCCGCTTGCCCGAGGTAGGCAGCAACTTGAGGCAGCCAGCCAGCCCATCCAGTACCATACAGTAAGGCGAGGACAGTCCTGGGAAACAGCTTCAGGAAAGCAAGGCGCCAGCGAGAGGACATCAGGCTAGAGAATGAAAAAGATGCCATCCTTGAGCTAGATAGAGCTGCTCAATTTATCATCTTTAGACTACGAACAGGACACTGCCAGCTCCTATCCCATCTCCACCGTCTTAAAATATCCCACACTGACCAGTGCCCCTGTGGCACGGGCTCACAACCCCCCCCCCCCCTCCTATAACCTGCAACCCTGCCTACTTTCAACACTCTGGGACACCAGATGTGACCCAGACCAGTAGAGCTCCAGGAAAAATTCGGGAAGCCCGCGGGATCACTACGACAGACTGCAGACTTTGCCATCCAGACTGGATCAAAAATTTATCGTAGCAAGGAAACGAAGAAGAAGAAGAAGAAGAAGAAGAAGAAGAAGAAGAAGAAGAAGAAGAAGAAGAAGAAGAAGAAGAAGAAGAAGAAGAAGAAGAAGAAACCAGGCCTCAATGCTCGTCTTTTTTATAGCGTTATATTATCTTTCTCTATACCTCTCACCTTTCTGTTTTTATGTTTATTTGTTGCATTTACTTTTGCACTCCTCTCTCTCTCTCTCTCTCTCTCTCTCTCTCTCTCCTCTCTCTCTCTCTCTCTCTCTCTCTCTCTCTCTCACTCACTCACTCACTTACACACACACACACATAAACACACACAAACACACACACATAATTGCACACAAACACACACACACACACACACACACACATGAGCATGCGCGTACACATGTGTGAACGGCACTCACGTGGCTACGTCCGCACGTGCGCATGCACGCAAGCTCGCACTATGCAAATCATGCTCACACACACACACACACACACACACACACACACACACACACACACACACACACTTCCAAATACCGGTCATCTTTGTCATGGCTAAGTTGCGAGGGCAAGTCCAGTCTTCCCTTCAACTGAAAAACAGCCATCTTTGATAATTGTGGATTATATATATATACATATATATATATATAACTCTGCCTAGGACGGTCCCAAGCCCGGCTGAAAAAGGAGGAGGGTTTGGCGTAGGGTTAGCTACCCCACCCTGTGAAAAAAACCTCTAGCTACAGAAACGCCAAATAGCAATTTAACAGACATCGCGGACCTGGGGAGGGATGGACCTCCAGCTGGAAGGAGTATGAAGTCGGGCGGTGAAAGCCAGAATCATCTGGAAGCCGTCAGACCGAAGACCATCATCTCCACCAGGACCACCACATCCATCGGTACATGGAACGTCAGGACCATGTACGAGACGGGGAAGACAGTGCAAGTAGCCGCAGAGATGAGGAAATTCAACCTCACCATCCTAGGAATCAGCGAAGTCAGATGGACTGGTTCCGGGCAGAAGCGACTGACTTCCGGGGAGCTGCTGCTGTTCTCGGGGCACGAGCAGGAAGATGCTGCCACACACCCAGGGAGTCGCCCTGATGCTTTCCAAGCCAGCACAGGGAGCGCTCATCGGGTGGGAGGCACACGGACCAAGGATCATGACAGCCTCTTTCCGTACAAAGAAGAAGAGGATCAACATGGACATTATCCAGTGCTACGCCCCAACGAACGACAGCGAGGAGGAGGAGAAGGACGACTTTTATAACAGATTGCAGACCATCATACAAGACAGACCGAAGAGAAACATCATCATCGTAATGGGCGACTTCAATGCCAAGATAGGTAGTGACAACCAGGGATACGAGGAGATCATGGGGCGGCATGGGCTAGGCGAGATGAACGACAACGGGGAGAGGTTCGCAGACCTGTGTGCCACAAGCAACCTGGTCATCGGAGGAAGTGTTTTCCCGCACAGAAGGATACACAAGGCAACTTGGGTGTCGCCAGACCTGTCAACGGAGAACCAGATCGACCACATCTGCATCGTGAAGAAGTTTCGCCGCTCCCTACAGGATGTACGCGTCAACCGAGGAGCAGACGTCGCTTCGGATCACCATCTACTTGTTGCCCGATTGAAGCAGAAGCTGAAGAGAAATTGGACGGGGAGATCCAGTCAACGCCAGCGTTACAACACCATGGCGCTGAAGGACAACAGGAAGCAAGAAGAGTTCAAGGTCACTCTATCCAACAAGTTCCAAGTCCTAGGAGAGCTGCTTGAAGAGGAGACGATAGAAGAGAGGTGGCAGAGAGTGAGAGAGACAGTGACCTCAACATGTGAGGAAGTACTGGGCCCCAAATCATTCACACACAAGGAATGGATTTCAGCAGCTACCTTAGAGAAAATAGAAGAAAGAAGAGAAAAGAAATTAGCCGTCAACAGCAGCAGGACACGATCAGCAAAAACAAAAGCCCAAGAGGAGTACACAGAAGCAAATAGGGTTGTAAAGCGAAGCATTAAAGCAGATAAGCAAAACTACTTGGAGACATTGGCAAAAGAAGCAGAAGATGCAGCTCACCAGAACAGCACCAAGGACCTGTACTTCATCATCAAGAAGTTATCAGGGAAGTTTGCCAAGCCAGAGAGACCAGTAAAAGACAAGAACGGAAGAGTAATAGCTGATGACGAAGGACAGAAGAACAGGTGGATTGAGCACTTCCAGGAGTTACTCAACAGACCAGCACCTACAAACCCACCAGAGATACCGACAGCCGCAAGCGACCTGCCGATCAAGTGTAGTGCTCCCACAAAGGAAGAGATCCGCAGCGCCATCAAGCAATTGAGGAATGGTAAGTCTGCAGGACCTGACAGCATCCCAGCAGAAGCCCTGAAAGCCGACGTCGAGACCAGTGTGGAGCTCCTCTACCCGCTCTTCGGCAAGATCTGGGAGGAAGAAGAAATACCAACAGAATGGAAAGAGGGTTACCTCATCAAACTCCCCAAGAAAGGCGACCTCAGTTCCTGCTCCAACTACAGAGGGATAACGCTGTTGTCCATCCCAGGAAAGGTGTTTAACCGCATCCTGCTGAACCGGATGAAGGACGCAGTAGACCTGCATCTCCGTGACCAACAAGCTGGCTTCCGAAAGGAAAGATCATGCACGGATCAGATTGCAACACTGCGCATCATCCTGGAACAGTCCCTGGAATGGAATTCGCCACTATACATCAACTTCATAGACTATGAGAAGGCTTTTGACAGCGTTGACAGACAGACCCTCTGGAGGCTACTGAGACACTATGGAGTGCCAGAGAAAATCACCAACATCATCAGGAAATCATATGAAGGAATGACCTGCAGAATAGTTCATGGCAGACAGCTCACCGACGCCTTTGAAGTAGATACCGGAGTAAGGCAAGGATGCTTACTATCTCCTTTCCTGTTCCTGCTGGCCATCGACTGGGTCATGAAAACCTCAGC
>CM060334.1:37177956-37197956 GCA_030674155.1 Stramonita haemastoma | reverse complement strand
ATTTTTTTCCATACGTCATATTAAAACAATGACGTACAAAATTAAGTATGCTTTTCCATGTCATAATAATCAATGACGTACAAAATTAATGATGCTTTTCCATAGCTCTTAATAAAAAAAATAATGACGTACAAAATGAATGACGCTTTTCCATACGTCATAATAAAACAATGACGTACAGTCACGAAAGGCTCCAGAAGGCAATGACTTTTCAACGGGAAATAACTTCTCTGGTGGAAAAGGTTCTCAATTAGTCACGATCTAATCTGACGGCCCGGGTTTTAGCCCAGATTCGAGCCACCACCGAGATGACCTTTCAAGGAGATTTTTCCCTGAAAGTTAATATCAGTATCAGTCCGACTTCACTCCCCCGAAAGGCCGTTGGATGAGACTATAAACCGAGGTGATGTGTGCGAACGCGCGCAGAACATCTTGCGCACATGTCAAAACCTGCTTTTCGGAAGAGTAAATGATAAATGGAACTTATATAGCGCTATATCTTGCAAAAGCAAATCAAAGCGCTTGCATTCAACCAATTCCTGCGCATGCAGCCAACAACAATTAAAAAAAAAAAATTTAACTAAGTCAATGCACACACACACACACACACACACACACACACACACACACACACACACACACACACACAGAGTATAAACACACATAGAGTATAAACACTTTGGCAGGGCGGTGGATATTTCGGCTGTTGAGAGCAGGGGCAGATTATGAAACAGGATAGGAAAGTCTTAGCTTTGAAATAAGTGTGTCTTGAGGCTGGATTTAAATGTGTCATAGGTAGGCTTTTTACGAAGGGAGAGAGGGAGTTTGTTCCAGATCACTGGACCAGAAACAGAGAAAGAGTGACGGCCAACAGTGGATTGATTGAATCTAGGTATTTGTAAGCGCAGGGTATCTGCAGCAGAGCGGAGGGAACGAGAAGGAGTGTACGGGTAAAGACATTCACAGAGGTAGGAGGGTGCTGTTTTGTAAAGACATTTATAACAGAGAGTACTGATCTTATAGTTTACTCTCTGTGGCACAGGCAGCCAGTGGAGAGACTGCAAGAGAGGAGTAATGTGCTCAGATTTTTTCTTTCTGAGGACCAGTCGAGCTGCGGAGTTTTGTATACGTTGAAGGGAGTGGATAGATGATGCTGGCAGACCAGCCAAAAGAGAATTGCAATAGTCCAGACGTGAAAGAATCAGAGACGTGACGAGTTTAGATGTTGCATTAGTGGACAGGTACTTTCGAATTGCACTAATACGTCTTAATTGATAATAGCATGACTGGCAGGTCTGGGTGATGAATTTTTGCATGGATAGTGTGTTGTCGATTACAACCCCTAGATACTTTACAGCAGTGGAAAGAGTGACTGAAGTATTGCCGAATTCTACTGAAGCTGTAGTAATGGACGAAAGTTTGTGTTTGGTGCCTACCAGCATGGCTTCAGTTTTATCTGCATTTAGCTGTAATTTATTCTGTATCATCCAGTTTTGGATATCTTCAAGGCAGTAGGACATATTTATCAAGAGAGAAGGTAGATTTTCAGGAGTATCACAGCTTAGAATCTGAGAGTCATCGGCATAGAAATGATAGTTGATTTGATGACGGTTTATTATATGTGACAGTGGAGCAGTGTAAAGAGTGAAAAGAACAGGGCCCAGAACTGATCCCTGCGGGACTCCACATTCCAGTTTGACAGGTTTGGATTGAATCTTGTTTACTGCAACTGTTTGGAATCGATCGGTAAGGTATGAATTAAACCATGTGAGAGCTGTGCCTGTGATGCCAAACGTTTTTGAAGACGAGAGAGAAGAATTGAGTGGTCTATAGTGTCAAAAGCTGCAGATAGATCGAGAAGAGTGAGAAGGGATATTTTTCCTGTATCAGAAGCGTGTAGAAGCGTATTTAATGTGTGCACTAGGGTGGTTTCAGTGCTGTGGTTGGCGCGATAGGCAGACTGGAAAGGCGGAAGGAGGCTATTGGAATGAAGATAGCTGTTGAGTTGTCTGAGAACGACTTTTTCAAGGACTTTTGAGATAAAAGGTAGGTTAGAAACAGGTCTATAGTTCTTCAGAATGTTAGGGTCGAGATCGTGCTTTTTTAGTAGAGGTGTGACTATAGCGGTTTTGAGAGCTGGTGGAAAATTTCCTGAAAGAAGTGATGAATTTACTATTTTCGTGATCGTAGGTATTAGCTGTGGAATGCACTGAGTGAAAAGGGAAGCAGGTACAGGATCGAGATCGCATGATTTTATGGTTATTTCTCTGAGAATTGTCTGAATTTCTTTCTCGGTTGTTGGACGGAAGAAAAGGAGAGGAGTGCCTGTAAATTGGGGATCAGGAGGCACAGGTTGGAAAGAAGTTTGATCCAGTTTGGAACGAATGTTGCGGACTTTGTCAGAGAAGAAAGAAGAAAATATAGCGGGAAGTTCAGAGTGGCTATGGACAGTAGGAAGAGGGCTTGCCTTTGTAGATCCAAGAAGAGTTGAGGTGAGGGAAAAAAGGGATTTCATAGACGTGGCATCAAGAACTTGAGCGGAATAGTATTTTGTCTTTGCTGAATGGATTAAGGTTTTAACTTTGTTAATTTGTTTTCGAAAGAGCTGTTTGTTTATTTCAGTTTTTGTCTTTCGCCAATGCCGCTCTAGTTGTCGGCGTTTGCGTTTTGCGACCAGGATATCGTGAGTGTACCATGGAGCACAGGGCCGATCAGGCAGAAAATGGTCAGTAGGGGGTGCATGCTCGTCAAGCAGTTGGCTAAGAACCGTATTGTAGTGTTTAGAAGGTATATGTTCAGGGGTTTCTGATAGGCGTTCGGCAGCTTGAGAAGAGAAAGTTGGAATATCAATGGCCTTGAGATTGCGACGGGTAACGCACTTTTTCTTTTTGATAGGCTTAGCGATGTTTAGAGAGAAGAGAATGGCAGAATGGTCAGAAAGAAGTGCGTTAGTGACGGATATAGATGTGATGAGGTCTAGTGAGGCATCGGTAATGAGCCAGTCTAAGATGTGGCCTGATCTGTGTGTTGGTTCGTTTACAAGCTGTGAAAGAGAGTGGTTAGACAGGGAAAGAGAAAGACGCTTGACATCAGGAGAAGACTGGTTGTCGAAATGGAAGTTAAAGTCACCGAGAATGATGAGTTTCTTGGGAGAGAGGCTGTAATGATCAAGGAGGGACTGAAACTCTTTATGGAAAACTGAAGGTGTTAGATTGTTCTTACGACTAGGAGGTGGACGGTACAGACAGCAGAAAGTAATAGAATGGCCGGGTAAGCTAAGGTTGAGTTCACAGACTTCGAAAGATTCAGGTGAGAAAGGAAGAGAGTGGCAGAAAGAAAGCGCTGGATGCAGAGTGTCTTTATAGATGACAGCGATGCCACCTCCACGGGAGAGTCGGGGGAAGGAAAGAGTCTTATAGCCATTTGTATGTATGCCATTTGTGCCGGTGGAACGGATGACAAAATTTACCAAACCGCATGTGTACAAGGACCGATGTAAAAAAAAAAAAAAAAACAACAACAACAACAACAAAAAACACCCGAGTGCTTATTTCATTATCCTTGAAATAATTAATTAGTTAGCAAAAGGGAATGTCAGATATTGTCATTTAATATAGACTCTCCCATGATTTCACAGCCACTCTCACCCCAACACCCTAAGAATTGTGAATGTTTGGGGCAAAAAAGGGATATGTGAAAAAAAAAAAATGGATGTGATTTCTTTCTGTCCTTTTTCTTCTTTTTTTAATACAAAATGTAAGTACAAGCGAGTCATCCAACGTTCTACCTCTTCTTTATTAGTGCTGTTTGAATATTTATCATGCTGGAAATGTCATCATCTGTGTTGTTGATTGCATTTATTGTATTGTATTGTATTGTATTGTATTTGTATTGTATTGTATTGTATTGTATTGTTTGTAGTCTGTATTGTATTGCAGTCCGGTGCCGTGCGTGCAGTGCAGTGCAGTGCAGTACAGTGCAGTGGTGAAGTGTACTGCATTTCAACGCACTGCTATGCATAGCAGTATAGGGTAGTATAGTGTAGAGAAGTATAGTGTCATGTAGTATAGTGTAGTGTAGTAGAGTGGAATGCAGTGAAGTAATCTAGTATAGTGTAGTGTAGTAGAGTGGAATGCAGTGAAGTAATGTAGTGTAGTGTAGCCTATAGTAGCGTAGTGTAGTGTGGTATAATGTAGCGTAGTGTAGTGTAGCGTAGTGTATGTACTGTAGTGTAGTGTAGCGTAACGCAGCATAGTGTAGTGTAGTGTAGCATAGCGTAGCGTAGCGTAGTGTAGTGTAGCGTAATGCAGCACAGAGTAGCATAGTTTGGTGCTGTGTGGCCTCTGTGGTCGGCGGAGCTGTAAACAAGAAGATTGGACTGAGTGGGAAAGGGAGGGGGGAGCAGATAGGGGGCAAAAAGAAGTGACCGAATTCAGGAGAGGAAGCGGAGAGGAAGGGGGTGGAGGGGAGGGGAGGGGGGAGGAGGAGAGGAGTCGGCAGCAAAAAAAGCAACTCTCCGTTTCATGTTGCTTGATGGTCGTTTTAACAACAACACAGGAACAAGTCCTAGCAAATGCCTCTCGTTTCCACTCCGGTAAATGCAGTGTAATGTCCTCCTGTATCCTAGGTGTGTCAAAAAACACGGACACAGGGCAATAAAAACAACAACAAAAAGAAAAGACAGGTCGGGAACTACAACTCCAAAGTGCTGTTTCTGTGTGTGTATGAAACAGTGGTCTAGAAGTAAGACACCTGTACTGTCGAAAAAGCCATAAGTCATGGGTTCAGTTCCCGTCTATTAGACCTTGAGTGGTGGGTGGTACGGGTGCTAGTCGTTTGGATGGTACTATAAACCGAGATTTTGTGTACGACATACATTCAGGGTGCGTAAAAGAGCATGGCAGCAAAATTATGTAGAAAAAAAGCCACCCTGAGAGGGTAACAAAATATACATATACACAGAGAACATTTCTTTTTATGAATATTGGTGGCGCTGCTCTTGTGGGGTGTGCTCTCCTCTCAATTTCAAAGAGAACTTCCATGCCGCTCATCCCCATCACACCACACAGCCAAATTTCATACTTTTTTTTTTCTTTTTGCCAAATTTCAGACTTATTCTGTCCCAACCTCAGGGGCGCGAGTTCACAGAAAGCTGTCGGTGTTTGATAGCTAGGGAGCATTATAGACTGACACCATCAACCTCAGAACATTATAGAATGAAGCCCTCAAGCTCAGAGTTCTGTAGATTGAAGCCATCAACTTCAGAGTTCTATAGATTGAAAACCATCAACTTCAGAGTTCTATAGATTGAAGCCATCAACTTCAGAGTTCTGTAGATTGAAGCCATCAACCTCAGAGTTCTATAAATTGAAAGCCATCAACCTCAGATTTCTATAAATTGAAAGCCACCAACCTCAGAGTTCTATAAATTGAAAGCCATCAACCTCAGAGTTCTATAAATTGAAAGCCATCAACCTCAGAGTTCTATAAATTGAAAGCCATCAACCTCAGAGTTCTATAAATTGAAAGCCATCAACCTCAGAGTTCTATAAATTGAAAGCCATCAACCTTAAGCTCTATAGACTGCATTCACTGGAGAGCAACATATCTAGACTGTCACTTGAGAGCACTAAAAATTGAAAGCCATCAACCTCAGAGTTCTATAGATTGATGATTGAAACCATCAACCTCAGAGTTCTATAGATTGAAACCATCAACCCCAGAGTTCTATAGATTGAAACCATCAACCTCAGAGTTCTATAGATTGAAACCATCAACCTCAGAGTTCTATAGATTGAAACCATCAACCTCAGAGTTCTATAGATTGAAACCATCAACCTCAGAGTTCTATAGATTGAAACCATCAACCTCAGAGTTCTATAGATTGAAACCATCAACCTCAGAGTTCTATAGATTGAAACCATCAACCTCAGAGTTATATAGATTGATGATTGAAACCATCAACCTCAGAGTTATATAGATTGATGATTGAAACCATCAACCTCAGAGTTCTATAGATTGAAACCATCAACCTCAGAGTTATACAGATTGATGATTGAAACCATCAACCTCAGAGTTCTATAGATTGAAACCATCAACCTCAGAGTTATATAGATTGATGATTGAAACCATCAACCTCAGAGTTCTATAGATTGAAACCACCAACCTCAGAGTTCTGTAGTTGAAACCATCAATCTTAGAGTTTTATAGATTGAAACCATCAACCTCAGAGTTCTATAGATTGATACCATCAACCTCAGAGTTCTATAGACTGATGATTGAAACCATCAACCTCAGAGTTCTGTAGGTTGACGCAATCAACCTCAAAGCTTTATATATTAAAAGCATAAACTGAGAGTTCTATGTATTGAAAACTGCCAACCTGATAGTTCTGTGTCTAAAACCATCGACAAGAGAGTTCTACAGATTGACGCCATCACTTGAGAGCTCTATAGACTGCATTCACTTGAGAGCACAACATATCTAAGACTGTCACTTGAGAGCAAAATAGATTGAAACCAATCACTTCAGAACACTATAATCATATTGAAACCATCAACTTGAGAGCACTATAGATTGCAACAATCAACTTGAGAGCACAATACATTGAAACCATATTTTGAGAACACCACTACTTGAAACCACTGTTTGAAAACGCAACTGACTGAAATCATTTGAAAATGCAACTGATAAAAAAAAAACGTTTCAAAAAGCTAACTGCAACCATTTGAAAATGCAACTGATTTGAAACCGTCAACTGGACAGCGCTAGAGATTGAAACAGTTAACAGAGACTGCAAAGAACCAAACCATAAACAAAATTGATCATGAGCAGCATTTTAAAAGAAAAAATCGATGCAGAAAAACAACCCTTGTTAAGAAAGTAGACAATACACCAAACTAATATCTAATCATCATTATTACGTCCATCATTATTACTATAAATCATCATCATAACCACTAGTAGTAGTAGTGGTAGTGGTAGTAGTAGTAGTAGTAGTAGTAGTAGTAGTAGTAGTAGTAGTTAGTAGTAGTAGTTGTTGTTTGTTGTTGTTGGTTTGTAGTAGTAGTAGTAGTAGTAGTAGTAGTAGTAGTAGTAGTAGTAGTAGTAGTAGTAGTAGTAGTAGTAGTAGTAGTAGTAACTGCAGCAGTAGTAGAGGTAATAGTTAGCAGCAATAGCAATAATAGCAGTGGTGGTGTTTTTTCTCAGCTACAAATATTCAGACGTAACAGATCACTTAAAGCCAAGTCTGTCAAGAATTTGAAAACGAAGGCGGTGTGGAAATTGACAAACAACGACAACAACAAAAACAACAGAAAAACAATACTCAACACAATCCACCCCAGCCATTCTTAAAAGCTTATAAACTTTACCTTTTCTGTCAGCCACATCTATAGTGCTCTCAAGGAGTAAAACACAACAACACACACAACAACAACAACACAACAGCAATAACAACAACAACAACAACAAAAAACGAGATTTTTTTTTTCAAAACTGGCGAAAAAGATCCCCACACCCTTTTCTCGGAGACCTGTTTCTCAGCGACTTAAACTGACAGGGATGATTGACCTTTCACAAACTTTTGCTAAACAACAGACTTGTTTTGAAGAGAACAGTACGGATGAGTTACTTGGTTCATACTCTGCTATCTTATTTTGAAGCGAGGCCCGGCGTGCATTGACTCTTACCACAGTTTTCTAAGCAACAGACCTATTTTGAAGCTAGGTGCCTCCCCATTGACGGTCAGCTGGACCGTGGAACGTCTATTTTTTTCCCCAGTAGGACTAAAGACCCTCATAATTGTTGATGGTGGTTCCGCTTCAGATGTCTGAAGAACATGGTTATCTCCGCCTGATCGTCTGCTTGGCCGTTTATGTCCAACCAATTTTTCTAAGGATCCCTTGGATAAGATCTTTCAACATTTTTAAAACTAGTTTGGTATCACAAACAGATTATTGAAGAGCTTTATAAAGCAGTTGTTAAGGTTAAATTTTAAATTGGGATTTGGTATTAACAAAAGCTTTAAATGTAACAGCCCTAGAGGACGCTTGTTAAAAGAGTTATGCCAAGATCTACTTTATGATTTGTTTCAAGTTCTCAATGTTGCTTGTCCCATGCATAATTAGTAGTAGCTACATATCCTATTCCACACATGCACCAGATAGTCTCCTCCCCTTCCCTCCCCCCCCCCCCCCCCCCCCTTCCCCCCTTCCTCTCGTCTAGCAACACTTGTAACGAGCAGACGTATATTGAAGACAGCAAGAACGCCTCAGACGTAAATTGAAAACAACAAGAGCGCTTCACCGAGTCACGTCCAGTCGCCATCAAACCGCTTTTGATCCCACAGATTTGTTTCAAAGAGATTGGCCCACAAGGGGTATGGGGTGGGGGGTGGGAGAAATCTGAAAAGGCATCAGATGGGGAAGGATAGGGGAAGGGGGTGGACGATTTATCAGTTTTAAACAACCACCTTCCTCTTCTTCCACTATTCCTTGCCTGCTGAATTCCCCTTGACAGTAGATTGGTGGTCTAGTGGTTACGCACCTTTCTGGAAAAGCAAGAAATCGCGGGTTCGGTCCCCGTTTGAACCTGGACTTCTGACCCCCCCCCCTCCCCTCCCAAGCCTCTAAACCGTGAGCGGTAGTCCTGATGCTGGTCCTGGTGCGATCCCTTTTTGCCAACCATTAAAGGTAGCCACAGTCTGACTTCGGGGATGATGTCTAAACACATTAGTGTGCATGCTGTTCTGTTGGTTTTTGTTGTCATCAGCTCTTACCAGCACGCAGTTTCCTACTCTTCCGAAAGGCAGAAACGGGTTTTAACGTGTGCACAAAATGTTCTTCATGCATTTGCACAGGGAGCCTCGGTTTACAGCCTTATCCAAAGGACTCTGGGCAAAGAGGAGTCCGTTCTGACGTTAACTTCGGACAAAAAATCCCCTTAAACGGAGGGGTATCTCGGTGATAGTTCAAGCGTGGGCCGTCAAACTGCGAGCGCAACGTTCTTACCCCCTCCCATCTATCATATTCATTATCATCAGGCAAGCCAAACACGGCTGAATGGCCTTGCAATGTGTGTGTTGTGTGTGTGTGTGTGTGTGTGTGTGTGTGTGTGTGTGTGTGTGTGTGTGTGTGTGTGTGTGTGTGTGTGTGTGGACGCGCGTGCGTGTGCGTGTGTGTGTGTGTACGCGTGATGTGTGTGTGTGTCTGTGTTGTGTGAGTGCGTGTGTGTGTGTGTGTGTGTGTGTGTGTGTGTGTGTGTGTGTGTGTGTGTGTGTGTGTGGTGTGTGGTTGTGTGTGTGTGGCTGTGTGTGAGTGTGTGCACGCGTGCAGATACCTTCTCTCTCTCTCTCTCTCTCTCTCTCTCTCTCTCTCTCTCTCTCTCTCTCTCTCTCTCCTCTCTGTGCCAATCAAGTCAAGTCATAAGTCTGAACCATGTGTCAATCAAGCCAAACATTAGATCTCTACGCCCCCCCCCCTCCCCCCCCAAAAAAAAAACAAAAACAAAAAAACAAACCGAACGAATTACAAAAGTGGGAACACATCCCCACATACCTACCCAACAGTCCCTAAATCGGAGTATTCCCGCTAGGACTATGATATAATCTCAACAACAACCACATACCCACCAGCGCCGTGCGATGACAACTACGCTGGTTTCTAAGGCTGACCACACACAAAAGCTTCCCCACAAAAAGTGATTACGGTACTTGTGTTGACAAACCCCTCTCTTCCTGATCAATTACGTCCAAAGACCTCTCTCTCCCTCTCCCTTGTTGCTCAAAGAGTCTATCACGTCATTTATTGTCATCCAGTAAGCGTAATTCCCTCTCATTCCCCCGCCTCTATCCCCATGCTTAGTGAATTCAGAAGCATTCCTCTATGTCGTGTTCACACTTGCATACTGGTAGGGTAGCACAGACAGCTGGGAGGAAGCAAACAGTGACCCAGGTGAAAAGCTGTGTCGGTCAGTTATTGATGTAAGCACGGTGCCAAGACCTACGTTAGACTGTTGTTATGCTTCCAAATGTTACGTGAATATCGTTTTCATCCATGGTAGGCATTAAGCATAACAACTATTTTAAGGTACACCACTGGTAAAACATCTGTATGGATCTGCGATCGGTTGGGCTTGTTTTTGTTTTTTTTACCACAAAGTTTGCATTATTCTCAATGTGAAGATGATGTTCACACACACACACACACACACACACACACACACACACACACACACACACTGAACATATATATATATATATATATATATATATATATATATATATATATATATATATATATACTAGTGTGCCAATTAAGTGGTTTATCCACTGCTGATCTTAGCAAAGCCTTAGTAAAGTTGTGGGTGCACGGTAGACAATTTCGTATCACCCATATCATCATTCATACCATGCCTACGTCTCCTTAAAGAAAGGGAGGCAACTTTTTAAACGTTTTTTTTTTTTTTGCTCACGGGAACTTTTTTTTTTGCAGTATGAACTAAAATGCTTCTCAGGGAATGAAGTCACACTGGTGTGGACTCAAATCAAATCAAAGTTTTCTTTCCAGATGGTACATTGAGTAAGCAATAAATTTGCTTTTTTTTCATCAAGCCATCTATCTAAAAATTATTTTTTAAAAACCCGCACATACACAAAGAAAAAAACAACAAAAACAAAAACTAAAATCCACTTAAACAAAAAAACAGACCAACAGAAATGAAGCAGCAAGCAAACAAGCAAGTTAACCAAGAAAACCCCACCCAGAAACTATATAAGACTCAGGGATAGGGACGGGGGGAGGGGGGGGAGAGAAGTTCCTCAACCGCCTCCCTAATTAATATACAAGAAAGAAAATGCCAAGGTGACATGTCCTGACGAGTTGGGGTTGTCAAACTGTGAGGAGCTGAGGGTCTCCTAGGCTTGTTACCATCTATCCGCCACTTAGGGCCCATTGTCGTCAGTAGGGGGCTTAGCAGGTAGTGTAGCGTAGTGTGGTGTTCTGTGGAGGTCTGCTCATCTGTGCCACCTATTGGGTATACCTAGTGTCGGGACAGGTAACCTATGCTAATTAATACACTGTATACCTTGATGTTCCGACATAGTTTTGTATGTCTTACAAAAATAAGGGGGCGGGGCGTGCGTGCGTGCGTGCGTTCGTGCGTGCGTGCATGTGTGTGTGTGTGTGTGTGTGTGTGTGTGTGTGTGTGTGTGTGTGTGTGTGTGTGTGTGTGTGTGTGTGTGTGTGTGTTGTGTGGACAGCAAAGTCATGCTTTGTTGTAATGGTTAAAATACTACCCATGGATGGATGGATGGATGGATGGATGGATGGATGGATGGATGGATGGATAGATAGATAGATAGATAGATAGATAGATAGATAGATAGATAGATAGATAGATAGATAGATAGATAGGTAGGTAGGTAGTAGGTAGGTAGGTAGGTAGGTAGGTAGGTAGGTAGGTAGGTAGATAGAGAAGAACAACAACATTTCAGAAACCTAATCAAAAAGGAAGGAGGGGAGATGTTTAAAAATGTTGTTCTTTTTTTTCGATAACAATGGAATTTTATTTATTTTTATTTATTTGTTTATTCTTTTATATCGAGGATAATGGAATAAGCACTCATGTGTTTTTCATCTAGTCCCCGTGTGTATGCAGTTTTGTAAATATTGTCATCTGTTCCCACCGGCACACAATGGAACAGGATTTGTTTTGCGTGCGTTTGCACACGGTGCCTCTGTTTACAATCTTATCCGGAAGACTTTTGGGGAAAGTGGAGTCAGCATGAATAAGTACTAATGTGCGTTTTTACATCTAATCCCCGTGTGTATGCAGTTTTGTAAATTTTTTCATCCGTTCCCACCGGCACACAATGGCCTACTCTTCCGAAAAGCGGAGCGGGTTTTAACGACTGCTCAAGATGTGCGTGCGTTCGCACACAGGACCCCGGTTATACTCTCATCCGAAGGACTTTAGGGGGAAGATGGAGTCGGCACTGATGTTAACTCCAGAAGAAAAATCCTCCTGAACAAGATTCGAACCTGGGTCACCAGATCACAGGCGTAATGCGCATCACTCTAACCACCCAGGGCACCTGGTGTCCAGGGGGAGAGGGAGGAGGGGGGGGGGGGGTTGCGCGATTGAGGATCTGACAATTCCCCAAGGAAACATTAACAATGGGAAGGGGGTGAGGGAGGGACGATTTGAGAATGTGACACCCTGACGGATTGACTCATCCATTAACAGCCCACCTAGTCAACGTAAGCAAGGACCGTAGCCTGAAGGCCTTTGTCTGTAGCATCAACCGTAAGTAGCTCAGATTCACTACTCCATGGGACTGGAATGTTCAGAGACACGCTACTGTCGTATTTGCATAGTGACAATGTGTTCCTATTCAAGTGGGTGGATTTCTTGTTGTTGTTGTTTTTTCTTTTTAGGTGACGCATAGTCATTGTCTTTTATCTATCTATCTATCTATTATCTATCTATCTATCTATCTATCTATCTATCTATCTATCTATCTATCTATCTATTTTAGTGTCTAGCTATCTATCTGTCTATCCATCTATCTATAAATACCTATCTATTCTTTTGTATCGATGATAATGGAATAAGCACTCATGTGTTTTTTTACATCCTGTCCCCGTCTGTTTGCGACTTTGTAAATGTCATCTGTTCCCACCGGCACCAATGGGCCTACTCTTCGAAAGCGGAACAGGTTTAAGTCTGCGCAAGATGTTCTGCATGCGTTCGCACACGGGGCCTCGGTTTATACTTATAGTCTCATTCGAAGGACTTTTGGGGGGAGTGGAGTCTGCAATGATGTTAACTCCAGGGGAAAATCCCCTTGAACAGGATTCAAACCCGGATCGTCAGATTGCAAGCGCAATGTTCTAACCACTAGGCTACCTCGTACCGTCTTTGTAGAATGTGTCATTGTTTCCCTATCCAAGTGGCTTTATTGTAGATGCAGACGCGATAGCCGAGTTGTTAAGACCGTTTGACTTCAATCCCATGGGTCCATGAAGTCGTGGGTTCGAATCTCGGCGGCGTCTGGTGAATTAAGGGTGGTGGTTTTTACGATCTCCCAGGTCAACTTCAAGTGCAGACTGCCAGCGCCCTTAATTCCCTTCATGTATATTATATACACATGCAGAATATCAAATACACACGTTAAAGATCCCGTCGCTCTTGTCAGCGCTCGACGGGTTACAGAAACACGAACATATCTGGCAAACACTCCGAAGTCTAAAGAATCTTCACAATGTTGAAAGCGATAGAGAAAAGAAAGAAGAAGAAGATGAAGAAGTGTAGAATGTCTTTGTTACCCTAAGGTTCTTTGTAGAATGTGTACCATTAAATTTTGTTTCCCTGTCTAAGGCATTCCCATAAGCTATGCACAGAGGACCGAAGTCAGTCAGGGCTTACTTAGTGTTACCCCTTCCCCCTAAAGTCCTTCCTTAGTTGGAGGTGTTCTTAAACTGATGTAATCCCTGATTAGGGCGGGGACTGGATGTAAAAAAGCACACGAGTGCTTATTCATTATCCTCGAAATAAAAGAAATTGATTTGATTTGATTTACCCAACCAATGCAGGCAATGAGGTGTCCATGCACAGACAGCTTATCTAGGGGCCAGCGTCCTCAGGGCGACCCCCATCTCCTCTCCCTCGCTGCTTTGCCTTCCCTGTACTGTCCCTACAGAGGGCAGGTATAGGCCTAATGCCCATTTACAGCTGGGTGAACTGGGGGAGTAAAACTGTAGGCTACCGAAGTCAAAGGGCATGAATAGAATAGTCACCCATCCGCGAGACAACCAACCACGCTCCTCAAGTCTGCTGATCTTAGCTTGAAAGGAATGAGTGCTTTGATCACTGAGCTGTCCCGTTCCCTATTTTTTATTCTTTTTTTTTAATTCATTTTTATTTATTGATTTATTCTTTTATTTGGACGATAATGGAATAAGCTTTTCTGTGCTTTTTTTTTTACATCCAGTCCCCGTGTGTATGCAATTTTGTCAGTTTTGTCATCCACCGGCATACGAAAAGCGGAACGGGTTTTAATGTGTGCGCAAGATGTTCTGTACGTCCCTCTTGTGTGTGTGTGTGTGTGTGTGTGTGTGTGTGTGTGTGTGTGTGTGTGTGTGTGTGTGTGTGTGTGTGTGCGTGGTGCGTGTGTGTGTGTACGTACGTGCGTGCGTGCGTGCGTGCGTGCGTGTGTGTCTGTGCGTGCGTGTGCGTGCGTGTGCGTGCGTGTATGTGTGTGTGTGTGTGCGTGGTGTGTGTGTGTGTGTGTGTGTGTGTGTGTGTGTGTGGGGGGGGGGGGGGGGGGTATTGATACATAATCAATAGTCGAGATTCAAACAGGAACCCAGCCAACCAGCCATTAGCCTATACCTATCCACTCGCAGAGTAGCCTATAGCGTTTACCTTAGCGTGGCCACTGTCGGCATGACTGTACAGGCATTGGCGGGACGCGTCAGTCAGTTTTGTGCTCTACTGGACATTAGCAAGGTGGGGTGCTTCGGTACCTGGACTAAGACTAGCCTCGTAGGCCTAGTATAGGGAGGCTGGTGGGTGTTTTGCTCCCTATGGTGTGTGTGTCACTGTGTGTGAGAGAGAAGGAGAGAGTAGAAACACATACGCACGGTCGACTTGAGAGAAAAAAGGTGAGAAACTGTGTCGTGTCTTTTGTTCATGTGTGTGTTGTGTGTGTTGGTTGGTGTGGTGTTGTGTGTGTGTGTGTGTCTTCAGTTTCACGTCTAGGATCCACTTTAAAAAGTGATTTTAGACAGGTTTTGGGAGAGGGAAAAGCGGTGATAATTAATGTCAGTCTGTTTGTTTGGACAGGTGAATGGGGGTTGATAGGTAAAAACAGGTCTAACCATCAGAAACTGCTTGAACTATGCATACAAAAAGATAACCAAAAAAAAGAACAAAACTTGAGTTTTAAGAGAAAAAGCTATACAATGCGCGCTCGCGCACGCGGGCGTGTGTGTGTGTGTGTGTGTGTGTGTGTGTGTGTGTGTGTGTGTGTGTGTGTGTGTGTGTGTGTATGTGTGTGTGTGTGTGCGTGCATGCATGCGTGCGAGAGAGCATGTGGCGTGTGTGTGTGTGTGTGTGTGTGTGTGTGTGTGTGTGTGTGTGTGTGTGTGTGTGTGTGTGTGTGTGTGTGTGTGGTGTGTGTGTGTATGTGTGTTGAGTGTGTTAACGCGCAATAATTATCATAGGTAAAATGAAATTATATTGGAAACAAAAAAAGGTGTGTGGCGTGTGTGTGTGCGTGTGTATGCGTGCGTGTGTGGGTGTGTGCGTGTGCGTATGTGCGTGTATGTGTGTGTGTGTGTGTGTTATATATATATATATATGTGTGTGTGTATATATATATTATATGTATATATATGTGTGTGTATATATATATATATATATATATATATATATATATATATATGATGTGTGTGTGTGTGTGTGTGTGTGTGTGTGTGTGTGTGTGTGTGTGTGTGTGTGTGTGTGTGTGGTGCTTTGTCTGTCTGTCTGTCTGTCTGTCTGTCCTTATGTCTGCCTGCCTGTCTGTGTGTCTGCGTATGTATGTCTGCCTGGATGTGTGTGCGTGAGTGCGTGCTTGAATGCTAAGTGTATGCATATGTGTGGACTTGTATACGTGCATTGTGTGTAGTAGTAGTAGTTCTTCAGTTTAACGTCCTTCCACTAAATAGTGATATCAGACGGGAAAGTGTATATGAGTGAGTGAGTGTGTGTATGGAGGGGGGGGGGGGGGGGGGGCTGGGTGGGTTGGGATGAGCACATAGCTAAATTTCTGCATTAAACAACTATAAGAACCAAAAATCAAAACAATAGAACAAGAATAATGAAGAGAAAGAAATAACGTCTTAAACACTAACTTTGCAATTCATATAACTAGTAAAAAAAAAAATCATTAAACTATAAAAACCTGATGATAGGACTATGACTTAATGACATAACAATTTCTTTCATTAGCGAAATGTCTTTTAGAATTTGCTCTATGCAAACGTATGTGAAAACAGGTAAAAAGTTTTTCAAATCTCTGCATTCTAAAAGAATGTGACTTATTGTAATATTTTCGCCACAGATACATGTTGCTTTTTTTGAAAATTTCGATCTAAAAGCATTTAGCTTGAATCTATAAATAAGAGATACAACATTTCTATATTCATGAGAGTTACGGCATTTGATCTTATCAAAAGATAATAAATGGGTTACATCATCATTCTGGTGAGAACCAATACTTTGTTTCTTTTTAAAATGTTTCCAACATGCATTTTGTAACATGCTATAGCCCTCATGAACAGATAAGGGGACATTAATGCTGCAGGACCCATCAGTGTGCTTTGCTCCACATTTTGCTACTTTGTCAACTATTTCATTAAAGTAGATACCACAATGCGAAGGAATCCAGCAAAAGGTAACACAAGTGCCTCGTAACATCAGAAAATGAATTAGATGTCCAATCTCAATTATGAGATCTTGTCTCACTTTTGTACTGGAATTTTTTAGAGCAAGTAAAACCGACTTGGAATCAACACAAAAAAGCGTTTGAAATATATCTTTAGGGAAATCTAGAAGAAAATATAAAGCCATCAAAATGGCAGATAATTCAGCTGTAAAAATAGATCGATTTTTCCCAATATGAAAAGATCTTTCTACTTTCAATGAAGGAATTACAAAAGCTGCTCCTGCCTCGTTGTTGTTTAAAAGTGAGCCGTCAGTGTAGATTTTTAGATGATCTGGATATGTAGTCTGTATATGTTCTTTTACTGACGCGCTAAGAATATTTTCATTACCTTTTTTGGTTAAAGAAGAATAATTTAAGTCAAAATTAGCTCTCTGAAGCTCCCATGGTGGGCAAGATGAGATGTTAATCTTTGACTTAGTTGTTTCTGTAGGACATATTTCTGCCTTATCAAATAATTGAGAAGTGTAAGTTCTAGCCGTGGTAACAGAACGAATAGTATGTGCTCTTTTGGGGAAGTTGACATCAGATCTTATATTTATTTCGGTATCCACATTGCTTTCTTGTTTTGAACAACGCAAGAGATATTTAGCCACAGCCAGTTGTCGATGATCATCTAAAGGCAAAATACCTATCTCTTTATAAGTACCAATGGATGATGCATGAAAAGGTACACCCAAAGCTAATCGAAAAGCCTTACAGTCTAATCTTGTCATTTTTTGCAATAAAGATTTTGGAGCACTGAAAAATGCTTCCTGGCCATAAATGAGTCTAGAACGTACAAGAGATAATGCTAGATGCTTTAAAACAGCTACATCATGAGCCCACACTTGTTTACTGATAACTTTCAAGAAGTTAAGACTTTTCCGGGCTTTAGTATTTAAATAGTCAATGTGATAATTCCAACTTAGTGAGGATGTAAAGTGTACCCCTAAAAACTTCACCATAGATTTATATTCTAAAGCTTTCCCGTCTATCTGAAAAACAGGTAGAACTGGTGGATTAGTGGATTAGTGCATTATGTGTAAGCATGCGTGCGTGCGTTAATGCTTATGTGCGATTACGCCTGCCTGCGTGCGTGCGTGCGTGCGTGCGCACGCGTGCGTGCGTGCGTGTGTGTGAGTGTGTGTGTGTGTGAGAGAGAGAGAGAGAGAGAGAGAGAGAGAGAGAGAGAGAGAGAGAGAGAGAGAGAGAGAGAGAGAGAGAGAGAGAGGAGAGAGAGAGAGAGAGAGACTTTTGTTTTTAATTTATTCTTTTTATAAAATTCGAGTATAATGGAGTAAGCGCTCGTACTTTTTTTTTTTTTTACATGTAATCCCTGTGTGTATATATATAGAAGTGTCAGTGTGTGTGTGTGTGTGTGTGTGTGTGTGTGTGTGTGTGTGTGTGTGTGTGTGTTATGTTTATGTGTGTGTGTGTGTGTGTGTGTCACTGTGTGTTGTGGTGTGTGTGTGTGTGTGTGTGTGTGTGTGTGTGTGTGTGTGTGTGTGTGTGTGTGTGTGTGTGTGTGGTGTGTGTGTTTATGTTAGTGTGTGTGTTGTGTGTGTGTGGCGTGTGTGTGTGTGTGTGTGTGTGTGTGTGCGTGTGAAGCACACGTGCCAGCAGACACGAATGCACAGACGGAGAGGATAATTATATGATGCAACACAGCAAAGTGCAAGGCCTTCGCTTCATGCACACACATAAAAAAAACCCTGCACACACAAGTCAAAGACATAGACACACACATAGTCACAACACACACACACACACACACACACACACACACACACACACACACACACACACACAATTCATACGCATTATAAGTGACAAAACACAAACTTTTAGTCACACACAAGTATCTGCTTGTCTTCTTTTCTCCCTGTCTCCCTTCGTCTGATATCACTAATAGTGAAAAAACGTAAAATGTAAAGAACGAACGAACGTAGACCAAGAAAGACAAGAGATACAGAGAGAGATCTATACGCGTGCTGAGGCACGTGCGCCAGCTATCGACAGAGTAGTGTATAGAGATTTGGTCACAAACTGGATTAAACTGAATGATTGATCAGCTAAACCCCCATCAGCCTTCACTAAAAAGCTTTTAGCCTCATTTCATGACGTCATCACGAATGACGTAAGCCTCGTGAGCGACACAAAATTATGACAGCATATCAGTGTGTGTGTGTGTGTGTGTGTGTGTGTGTGTGTGTGTGTGTGTGTGTGTGTGTGTGTGTGTGTGTGTGTGTGTGTGTGGAGGAGAGAGAGAGAGAGAGAGAGAGAGAGAGAGAGAGAGAGAGAGAGAGAGAGAGAGAGAGAGAGAGAGAGAGAGAGAGAGAGAGAGAGAGCAAGGCAAGGCAAGGCAAGGCAAAGCAAGGCAAGGCAAATTCTTTTACTCGAGGATAATAAGCACTCAGTGTGCTTTTTTACATCCAGTCCCCGCCCTTTTCAGGGATAACACCAAGATAAAAAGATAACCTCTAACTAAATAACACAAGAGAGAGGGGAGAGAGAGAGGAGAGAGAGAGAGAGAGAGAGAAGAGATCATAATGACTGATAATAATAATTATGCAAGTACAGTAGAGAGAGAGAGAGAGAGAGAGAGAGAGAGAGAGAGAGAGAGAGAGGAGAGAGAGAGAGAGGAGAGAGAGAGAGAGAGAGAGAGAGAATCATAACGACTGATAATAATAATAATAATAATAATAATAATAATAATAATAATAATAATAATAACAATTATGCAAGTACAGTAAACTGTTTCAGATCTAGCTGCCCTTGTGATTCTACTTAGTTTTTGACTTATCCCTCTCATTCATACCTGAAATAGCAGGTTTGAATCTCAGTAGCCACGTCTGCTTAAATTACAGGTGGAGATTTTTACGACCTGCTTGGTCAACTCAAAGTGCAGACCTGCCCTTCCTTGCCTTAACTCCTTTGGTGTAAATACTACACATACAAAAAGTCAAAATATGCACTTTAAGCTCATGTGATTCATGTCAGCGTGCAACAGGTTACGGAAACACGAACATACCCAGCATGCGCCCTGTACCTGGAGAAGAATAGGCTCCATCAGGCTCAATTTGCCCCCAAAAACCTGGCCTGAGCAAAATAAATAGGCTAAGTGCAGCGCCCCCTAACGACTCTTCAGTAAGGTAAGGGAGAAGAGAAGAAGAGAGCTGGAGATCACAGTCATGACAGAAGCGTGATAGTGACGAGGGGGGTACAGGTTGTTTGCATACTATTACTAAGCAATATTGACCCAGCGCTCCAGAACAACGCGTAAGGCAATGGCGGAGAGTGACTATGACCAAACTGACAAATAATGGCGTAAGATTACAGTAAACGTGGCATGTCTACAAGCAGTGGGGGGGGGGGGGGGGGGGGGGGGGATGGAGGAGGGACGGGATGCTCTTTTTTTAAATCTTTGTGTTACTTCTTACTCTGTATTGCCTGATAATGCATGCTGTGTAGTTGTGATTTTTTTAAATGCCACATTAATTTCTCTAGTTGAGACTTTAATGTATTCTTG
>CM060334.1:37162956-37172956 GCA_030674155.1 Stramonita haemastoma | reverse complement strand
AATAAGGAACAACAAGCAAGTACATCAACCAGACCGGATCCAGGTGTTAGTGTCTTTGTCTGCTTTGTTCAGTTTTTTGGTCATCTGTATCATGGTTCCCCTGTGTAGATACGGGGTCTGTCGGTATGAACAGCATCCCCACCTTCTGGAAAGTCTGTGCTAGGACTTCCCTCTTATCTATCCCTCTTTTGTTTCCGCCTTGTTCCCTTCTGTCACCCCTTGTCTATTTTCTGCCTTTTTGATCCATTTTCTGCCTTTTTTTTTTTTTCAGAAAGACTTAAAAACATATGTCTTTCCCATATCGAAGTCAGATGCGCTGAGACTGACTTGTCGGGTGCTTAGTTAACGGCCGGCAGCGCAACACACTTTTGCTCTTTTATTCTGGCTACTGTCAGAGCGTTCGACAAAGAAGTTTCTGTGTTCGCGTGCTTTTTGAAGAATTAATCTGCTCCTCTACCTAAGCTCATCTGTCCTTTCTTAGACTAATATCTTCAAGAGTGACAGCAGCGAAGACAGTCTTTCACCTTCACCTGTCCGTAGTCCCATGGACCGTGGGGGCACAGCTGAAGATCTTGCAACCAGCTACCTCCACTCCCCACGGTCCTCCGCCCGTGGAAGACAGTTCAAACCTTTACAAAGACTTAATTTCAAACCCTAACGCCCATAACTCCTCTCCATTCACTAGCTCCCCCCACCCCCCCCTGGGCCTTGCCCCCATCCTCTACACCACCACTACCACCCCATCCCACCCTTACCCCCCCCCCCCCCCACCTGACGGGTACATGTCGGAGACACACAACACCCTTTAGATTGGTAAATTGATTGCCACAGGTACTGACTTACTTGACTATCTGACATCCCCCACCTGTTTCCTTCAAGCAAACTCCGACCCTCCCCATGAAATTGGCGGGTAAAGGCAGGTAGGCTAAGAATTGGAAATGTGTGTGTGTGTGTGTGTGTGTGATTTGTGTGTGTTTTGTGTGTGTGTGGTTGTGTGTGTGTGTGTGTGTGATGTGTTGTGTGCGTGCGTTCGTGCGTATGTGCGTGCGTGCGTGTGCATGCTTGTCTGTGTGTATGGAAGGGGGGGGGGGAGGCCGACTGGACATATCCTGTTTCTTCCATAGACCTAACACTAGAACATCCGCGATCTTCGCTGAAGATTTCACTGTGGCAGGCTGTCTACCCTGTCTGGCTTCTGGGCATTGTCTTTGTTGACAGAAACGGGAGGGGGGGGGAGAGCAGGAGATTGGGGGATGGAGAGGGAAGGGGGTGGTTCCCGTGTCTGTCAATGAGGCTATCAACAGCATGCTAGGACAGGTCTGACAGATGAGATGACCTGTATGGGCACATTGGGTGGATCGGTGTTTCTAAGGTAAGTGCAGCACCCCGGTTCTGTGTGTGTTTATTTTCGACTTTACGTCTGTTCACTTAATGTGATAATACTAGGCCTAAAAGATGATGCATCCCGTCTAGAATGCGAGAGGCCGGAGATGCCATTCCCGCTGGAGCCTGAATTTTGATCCCATTTACCTGACTTCGCGTGGTGGTCTGAGTCCTGGTCTTTCGGATAAGATGAAAAAAAACTGAGTTCCTGCGTGCGACACAGATTTAGCGCTTGTGAAAGATCCTACAACAAAGTTACCCAGGTTCCACACTCGGAACTGGTCTATAAATATAATACATACATAATTTAAAAGATCGTAATGAAGATGTTTTGACCATTTGCCTTTCATAAACCCTAGGTGTCACTGTCAGTGCTGGAATCTTTTCTTTTTCGTTTTCGTAAAATTAAAATCTCACGGTGTGGGCCTATGCTTACACATAATATATTCACATGCATGAGGACACACAAACGAAGTCAACACTCATCTTTTTAAAATGTCCACCTACGGAAAAGCTGCGACTTTCGTTTCATCCAAATCAGCGGACAAATCGTAGAAAAAAAGTCGTGCCTCTATATACGTGTAAATTTGGACAATGCTTCCTCTCCATTTTTAGTGTGAAGATTATGCTCTCATACGCACACATGCACGCACGCACGCATGCACGCACGCAGGCTCTCTCTCTCTCTCTCTCTCTCTCTCACACACACACACACACACACACACACACACACACACACACACACACACACACACACACACACACACACATACACACACACACGATTACCAAGAGGGAGAAACAGGCAGATCAGACAAACGTAGAGTAGATTGACAGACAGAGGCACAGAGCAACAAGCCAAACAGAGAGACAAAGTGACAAAGAGAACAGACATCCCAACATTTAACAATAACAGCAATGACGTATACTATAATGCACATTCTTAACCAAACTATTACATGAGACAGCCGACGATTGACAGAGAGACAGATAGACTTCTAGACAGACAGAGACGGAGACAGGCAGACAGAGAGAAAGAGGGAGGGAGGGAGAGACGACAGAGAGACAGACACAGACAGAGAGGGGAAAGACAGATACTGAGACAGACAGACAGGCAGGCAGAGACGGACACAGCCAGAGAGCAAGTATTGACACATACCATCAATTATATTACACTTTTCTAATAATTTTATCGTTAGAGCGGGGAATGCTGTGATAATTAGATAGACAGACAGACAGAAAGATAGAGACAGACATAAAGAAAGAGACAACCTGAAGAGGCACCCAGACACATACCATCAATCACAACACTTTTTTTTTTTAAACTAAACTGTTTGGGGCTGTTTGTAATAGAGCTATACAGACAGACGGATAAAGTCAGACAGAGACGGAGCAGGCCTCGTCCTAATACCAAAGATTTACTGATACACTTGTCTACCCAAACTGTTGTGGGGTTATGGTGATAGCTCTACCATGTACCCAAGAATGATGTTCTGATTCTACTGACTGTATTCCAAAGAAAAAATGGACTGAAAAGAAAACATAGTCTCCCACACTTCTTTTGTCCTCTTTACATGAGTTTTTGTTGTACGGATATATCAACTGGCCAAAGACGGCAATCGCCCAACTTCCTGGCGTTGAGGTTTTGTTTGTTTGTTTTACATAGCCTACATATACAACATAGGCAGGAACGCACACACGCCGGAGCACGCACACACTCACGCCTAGCGTTTACACACACACACACACACACACACACACACACACACACACACACACACACACACACAAACACACACACACGCACGCACACACAAACACGCACGCACGCACGCACGCACACACACACACACACACACACACACACACACACACACACACACACACAAGCCAAACATGGCAGGCAACTATACAAAGAGCAAAGTCTCGGAACTTGATAATCGGTTAATCAGTATAACTTCAAAAGAAAACCCAAAGCAAGATGCAACTCCCATCATTCATAGCACACTCACTTTCCTGTAATCGATATATGGCGCGACATTCGTTCCCTATATTTTTATTC
This sequence comes from Stramonita haemastoma, assembly GCA_030674155.1. Lineage (NCBI taxonomy): Eukaryota > Metazoa > Mollusca > Gastropoda > Neogastropoda > Muricidae > Stramonita > Stramonita haemastoma. The sequence goes on along the minus strand of CM060334.1, from coordinate 37,169,511 downwards.
CTAATGCTAAATAAATGACAGACAGACAGACAGACAGACGGAGAAAGAGAGAGAGAGAGAGAGAGAGAGAGAGAGAGAGAGGAGAGAGAGAGAGAGAAGAGAGAGAGAGAGAGAGAGAGAGAGAGAGAGAGAGAGAGAGAGAGAAATAGATCGATCATTGAGCAGACTTCGAAGTTAGCCATATTTAAGATATTACAAAAGCTTGCGACAGATGAACAAAATCTGTAGACCAATTTTTTTAAAGTTTGCTTCTTTTTAAGAAAGTCTACACAACAAAGTCTTAGAAAAAATTATTCTTAGGTTATTTTTGTGTCATGCATGGTCGCAAGATTTTGAAACGAGAGAGAGAGAGAGAGAGAGAGAGAGAGAGAGAGAGAGAGAGAGAGAGAGAGAGAGAGAGAGAGAGAGAGAGAGAAGATTTTATTTATTTATTTATTCTTTTATATCGAGGATAACAGAATAAGCAATCATGTGCTTTTTTTCATCCGGTCCCCGTGTGTATGCAGTTTTGTAAATATTGTCATCTGTTCCCACCGGCACACGATGGCCTACTCTTACGAAAAGCGGAACAGGATTTAACGTGTGCGCAAGATGTTCTGCGTGCGTTCGCACACGGGGCCTCGGTTTAAAGTCTCATCCGAAGGACTTTTTGGGGAGAGTGGAGTCAGCACTGATGTTAACTCCAGGAAGAAAATGAGAGAGAGAGAGAGAGAGAGAGAGAGAGAGAGGGGAGAGAGAGAGAGAGAGAGAGAGAGAGAGAGAGAGAGGAGAGAGAGAGAGAGGAAGACAGACAGACAGACAGACAGACAGACAGACAGACAGACAGAGACAGACAGACAGACAGACAGACAGACAGACAAAGACACAGAGAGAGACAGAGATAGGGAAAGCGCGAGGGATAGAGAGTGAGTCTCTGAGAGAGAGCGAGAGACACAGAGAGGGAGAGAGACGGACAGGCAGACAGAGACAAAAAGACTGACTGACATACAGAGGAAGGGAAGGGGGTGAAGAGAGGGGGAGCCTAAAAGTTTTGCAGTAAAAAAGACAGTATATCACAAGCAACAAAACGAAACAATTGCATGCACATAGCAGTGTTAGTAGTCAATGCTATGTCTAAAGAAGGATTTGACCTACTCACAGTGATGCGATTCGGCGCCCCTGCTACTGTGGTGACTTCACAATTCACACGTACTTCAGCAAAGCGTTTGTTGTTGCGTCCTCAGTCACGTTTATCTGCCTTTGAGAGTTCTGGCGATTCCTCCCATAAATAAGTTCTTGAAGACACAATGTTGTGTTGCAGTCACGTCACTTTTTCTCGCCTAGTGTAGTCCTCGTCTCTGTAGTTGACATCTCGTTGCTGAACCAACTGATAATGTTAAAAAATGCGACACTCGCAAAATACTGTTTGTTCGTCACGCTCTATCCAGACGATCGTGGAATCAGTCACATAATAGTAATGAATACTTCATAATAATGATATTTTCAAAAAGATGTCTTGCTTCTGTGACGCCATGGTACAATTTCTTGAGCAGAGCATCACCAATCATAGTCATAAACAATGTGTCATTGCTTACAAGACGTATTCTGTTGGTGAAAGAGGCCTACGTAGAAAACTCGTGCTGCTTTGATACAAGTTTCACAGCAGTAGTGCTGATAGTTGGTTCCAGTTCTTTCATGTTGTCCACACTGCTTTCCACATTGATGGCACGTCATCTTTGTTATTTTCTGAAAGCAATCATAGAGTGCTCCAACCTTTTGAGCTTACGAGCCAAACGTTTACATTCATCCATTCAGGACATAGCAACCTGAATGCAAATTCAGCTAGGCCTATAATAGGGAGGGAAAAAAGGTCAATGCCATCAAAACCAAAATCCACCTCATCGTCAAAACGATAAAACCAAATATTGTTTGTTCTTTTCGCGTGTATGCTGGAGTTTTGATGAGAGGTATGTCAATGATTTTGTTACAAACTTGACAGGTCTTTTTCAAGCCTACCTTCATTTCGAACTCGTGGCTGAATGAATCACAAGCACACTGGCAACACTGGGCCACAGTGCACGCTCTTGACTGCCAAAATATTCCTGCTCCCGCAGTCGTCTGTGTTGATTTCTACATGCTCTACCTTAGCAAGACCATCTACTGTTCTTTTTTGCGGTTTTCTTAAAATGATTTGCTGACAAAATCCAATAAATAACATTCTTGAAACTCGTGGCTCGCAGACGATATACACTAATGATGACGAAAGTATGCTGTAAGAAGGACTCTAATTGGCTGCTAGAGTGTTCGATTCACCTAGATCTACTTCTTTTCTGAAGAGTATAAACAGAACAGCCAATCAGATATTTAGTTTTAGACTGTGGTGGGCATTGCTGGAAATGCAATCAGCTGTTACAAAGATTTTATGTCCTTGATCTTTGCTAATTAAGAAGCGAGAGAGAAAATTGGCTGAGCTCTGAGCTCACTAAACTGAAGTAAAAAATTAATTCAAACATGTTCAGTCAATCATCCATGAAAATATCTTTCTGGTTTGAAAGGTATACACAAGTTTTTGACAGCATTGACTAACAAATGAAATTCGTTAGTTAAATCCAAGCAACTAAAAATCACCACCCAAAATATTATGCATGCAGGCAGGAGTGTGTGTGTGTGTGTGTGTGTGTGTGTGTGTGTGAGAGAAGAGAGAGAGAGAGAGAGAGAGAGAGAGAGAGAGAGAGAGAGAGAAGAGAGAGAGAGAGAGAGAGAGAGATTAACTGTCTACAAATTATATATATATATATATTATTATATATTATATATATATATTCTTATGTCAAGGGTTCCACACACACACACACACACACACACACACACACACACACACACACACACACACACACACACACGTGTCTACACACGTAAAAAAAAAAAAAAAAAGCAAATCCATGCTTATTCAATGTACCATCTGGAAATAAAAATTTGATTTGATTTGATTTCACCATACACACACACACACACGTGCGTGCGTGTGTGTGCGTGCGGGTGTGTGCTGTGTGTTGTGTGTGTGTTGTGTGTGTGTGTGTGTGTATTGCGCAAATCACGTAGTCCTCCCGGACAAGGCATGGGGAGAGCGGAGATGAAAGGGATATAGTAGGTGGGTGGGGATTGCAAAATACTCAGTAGCTGTTGGAGGAGACCAATTACTGGCTTCTTGTTCTTCCTAACGCCTGAGCGCTCACTTCTGTCAAACAATGGGACCAGGAATAGGGAGGGGATGGGGAGGGGGAAGAGGGACCTGTGTTGGGAGATTGCTGACGCTTGAGGCGTGAAGGTGGTGGTGGTGGTGGGGTGGGTGGTGGTAAGGAATGTCCAAACCTTTTAGTGCGGTGATTGTCCGCGGAAGATCTCGTAGCTATCCGGAAATTCGTCAGATTCTCGTGGGGATGCCAGGGGGCTCTTTTGGCGTAAATAAGCCCCCCCCCCCCCCCCCCCCCCTTGTAGAAATTCTGTGCTGAAAATTCCTCCTATTCTGTCCTCCCTGCGTTTGTCATTTAGCTAATGTGATTCTTTCTTCGCGTTGACGGTGTTTGGATAATGGAAAGAATCGCGAGTGCTGGTTTTGAACTTGGAACGAATGTTGTTGAAGTGACTCAAACAGAATGTGCTGACAATCCTGTTATGGCATGGCTTTCGTGGCCGGCGAGGCCTAAACAACTTGAAATAAAATGTATCGGCTGGTGTACAGGGGTGGGGGTGGGGTGCTCTGCGATCCCAGTCTGGAGGACAGGGTCTGGAGCTGTGGAGGCACTGGAAGTCTGTTGTGACGAGTGTCGAGAGATGGTTTGCACGTTTTGTACTTTTGTTCCCTAAGCATGAAAGTCTGAAAGACTCCCTCCACCCATGTCACGGCAATGTGGGTAGTGAATACTCTTCTTTACCATCACTATCCCGTAGTCCTGCAGACGTGAGGGGGGGGCACCACTGAGATTTTGCAACCAGCTTCCTCCACTCCCCTAGTCTCTGAATTCTCTACTGTCTGCTAAACGTACACAGATTTTCCACACGTTACAAACTGGCTTTTGGTCATCCTGGTGATGGAAAAGCGGGGGACGGGACAGCCTAGTGGTCAAAACATTGCGCTCGCAATTTACGACCCGGGTTCGATTCCCGTTCGAGGGGATTCTTCTCCTGGAGTTAACATCAGCGCTGACTCCACTCTTCCCCAAAGTCCTTCGGATGAGACTATAAACCGAGGTCCCGTGTGTGAACGCTCGCAGAACATCTTGTGCACACGTTAAATCCTGTTCCGCTTTTCGTAAGAGTAGGCCATCGTGTGCCGGTGGGAACAGATGACATTTACAAAACTGCATACACACGGGGACTGGATGTAAAAAGAGAGTGCTTATTCCATTATCCTCGATATAAAAGAATAAATGGAAAAAAAATGGATAGACCAGTGTTACTCACTTTAACTGTTTTCCTTACGGTTAAGCTGCCTCCCAAGATATTGTAACTTGTTTTTTTTCTCTCCTACCGAATGTGAGAAAGAACTCACTTTAGCTGGTAAGGAAAAGTACAGAGTTTTGATTTGTTTATATCAGCCAGTATAATCTGCTACATCAAAGGTAAATAAAAATACACTAGATGAAACTCCCTCCTGTTATTTATTCTCTGTGTGTGTGTGTGTGTGTGTGTGTGTGTGTGTGTGTGTGTGTGTGTGTGTGTGTGGTGTGTGTGTACGCATGAAATACCTTTGGGTGTATTATATGTTCAACCTTGTGCCTGCATTCTTGTATGTATGTATGCGTGCATGCATCAAGTGCGTGTGGGTGAGTGCATACCCGAAAATTTACATGTGTGGATGTAAATTTTTTTTCCTTTTTTTTTTTTGGGGGGGGGGGAGGGGGGTATACAAGTATAAATAAAAACCAGGCATTATGATTTCATTTCAGAAAAAACATGAGACAGCGACATGATCACTTCCAACCTCCACACACACTACGTCCTGGCTAACATAACCAAACCCGCCTCATGATCCGTCACCAGCACCATCTACTCCCCCTCCACCCCACCCCTCAACTGATGCTAACCCCGAGGACCATGGCTTACCGCCGCACCTGGCTGGACTACCTGTATTTATTCATCGTCTCCCGCAAAGCCCAGCGCACCTTGCTCATCATCCTCATCTTCACCTTAGTCACCTCCATGACTCTCCTACACGCCAGCCACTACCAGGTGTACAGGTACCCACACCCTCAGAAGCTTCTCGGGTACGTGTACGCTCTGGAGTCGGGTCACCCGCTGAAATACTGGGTCGAGGAACCTCTTCCTCAGGGAGACCTCAGAACTCCACACCCAGGATCAACAAATGTTCAGGCTCACCTCGCCTCGCGGAATCCCTGGCCCAAGGCGCAGCAGTGGGTGCCGAAATCCGGCTCAGAAAGCAGTTCTGTTCTCAGGTACCCCCACTGTCCGCAACTCATCGCCGGGGATCCTGACACGCAGCTCCACGCCAAGCAGTTCATGGACAACCATTTCCCGCTGATCCGCTCCGATGAAGACTACGTCCAGCACACCCGTAACTGTTCGCGCTTCTTGCAGGAGCGGGGGTACATTATGGACGCCACCGCGAGAGAGCGTGCCTTTCCTCTGGCCTTCAGTCTCCTGTTCTACAAGGATGTGGAGCAGATGGAGAGGTTGCTGAGGGCTGTGTACCGCCCCCACAACCTCTACTGCATCCACCTGGACAAGAAGAGTCCCTACTCCACCTGGCGAGCTTTGCGAGGTGGGTCAAACTTCAAGGTTCTGATAGGTCTGAGCTACACACTTCTTTGTAAGTCGTAGAGTTTTGAAGAAAAAAGGATGGGGAATAAAATATGAAAAAAAACCAGTCCAAACATATTTCTTAATTTCTGTGGATTTTTACTCTTTTTTAAGTATTGGGTCCCCACTGGTTCAATTTTCTTTTTCAAGATTTTACCGTTATTCAATAATGTAATCAATCCTTGAGTTACATATTTCTTCAAAACTCTCTCTCTATATATAGATCTAGAGAGAGTTTTGAAGAAAAAAAGATGGGGAATAAAATAATATAAAACACTTATATATACATTTTTTTCTTTCTTTCTTTCTTTTTTCTTTTTTTACGACAAAGAGTAGTGAAGGAAAACAGGTGCTGGTAACCATTACATCTCCTTCATCATTGCAAGAATGCTTCCAAAAATTTGAATTAAAAAAAAATGTATTGTATACATACATGCATATCTTTGTGAACTTATTTTACCGAGTTTAAGAAAGATTCTATGACCACTACACGTAACTAATTAAAGAAAGCAAAAACCACCATCGTTCTTTTCATCATTATTATTGTTATTATCATCATCACCCTCCTCTATCCTCAGGTATAGTGCAGTGTCTGCCTAACGTCCAGTTAGCCTCCAAGTCTATGTCGGTACAATGGGGCAAATTCAGCGTTCTTTTCATCACTATTATTATTATCATTATTGTTGTTATCATCACCCTCCTCTATCCTCAGGTATAGTGCAGTGTCTGCCTAACGTCCAGATAGCCTCCCAGTCA
>CM060334.1:37047956-37157956 GCA_030674155.1 Stramonita haemastoma | reverse complement strand
GAGATGAAGAGTTCATCACATTAGCATAACATCATATAAACAGGATATATAAAAAGTACTTCCCACATGTCCAAATTACTAATGTACAATCATATCATATTTACACATGAAAAGATCCAGATGTGTTGACACAATGATGCAAATAATCCTTTCTGTTCAAAAGTATTCACCACAGAAAAACATTTGTATGCGCGTATAAAACAAGTCAAAAATACTTCAGTCATGCATAAAGGGCAACTGCAAAATTCAACACTGACAGTCACACAGTAAGGTAAAGTTTACAAACTAGGACACACATAAATCAACTAAGTCCTTCGGCTGAGACTATAAACCGATGCCCTGTGTGTGAACACACAGAGAACATCTTGCACACACATTAAAACCTGTTCCACTTTTCAGACAAGTAGGCCATTGTGTGCCGGCGGGAACATACAACAAACACAAAACTGCATGCACACAGGGACTAGATGTCAAAAAGAACACCAGAGCTTATTCCATTACCCTCAAAGTAAAAGACTAAGTGAAATAAAATAAATAAAAAATAAATACAAGACTAAGTGAAATAAAATAAATAAAAAATAAATACAGACTGATTACCACTCCTTCCACCATAATCATAACCATCAAGCGCTTTGATTTGATTTGCAAGATAAAAAAATAAATACAAGACTAAGTGAAATAAAAGAAATAAAAAATAGACTGATTACCACTCCTTCCACCATAATCATAACCATCAAGCGCTTTGATTTGATTTTGTAAGATAAAGCGCTATATAAATTCCATTTAGTAGTAGTAGTTTTGTAGTAGTAGTAGTAGCAGTAGTAGTAGAAATAGTAGTAGCAGTAGTAGTAGTAGTAGTAGTAGTAGTAGTAGTAGTAGTGAGTAGTAGTAGTAGTAGTAGTAGTAGTAGTAGTAGTAGTATAGTAGTAGAGCAGCAGCAGAAGTAGTAGCAGCAGCAGCAGCAGCAGGAGTAGTACTAGTAATAGTAGTAGTATCACTATTTATGATTATCAGCACTGCACAGAATATATTTCAGGTTTCCCAGAGACGGAAGCAGCAGCAGCAGCAGGAGTAGTACTAGTAATAGTAGAAGTATCACTATTTATGATTATCAGCACTGCACGGAATATATTTCAGGTTTCCCAGAGACGGAAGCAGCAGCAGCAGCAGGAGTAGTACTAGTAATAGTAGTAGTATCACTATTTATGATTATCAGCACTGCACGGAATATATTTCAGGTTTCCCAGAGACGGAAGCAGCAGCAGCAGCAGGAGTAGTACTAGTAATAGTAGTAGTATCACTATTTATGATTATCAGCACTGCACGGAATATATTTCAGGTTTCCCAGAGACGGACCCGCGCAGGAAGCCCTACCTGTCTCGCTACAAGAACTGGGGGGAGGGCTGGGTGGACAGCAAGGGGCGCCTCATCTTCCAGTGGCCCTGCCACGGCAAGCGCGTGCGCACCATCTGCATCTTTGGCGTGGGGGACCTCCCCCTGCTGACGTCTCGCTGGGAGATGTTCGCCAACAAGTTTTACCGGGACTTCGAGCCTCTGGTGCTGGACTGTCTGGAGCAGTGGCTCTGGAACGTGACCCGGCTGGAATATTCCGGAAAGGTGGCGCTGGACTTGTCGTTTTACAAGAGCCTGGATGTTGTAAGGAACCATGTGGATGAGCACGACAGAAACTGGACCGTTTTAGAGAAGCGGCAGACTTTGATATGAAGGGCTTTTGGGCGTCGTTGAAGATATCGTTGGTTCACTTCATCCAGTCTCAATGAATATAAGGCTCTTTTGTTTTTTAATATAAGACTCGTCAGAGATGGTGTCACCTCTGTGAGGTGAAGAACAATATTGTCGGGCGATTCAAACAGTGCAGCATACTGCTAGTTTATTTATGATCATGTAATTTTTTGTCAATATTTATCTCGTTTAAAATACTATAAAAAAATTTTAAAAATCAACACAGAGAGGCAAAAGGTTGCAAGAACATTTCTACACAAGTAAAATTCATTTACAGTTTTGTTTTGACTGTGTAGCAGTATACACACACACACTGCATGACTTTGCAATTTTTTATTTATATTGTTTTTGTTTAATACTGAAATCAATGCTGAGGCAAAAAGTTGCCTGAACATTTCTACGCAAATAAAATTAATAATTCACAATTTTGTCTAGATTCTGTATCAGAATACATACATTGGAGGGTATGGGAAGGATGTGTTATCTAGAGGGGAGTGTGTGTGTGTGTGTGTGTGTGTGTGTGTGTGTGTGTGTGTGTGTGTGTGTTGTAGGTATGCATAAATATAAACTGATGGTGTAAGGATATGAGTTAGAGTCCAATTGACACTTTACATAGCAAAGCAACCACAGCAGTAGTTTTGCTTTTGTTTTCAAGTTGCAGCACTTCTTAATACACAAAATCTATGAGTGATCATTTTCCAAGCACAAATACACATTTGTGATAAATCAAACTGATAATTCACGCACTGTGAATTGGTCCTATGCTTGCCAGATGAGAAAGACAAGATGTTGAAGAGAGAGAGAAGGAAGAAAGAAGAGAAAGAAAGAAGCCATAAAGTCATCTATAAGTTGCGATAGAATTTAACATTCAATCGACCTGTGATCATATTTCGGTGGATATAAAGTGTGCATCTACGTCTAAGGAACATCAACTCATTGTGTGTGTGTTAGTATAATTCTTAATTGTTACAACTGTTTGTTTTAACCTGTTGCAACATTTGAAGCATTAGAATGGGGCAATATGATTGATAAAAATGACTGAAGCCGTCCAATGAACGATGATAACTTATACATGAGATTTTGAAATAAGGAAGGGGGGGGGGGGGGGAATGACTGGTTTGGGTTTGGTTTTGGGTTTTCTCTTTTTTTTTTTTGGGGGGGGGGGGGGGTTGGTTTTGGTTTTTATTTGTTTGGGTGGTGGGGGTGGGGATGAGAGGGGGGATTCTTAAGGTGAAATTCTATTCTCTTCATACCAAGGTTTGATGAAAATGAGTGCAATACAACAGTGCTTTTTTCATGGACTAACATTTCCCTTTAAGTGTACTTTTTTATCATTTATTTGAACAATCAGTCTATGTTTGCGACATTTCTTTTAAAAATTTTTACTGTTCCCTTCAAGTGTAGTATTTTATATAGATGTGCTTTATCAAGATAAGTCCTCACATTGCAAAGAGATGTCCATGGATATTCATTCATTTCATGAGTGTCACTAATGCTTAGCTTCATTACATATATATCGACTGGTGGTTAACATTTTTTCCAGAATCATTGGTGTGTGTCCTATGGTTGCTAAATATCCTCACTGTTGACTTAATGCATTTTCATACTGTTTTCCCTGTTATTGTTGGTGTTGTGAATATTTTTTCTACAAACAGTAAAGAATCATAATTTTTCAACGGTTGTTTCAAACATGAGTGACTTAAGGCCAACTGTCTCTATGATTAGGGAGGGTAGGAAAATGAGAGAGAGAGAGAGAGAGAGAGAGAGGGAGGAGAGAGAGAGAGAGAGAGAGAGAGAGAGAGCGAGAGAGAGAGGGGCGGCATAAATCATGCATCTGTGCAAGTGGATGTTTGTATGCATTCATAATTGTACAAACACTTCTCTGTGTGTGTGTGTGTGTGTGTGTGTGTGTGTGTGTGTGTGTGTGTGTGTGTGTGTGTGTGTGGTGTGGTGTGTGTGCGTGCGTGCATGTGTGCACGTGTGTGTTTTGATGACTTTTGAGGTGATTTTTGACCAATTTCCTCCATTTGTTTTAAAGTGATTGAATGCAAAAAAGCATTCTAGGCTAAGTTCTAAGACAGAGACATGATCAATAACAAAATAAATCATTACGATATTACAATATTTATATATGTATAATAATTGAAAGAATGGGTTCATGATCTGACTTGATTTTTTTTTTTAATTCATCATGTAAAAATCTGTGAGAAATTGAGTGAATTAATATGCTGTTGTTCATGATAAGGCTTAACATAGTTTTGTTCATGACATTTTTTATGCTTTTACTTCTGTTGTTTTATATTCATGAGGTGCTGATAAAGCTGGTGTTGATGAACTTTAGTGCTGACATTACAACTTAACTATGGACATTACTACAAAGTGAAAACATCTGCTTTGTACCTTTGAGGCTTTCACTAAATAAAAAAGTAGTTTGTACAAAATGCAGTTTTCATTTTCAGATTAAATTTCACCACCATCACCCCCCCCCCTACTCCCCAATCCCCCCCCACCCAAAAGCAAGGGCAATGATTACAATTTTATTAAATTTAAAGGGGGATTTTTTTTTTTTTTTATTCCTTGGGCTAAGCTCTTCAAGGGTCACCCAATGGAGAACTTTTTGCCATCATCATCATATCATCATCATCCTTTATCACCACACCAGTGGTGTGTAGGGCAGCAACAAAGACTTTCCACTCCTGCCTATCCTGGGCCAGCCTGGTCAATGAACTCCAAGAGTGTTGCATGGCTTCCATACTTTTTGCATATACAACTGTTTTTACCCACCATTAAGGTCGCTGCACTCTGACTTTGGGATGGTGTCTAAAGACAAAATCACTATGCATGTGTTTTTTATCTTTTTTTTTGGTCATCCATTCTTACCGCACAAATGGCCTACTCTTCTGACAGGCAGAACGGGTTTAAACATGTGTGCAATATGTTCTGCGTGCATTTGCACACGAGACCTCAGTTAACAGTCTCATCCCGATAACAAAAATGATATTTTAACAGTAACTTTCAGAACTTATTTTTCTTATGAAAAAGGCATGGTTCATTACAAAAAATTCTAGTGATGTTATATATTTGAGCTGACATCAAGTCCAAGAAAACAAACTTTGCTTTTCATCATCCCTTAGATTCAACAATATTAGATATCTGATCAGGTCAAGCATTAAGAGTATAAAAGACTAGAAAATAAAACTAAGTACATACTCCTGAAGTCTGAAAAATAGCTGCTAGTAAAACCTGAGTTTTGCATCTGGGTGGGTTTATACCATTTTGGGAATAAAGGGCAGTAGGGTAAAGAATCCAAATATTAACCAAAAAGTATTCATAGCAATTGTTCTTCTAACAGTTATAAAGACAAAATATGTATTTTGTTAATGCACAAAAATGACATGAAAATGGAATATTGTATATTTATAATATAATTAAATAAAACCAAAAAATGCTATGCACATTAATACACCTGTCTAAAAAAAAAAAGGGAAGCAAACAGAAAAAAACAATAGAGAAAAAAAAAGAGGCAAAAACAGTAGACTCTGGAGCTGAATAGACTTTTTTTTTTTTAAATGAGGCTGAACTTTTCAACAAAATGCATGAGTATGTTACAGAAGAAGAAAGGCAATAGAGACATGAATGGCGTTGTTTTTGTTTTTAATTCATTGCCTACAGCTGATTTACCAATGGTGAGAATTTTACACAAGTAAATACATGCACTTTTGCCCACCATGAAGGTAGACACATTCCCACTTTGGGGATACATGAGAGATGAAAAATGACAGAAATGCACTGACTAGTGGACGTTTATATTCAATGCACCACATTTCCAATTGATGATGATGCCCCCCCCCCCCCCCCCCTTCCCTTCACTGCTTGGAGGGTCACAAGTGGTGAGATTTTCTATGTGACCTTTTTTCCCTTCATGAAGGTAGACACATTCAGACTTTGAGGATGTCATGTAATATAAGTTGAAAAGTAGGCCTACTTTACCCATTTTGAAAAGAAAAAAAAGAATCTTAAATAGATCACGTAAAATTTACAACATGGTGCTGAATTTAAACATTTGGAAATATAGTAAACAAATACACAGACTTTTGTTGGCTAAGACTTTTTTTTTCTTTCTCACTATTGCTTGTTCAAATGAATTCACAACAGCTTCAACCCTGGGTGCAGATGTTTGCATGCACAGTTCATGCTTTGTATGAAGGCAGGTGGGTGGGTGGAGGATGGCTGTGATTGTTTGCTTGAAATTTGTTTGTTCTTTTGCTTTTTTTTTTTGTTTGATTTTAGCACTAAGGCAATCACACTCCATTTTCAAGGCAGCATGATAGCTCTGTGAAAGACAATACATTTTCTTTGTGATTTGCTCTGCTATCTCTGAAAACTCATGACGGATTTCTCTGTACCTGAGGATTATCAGAACGAATTTTGTGTCAAATTCAGGTTTGAACAACCAATGCTAACCTAGAGAAATCATCTGGAGCCCTTTTGGCACAATATCTGTTGTGTAATGTTTTAAAAAATGTAATTTGCATTGTTTTTGTTCATTTTCATCATGTGTAATTTCAATTTTTAACAGATGAGAATATATGTCTTAGATTTTTTTCCCTCCTAACCTTTCTTCTCTTAAAAAAAAAACAACAACCACCAACCAACCAACCAACAAATCCAAAAACACGTATTTTAAAAGTTAACATCAAATCCATGTGTGTGATGCTTAACTGGTTTTCACAAAATTTAAGGCTTTTGCTTAAGGATTCTGAATAAATTATTTCACTTTTTCTTTCTTACTATGACTATCTGTTATGAACGTATGGCACATGTATGAATGTATGCATGGCAAAAGCACACACATGCATGTGCACTTGCACTTGCACTTGCACACACACACAAAACACACACACACACACAACACACACACACACACACACACACACACACACACACACACACACACACTTGCAGGAAAATAACTTGCACACAAGTTAAAACCTGTTTTGCTTTTGGGAAGAGTAGGCCATTTGTACCGGTGGGAATGGATGACAAAATTTACAAAACTGTGTACACACGGGGACTGGATGTCCTCAAAACAAAATAGATTAAAAATTTTTTTTTAACTTATCTTTAAAAAAGAAAAAAAGCTTATCTAAAGTCATATTTTTCATCGTCATATAACATGTATGTACCACTTTGCTATTAATGTTAGCAAACAATAGATAATATTAACTCACTTCCTACAATCCTCTGCAATAGCAGTGGTCTCATGCACAACACTTGCCTACGAGCCATTGCAATCTGCAGAATTTGACCTTCAGATTTTTTTTTTAGCTCCATGACGTCAACTTTTGTACAAAATTCCAGCAGCTGGCTTTCGGCTTTGACCTTCCACCTACATCAGCATTAAACCCTTCAAATTTCATGTACTTGTGTTGATTATCATAAATGAATTTATTTAAATACTAATCAACACAAAAGGCCAGTGTTCAGAGATAGGCATAGTAAAAAAAATCACAGTAGAAGTGAGTTAATAAGCAATACTGATATAAATTGTACAATTACCAGGTCATGATAGCACCAAAAGTTATTCACTAACTGTTTATATGAATGATATATAATAATATATATTGCCAATTGATGTGGATCCACAAAATGCACCAACAGTGCACATACAAAAAATTGGATTCCTCTCACCCTTTTGAGGTATGGAGGATTACAAAAGGGGTTCAACAAGAGAACACACGCACACACACACACGCACACACACACACACACACACACACACTCCACTCTCCCCAAAAGTCCTTCGGATGAGACTTTAAACCGAGGCCCCGTGTGCGAACGCACACAGAACATCTTGCGCACACGTTAAATCCTGTTCTGCTTTTCGTAAGAGTAGGCCATCGTATGCCGGTGGGAACAGATGACATTTACAAAACTGCATACACACAGGGACTGGATGTAAAAAAGCAAAGAGTACTTATTCCATTATCCTTGATATAAAAGAATAAATCAAAAAGAATAAATCTAAATCAAATCCACAAGTCTGATCTGATGACAGATACACAGATCTAGATATATATGTGCTAGTGAAATCACAGACAATGTTTGGTCCTATGTAAATAAAAGACCTGTGTCTTTCATGTGTGTGTGTGTGTGTGTGTGTGTGTGTGTGTGTGTGTGTGTGTGTGTGTGTGTGTGTGTGTGTGTGTGTAAAAATGTTCATGTAGCTTTGAGGTAATCTTTTCCCCACTCAGGGAGCCTGAGCACAACAAAAAATTTGGCAAAATTTTTTTACTGGAGAATAAATTATAGATCTATACATAATATGGCCTACATATATATCCTAAGAGATAGTTCTAGGCAAACAAATCTTGCGAACCAAAGAAATCGTCATCATCATCCTGAGTCACATTCTGAGAGGGTTCTGCTGCTTCATCTGACTCTGAAAAATCAAACAGATCAAAACTGAGGTTATTGTTTTCCTGCACGATGTTCGGGGGCGTGTTTTCACCATCTGTGTCACTGTAGGCATCGTCCTGAAATGAAGGCGCCTCTGGTTTTTTCCCTTTGACCAACTCGGACAGGACTTCCTTGATACGGGAATTTTGCTGCTGATGTTCCTCGGTGTTAAACACAGAATGTCTTTCGGTGATTGCGCATGTGTTGTCTACATCATCTGTGGCGGCAGTACCGCTGTTCTCTTCAGCCTGTCTCCTCTGATTCTTCCTTTCTCGAATGTGGCGGTACTTGGATTTCATCTTTTCCAGCAACTGGGAATACACCTCCTCCTGAAAAAAGATAATACACATTTTAAATCACTGATTTTTAAGAAAAATACACACACACACACACACACACACACACACACACACACACACACACACACACACACACAAGACAACCACCACCAAACCTACACTGACTTACTGTATTTCACTTTTTATTATGTTCAAAATATAAGATAAGCTAAACTACACTGCATCCTTCCCTCTCCATTTCTTTTGTTTTTCCTTCTTATTTATTTTTGTGACCTTAGAGTTAGACTTTAACATCTTTAAGGAGACAAATATTATTTTTGTTCTTGTTTTTCTTGTTCCCTGTCTAGAGCTCCCAGATTCATCAATGGTGAGATTGATATGGCAACCATTTTTTTCCCCAACACTGACTGACTAAGGTAACTGCATTCCAGCTTTGGGAATTGAACAGGTCTACCAATCTGGCAAGGACAGTCAGGGGCTACCTCCCTGCTCTTTCCACGTTTTAACTGTCATGGTTTGTTTTGTTTTTTTACCTGTACAAGTCCGTAAGCACATGGGTCCAACTGGTTTAGTTTTAGAGTCTCATCCGAAAGACTTGGCATTCAGTTTGATTTTTTCCCCTTAAACTGGGAAGAAAGATCAAAGCTGGAAATTGAACCCAGAACCTTACAGTTTACCTGATATGCAGGTGAACATCTAAAATATCCTGCCACCATCCTTCTTACAAGAGCAGTTTAAAACACTACAGTCTTTCTGATATAATGTGTATATAATACATTTTACACTGTACTGACAGACTCCTTGATCAACATAGATTCTCTGATTAAATCTTGTTTTTGAATTACAAAAATTCAAACAAAAAGCAATCAAAATGACCTTCATACTGTTCACAAAACTATGTTATCAATCATTGTTCCAATTATTTTATAGTACACCAATAACTGAACAAATAAACTGATACAGAACTTTTTCCTTCGGCAACCAGTTTGGTCAGGTGTTTGGCTGTGTGTTCAACATCAACTCTCATAAATTTTAAACTGTTCCTGTATTCCTTTTTTCAAATATAATTTTTTTTTTTTTTTAACTACAAATGTTGTACTTACCCGTTCAGCAACCAGTTCGGTCAGGTGTGGCTGTGGGTTAAACAACCTCTCATGATATTTCCACTATTCACGAATAATTTTTGTCAATAAACAGATCAATAAATTACAAAAATTGAACAATATTCAAATTATCATTGAGGAAAAAGTAGTGGAGGAAAAACAAGTGCAGGTACCAACTTCTCAATCATTTTGAAAATGACTTATAAATCAAAGATTCAATATAAAAAAAGAAATGAAAATAAACTCTACAGAGTAATGTCTTTCAGTGGCAGCATTGTAGGCATTTTTGAGTAAGAACAATAATATTAAACTATCAATGACTAAATAGCAGTAGAACTTACCCGTTCAGCAACCAGTTCGGTCAGGTGTGGCTGTGGGTTTACAACCTCTAATGATCTTTCCACTATCCACGAATAATTTTTGTCAATAAACAGAATTATAAAAATTAAACATCAAACTATCAATGAATAAATAACAGTAGAACTTACTCGTTCTGCGACCAGTTCGGTCAGGTGTGGCTGTGGTTTACAACCTCTAATGATCTTTCCACTATTCACGAATAATTTTTGTCTATAAACAGAATAATAAAAATTGAACAACATCAAACTATCAATGAATAAATAACAGTAGAACGTACCCGTTCCGCGACCAGTTCGGTCAGGTGTGGCTGGGGTTCCATCAACTCAAGGTGCACACTGGTGAAGGGGTCCAGCTCATAGCTGCCCACACTGGGGACAGCCGCATCCAGCATCGACAGTCCCTCCCTGACAATACCGGCGGCATATCCTCCATCACCACTGCTTCTCCCCGACTCCGGGTGTAACGACCCCTGGGATGATGAAGAAGACTTTTCCTTGCGCCCATCAGCATCGGAACGGGGACGGAAATGACGGCATCTTGCGCACAAAAGGCTGGCTTGATCCCCAGACACTTTGTTCGATCCTCCATGTGTGATACCGACGTCCTTTCTGCACACAGTACACTTTTCCGCTGTGTTGTGCATTTCTGGTTCGTCCTGAGCGTTTCTGAACAACCACTGCCGGCACGCTGGAACTCTGCGCCCGCGCTCCCCCTTCTTCCTTTTCAGACCCCTTCTCGAGGACACCACCTGAGTCTGAAGACGCTGCAGCCACTGGTTGACGTGGTCCTGGACTTCTGGGGGGACATGGTGGTCTCTGACACCTGGAGGAGGGACGCCGGTTTTCACCGCCCTGCGTATGCTCTCTGGAGTGGAGTACCGCTGGAAGAACAGCTCTCCATAGCAGTTGGCCTGGTAGGCCAGAAAAGAATTGGGCGTGGATCCTCTAGCCACAGCCAGACCAGCCAGGGACGTCCCCAGCCGCTCCTCTAACAGCAAGGGGTCGGAGGCCCCTTGGAAACAGGTGTAGTGCCGGGTGTCGCTGAGGTCGCTCATTTTCGACAGCCGCCAGGGGGCGAGAGAGGTGGTGACGGGACGCCCGTCTCCGTGGTTGAAGGGATAGCACATGGCTTCAGCCGGATGTTGACTCCCTGCCAGAAGCACTCCTCTCCTTCCTCGGCGATCATCGGGGTAGTGCATGGAGGCCAGATACTGCAGCGGCCCTTGCAGGTCTGGGTACCAGCGCATCACGGGCGAGCCCCCAAAACGCTGGTCCACCACAAACACACAGTGACTGGAGGCTACGACGTGCAATGGACCGCTGTTGCCATGGTGGTGGGCAGCCATGATTTGCTCCTTTTGATGCACCAGGCCGCTAGGCAGGGCAAACAGATCCACAGAGTTCTGAAAGCCAACACGGTGATCCACCATCTGCACGGCTGTGCGGTCTGCCAGCACGATCTGGCGTGGATGGCCCGCGTAGTACGCATCACACCAGGGATCGTCACACTCGAATCGAGGCGGTACCTCCATGGTCCTCAAAACCCCTCGTCTGGCCGACCACAGTTTCACAACCCCAAACTCCCCACAAAACACAGCTTCCCCTGGAATGTACTTGTTCAAACACACAGATGTGGGCTTTCTTTCTGCCTCAAAGTCGCAGCTGCCAACAGAAGTCAGCTGTTGTTTCGCTGGTGGAATGTGACTGTTCTGTTCATCGCTGGTGCTGCAACTTGCACCGTTGAGATCCTGTAGGTCACGAGGAGGAGATACACTCAAACACTGCATCTTGGGTATGGAGAACACGGAACAGGAGGCATCGTGTCTAGCAGCCACAAATACGTGATCTTGCACAGCCACAGCATTGACCTGAAACGTTTTTTTTCACCCTATCTTCAGCCACCACAGACGATGGAACGAGCACTGACGTTGACGGTGCCGCAATCGTCAAAGCCAGACGGTCCAGTTCTGGGCCGGTAGCATGGAACAAAAGATGTCTGTTGCTTCCTGTGCTCTCATCCTCCACACAGCTGAGCAGACCGCCACTGTAGTCAGCGTTGTAGGCTTTGAAAGATGTATACTGGGACAGGTCGGTGTACATGTGCACCAAATTGGACACACTGGGGGGCAAGTTTGCTTCGATGTTGTTCAGACGGATGTTGTGTCGTCGGCCATTGCTGCCTTTCTCCAGCATCCTCTTGCCTGTCTTGAAAGGGCAGCTCCACTGAGTTCACAGACAAAGGAAATGGGTTGGGGTTTTTTGGGGGTTGTTTTTTTTTTAAAGCATTTCTTATTTCAATCCCAAGTCTTTTTTTCTTAACCCCAATCAAACAAATAAATCAAACAAAATCTTTTTTTTTCATTTCAAAGAACCCCTCCCCCTTACACACACACACACACACACACACACAAACACACACACACACACACACACACACACACACACACACACACACACACACACACACACACACACACACACACACACACACAAATAAAACATCTATATTTGAATCACATCAAGGAATCTCAAGTCAGAGTTGTTTAAAATGTACCTGTTGTCTAGTGTAGATAATATATTAAGTACAAGAAATGAACTTTTCACTCCCTCATCTGGAAAGTAATTACTGTAACTCGTTTTTAAAAAAAAATCTATAAGAATTGCAATAGATTACTATGCAATATCTTATATCTATCATGTAAAGATACACACAGACAAACGGTCACACAGTACAGTGAGTACACACACACACACACACACACACACACACACACACACACACACACACACACCACTAAACAACAGAGAAATAAATACTGACACTGGCTCCATTTCTGAAGGCTGAAGACACCTGGGCCAGAGAACGGGAAAATGTGGTCACTTTGGTCGGCAGGTCAGGAAGGTCACCAATGACATTATCACGAAGTCGACAGTGCACTGCAACAACATTGATTATCACATTCATACCATATATGCTGTAAAATTTTGCAAAATCACTTTATTCAGTATTTGTCATGTTACATAACTTATAATATCAAATCATATCACATTTCATCATATCATATTATATCACCCCTTTTTATTCAAAATCTTTTATATTACTTTTACACCACTTTAAGTCATGGCAAATTTCTGAATTATTTGCGATTGTATCTTTTATATATGGGCTGTTCTCCAGAAGCATGCACAAAAGTGTGACATGGAGGCTAAAAAATGAATTTTCACCCAGCAGTTTAAAAACTGAATTTTAAACTAGTCAAATCTTTCCCCATTAAGTCCAGAAAAAAATTGGGATAAATTGTCAAGTGGTCTTCCATGTATGGGACATCAAATGTCATAGGTCACCAAAAATAACAGTTGTGACATAGTAACCAAAAAGTCACTAAAAAATCAAAAGATATGATGAAAATACTGATTTTAAACTTCTTTGGACTTGTTTTAAGTAAGAAAAAGAGTCTTCACTAACAATAGTTTGGTAATGGGCATCTAGTGTACCAAGGATGTATGCTTTAAGCCCATGTTATTTCGTTGCCTCTTTACCGCTCAAAAATCATCTTTATATTTTTGTTCCCTTCTTTGCAAAGACTGAAGCCAAACTTACCAGCTTGAAAACACACATGAACCACCAATACTTTCAACTGGTGGTGGTTTGCAATCTTTTCCATTTATTATTACATAAAAAATCAGACTTTAAATAAAAAATGTAACAGTTGCGACACAGTAACTGTAACAGTTGTGGCACAGTAACCAAGCCTAGATTTTGCTATTTTGTGGAATATTTTCATGCTTTTCATAATTCTAGTACTTAGTCTAGTTTTGAGCAGACTTCTGTCCTGATTGTGTGTTTTCCAGGATACATTGATGCAATTGATCATGACCAGTTTAGTAAGGAAGTGGTGACTTTGACATTATTTTTTTAAATGCTGCTCTCTACATTTTTCTTATTGGAAAAAAACATAGATTCTTATCTAAATTGATTTAATGAATGCCAATTAATAATCTGCTGAGAAAAAATTGAAAATTTGTGTATACTTCCGAAGAAAAAAAATCATTCTCTGCACAGTCGCAGCAAAGAAACGAAAGTGGTTTCACCGCAACAACTGTTACACTTATACAGTTCAACTCAATTGTCATTCTACAAACAGCATTTATTTTATTTTCAAATAAATATAGTATCTTTTTCAATCATAAACTGTAAATATTGTGCTTAAAAACTAATGTAAAGTATAAGAAAATAGGTTTTTATTTGGCAGAAGTGCACTACTGTGTAAGACACTGAAAAGTTCTCTGGTAAAATTCAGATCAGATCATCGTAGGAACACTATAGTCAACTGCTATGTTATTGTTCACTTGCTCAAGTTGCTTGCAATGGTATTAATCATAAGAAAATAACAACAAGGAGCACAAAACTAAAGAAATTTCACTTTAAAACTTCAATTTTGGTTTCATGTGAACAGTTGTGACAAACAAACCACACAGAGTAACAAAAAATTGAAAATTAATAACACAGCAACAATCTGGAAAAGTAGCATCTGCTAAGACATGAGTAATCTGCCTGGTGTTTTGTATGCATACACCTACAAAATATAGTGCCAGAAATGTTTATATCAAGTTTGTTTAAATTTTCAGTTGAACAGTTGTCGCACCATCATAGAGTAACCAAAGACACCTGGTGAAAATATGTCAAAAATTTTTCTGAGATATTTGTTTAAGATAAATCTACATGCCGCCAGTTTATGTGCAATGGTATTCTCATGTGGACAATGACGACATCTTCCTCAATTATAGACTATTTAAAAAGTGTTTCTGCTTTGAACATTACTTATCCATTCTTCCTCGTACCTCATTACTAACTTTTATTCATTTTCGAACGTTAAATCATAGACTTCCCATCCAAACAGGCAGAATAAGTAGTATTCCCAGAGCAGAGAGAGTCTGTGATAAATGTGAAGATAGCGAGTTAGGAGATGAGTTTCATTGCTTGTTCAAATGTAAATTTTTTGTGCAGTTAAGAAACAAATTTATCCCAAAATATTATCATAAAAATCCAAACGTTATCAAGTTCCATGAACTGTTTAGCTCTAGGAGGAAATCTTTGCTTATTAAAGTTACACAGTTTCTGAAAGAAATAATGAAAAAACACTAATTTGATATTTCTTCATAAATGATACTAGTGCATGTATTGTGAATACTCTTTCTTTTTTCTTTTTATGCCATCCATTGTGTTAGGATTTTTGTTGTGAGTATTTTTCACACGCCCATATCTGCAAACATTGGTTTTGTCAAATTTCATGTACCCCTTGGGGGGTTTTCTTGAAATAAAATTTTGAATTTTGAATTTGAACTACAACACTCTCTAAAAGTAGATGCAAGAAATAGTCTTGGGAACACTCCACTGTTGTACAGGGCTTGTGTTAACTGTCTATCAAATGAAGTAACCAAAGCAACGACTGTTACACTATTTTTGATGACGTCATTTTTATGCTATTTACTACAAATATTGAAATTTCATCAAGCTTTATGTTCAAAACTATGTCTGACTGACTGATACATGATACTTGTTTGACTTTGAAAGTTCTGGATAAATAATCAGGACAGGTTGTTTAGAGGCTGGTCTGCCATGTCACAAATCAGCCATGCTGAAAAGTGCATTTTTATAACTTTGCACTACAATATACAAAAATGTAGAATACACTGACATCAAAGCTTTTTAAATTCTTTTTCTTTATTGTATTCAAGAACCCCAGACATAAACATACATTTAAAAAATGGATGAATTGAAAAAAATATAGTTGATCAAAATGGGTGACCCCCCACTGTGCATGCTTCTGGAGAACAGCCCATATTATATATGCATGTATGATAGTTGTATGTACTGTAAGAGGCCAATCCCACACATTACTTACTGTTCCTGCACTGGTCTTCAGGACCGCGTGACACTTCTGTCTGTTGGCCTCTGACTGCAGGGTTACGTGTAACACTACACAATAATCACTCACCACAATAATAATTTTGAGTTGTATATATATATATATATATATATATATATATATATATATATATATATATAATATATAGATAGATAGATAGATAGATAGATAGATAGATAGATAGATAGATAGATAGATAGATATAGATATATAGATATATATTATATATATCCTTAAAGTAAAATACTCTTGTACAAACTACACACACAGAGACACATGCATGCATGCACACACACACACACACACACACACACACACACACACACACACACACACTCACACACACACACACACACACACACACACACACACACACACACACACTCTTGCACACTTACTTTTAGTAGTTTTACACCACTTTAACTTAAGTCATGGCAAATTTCTCTGCATGAGATTCAGGCTGCTCAGTGCTCTCCCTGGGCAGAGCCTGTCACCACAAGAGCAGTGCCACCCACTTTTTTTCCTGTCTCCAACTACATTTGTTTCCATAGATCTTAGTGGATTTTTTCAACAGATTTTTTCCAGGGACATCTCTCTTGTTGCTGTGAGTTCTTTTACATGCCCTAAATAATTTTGTGTAACACACAGGGGCTCAGTTTATCGTCTCATCCAAAAGACTAGCACCCAGACCACCACTCCTGGTCTAATGGATGGGAGGAAAGTTTTGGGCCCAAATGGGATTCGAACCACCACACACTTCCACCCAGACTTTTCGCTTTGAAGGCACTGTTAAAGTACAAAAAGTACTGTTACTTTTTGTTGGGTTCCCTCACACAGTGGAATCTATTTTAATGAAAAAGTAGACACCCTTGCAAAATTGGGGGCGAGGTATAGAAACGATTCTTGTGAAATAGATGTTGCATTATCTTTGCATGAGGGATACAGCTTGCTGCAAAACGCTTGTTGGAAGCATTTCAGAAAGAAGATCAGCGATTCTAGCTATCGGCTTTATGATAGCAGTACAAATAATATGATAAATTTTCAAAATATCTTAACTTCTGACAAAGTCTGTGGTTGGTACAATCGCAGAAATGTGTTATCCCTCATGTACAGATTTAAACTAAATGCCTTCCAAGATGAAATACTCAAAGGATGTAAACTGTATTTGTGGAGTTAAGATAACAAATAGTCATATTCTTCTTTGTGGATATCTAAAACCACTTTTACCTGTTGTGCCTAATCTAACACTGGACCAATTGTCGTCTGAACCATCGCGATTGTTGGACATTGTGTTAGTGCTAGTACGAAGTCCGATAATTCAATATTTATAGTTTGTTAAAGTTAGTTTTATATTTTAACTTTGTTATCTGGCATTGGTTTCAGCTATTGTTCAATTTTTCTTGTTCACGGTTGTTGTGGGGTTTTTTTGTTTTGTTTTTTGTTGGGGTTTTTTGTCTAAAATCACTTAATGTGAATAGACGTTAAACTGAAGAACACACACCACTTGAAATGCCATTAATTATTATGAAGCCTACAATAATAAAACTCACGAGTGTTCTGTTGATACCATAATCATGTTAACGATAGTACTTAACAGAATAACACATGCCACCCCACAACCCATCCTAAAACTGATCACCATTGCAGGTTACACCATTCGATTTTATTACTGTAGGCTTATTTCGTAATTATAAACAACTGTTATTTCGAGCACACACCAACCTTTAGCCGGCACTGATGAAAGAGGAATCGTAGGGACGTCAGCACAGTATAAGGATCGATCTTCCTCTTTTTCGTTTTGTCTCTGAGATGTGTACACAGTCTGAATCTGATTGTTATCCCCTTCAGAACATCTCACGTCCACATGGCCGGTTCGTCCATAATCTTGGAAAACTATTTTGAGTTTCTTCCTGAATGGTTTTCCTCCTAGTCCAGCTAGACGTCTGTTTAAATCAGTTGGGAAAAAATTAGGTAGGTCCATGTCGGACGTGTTAGTGAGGCTTGTGTTTAAAACTTTACACATGGCGATCTGTTATGGAAGGGACATCACTGACACATACTATGGCTGTCCGTTTCCGTTTCCTGTACTTTGATTATAAAAAAGTTAAACGTGCAGAAAGTTCGTACTTTAGATGTTGGTGTTGCGTGTGTTATTTTATTTATTCTTTAATGTCGATGATAATGGAAAAAGCATCCATGTGCTTTTTACACCTAGTCCCCGTGTATATGCAGTTTTGTAAATTTTGTCATCTGTTGCCACTAGTACACAATGGCCTACTCTTACAAAAAACGGAACAGGATGTGTGTGCAAAATATTCTGCAAGCATTCGCACATAGGGCCTCAATTATAGTGTCATCTGTAGGACTTTTGGGGAGAGTGGAGTCTGCACTAATGTGTGAGAGAGAGAATGAATGAATAAATGAATGAATAACTCTCTCTCTCTCATATAAAAGGATAAATCAAATAAAATAATTCTTCTCTCTCTCTCTCTCTCTCTCTCTCTCTCTCTCTCTCTCTCTCTCTCAGATGCTAACCTAATTTTAACTTATATATTTTTTCAAGATGACATTGCAATTGTGTCAATTACCATCTCATAAGAAAGCACGCATAAGTTTTTGTGCATACAAGGAAACGCAAAAATTAAACCGCTTCTGTGTGGATAGGAAAGATTTGTCAGCATCGAACATGAAAGTAAAAATCAAAAGTGGGTAGATTTCTCTCTGTTAATTGTCGTGTCTCTCTTTCGTTTGTAACTGTATGTTCTATTATTGATTTTTATTTATATGTTGTTTTTAATAAATGTCATGTAAACTAATGACAACTGGACAAAAATGATCAAGTTACAAACCGATATGGCGATAAAATTGACGAGCTAAATGTGCATTACCTTACTGTTCTGTGCCCAGGCATTTGGGAGGCTGGAGGGACTGTGCAATTTTTACGATGTTGCCAAAACTCTGCTGGTAGGAAGCCTCTTCCAGGGTCCACAATTCTGTCCATAATATGTTCTAGGCAAAGGCTGCAAAACACATTTTGTGTGATGGAGACACAACCTTAGGATTGAATTTAGTTTGATTCTTGCAGAACCTGAACAATTCTTTCATGTCTCATTTCACTTTGCTGCACTACATAAACTATGTTAGATTTTCATACAGTTTACATGGGCATCAATGGGTAGCTTTGTCACCCTTTACACTACTTCATGTGTTTTCAGAACCTCTGTTAGTTTGTTGTCTTTCTTAAAAGTTATAGTGTGTGTTTATAGGTTACAGTGATAAATTCATATTTAATTTTATAGGTATCGCTCACTCAGTGAGGCCTGCTTATTAAAATAAGTGTATCCGGGGGTGTGTGTGTGTGTGTGTGTGTGTGTGTGTGCATGGATGAAAAGAATTGTATGACTCATAAGTATAACAAATTAAAATTATATTTTTCCTTTATTAATCATAAATTGTTTCCAATGTTTCATATGCTCACTGGTCTCTGATTTGGTGAACTTATCACTGCTCCATCCACTGTTTTCAGGGTAAGTTTATTTCTAGTATTAATTACTATTAGTAAATTTTTCACTTGTAAATTACACTTAAATGTCACGTTTTGTAATTACAAAAGTATCAGTACGACAGTAGCAGTAAACAGAACAATAACATGGAATGAGCAAGCAGATTTTTCTTGTGAAAATGAAAACAATAAGTTTTTTGTTATGTGCACTTCTTCAAATCTGCCCATTTTAATACTCTTATGATAATTGATAAATCCTCTTTCATCTGATAGCTTTATGCCTGACTTCATAAGATGCATTTCCTACAAATTGCATGTATGTCATTTAAATTATTAGCAAGCTTCGTTAGATGTCTTCTTTTGAAACCAAGTTTGGAACATTTGTTCTGTATTGAACCAAACTCCTTTCCAGAATTTTGCTTCTAATCCTTAGTTCATTAGCATTCCCTGATAAGGCTTTTTTGTTTTGTTTATTGTGTGGAACTTCATGTTGCTTTCTTTTTTTTTTTTTTTTGGTTGGGGAGTATAGAAAAAGAATTCCTGGACTGATTTCTCCAAATCACCAGTTTGACCAGTATTTCACAGGAAGTAAGAAATTACAGTAACTGATAATGAAGCCGATGATGATGCTAGTAATGGCTATATCAATGAAATACCTTGATTCAAGAACATTCATCAGACAGTGTTGAGAAAGAACATAACAAACATTACATTTGAATAATTTATTCAAGAACATTCCTCAGACAGTGTTGAGAAAGAAGGTAACAAACATTACATTTGAATAATTTAAACCCAATGTCCTTTTACCTTTCAGCTGGACAGCAGTGGCTACTTGGCGCTGGGTGGCCAATGACGACAACTGTGGCATTTGCCGCATGCCTTTCGATGGCTGTTGTCCAGACTGCAAGCTCCCAGGAGATGACTGCCCACTAGGTGAGACTTCTGTCAGTCCCAAAGAAAGAAAAAGAAGCTCTGTGTGTGTATCACTGATATGTGTGTGTATAAGAAACGATGAGACACCCTCCTCCCAGCCCCCCCCCCCCCCCCCCCCTCCCCAAACCAACATATATTTTACTAGATATAATGCAGTTTTTATGTATATAATATGTATTTTTTTTTTTAATTTTAAAAGAACAAGAAAAGCCCCAACCCTCGTTGGTTAAATCATGAGTCAAATGATTATAATTTTATATGAGCAATGTGCATTTAACATAATAGTTATTTGAAATTACTTCTTTTGAGGGGGTGAAGTAGTTGATGATGGTTTCTGCTGGATGATTTTTTAAATTTTGTTGTTGATTTTGATGGTGTTTTGGTGTTCATTTTGTTGTTTTGTTGGGGTCTTTTTGGTTGTATTTGGGAGGGGGGGGGGGGGGGGTATTGCTAGACAAGGATGGGAATAGTCTTTTCCTTTGGTTTATTTCTTGTTTTGTATTTAGTCTCCTGTATTTTTGTTGTTGTTGATTAATGAATGTTTTAACTAACCCACAGACTGGAGGAACATTTTTGGGATGGTTATCTCATTTGTAAAAGGGGCCATTTCCTCGAAAACACTCTTTACATCTAGACATCATAAAACTTTTTTTTGACATAGCATAGAATGCAAGCAGCATGACTTTCTTAGTTTCTATAACAGAAATGATGTGTGTCTAGTTTCTGATAAAAACAAGCAAAAAATATTGACTATCTATCCAACGAAAATCCTCTTAGTGTCTTAGTGACTTACCATGATCAATGCTTTACATCTCTGTAGAACTTGTCCATGGCTTGGACCTTATCATTGATGTTTTTATCCTTTTTTTTCCAGTCTGGGGCCAGTGTTCCCACTGCTTCCACATCCACTGTATTGTCAAGTGGCTCAACTCCCAGCAGGTTCACCAGCCATGCCCCATGTGTCGACAGGAATGGAAGTTCAAAGAGTGAAGGGGGCATTAACTGTTCTTCGGGGATCTTCTTACATTTGAAGTGTTGTCTGTTGTAAATTTAAAACTGCATCATATAGATCTTGTTTAAAAAGAAAATGCACACGTTTTTATATCTACAAATTGTGAGAAACACTGCTTGGGTGTATGTGTGTGTGCGTGCGTGTGTGTGTGTGAGAGGGGGGGGGGGGGGCTTGAGTCTTCTTCCATACACAGGTGTTCACCTGGTGGCAAAATGTTTGTATTTTTAAAGCCCCTTCTTTTAGGCCACATTTTCTACTGTTCTGATTACACTTTGCTCTAGAAATGCTTCAGAGATGATAGATTAAATATCTCCTCTCAGTTACATATATCTAATCCTAAACAAAACACACACACACTCACACACACACACTAACAAGGACAACTGTTTACCCTTGCAGGTGTCTGCTCCTTTGTAATTTAAAAGAGAATGTGTCTTGTCACAGGGGGACATTTTAAAATATTTAAGATTAAGAGGAAGTTGTTTTGAATTCTTTTTCTGTACATTAAAATTAATGGGAAAGGAATATAAACATAATTTTGGTAGTGAAATATCTGGCCTCCATTTAATTTTCATTCCTTTCTCTCCTCCCCTCCCCCCCCACCATTTTTTTTCTTCTTTTTTACTGTTGCTCCTTCTGTCTCTCTAAATTTGTCATGCTTTGTGTCCTATTGTTGTTTTTAAACTCTTCAAAACTTTTCTCTCATTTTCAGACAAGAAAATTTTCAAATAGATGCAAGCATTAGGCACTTTTTTATGTTTTATGAATTCTGCACAAGGTATCCATTATTTGTTTTGACCCCACCCTGCGGTATGTGTGTGTGAGTGAGAGTGAGTGTGTGTGTGTGTGTGTGTGTGTGTAAATACTTTTTTTTTTTTTAATCTATAGGCTTGTTTTTTCTCATGATAAAATTGGTATGTATAAATTCCATTTTTGTTGAATAAAACAAAAAGGGGAAAAAGAAAAATGCTGACTGGTCTTTGGTTGGTTTGGATTTGTCAACAAAATTACTTTGTTTTGCAACATAATCACTTTTTATACTGCCCTGTTAGCTGGAAAGGCTATAAACAATATAAAAGAATAAATTTTACCACTACACACACATATACACATTCACACACACACACACATATATATATATTTTTTTTTTTCTTTTTTTTTTTTTTTTTCTTTTTCTTTTTCCTCTCCTTTTCTACTGCCTCATCTTCTATGATGTTTCTGTCATTTCCCCGTCATTCATTTCAATCTCTCCACCCCAGCCTTCCCCAGATTCATCATTTCATATCTTCAGATGATAAGTCCACAAAGAGTCCATCAATGTCGGGCTGTGATGAGGCCACCAGCCAGAAGGGCCCTGCATTGCTGCTGGGTCACTTTGGTGGTGGTCAGCAATGCCTGTCATGAGCTAACATATGCAGGACACCACCTACTATGCCCCATAGTGACACACAGTAATAACTCGGTTGTGGAGCCAGACTGTCCGACACCCACCCAGGATGGTGACCGCCATAATGTCCCTCCAGTGACCTTCTCCCGTGAACCTCCAACCCTGAAGGCTCTGACACAAACCCGTCACAGGCACACAAGTGTATGGGAAAACCAATTGAGGTCACCATGAGACCACTGAATCAGAGGCAAGGTTCTTTTATTGCATGATGATCAATGAGGTTGATGTAATGATACTGCTATGGAAGTGCATGTGCTTTGAGACTACCTGACAGAGTTAAACTCTACAATTCTTTTCAAAGTATATAAAGGCGTTAACCATGCCTTAGAGATGCAGATACTTGCCGTGTTGGTCAGGTAATTTGAGCAACAATCTCAAAATTACCATCCACAAAGTGGATGAAGCTTGACTGTGTGGTCCCAGTCTTCCCAATGAGCCCATAGCAAACTCACTCAGGGCAGAATCCGGCCAGAGTCTGAAATAATCCCTATGACTTATTTGATTCAAACCCACAACCTTCCAGTCCGTAACCCACTGCACCATGGCAGTTGGCTGCTGCATTGTTCTCACTCCTATAACAGTACATCTCATTTTTAAAAAACATTGAAATTATTCTATTGGTACAAAATTCAAAGACACTGGAGACCAAAAAAAAAAGGATTCCCTTAAAATTGCTCATTTTATTATCTGGGTGAACAACGACTATATTCTATATGTGTATCAAACATTTCTCATATATAACCCTTAAAAAAATTGGGTATCTGGTGAGGAAGTTGGGGAAAGGCAGACATATGTGGCAAGGATGGAGGAAGAGTGGTAACATTTAATGGCCATTTTCTCCAATGAGTTTTCCACCTTGGGCTAAAACATTAGAAGCACAATATTCTCTGGTTATAGTCAGGTAGATCAAGTAGAGTTGTTTTTGTTTTTTGTTTTTTTTTAATAGATAAAACAGAGACGAGTGAGTGCAGTTGCAGTTAGTGTTTCTATCAACAGGTAAAGAATAATGAATAATTTACAATTTCACACTGAAATATAAAGTTCACAAATGGAAATAGCATGTGACACTATATGATAAGACTACACTAAAAAAAAAATGTCTGGCTAGAAACATCAAAAATGTCATTGTAATTAGTATTACATTGCCTTATTCCAGCAAAACAAAACAAATTTGAAATCTGTTTGTAATAGTGTTTCTAGTTTGTGCCATTTTCTGCTGAAATGTCATTTATCGGCCTTCAAATCCAAATAACAGCTCAAGAAGAAAGGTGGCAGGATGGTCAAGATGTTCACCTAACAAGTAAACCATGAGGTTCTGGATTTGGTTCCCAGCCTTGCCCTCCCTTTCCAGTAATGCAAACAGAACATCTTGCACACACATCAAAAACCTGTTCCGCCTTTCATAAAACACCCTATTTCCCAGTAAGAACAAATGACAAGATTTTTTTTAAATGCATGCACACAGGTGTCATATTTACACACCATCCTCAAAGTCAGAATGCAGCTACCTAAACAGTGTGGGGAAAAACAGTCACATGCATAAAAAATCTCCCCATTGGTGAACTTCAGACCTCTAGCCAAGGAACAACAACAACAAAATCCCAGCTTTGTAAAATGTAATGTCCCCCAAATACTTTTTTTTCAAAGTTGTCTTGCCTAAAATACATAGAAAATACAATTACTTAAGAGATTTTTAAAAAAAAACAAAAAACTTCCATTTTGATGTCACCTCTCACCTTCAAAGACTCCATAGTAAAATGGATAGCTAGTGAGAAGGATCACAAGGTTGCTTGTGGTGTGTGTACGTTACTTTTTAGGATGTGAACATCTACTTTTCCAGAGGCTGGTAAGCCTTCACTCAAATCTCTCAACTCTGCAAAATGAGACAGCCAAGTGTCTAAAGATCAAACATGACTAAAACAATTTATTTCTTAGTGACTGATCAGTGAACATTTTCCTATCACCTTAAAACTGGGCATATAGTTGGTCTGGTAGGTCTGATATTGTAAAAACATGGCTAAAAAAAGTTAAGTGTAGAACAGACTGAAAAACGCATAAAAACACTCACATACACACAATGGGGGATAGGATAGCTTGGTGGTTAGAGCGTTGTGCATTGCACTCATGATCTCCTATAGACTATAAACTGAAGTCCCTTGTGTAAACGCATGCAGATCACCTTCAACACGTTAAACCTGTTCTGCTTTTCAGAAGGGTAAGCCATTGTGTGCCGGTGGGAACAGATGACAAAATTGATAAAACTGCATACACAAGGGAACTAGATCATGTCAAAAAGCACACAAGTGCTTATACCAGTATCCTCAAAATAAAACAATGTACTACATTTTGAAAAATAGAATAACACACACACACAAGCCCATGCACAGGCACTCACACATGCACATGCAACCTCACACACAGAAGGTAAAAAAGAAGTTTCTGCGACAATAAAAACATTCGACAAATGATTTCAACACATATAACACATCATTTAATGAACCATTTTGTATTTATCTGGGGGAGGAACAACCAAAACCAACACTCCCCATGTAAACAACCATGCAGTCATGCTCCAATGTAGTCCCATCAGTTAATTACTGACACCTTCCCCCCCACCCATCACTCACCTCTCACATTATCACATGCAGGATCAATATTATGATCACCAAATATACAATTCATACACACTTACTTTTGGTCACATTTTACAGCCTCAGAAGTTTACAAGGTGGTAAGCAAGTGTTTACAGTGGCTACATCTCTCTGAGTATGTAATCAAGTTTGTATTGTGTTATGTTAGAATTTAAAGTCATAGCATATCTCTCTGCAAGAAATTTTGGCTGCTCTTACCAGGGAAAATGTGTCAATTTTGTTTTCCCCTGACAGCATGACTTTCTTCCACAGAATTCTGCCACAAAACGTAATTGCTCTGGGTTCTTTAACTATTGTAGGGGACAGTGTGGTGGTTGGAGTATTTACAATCACCTGGGATTGTTCCTAGTTTGAGCTACCACTGAGACTGCCCTTTCAAGAGGATTTTTCTCCTGGAGTTAACAACAGTGCTGACTCCACTCCCATGAAAGTCCTTTGGATAAACTGTAAACTGAGATCATGTGTGCGAACACACAGAGAACATCTTGCACACATATTAAAACCTATTGTGTATTTTGGAGGAATAGGCCATGCATAGCATGCGCAAATCCCACATAACTCAGTCAAGGACCCAGGGCTCAGAGCTAAAATCAGCGCACCATTTCCTTCCCCCAAGTTCAAGTGTGATCAGTTCCTGCTATAATCAACACCAACTGGGATGGAATGGAATGGACAGCAGCTGAGAGTAGCTGAAAGTGGGGAAAACTGATAGAAATTTCAATGTAAGTACACTGGTGTGTTTAGATATCATTGCTCAAGTCAGAATGTGGCAACTTTAATGATGGGTAAAAATGGTTGCATCCACAAAATCTCACTTATGGTGAACCTCAGACTTTCAGCTGAGGAATGACAACAAAAAAAACCCCAACTGTATGCTAGATGCACAATACATATGGGACCTGGTTTACTGTCTCACCTGAATTGCAAGCACATAGATCCCCATATATGATCTAGCAGATGGAGGAACAGTCCAGCTTCAAAGACGATTCAAACTCAAATGTTTTCCTTTTTTCTAGATAACTGAGTAACCAGTTCACGCCTATCATCTTATGTGTTGATATGCACAGAGACGTGTCCATCATGAATTACTGCTTTCCAATCCACCTTGTTACAAATGACAAAGCTTGTTTCGCGTCCTTTAAATCTGTGGGACAATGTTTAAGCCATGTCATCAGCAGGCATCACACACACAACACACTAAAAACTGAGCTGCAAACAAGGAATTACCGCCGGACACAATATGTGTCACTGGGCACTCCATGTGGGAGTTTGCAGACAGCAACAAAATCAATGGCACTAAAAAAAATAATAATAAAAATTAATGACACTGGATCTACCAGTGTTAACAGAAGTCTGCTGGTAGCAGCAGCATTCCCAAACAGCATATTCAACAACTGAAAACCAAGAACCTCACACAGGAGGTCTTGGCAATGACTTTAAACAGTAGGAGTCCGCTATAAAAACTTGAATATGTTTTTCATCTGCACAGCATGCACCAGCAATAAAATGCCACAAGTAATCTTCCATTTGGGCCACAGTCTTTATAAATATAGTTACACAGCAACCTTTTCAGACTATGTCCCATCACTTATCCTTCCAATCACCATGAGCATCTATCAGAGAGAGAAACAATGTCCACAACTCTAGCTTGGAAACTAAAACATCTCCATGCATATATATAATACCATTAAGGACTAAAGAACCCATGTACTGCCCAAAAGGTAATACTCTAAGCAGCATGAAATCTGATCTCCAAAGTGAACTGATAAAAAACCTTGCAAAGGAATGGAAGAATCCTGAGCCACAAGACACAGGGCTACAGAGTGACTGGTGATGGATATACATGAGTACAGATGTCAGCACGTTCACACCTGTAATCCGCTTCCTAGCTATAAAGCTCCACAAATCAAGGTATGTCACCTGCTTTTTTACTATTGAGGAAACAGTTGTGGAGTAAAAACAAGTGCAGGTAACCACCTACAACTTCTCAACCATTTTGAAAATGATTAACCAAAGATTCAATTTTTTAAAAAAAGCTTTACCAAAGATTCTAGACCGCTTTTTACTATCTGAAGCAAAACCAATACCCAAGGTCTTCTCTCTACCCTCTAGCTGTCAGAATTTAAAGCTTCAATGACTATGGCCTGTCACCTGCATCCAAGCCATCAGAACCGAAAGCCCTGTTGATTGAGGCCTCGCAGAAGGTTAGGCAAGCGGAATGGTCTATTGGGCTGAAGCTGAGGGAAAGGCCGGGGCCCAAAGCCTCTCTGTTGAAACATATTCAGGTTGGGATTCAAACGGGGAGACAAATTGGATGGCATATTGGACGACATGTTGGGTGACATATTTGACGACATGTTGGGTGACATATTTGATGACATGTTGGGTGTCATATTGCACATGTTGGGTGACATATTGCGCATGTTGGGTGACATGTTGCGCATGTTGGGCGACATATTACACATGTTGTTTGAGGAGAAAGCGGGAAACATTGGAGGTCGTGCCTGAGGTCGGGGCTGGGGTGACTGCATCATTGATTGTTGTTGTTGTTGCTGCTGTCCATTTCCCTGATTCATTAACTGCTGCTGCTGTTGATGCTGTTGATGTTGTGGTTGTTGCTGATGTGGCTGTTGTTGATGCTGCTGATGTTGCGGGTGTTGCTGATGATGTTGTGGCTGCTGCTGATGTTGCTGTTGCTGATGTTGTGGCTGTTGCTGATGATGTTGTGGCTGTTGCTGATGTGTGGCTGTTGCTGATGTGGCTGTTGCTGATGTGGTTGTTGCTGCTGATGATGTAGCTGCTGATGATGCTGTGGCTGTTGCTGATGCTGCTGATGTGGCTGTTGCTGTTGTTGCAGCCCATTTCTGAAATTGAAAGACTGGTTTTCTCTGAAATCGACGATTCCTCGAAATAACTACTGTCCTGATCACTGTCGCGACTAAAGCGTCTGTGTTCATGGAATGCTTCTTCCCTCCTCTGTGAGGAGGAGGAGGAGGAGGACTGTGGGGGGGAGAGGCAGGGCTCCTGCTGCTGGTGGTTCAGCATCTCCACATCCTCATCAACGTCCTGCGGCTCATGATGCTGATGATGTTGATGCTGCTGCAACCCCCCCCTCCCCTGCCCCGCACACTTCTCGTCAGCAGTCGCACGATGCACCATGCTGCTCAACACCGGAATGCGAGGCGACGCATTCCCTTCCTTCTCGTTGTCCTCCTCTTCTCCCTCCTCCTCCTCCTCCTCTTCATCGAGGTCCATGTCCATCTCTCCCCCCGGGGTGAGAGTCATGAGGTTGGGGAAGATGGGGTTGGGGGTGTAGGCGGGAGGGGTGCTGCCTCCCGAGGTTTTGCGGCGCAGTTTTTCCATGAACTCCTGAGCTTCACTGCTGGACCCTGCCCCACCCACAGTTCTTATGGAACTCACGTCACTGGCCGGGGGTGAATGCAGGGACGACCGCATCTCTGACACCACCGGCGGCACAGGAGGAGGGGGGGGAGGAGGAGGAGGGGGAGGAGGAGGGAGGGGCTCGGGGTCGTCCGAGCTGGGAGTCAACTCTCTCAGAACGGAGTTGTTGCTGTTCTTGCGCAGAATGCCTTTGACCGGCTGGATGGGCTTGGAGTTTAGCACGGGAAAGAGGGGAGGGGTCATCTCGTTCTGCATGGGGGGGTACACAATATTGGGGGAGGGGACAGTCTGCCTCTCCTCCTCTTCCTCCTCCTCCTCATCGATGTCCCCCATTCTTCTTCTCTGGGGCCAGTTCTCCTTCTGTCCTGGAGAGGTGCGCTGAAAAAAGGAACTGAGAGGAGAGGCGAGAGCAGGGGGCGGAGGGACAGGGAGAGGTACCGCCGGCATTTCCAGGGGCGGAGGGACAGGTGGGGGAACAGGCTGCGGAATAGAGGTGGCGGAAAACACAGAAGCTGAAATAAGGGGCATCGAAAAATTCGGCATGGGAGGAGGAGGAGGAAGATCTAAACCCGGAATTTCCATGGCCCCGGAAGACTTCTCAGCCTTCCAGGCAGACCACGACTTTGTTTTGGGGCTTCCTTCATCCGAGTCTTCCTCTCTGTCCTGCTCTGTGTTCTTGTGTTCCCGATGCTCCTTCACCTTGTTGGCCAACAGACTGAAGCTCTCCAGAAACTGCTGCTGCTGCTCATGCCCCCTTCCCCTGCTTTGTTCTTCTGCGTCTGGGAGATCAGCCGCGACAGAAAGTCGATCGGGTTCTCTCTCTTCTTCTCCACCGGCTGTGGAGGGGGAGGGGGAGAGAGAGACGCCTCCTCGTCTTCATCCTGAACTGGGGTGGAGGGCTGCTCGTCGGTCAGAGGGGTGGTTCTCTCCTCCTCCTCTTCCTTCTCCTGAAAGGGCAGGTGCATCTCTGCGAAGGTTGCGTTGGACGTCTGCAGCAGCGTTGCATTGGTGGCGATGCTGGTGATGGGCTGTGGCACATAGCTGGGGATGGGGCTGTCTTCCCCGAGCAGGGGTAGGGCACTGCTAACGGGCTGAAGTGGAGGGAGGAAAGACGCCAGGCGATTCTCCAAGCGAAGACTCCCTGCCCACACACACCAGTTTCGTTCAGATTTGGGAAAGAGTTTCTTTCTTCTGGTTTCATGTTTTTTTTGTTTGTTTGTTTGACAGATGCTATCATGATCATGATATGAAATTTCTATAGCGTGCTGTATCTTGTAAAGCAAACAAATCAAAGTGTTTGCATTCAAATCAGTCACACACATGCGACTATTCACAAATAGGATAAAAAGAGTTCAAATTTAGACACACACATATACACTGGATAACGCACTAAAGTAAGGTGACGGAGATGGAGGAGGCTGCTGAAAGAAGGGACAGATGCGAGGTATAACAATTGGGGAAGATCCTAGGTAGGAATTAAGTGCCTCTTGAGGCTGAATTTGAAGTGTCAAATGTAGGCTTTTGGTAAAGGGAGAGAGGGAGTTTATTCAAATAGACGGACCAGAAATAGGGAAAGGGCAATGGCCAAGAGTGGATTGTTTGAACCTGGGCATTTGCAAGCACAAGGTATCTGCCGAAGAACAGAGGAGAAAAGATAGAGTGTGTGAGTGAAGACAGCAACAGACCTATAGCCCAGTGGTTAAGACTGACTTCAGCACCATGGATCTATGAAGTTGTCAGTTTGAATTTCAGCAGTGGTGTCCGGTGACATAAGGGTGGGGATTTTTACCATCTCCCAGGTCAACTTAAGGTGCAGGCCTAGTCCGTGCCCCTTAATTCCTGCAAGTATATATATACATACGCAGGTAATCTAATATGCTCATTTAAGATCCCATAATTCACATCAGCATCCAGTGGGTTAGGTAAACATAAACATACCCAGAACAAAACCTGTATAATAAAAAAAATGACCTGCTCTGAAGTTGGAATGTTTTGGCTGAAGCCAGCAGGCAGACCTGCACAGCTACAAACAGGGGGGAAACCAGGCACTGCATATCCCACCCAATAAGGTAATGCAGAAAACAAAGGAGAGGATTCTTGTTTGTTTGTTTTATTTAGGGACCACTTGCTCATCTTATCATCACACATGCAAATCACAAAATCACAATCATTTATTCATTGTTAGACACCCTGAAAAACTGTCATCATCACTAAGGGACTTTTCCTTTAATATCACACTATGCCTTAGGAATGAACTCACAGCCATACACCCCCTCCCTTCCTCCTCCTAAAAGAAAACCCAAACATACAAAAACCCAACCAAATCACTCAAATACCGATACAGCACCAGTATGATCATACCCTCTTGTAGCACAGCTTAGCAGGCACTGTCCTAATTTTGAAAACTTTTGTCTCCTGCACATTGCAAAACATGTCTCCTAAGACAATTTAGTCATCATACTTGTAAAAACACAGCTGTATGCCATAATTGACTGAAAAAAATCTATAAAAATAAAAGAAAATACAACAACTTTTCTATATCATTTCTTGATATTTCTCAGCAATTACTTTACACACTCCATCCAGTGAAACATTGGTCACAAAACAAAACTTGTATGGAGAAAATACAGTCTTACATACACTTATCAAAATCCTCTTTCTCTTCTCTGTAAGCTCTCTGAGGAGTCATTGGTGCCCTCAGTTACTGGCAGATCATAGGTTGACATTTTAAGCACTAGGCCTTGGCCCACACCACAAGCATAGTCAGTGACAGATGTAAGCCAAGTGCCAGGGCCTAAACTAAAACGTTGTTATGCTTTCAAATGCTGCACAAAGATTCTCTTCATCCATGAAAAAGCTCTTAGAACAACAACCTGCACTTAAGGCATTATGGCAAGCTGCTTGAAAAGCATCATACACGTAAACCTCTCATGCAATGTACATGTAGTCTCACACTGATTTCCAGGTGGAATGAGGGAGCCAGAGTGTATACTCTGGGGCATAGTACGATGACTACGTAACCACTAGGCCAGCCAACTGCTCCACAAACCTGTATCCAGAGTCCCTAACCACTAGGCCAGCCAACTGCTCCACAAAACCTCTATCCAGAGTCCCCTGGTTCACCAGGAGAAGATCCTGCAGGTGATGGAGCCTCGTCAGGAGGGGAGGGCAACAGTTCTTCTGCACACACACACATCCATACACTGCAGTATTGCCTAAACATAGACCTGTAATCATTTCAGCTTCTTCTGAATACAAACCACAGGAAAAACACTTTTCCACCAAAATCTCATCTCAACATCATCATCATGTAAAAAAAGCACATTAATTCTTATTCCATTATCTTTGATACATAAGAATAAATAAATAAATCAGTGAACTTACAATGCTCTCAACAATAGCACAAGTATGACAACTACAGAGAATCTGCCAGTATATTCTTTTTTGGGTTATTCAAATTTAGCAGTTTTTGATCAAAACAATATTTTTAATACTCAGGATCATGGACTGTGCAGGTTGCTCTCTGTAGAATTGGACAGCATACACCAAAAACTATTACAGCCAGCACAAACATTGGAGTGAAAATGACAAAAGCCTGGAACTCAAAAGTACTAAATGCTCATCCTCTCATACACACTGACACTTGCCTAGACTTCTATGGCCACTTCTCTGTAATGCTGAAGAAAGAACACGAGTACACAAATGCACAAATGCCTGCATTCTGTCACATACACACACACCCACTGTCTACTCTCCTACTCTTCCCACCCCACCACACAAAAAAGAGAAAAGAAAGCAACCTTCTTCCTCGCTATTGTGTGCATATGGCAAACACTT
The DNA here is from genome assembly GCA_030674155.1 of Stramonita haemastoma. Lineage (NCBI taxonomy): Eukaryota > Metazoa > Mollusca > Gastropoda > Neogastropoda > Muricidae > Stramonita > Stramonita haemastoma. Next base: position 37,125,279 of record CM060334.1, on the reverse strand, counting down.
ACACATAAATGGCATGTTGCAAACACACACTACACACAACACACACACACTAACACAACACACACACCTACACACAACACCACACACACACAACACACACACACACACACACACACACACACATACACACACACACACTGGAGGGGATTTTTCCCCTGGAGTTAACATCAGTGCTGTCTCCACTCTCCCCAAAAGTCTTTCGGATGAGACTGTAAACCGAGGCCCCTTGTGCAAACGCACGCAGAACATCTTGCACACATGTTAAATCCTGTTCCCTTTTCTTAAGAGTAGGCCATCGTGTGCCGGTGGGAACAGATGACAATATTTACACAACTGCATATACACGGGGACTGGATGAAAAAAAAAGCACAGGAGTGCTTATCCCATTATCCTCGATATAAAATAATATAAAAAAATTTTTTAAATTGACACAAACACACACACACTCACACACAGAGCACTTACCATTAGCACTCTCAGCAGTGTCCTGATCCATCTCAGTATTTGCCACAGTGGCCTCCACCTCTTGTTCAGGGGGGTGTTTCCAGGCGAGGGGGCATCAGGGGCTGGGGTGAGGGGAGGGGAGGGGGAATGACTGGGCAGCACACGCATCAGTTCATCCAGGCGACGCTTCATGGTGTTGATACGTGACCCGTAGTTCTTGTACGCCTTTACACAGGAGAGAGGAAACGTATCTAATGTATACATCATGTCCGTTTTCTAATTCTTCAAAGTGCAAAGCGTGACTAGTTTGTGTAAAATTTACTGAAAGCAGACCAGAACGGAATCTCTCATGTCTTGTTTCTAAAAACGAACACTTACACACACACACACACACATACACACTAGGATGTATGTACATCCACATGCACAAACAAATATAATTATACACACATGAACCTACTTTTAACTATTGCGACACAGATAAAAGTATACAGTCAAAGTCCTTACACAAATTTTATTTTTAATATAGAGAACTCACAATAAAAGAAAACGGTGAGAGAGACAAAAGGCAAGAAGATGAAGTGTCAGAGCAAGAGAGAGGGAGAAAGAAGAATGAGTACATGCATGTGTGAGTGCACGCATGTGTGTATGCATTTGTGTGTGCACTTGTGACAGTGTGCATGCCTACACAGACATAAAAATCTAAATCTTGCCACAATTCTTTCTTTTCAAAACACAAAAGCGAAGACACTTAGCAACTCACATTGGCGACAATTTTGGCCTCCCGAAACTGTTGGTCGTAGAAGTACTCGCTGATGTGTAGCTGGGCCAGCAAGTCCCTCTGCTCTGCCTTCTTCTTCTCCAGGCACTTCATGGCCTCTTCCAGCCGCACGCAGGAATCCTCAAACTGGGTAGAAAACTCGGTGCCATGGGCGCGATCTGTGAACCACACATCAGCACAGTATTTCCATACAGTGTACAAAAACTTTAAAACTGCATCACTTCTTTTTTCATAGTCCTAAATCATCTCTGAAGGTGGAATGCAGCTACCTAAACAGTAGAGGGGGGGGGAGAAAAAAAAAAACATAAACAAAAATTTTACCATTGGTAAACCTCGGAGCTCTTGCCAAGAAACCAGAAAAAAATCGTAAATCATGAAAGATGCTTTAAAAAATTCACCAAAAGCTTCAAACTTGAAAGCTGCCTTCAAACATTTTTGTAAAAAGGGACAAACATGAAAGCTGTCTTGGTAAGTTCAGAAACATGCTAAAACATGTAAAAAGTTGCCTCGAAAAATTCACAAACATGTAAAAAAAAAAAATTTTTTTTAAGAAAACAACAATAACAAATTAACAAATGAAAGCTGTCTTGAAAATTTCACAAACATGCTGAAACATAAAAGCTGCCTTGAAAAAGGCACAAACATGGCAAAACATGAAAGCTGCCTTGGACAATAGATAAAAATACTGTAACATGAAAACTGCCTGGGAAAATTCATACACATGCTAAAACAAGAAGGCTGCTTTGAAAAATTCACAAACAAGCTAAAACATGAAAGCTCTTTGAAAAATGTAAAACATGCCAAAGCATGAACACTGCCTTAGAAAATTTACCAAAATTCTGTACCCTGAAAACTGTTTCGCAAAATTCAAAAACGTGCTGAAACAGGAAAGCTACCTGGAAAGATTCTTCATTATTCTGTAACAGGAAAGCTGCTTTGAAAATTCACAAAAATGCTCATCCACAAAAGCTGCTAAGACTCACAAAAAACGTTCAAACATTAACATTAATCTCAACTGTCTCCACTGCTGCTGTCATTTGTATGAGCTCCACACAATGCCATCTTTTCTGTCTCTGCTGACTTCTACAATCTCCTCATTTCAGCAACATTAGTCTTTGCGCTGAGAGTTCATCAGGAATGCTTTAATTTGTTCTTCTGTCTGACCATCATCTGCGCTTATTTTGTCTCTTTCCAATTTTTAATAAGGAGGCGGGATAGCTAAGTGGTCAGAGCGCTCGCTTTTCCCCAGCTGATGTTAAGCAGCATCGAGCGTGGTTACCAGTTGGATGAGTGACCATTTGCACGCCCTAGCTTCAGCACAGTCCCCCCAGTTCACCCAGCTGTAAATGGGTACCTACCCTCTTAAGGGTCAGGGAAGGTAAAGCAGCGAGGGAGAGGAGATGGGCACTGCCCTCCACATGCTGGCCCCTAGAGAAGCTGACTGACTGGGTTATGGGACACTTTTACCTTTTTTTTTTCTTTTTTTTTTTTTACCAATTTTGATAGTGTCTATGCTTCTGACCCATACAGCAATGCAGGCCAGATTATGTTTTGACTATCCTGATTTTGAGATCTTAAGGTACGCCTCCATCTTTCTAAATGTTGTTTAACTGTATTGGAAAATCACCAAAATTCTTTAACTGCTTGAATGCCCCTGCCCAGAAAATTTTCTGGACTAAAATATGCACTCTTTATGCCCAAAACCTGGAAAATTTTTGGGGTGACGAAATGACACAAACAATTCAGCTTCCTCGACTACATTTAGAAGGAAATAACTCCAAAATTAGTGAGTTCACTGTCATATTGCTTAGCAACATCCAGCTGCAAAAACAATCCTATTTTAGCTAGTATTTTTCAATTTCTATTCATTTCAATTCAAATACTTTATTATCTCAGAGACAGAGAAATTCATGCAGGTTACAAGCCATACATAAAAACAGTAAACCTGTAAACATAACATCACAGAAAGATACAACATTTAGTTTGTTGTTTTGTTTGGGGGGAGTTGGGTTTTTTTGTTTTTTTTCAAGGGGGGAGAGGGATGGCCATGAGTTGGCTTTATTTTAGGAGTCGTGGGGAGAGGAGAACGGTAATACTAACATATTTCCTGAATTTCAAGTTTTGTTGACAGTTTTTAATGAACCACAGTGTGTGCTTTATGAATGTACGATGTCTGTACACAGTATCTTTTCTTTCTGTATTACAGGTACTTTTTTTTTTATTCAGCCAAACCAACTACAATACTTTGAACTGAACAGCAAAAGCGACCTTCACCTTTGAGTTGCTTGATGGCCTCAATGCTGGAAGCGTCCAGTTTGAGGTGAGACAGCTGCCGCACTTTGATCTCCATCTCTGCCTCCTGCCGCTTGAATATCTTCATCCTGTCGATTAACTCAGATGGCTGAAAACACACAGACAGCTTTTGGGTGAACACAAAACTCTGTTCAATCTTTTCCACATGAAGCTGATAGAACTTCAGGTATTCCCACAGACCAAAATAATCCTAGACTTACTGTAAAGAATTTTTGAAAATCTAGGAAATATTTGACAATTTCTTGTATTAAGTTGCATTTTTCTCAGAGTATGTGTGTGTGTGTGTGTGTGTGTGTGTGTGTGTGTGTGTGTGTGTGTGTGTGTGTGTGTGTGTGTGTGTGTGTGTGTGTGTGTGTATGTGTCTGTTTGTCTGTGTGTCGATGTATAACAATAATGGTTTATTCAGTTTTTGCAGGCTATCTGGCCTATATAAGAGAGATATGAACATGTGATATATTGTGAGCATTTAGATTAAGGTAACATCTGTATTTTCTATTTTGTACCACTTTATGTCACAGCAGATTTCTCTGCATGAAATTTGGGCTGTTCTCCCCAGGGAGAGTGCGTCGCCATAAGTGCAGCGCCTACCCATTTTTTTCCTTTTTCCTGTATTCAACTTACTTGTTTCCCTATCAGAGTGGCTTTTTTCTACAGAATTTTACCAGGGCCAACCCCCTTGTTGCCGTGGGTTCTTTTACGTACGCTAAATAGTGATGTGTAACACACGGCACCTCAGTTTATCGTCTCATCCGAAAGACTAGTAACTGAAGTGGATCATGAGAGTCTTCAGGAAGTGATCATGTTGTACATCAACTTTGACCTCCACATGAAGTGATTTCTGACTAGTTTCTCAATCTCATTTGCCATCCGATAATGTTTGAGTGTTCCAAAGAGATGTTAACAAATAGGTCATGTTTGCTTTCTCTGATCATTTTGACTGCTGTTTGAAGGACTTTTTGTTCTCTATGTGGACATCAGGAAAAAAAATTTAAGCCAGAATTTTTTTTAAGACAATGGAAATTTAAACTACTGAAGACTGAAGAACAACAGAAAAATTCCATGCCTGGGAAAAGTTTAAATTGAGGTCTAAAAGGAAAACAAGAACCAAATTCACAGCCTGTTGAGTCTGTTCCGATTCAGCAAGAATAAACTGGGAAAAAATTCAAACTAAGCTCACAACAGCTCATGTCAACTAAAACGAATTCTACCAACTTTATACTCAAGAGGTAATTTTCTCACCCACACAGAAATTTCACCCCCTGAACCAATATAACAAATGAAAAAAAATTATGATTTTTTTTTCTTCAAACATTGGGTTAATGAATTAACCTTTCATATTCTTGAAAAGTGTATAAAAGAAATCAATCCACATTTTGAATCCATCAATACAAATAAACATTGTTAAGAACTGGCAAATGATTCCATCACTTCCCTCCCATTCATTAGCACACCAAGTGCAAGGTATAAATAAAGCCATCTAAAAAAAAAAATTTTTTTTTAAGCAAATAACTTCTTTGAAATTTCAGACATCACCAAAACTCTAACTTCATTTACAGGATTTACCAAAGCACATGCACAAACTTTCTTGTCTTGACAGAGGCTCATGTTAGCATAAAAGGAGGGGGGGGGGGGAGCATAAAAAAGGGGCCTACTATGACAGGAATAACTGACCTTGAAAACAGCCAAGGTTTCTTCACTAGGGGCATCAGCATCAGCGTCTTTCTCTTTCTCCTCCTCTTCTTCCTTGACGACAGGGTCCAGGGTGGGGTCAGCGGGCTGAATGTCCTCAAGATCCTCACTCATAGGACTATAGGCTTCCTCCTTCACTTTCGCCCTTACACGCTCCTTGGCCTTTTCCTTCAGTCGATCTTTTGGACTAATGGACTTGGGGAACACTCCCCGCTCATGCTTTCTTTCCTCTGGTCGAGTCCCATCTGCAACACGAGTCTTTAAAATTGCAATCATGTTTGACACCCAAAATGGGAAAGAAATGCAAAAATGCATAGAAATGCAAAATTTGTTTTGCATCTTCTCACAAACTGAGCTTGTGTCAAAATTACATAAATCATTTGTCTGACTTTTCATCGGGAAAACAACAAAAGTATAATATTGAGTATGTTTATAATAAACACTTAATATTCACAAAATTACTTTACAAACATCTGTCACTTTCAACAAATATTCATTTAAGTGAAGGTTTACGCAGCAGTTATGTTGAAAAAAAAAACAACAACCAGCTACACCAAGCAAAATACCATTTTTTCTTTTTATAAGTGTGAATAATCTGAAAGATTTTATCTTTTAAACTGAGCAGCCAGTACTGATCATAAACTGAATTTTGACTGAACTTCTTGGTATACAAGCTTTTGTTCCTTAAAAGTGATTATCATAACTTGCTCTGTGGTGTGTGTGTGTGTGTGTGTGTGTGTGTGTGTGTGTGTGTGTGTGTGTGTTGTGTGTGTGTGTGTGTGTGTGTGGTGTGTGTGTGTGTGTGGTGTGCATGAGTGTGTGTGCATGTGTGTGCATGAGTGTGTGTGTGTGCATGTGTGCATGTTTGTGTGCATGTGTTCATTGATGTGTGTGTGAATATGTGCACATGTATACGTATCTCTGTGTATGTATAAAAAAAAATACTGGCAATGGTTGCCTTCTCAATGCCCAAACACTTATCAGCAGTAGTCAAAACTGTCTGGAAATGCCCTTCAGTTCATTTAAATAGCCCATCAACCATGAAGGCCATATCAGGGCTGTCAATGTGGCTGTCATTGCTGTGGCAATATCTGACGTGTAATCATTATTGTGACTTTCTTTTTCAGAACATCTTGCGCACACGTTAAAAGCCCGTTCCACCTTTCTGAAGAGTAGGCCATTGTGTGCCAGTAGGAGCAGATGACGACAACAAAAAAACCCAGCATGTACACAGGTGTCCTGTTTCAGACACTGTCCCTGAGGAAAAATCCGGGAGTTGGAGTCCCCAGGTTGGTTTGGGGCTAGCTGTGTATGGCAACGTTCTGGCAGCTCCTGCAACGGCACTGGAACAATTCGTTTTAGCTATTGCCTTTCCACTGGATCATTCCAGCGACATGGAGGCATGGGTAACAGCTTGCCCTCCATACTTACTTACCCAGGCTTTGCGCTCTACAGCCTAGAGCACAACTCCATAGTCTTCCGAGACTGATGGATGCCTAATATTCTTTTTCAATTCTCTTGCCTATCAGTGTCCAAAATTCCACACAAAAATATTACTACATTAGGACGTTTCCAGCTGGGCAAGAACATCTACTCAGAGTACTTATACATTTCCTGAGAAGGCTGCTGACTTAGACCAGGATTAATATAATTTATATACCTGTACATGGCCATAGCTAACCACCATGTTATCAACCAACAGTGCTGCAATATAATGCATACCAATTTAATCATTTGTTAATAGCCCTGCCAACTACAGGGGCCACACAGGGCTGTTACCACATTACAATCTACGATTAAAACTGTGCAACTATGAATACAGATAAAAACAAAATTAATGTTATTACTGCTACACATACAGCACATGTCAAGTGACAGGAAGAATGTCCACTTACCCAGGATAGCTTTCAGCTGAGCCACGAAATCAGAGTCATAGACATGTCTCTCCTCCCAGATGTTGAAAATTCTCTCCACTTTGCCCTTGATGCTGGCATCCCTGCCAAAATGTAAAGTTGCCATGAACCCATGCACAAATGTGGTGCACAACACACACACACACACACACACACACACACAACACACACACACACACACACACACCTCTAATATTTTTTATTACATACAGTACACTTCTAAGTATTTCTTTAGTTCTTAGCTACAGGAAATAAAAAAACAGATGGTTCTGTATTATACACAGAGTACACTTCTAACCCCTTCTTAGCCATAAGAAAAAAACAGAATCTGCTCTTTAAACAAAACCCCCAAGTGCTCTATTTCAATTATGTATGATTAAACCAGAAAACTTTTCAAGAGCCTAGTTTTGTACTGGTAAAAAGTTGGATGAGAAAGGAGTTTGAGGTCAGATGTGTGCTTGTACTGTTTGAAAAACTGTAAAAAAAAAATCAAACATTTAGCCAACCCACCTTATTAAAAAAAACAAAAAAACTTAGTGTTTGCAAAAATTTCTAAAGTGTGTGTTAACATACATACTTCTTAGTACATATATACATGCATAAAACCATGTGATTGTACAGATCCATACATTTGCAAACCTTTTTATTGTTATACCTCATAGCACTTACGCGTGCTGATAATTGATATTTTCTCCTACTGTAAATCTACTGTATTTTTATTCCCTCTTTTGGACATCCAACCTGAAATATATGTTTTGGTACATTTTTACAAGTTATAAAGTAATAAAATTTATATCATTTTTAAACGTTCTTTTCCAATTTCCGCTGCATTCACAGCCTTACCTGGCAAGTGCTGTGGCCTGTTTAAGCAGGGGTCTGAAGGTGTCTCTGAAAATCACCGCTTTCTTGCGCTTGCAGTTTTGAACCACATCATTGCACAGGTAAAACAGGGTCAGGCGATGAGATGCTTTGACTGAAAAAAAAAAAAAATGTTGTTTACACATTCACTCAGACAGATTTGGTTTTGCAGTATACTTAACACAATATAATCAAATAGATGATCTACCAAACTAATCATAGACTGCTGATCTATTATAAACTTATTTTTACCAGTATACCACACATGCACATCTCTTGATCTTACATGACAAAACACTCATGTGGGAATAAATTATACACTCATTCCTAGTTTAGATCTACTTTATCAGAATGTTATTGTGTGTGTGTGTGTGTGTGTGTGTGTGTGTGTGTGTGTGTGTGTGTGTGTTGTGATGTTGTGTGTATGTGTGTGTGTGTGTGTGTGTGTGTGTGTGTTGTGTTGTGTGTTGTGTGTGTGTGTGTACCTAATACTGTAATAGAATGAAATGATCTAGGTGTGTGCATACATGCACAGATGATCTACATCAGTACATGTGTGTACATCTGTGCCTAGAGCTGTATAAATAATGTGTCACCTTGTCACAATTTCACTTTCAGAGTTTTTGTGTATACTGTACAGTGTACATTGCTTTTTTTCTCCACTGTTTTCTATAATGTGCCAGCAGGGGAACAGGATACCCTGGTGATTAGACTTGTTAGAGTAAAAAATAGAAGAAAAAAAAAAATAATAATAAAAGAAGAAAAAAAAATACAGACTAGAGCATTGCACTTATGACCTGACAGCCTGGGTTCAACCCTGGTTTGAGCCATCACCGTTCCTGGTCAAGGGGATTGCCTCCCCCCCCCCCCCCTCAAGAGGATTCCCCCCTCCCTCCCTGGAGTTAATCAATACCCCCACCCCGATAGTCCTTCTGATGATACCAAGGCTTATTATTGTGAAAGTACACAGAACATCTTCATGATCTTGGGCACACAAGTAACATTACATAACAAAACCTGTTCAGCATTTTGGAAGAGTAGGCCAAGTGTGCTGGTGGAACAGATAACAAACTTTCAAAAAAGCATGCACACAGGGACTGAATGTTAAAGAGCACATAAATGCTTATTTATCCACCTCCAAATAAAGTAATATGAACAATAAATGAATAATGCTAATAGAACATGTTCTGACCATACTGGATAGGATGTGTTGTGCCTTGTCTACTGATGTTCTGTGCTAGTGACTCTGCAGGTCTCCCTGCTGGCCTCAGCTAATGCACTCTCACTCTGTCTCCAGAGCAGCTCATGACCTGTCTTTTCCAGTCTCCTGCAACCCGTCTTGGCAGGGATTGCCAAAAACTAGTTTTGTATGTTGAGGATGAAAATTACAATTCTTTAAATCACAATTAAAATTGCCTGCTTGCCTGTCTGCCTGTGTATAATATGTACACACGTAAGAGTAGGCCATCGTGTGCTGGTGGGAACAGATGACATATTACAAAACTGCATACACACGGGGACTGGATTTAAAAAAGCACAAGATGTCAAGAGTGCTTATCTCATTATCCTCGATATAAAAGGATAAAATAAAAAGGTTTTTTTAAAGTGTGTGTGTGTGTGTGAGTGTGTGTATGTGTCAAGTGTGTGTGTGTGTCACTGTGTATGTGTGTTGTGTGTGTGCGCGCGTGCGTGTGTGTACATGTATGCGTGCACAAGCATGTGTATGCATCCATGGATGTGCATCGATTGGGATACACTCATGTGTGATGAAAGGGTCAACTGTGGGATTAGCATTGTTGAAAGCATCTTTGACTTTCACAATTCTTATTTGATGAACCATTGAAAATCATATATGTGAATTATACTTGCCATGAAGAATCTCCCTAACTCTAGTAACTGCAGTCCCCAGACAGTATTGTATCTTGTTTCTTTACAAAACAAATAAGTGAACCCTAAACTAGAAGAGAGTCATATTGCAATGTAACTTTTACTTTGTAACTTGTAGGAATAGCTGAATCCACCCCTCTCTAGTCTTTTGCAACACAACATATGTAAAGAAAGGAGGCAATGGTTTGAAACAGAATAGGCCCTTGATCCTTACACTAGCAATGTGTTTCCATGGAAGTGAGTGAAAAAGACTAAGGCACATACAATATACATGCATGTATGTATAGTGTATGATGTACATTCTCTGCCTCTAGGCATAGCACTTTCCCAAGTTTTGCACTTACCTGACTTTTTCATGATTTTATACCATAATTCCACAATCCGCGTATGGTGCGTTTTGTGGTGAATGATCCAGAGCGATAAACTCTGAATGCTGTCTTGACTGTTGGTCACAGACAGTAGCCTTTTCTCCACGTTCTCTTCGTTTAGGCCTGCAGACGCCATGATTGCGTTGTTTAGATGCTGCAAAGTTCTCAAGTAAGCTTGCCAACATAGAGTGTCACAGAAGCAGTTCAATTCTGCAGTCCAACTGATAACCACAATATTTACGCTGCAAAACACCAAAGCCACCTAAAGCAATTAGGACATTTTCACAAAACGTGCATTCACTAAACCCAAGATAACTGGTTCTCGTTTAGCGATCGTTCGCGGATTGTCGATGACTTGGTCGCCATTTTGGACAACACGCATTGGTGAGACAATAATACAAAAATCACATTTTTAATATCTAAAGCATATTTGTTATCAACAGAAATGCTTTGTAACCAAAGATAAATTAAATGCCAAGTAATATTTATTAGCTACAGTAACTGTAAACATCCCAACAAAAGATGTCGTTAATGACGTCATGAAAGTGTGTGCCCAAACTGACCCCTGAACTCCCGAGCCCATTCAGACGATTGCACGCTTGCATGGCTGCGTGGCAGCGGGAGTTGTCTGTGGTGTAGCGGTTTGTGTTGAGCCATTCTTCATTCGTCAGAGTTAGTATTGACAAAAAATACAGGTTTTGTGCTAACATTAAAGGCCTTGTGTCGAACTTCAGCAACTTTAAAAGGTGAGATTGGACTTAGGGGAAACTTTTGTCGGTGTTTTCAAAAACATACAACAGAACTCTAGCGAAGCGGAAAGTTCTGTGGTTCTGGCACTGAGACTGACCAAACTCAATCATGAGAGTTGGTAGGCCTAATAGGAAGATGGGCTGTAAAGTCCGTCGAAATGTTCGCTTCTTTTTTAGTACTTCCTGCTGTAAAAACCACCTGTAGATGAGTTATGAGTCGGAAAGATATGGAATTGTGACTTTGAAAGGGTCAATTAAAACGCCGGAGTGCCAGAACAGGAGTGGATCGGAGTTGTCTTATCGATTTTAATTTTTGTCTTCCTTCCTCGACTTCAAACATCGGATAGGCCTACTGTAAATCTCGACGTAAAGCCTAGATGAAAGAACGCTCTAAAGTGAATGGAGCAGAGTGGGCCAAACACATGCTGTCTACAACTGTTGATGCACATTACACGTGCTGTGTGATAGAACCGATTCCAGACTTGGCACTGGCCATGCTGAATGTTTTTGTGAATGGCTAGCGTGATACTATGGCCAGGAGGAAAAATGGTGTTCCCAGAATTCTGTTCACTGGGCTTATCGGCTTTTTAGTGGGGATACTGCTGACAAATTGGTGCACCAGCCGATTCCTCTCTCGATGTGGTCTACCTGATTTCTGTTGCCCCTCAGACCTAGGTCAAGGAGATGGTTCTGGTCAGGGAGATGAGCCCAAAGTGGAAAGACAGGACGAACAGACTGGGAAAAACCGGGATAATTTTGTCTTTGTTGGAATCATGACAGCGAAAAAGTTTATTGATAACCGTGGCTTGGCATCACATAGAACTTGGGCCAGTCGAATAAATGGCAAAGTGATGTTTTTCTCCAGTGAAGGTTCTGTTTCAAAGCATGGTGTGCCAGTTGTAGCATTACCAGGTGTGGATGATTCATATCCGCCACAGAAAAAGTCCTTTATGATGTTGAAGTATATGCATGATCATTTTATCAACAAATTTGAGTGGTTTGTGCGTGCTGATGATGATGTGTTCATCAAAGGAGACAAACTTGATCAGTTCCTGCGATCCATCAACAGTTCACAGCCAAGGTTTATTGGACAGGCTGGAGTAGGAAAAGCTGAAGAACTGGGACTGTTGAGTCTGAAGGCCACAGAAAACTTCTGCATGGGTGGACCTGGGATGATTTTCAGTAGAGAAACACTCCGCAGAATAGCCCCACATATTGGATACTGTCTCAACAACTTGTACACTACGCATGAAGATGTGGAGATTGGACGATGTGTTCGTCAATTTGCAGGCATTCAGTGCACATGGGCCTATGAGGTTTGTATAGATTTATATACATTACATTTCAAGAAAATTTACTTTAAAAAAAAAAGAAAAAAAATTACTTCTAAGTGAATTAAACTCATTCTGCTGACAATCATGAACTATTGAGCTCTGGTTTCATGTTTTTAATCACAAAAAAACCTTAAGAGTGCTCCATATTCATTGTATCACTGTATTATTAAATTCATTCAGGTGTTAGGTAACCCTTCAGAAATAAAATACTCGTCAAACTTCATATCCACTTAAACGTGTATAATTCATGAATAAAATAAATAAATAGACACACACACACACTCACACACACACACTCACACACACACACACACACACACACACACACACACACACACACACACACACACACACACACACACACACACACACACCAAATCAAGGTCGCATGTGCAAACGCATGCAGAACATTTTCCACACATTATTTTTAAAACCAGTTCAGCTTTTCAGAAGAGAAGAGTAGGCCATTGTGTGCCAGTAGGAGCGGATGACATGACAAAATTTACAAAACTGCATACACACAGGGACTTATGTAAAAAAGCATTCAAGTGCTTATTCCATTATCTTCAAAATAAAATAAAATAAAAACTAAAAATGAATAAAACACACACACACACACACACACACACACACACACACACACACACACACACACACACTGTAATATCACTAGTTAATGTGAATAGACGTTAAAGTAAACACACACACACACACACACACACACATGATTACACACAAAAAACCCACCAACCAGCCAAAACTCTGGAATAAACTAACTGCTAATGTTATTTGCCAAAAAATCATATTAAAGACTAAAGAAACAAATTTAGAAAACTATGACATTCGTGTAAAACTTAATTCTTCATTAAAAGCTCACAAACTGACTGACTGAGACAGTAACGGTGTGTCACTCTTTGTGTCCACATGTGCGCTCGTGTGTGTGTGTGTGTGTGTGTGTGTGTGTGTGTGTGAGACTCACTGACTGGGTGTGTTGTGGTTCTCAGTTCAAGTAATATTAATTTTAAAACAAAAGACATAGATTTTCTCTTCTCAATTTCTGCCTTCCTGCAATCCTTCCATTTTTTAATTAAACGAGGTACTTACATGGATTTTTTACTGCCCACATATTTTTGTTGTTGGTGTGAACAAGAATTGAAGAAATTGATATATATTTAGTTTTGATTGAAATGTTTTTTCCCGCTTTTCTTATTGGGGGTTTGTTTTTGTTTTTTATTGGTTTTGGGGGGGAGGGGTGAGGGGGTGGGGGGGGGGGGCGGGGTTGTTGTTGGGGTTTATTGTTTTTTTTCCTTCTTTTTTTTTGGGAGAGGGTGGCGGTGGACTTTGGATTTTCTCTTTGTTTTGGGTTGTTGGTTTGTTTTCTTGTTCAGTTGTTAAAATTATTTTCCTTTAATTTTTCAGTTGTGTGTGTGCATACATTTGAATTCATGCGCCTGCATGTGTATCACTGTATGCAAATTTTTGTGTTACATACTGTATACATTATAATTGAATAGTGTGTGTGTGTGTGTTACTGTGTGTGTCACTGTGTGTGTTGTGTGTGTGGCTAAATTTCAAATTGTTCCACTGTACATCATTACTTTTTGTTGTTTCTTGGAAAGAAGGGATGGGTTCTCATAATACTTGCTTTTTTTTTCTTCTTTTTCTTTTTTTCGTTATGTTTTTCTTTCTGGTTTTTCTCTTTTTTGAGGGGGTGGGGGGTGTTTTGGTTTGGTTTTTTAACCTTTTGATTCTTACCTGTTCCCATTTCCTTCCTTTCAAGAGCTGTGTTTATTTACTGACGGTTGGTTACACATGCCATGATTGTCACATTTGTACAGTTTGGCAGTAGGCTTTTCTTGCTTTCTCTCTTCCCAACTCTTTTTCTCTCTTTTTTTTTCATTTAGTTTTTTCTCCTTTCTTGCTTGTTGCCTTTGTTGGCCTAACACTATTTAAACTATTAGGCTATTCTTCTCTTGTATTTTTCTTCAAGATTGCTTGTTCCTTTTTTTTTTTGTTGAATGTGTGAGTGTGTGTGTAAGTTGTGTGTGGGTGTTAGTGTGTGTACAACTACGTGTGTTTTCTGGGGCTGTGTGTGTCTGTCTGTCTGTCTGTCTATCTATCTCAGTATCTGCTTGCGTGCATGCATGCATGCACACACATACTATTAGTATTACTAACACACACATGCACGCACGCACACACCACACACACACAACACACACACACACCACACACACACACCACACACACCACACACACACACACTCTCACTCAAACACACACTCACAAAGCACTGTGCTTCCTTGGGCATGGTTGTTACTCTGACAATTTTTTACATTATAACTTATACCCAGAACTGTGCTTCTGTGTGTGTGTGTACATGTGTGTGTGTGCGCGCGTGCAGAAGCACTGGGATTGATAATGATTACAGTTTTATTTAAACCATAGTTTTCTTGCACAGTTAACCTTAAATCAGATAAATTGAATGTTTGTGTTTTTAAAAAAATGTTTTAATCTTACACTGTTACAGTTTTTACTCAACTAAAGATCAGATTTGTGCTGCCTTTACTAGTTTGACTCATAGGTTTGTGGTGGCTTTCCTGATTTAGGCGCTGACAGAGAGCAAAGAACAGAGACCTGTCTGGTGAAACCTTCCAACATGCACACTAGTAGCTAGTCATGGGGAAGGAAGGAAGGAAGGAGGGGGTTGGGTGAAGGAACCGGGTGCTGAGGGCAGTGAACTGTTTTCCCATGGGAGTCCTGATGACAGTGTAATTTACAGGAGGTGACTGCCGCACTGCTACAAGGGCATTTTGTTCACTTCAACATTCCTGTCCACACTTTGACATTTGGACCTAGCACTGTGACACAAACTGACAAAGGACCGTTTGATGTTGTGGTAAAGCGTAGACAGGTTGACCTAGTGCACTGAAAATGAAACAAGGAGCAGCTGCACTGCAGTATAGTAGTACTGTAGTATACGTTGACTAGCGGTAGAATTACTCTTTTTTTTTTTCTAGCTCTGTAGAGTAGGTCACCCTGTCCTGAAGTTTTATGCATTACATGATACATGGTTGGTATATTTTTTAATGGCAGTAAATGGTTGTGGGGCCATATCACATTATCAAAGAACTTTGGCTTATTTTTATTTTTTTAATCTTTGGAAACCAAATGCCTTGACACTGTTTTGACTTTCAGAGAATTTTTTTTTTTTTTTTTTTTTACATTTGAAAGAAATTTGTACTGTAATAAATAAATTTCCTGTCTCCTTGTTTTTGGTTGTTTTTGTTTGTTTTGCTTTGCTTTCCTTTTATATTATTTGGTTGCTTTTTTAAAATTACTTTTAAATTAGTTTGCTTTTGTTTTGTATTTATTTTAGAACTGAAGAAAACCTTGGAGGAGAAGTTACATTTTCACTCTTTCTCCCCCCCCCCCCCCCCCCCCCCCAACACCACACACACACACACAGTGACACACACACATTTAAAGATTCTTCTGATGTTGCTGCAGCCATTGTACACCATCTCTTTTTTTTCCCAGTCTGCCTTTCCCTCATATCAGTCTCTGAGTCTACCTCACCCACTGTATATTTAATGCTGAGAAAATACTAATACTGTAATATATTATTAAGTGTTGTTTGTTGATGTTAAGAGGGGGGGGGGGTGTCAGAATAACCAGTGGTGGATAGAGCATTTAACTTCTAATCTGATGGTATAATGCTTAGAAGTTTGAGTATGGGTTCAAAAAGTAAAGTAAAACCTTACTGTTCTATCAGTCCATTAAGATTTATTTTCCCATGAAGTTGACCTTACATGATAGGTTCTGGTTCCATTAACCCTTCACATGAGACTTAAAACCAAAGTCCAAAGTCATGTGATGTGAATGAACATGTTTAAAAACCCATCTATCATTCAAGAGTAGGCAAGATATGGCTGGTGGCATGGATGACACAAACATACCCAGCATGCAGTCTGCAACCTAAAGAGAGGTGAGAGCTCTACTGGTGTTACTGTTAGGTTTAAACTTGTACCAGACACACTGCCTGAACACTCAGTACAGAACCCCAGTTTTATAAGAGGAGTTGTATGATTAGAGTCAAGACAGCACTGTATTGTTAAAGTTTTTTTTATTAAACAAAATTTATAAGATGTGTCATTCTCAATTGTGACATTCTCTATGTTCTCAGGTAAGTAAGTCATAGCAAATTGAGAAAATAAAAAAGATCTTTGAATTGCCAGGGTCTGTTATCAGCTTTTGACTAGCCGTCTGCCTGACATAAGAATGATCAATAAATTGAACAGACAGAGGAATCAAAAAAATAATAATGCAGTCCCACTTTCTGACACCAGTTGTGCTACAAGTGCCAAAATATTGCCACTGCTTGAAGCTTTTACTTTGTAAATCAAATGGCACACAAGTATTATTTTTCACTTTCAGAGTTTTGACGTATGTTACATGTGTCATGTCATGTACATCATTTATGAATTATATTATTCAACACTTTGACAGCCCTGTTGTAGCTCAGAAGTTAGCTTAGCTAAATTCTATTTTTAACAGTAAAATTCTAGGAAATTGAAAATTATCTTAAATTATGAAATATATTATACAAGAATTGCAAAGTTTACAAGGAATCCTTTAGTTTTAGCCTTTTACATAACTTTTTGAAAGCTTATTACATAAATCATGCAGAGTTTAAATTGAAGTTATTCACTGGATACAAGTTTCAAGTACTCTGTGTGTGGTGTGTGTGTGTGTGTGTGTGTGTGTGTGTGTGTGTGTGTGTGTGAATAACAGTAACACTAACAGTAACAGTACTAACACATACAGTAACAGGTACAGTACTAACACGCTTTAACATTTTGTCTCCTGAGCTGTTCTACATTCACTATCTAGTATCTAATTGGAAGCCTTTTTTTTTTTTTAAGAGAGTATTCACAACTATGGACATGTATGTCTGCATTTTAGTACTTTAGAGGCTCCATTTTAGAACAGCCTTTTAGTTTTAGAGCAGTTAGTGGTATTCAGGGTCATAAACCTGTATTTTATAGACCACTTTTCAGAACAAGCTTAATAGCTAACCAAATTTACTTTGGTCTTAGATTTTTGTTTGAAGAGTGTGGCCTTTTCCATAATTTCCTATTGCGCTCTCTCTCTCTCTCTCTCTCTCTCTCTCTCTCTCTCTCTCTCTCTCTCTCTCTCTCTCTCTCTCTCTCTCTCTCTCTCTCTTCTCTCTCAGGTCAAATAAGAAAGTTCTGTCAGATTATGCTACCTTGAAATAAAGATAATACATTCATGATCTATGATGTCCTTGACAATGTATGGTGGTGGTTATATAATTATATTACCACTATCATTACATAATCAACATCAGCACCACTGCTTCCTTCATACCATCCTTATCTACACCATCTTCCATGCAGTCTGACTGTGACTAAGATTATGATTATAGATATGAACCACACTCATTCTCCATATTATATATCATCTCCCCCAGGCTCTTGTGGCTGGTTATGTGGGTGGCATTATTATTGCCTTGAGCAGCAAACGAAGCAGAACACAGGCTGTGTGGAGATGGGGTGTGCCTCATGTCTGCCACTGTGCTAGTTATACATGTGGCCTGCTGCAAATCTGGAGTGTGCATTGTTGACATGCCCTAAAGTGCTTGCAGACCCATGGAGTGGATGGATGTGGGGGAGGAAGGGTGTGGGGGGGTTGCTGAAGGGTGCAGCAGAGCACAGGTGTTCTGAATCAATTTGGGTTTTTTTGTTGACTTTGGAACAGCCTGGTGGAGTATAGGCTTTATGCTGACAAGCCTTACATTTGATTCATGTTATAACTTATATAATGTTGTCTGCTTGTTTGGTGTTTATTACAATGGAAGGAACCTAGTTGTGAGATCTATAATTTTTTTTTGCATAAAGTTAATAGACATCAAATTATTTTGAGGAATATTATATAATTAACGTTTTAGTACTTGCTGAGAAAATGATTTGTAGTAAAAAGTCTACATGTCATGTGTATGTAGACAAGAAACACTTTGGGGGGGGGGGGGGGGTATGTTTTGGTTTGGGTTTTTTTTTGGGTTTTCTTTGCTGTTGATGTTGTTTTTCCTTAGTTTTGGATTTTTTGTGTGTTTGTTTCTTTCTTGCTTGCTTATCTGGGTTTTTTTTTTTGTTTTGTGGTTGGTTTTGTTTCTTTGTGGTTGGTTTTGTTTAATTAATTAATTGGTTTGGGATGTTTTTTAGGGGGAGTAGGTGTTTTTGTTTGCTTTGGGTTTTGGGTGGGTTTTTGTTTTTTTTTTGGGGGGGGGGGGGGGGGGGTTGTTGTTTTTGTTTTTTCTTTTGGGGGGGGGGGGGGTATTGTATTTTAGACTACAATGGGGTTTTTTTAAAGGCAGTTTATAGGGTTGTTGTTTTTTCTTTTTTTTTCGGGGGGGTGAGGGGGGGGGGGGTGTTATTGTTAATTGTTTGCATTGTTAGACTATCCTGAGTATCCATTAAGAATTGTATTTATTTAGAATAAAAGAATAATCTTTGTGTGTGTGTGGGGGGGGGGGGGGGGATTGCTTTTGCTTTAAATCATACTCATTCTACACTGTGTATTTTTTGCAGGTTATCGATTGTGCCATTACAGTTACTGGAAATAAATATTATAACCTCATTTTGCTATAATTCCAGTATAGTCAAGCCGAATGCTCCATTTTTTACATGTCTTTTTTATCATTGAATGTTACCAACAGATTGAACTGTTGTTTAACTAAATAGTAATTTTATTTATTATATATATATATATATGTATTGTATCTATAGTAGTAAATATTACATTACTAGAATAGTGTTGTATTTTTTTTGTTGCAATTCTAGCTGTTACTCAGCTTTCATTAGATTTTGGTCTTTTGCAGCTGGGTGGGCTGTACTGTGTACATGAACAAATTCCATTCATGATGACATCTTTTTACAACACTTTTGTTTTAGCCTCAGTTCTGTCTGTTTGAAGTGCTTTCTGGAACATGGGTCATCTTATACACTTCCCTCCCCTCCCAGCTTGTCTCCATACCTCTGACCCTCACTTTATGTATGTGTGTGTGTGTGTGGTGTGTGTGTGTGAGAGAGAGAGAGAGAGAGGAGAGAGAGAGAGAGAGGAGAGAGAGAGAGACTCTGTGTGTGTGTGTGTGTGTGTGCATGCGTGCGTGCTATGTGTGTGTGTGTGTGGAATTTTAGGTTTGGTGTGTGGTTTTGTTTTGTTTTGTTTTGTTTTTGTTTTTTTGTTGTTGTTTTTTTTTGGGGGGATGGGGTTGTTTGTTGGTTTGGTTTGGGGGGTTCTTTTCCTGTAGAACAGTTTCTGACTGTGGTGTTGTTTTCATAATTTGTTTGTTACAACTGTATTTCACCGGTATATACTAGTTAGTAGTTTAAGTTAGTGTTCTGAATCATTCATTTGTTCAGCAGCCCCTTTCATGTATGGGCCAATGGCTGTTCTCATTTCAGAGAACTCTCTATCTCTCTCTCTCTCTCCGACTTTAGATATATTCATTTCCTGTTACTGTTAACCACTAAAAAACAAATTGGACTTGTGAACCAGTTAAACACTGTTGTCAGAATGATCAATATCATAAGTTTAAGTACTAATACTTTTGTTCCATCTATGTAGTGTTATTATAAAGAATAGTTTCAAACATTAGTTGTCTTTGACTAGGTGTGGGAAAAGAAATAATTCATTGAAAAAAGTAGGAAGTGTCATTTTTTGTTTTGCACTTGTTACAATTCTACTGAAGTTGAAAATTACATTTTTGATCCGCTTTTTCAAAAGTAAATTTTATAATTCTGTAATCTAATCCAGTTGATACAGACTTGAGAAAACTCACATTACCCTGGTAATGCTCACACTGAAGACCCATCATGGCTACCCACTGTCACTTGTATTATTATCATAGTTTCACACACTACTGTCATTTGAGGCTGCAACTTGAACTTCAAAACACACAGGGAGGAGGGGGGGGGGGGGGAGGCAACATCAATGGGATCTCAGACAGGTCTCAGATCTAGCCCAAAGATGTGGACCTCAGATAGTGGATGGTGGGACCAAGTCAGCAAGTGTGAGAGTCTGAGACTGAGAAAGACAGTTGATTTTATCTTCAGACTGGAGTGGCAGGAAATGGGATACTAGCCTACTGGTACTACTGTACTACTACTAGTATCTAGAGCATTGCCTGAAGCATCATAGTTCTAAAGAAGACAGAGAAAAATTCTTATAATGGACTTTTAAAATTTTATTTTATTTATTCTTTTACATCACGAAAAATGGAATAAGCTTTCATGTGCTTTTTTACATTCAGTTCCAGTGTGTATGCAGTTTTCCCATGTAAGAAATAGTGTGTGTGTGTGTGTGTGTGCATGTGTGTTTGTGATTGTTAAGTTATATTCATTAATCTACTTCATCTTTGTCCCCAGAATTGTTGTTCATCTACCCGATCTCTATAATTACCAAAACTATTAGGGAAATTTACCTTATGAATCTTTATTCCAAAATCTGCTGATTCACCCTCATTTTTATCTCCCAAACTTAAATTTTACTTTCTTCACCCCCTTCTTTCTCTCTCATCAAACTCTTCCGAGCACTCTCTAGTATAGAGCATACGCATGCACGCACGCACACAATCTATTTTCTTTTTGCTTCCTTTTTCTCGCTCCTTAGTATTTAATCTTTGTCTAAATCTGTATCTAGATGAGAGTGGCTTTTTTTCTTCTTCAAAATTTCACTGAGAACCGTATTTTACTGTTAGTGTTAGTATTGTTTTAACTGCCTAAGCTGAAAGACTAACACTCAGACTGCCACTTATGCTCTAGTAATAGTAGTTATCCAGAGGGGGGAAGCGGAGTTGGAAAATCCTGCCTTAGACTTGATTTGTAAATCCAAATCTTTACTGCTCTCAAGACAGGCGTTTTACCTCTATCTCTAAAGATAGATCTGTCCCAGTGCACTTTTCTGTAGAGTTCAACATCTAGATAGCAGGGGGGTTTTGGGTGGAGTTTTTTGGTTGGTTTGTTTTTCTATCAACCTGAAGTGTATCAGGAGGTTATCTTTTATTCACGATTTATTGCGAAAGTTCTTTTTCACATGCCCATAGAAATCAGCATCTGCTCTTACAGTTTATTCAGAAAATGATGTGATGCAAGTTAAAACTGACAAAAGAACATTTTTTTAAATAGATCATCTTACAATGTATGCCTTTGAATTTCGTGTGGTAACTATTTATATGTTTTGCCTTTTGGGGGCATCAGTTTTACTGGTTTACTGAACACAAAGGTATCATGGATGTAACTTTACAAGTTTGTGTGTGTGTGTGTGCGCGCGCGCGCGTGTGCTGACTTCAGACAGTAAAGGTTCTGCTATTTAAAACCCCAGAAACTTCCTCTCTCTCTCTCTCTCTCTCTCTCTCTCTCTCTCTCTCTCTCTCTCTCTCTCTCTCTCTCTCTCTCTCTCCTTCACGCACACACACTTAGAGAAAATTAGGCAAAATGGAAAGGCTGTGAGTGTGATTGCATACATGTACATGTATGTATGTGTGATCTATTTTATAATGTGGCAGTGTGTGAAGTGTTTCAACTTGTGTTGGATTTGAATTTCCATACACTACAGTAACATTAGTTTAATGAATTGTGTGTCTGTCTCTGTCTGCCACAAAATATATGTGTGCATGCTTTTTTACAATTACACATGCACAGAGTGACATGCATGCATGCACACACGCATGCTTACACACACACACACAGTGACACACACATCTAATTTTATAATCTCTCATAGTGAACAAATGTTAAATTACAAGAATGACCACATACACACTCTTCGGATGAGACTATAAACTGAGTCCCCATAGGCGAATGCAGCAGAACATCTTGGGCACATGTTAAATCCTGTTCCCTTTTCGTAAGAGTAGGCCATTGTGTGCTGGTGGGAACAGATGACACAATTAACAAAAACTGCTTACACACAGGGACTGGATGTAAAAAAAAAAAGCACATGATTGCTTATTCCATTATCCTTAATATAAGAGAATAAAATATAAAAGAATAATATAATTATATAAGAGAGTAAAAATATAATTTATATATATAAAGTAAAACACACAACACAACACACACACACACACACACACACACACACACACACACACATAAGAGGGCCATCGTGTGCCAGTGGGAACAGATGACATTTACAAAACTGCATACACACGGGGACTGGATGTTAAAAAAGCACAAGAAGTGCTTATCCCATTATCCTTGATGTAAAAGAATAAATTAATTAATTAATTTTTTAAAAAAACACACACCACTGTAACCTCACACCAACCCTTCAGTCTAACGGCATTAGATCCCTGACCACAATTTATACTTCAGGTAAGTCTGGGGAGTGTTTTGGTTAACTAGTAGTAGTATTTAGTTAATCACCCATTGCAAATACCCTCGTCCCTCAAACCAGTATGAGATCTGCTGGGCGGTTTAAATTCTACTTTGGTGAAAGGAATTGTCAGCATGAATAGAGTGGTGTTACTCTGCCCCTCCCTCTCCTGTCCCCTCCCCCTTCCCCCTCTCTGTGGCTTTTAAACTTTTTTCACCTCTCACCCCCCTCCCCCCCTTTTTTTTTTCTTTTTTTTTTTTTTACTGCACTCACAGTTTTTCATTCTTTGCAGTGGTGAACCCCTACCCCTTTTTTTTTTTTTTTTTAACTGAACCCAAAGCTTTTCATTTTCTGCTGTTGTGACGGGTAAGGCATTCAACCCTATGTTTAAATATTGCGATCTCTAGGCGTGGTAGGTTTTTGGTTGGTTGGAGTTTTACCTTTTTTTTTTTAAAGGGTTTTTGGTTTTCTTTTTGGTCCAAGGATTATTATTTTGTTTGAGGTTGTTAGGATCAGAAGACGAGAAGTTATTTTTGTAGGTATCTTTTTCTTTTTTTTTTTTGGAGGTTGGGGTTTTATGTTGTTGTTTTGTTTGGTTTTAGTTGGTTAGGGTTTTGTTGTTGTTTGTTGAGGTTTTATGTGTGTGAGTGTGTTTTTTGGTGTGTGTGAGTGTGTATTTTGTGTGTGTGTGTGTGGGGTTGGTTTTTTTTTTAATCTCTGGTTTGAACTGGGGTAGATATAATTATGATTCTTGAATGCATTTGGGTGTTGGCTTGTTTCCCACCTTGAGCTTGGTCTTCTCACGGCACCTTCTCCCTTTCTTTTTCTATATACTTGTCTTGCCCTTTCCCCTCACTTCCTCAAAAAAGTATGTAATGCTTACTCTGTAACCCTTGAAAAGTAAAGATTTTGAGTTTACCTTTTTCTTTGAATCTCTCTGAGTCTCTCTCTGACAAACCTTAACTTTGTGAGTCTCTCTCTCTCTCCTCCTCCCCCCCCCCAAATCTTTCACACACACACACACACACACACACACACACACACACACACACACACACACACACACTTGTGCATAGACACAACTATACAAACAGTGAAACACTCAGAGAGAATAAAACAGACTGCTTCACTTTTAATGTATTAGACTTTGGGTGGTTTTTGTGTTTTTGTTTTTTACACTAGAAGTCAGAAACATTTTGGCATAAAATTTCTTCTTTAAAGACTTTGGCCACCAGAGACAAAAACCAAAAGGATTTTACCTGAGTTTACAT
This sequence comes from Stramonita haemastoma, assembly GCA_030674155.1. Lineage (NCBI taxonomy): Eukaryota > Metazoa > Mollusca > Gastropoda > Neogastropoda > Muricidae > Stramonita > Stramonita haemastoma. The sequence continues at coordinate 37,101,271 of CM060334.1, read as the reverse complement.
TACACATTATACTTCTTTGGAAGGATTATTGGTGGGTTTTTGGTTGTTGGTTTGGTTTGGTTTGGTTCTTTGTTTGTTTGTTGTTTTGGAGGGGGGGGGGGGGGGGGGGGTTTGTTTTCTTTTTTATTGGGGGGGGGGGGGGGTGCTCCGCTTGAGCTCATCAAAATTTATGGACAATGCAGGGTTTTAAAAAAAATGATGTCATTGATTTTTACTGGCATGCAATGGTCAATGGAGTACTGACAATTCAGTCATAATCATTCAGTGTCGATTGTAATAGACTTAATTAATAAGGCAGTTTTTGTTTACTATTATTATTGTTATATAACAATAGACTTAGCTTAAACTAGCAACATGAACTAGTCCAGATGCTGATGGTGTGTGTGTGTGTGTGTGTGTGTGGACAGATGCAGCAGATTCTATACCAGAACTACAAGGAGGACAAGGGGTCCTTCAAAGAGACGCTGAAGAACAAGGAGGTGGAGAGAGCCATGACCCTTCACCCGGTCAAAGATCCCGTCTACCAGTACCGCATCTTCAACTACTTCCGCTCCGTTGACATCTTGAGACTATGGGAGAGACAGGTAACGGGTTGTGATCATTGATTATATTGCTCTTATTATGTGACATGTTATCATCGTTTGTGTTTGGGTATCTGTTTATATAATATGTGTTAATCAATTTAGCATGTATTTTATGTGTGTGCATGCTGTGTTTGTGTTCGTGCGTGCCCTATGTGTGGAGGGGGGTGGGGTGTGAGTTTTGTGTGTGTGGAATTTTTCAGATTGAAATTTATTACTCTAAAGTTACAATGTGTTTTTATTTTTATTTTTATGGCTTGTAACTCGCATGAATTTCTCTGCTTGTTGAAGTAATAAACCATTGGTATTGGTAGGGCTGTACTGTACTGTACTGTACTGTACTGTACTGTACTGTTGTGTGTGTGTGTGTGTGTGTGTGTGGCGAGTGTGTGATATTCTATAAGGAAGGTGGGGGATAATGGGAAAAACATGATTGCATGTTTGTAGCTCTGAAAGAAGGGAAGGGGGGATAGCACTCATGTGGATGTATTGGGCACACTCACATTTTGTCATAATATATCATGTTAAATTTGTTTTTGTCATTGTATTCATCCAGCCATTTTTTCACAATAGATCAGGCTGTGGGGGCAGGATAGCTCAGTGGTCAGAGCGCTCACTTTCCCCAGTCAAGTTTAGCACGTTGAGTGTTGTTACCAGTTGGATGGGTGACCATTTGCGTGCCTTGGCTTCAGTACAGTCCCCCCCCCCCAGTTCACCCAGCCCTCTAGGGTCAATGAAGGTAAAGCAGCGAGGGAGAGGAGATGGGCGCCACCCTCAATATGCTGGCCCCTAGAGAAGCTGAGGTCTCTGATGCCTCGCTTCCTTACAACCGCCTAGGTTATGGATACCTTTACCTTACCTTACCTTTAGATCAGGCTGACTGTATCAAAGAACCGTCTCTCTTGATCAGGTGGAGCTGTTGCGGGAGATGAACTTGATGGACCAGCTGCTGGGGCAGCCCTCTCTGGAGATGGGGGAGCCCCAGCGCCTCGGGAAGACCCCCAGCCTCAACCGCTTTCCTGTCCGCAGCAGGGAGGAGGTGGTGGCCTGGGAGTTCTTCAACAAGGCCCTCTTCTCCCAGTTCCACAACAACCCCAGGCGCGGCATGGAGGGGTCGGTGGCAGGGGCCCTGGACGATGCTGTGGAACAGGTGAGCAAGGATAGGGTTTGCAGGGAGGGTCCGGCTGGTCCTTTGTGTTCTACCTTTGATTTTTTAGGGCTGTCTTGCTGGGTGTTAGTTAGTTCTGATGCTTTTCATTTTCCTGGTGTGGCTTTTATGTTTCTTAGCATTTTACATTGCATGATCAGAGTCCCTGCTTCTTCATTTGCATCTATTCAGGCTTTTAGGGCTGTCTTGTGAGCACCCAAATCTATGCACTTTAAAACTCAAAACAAACCAATCCAATTTTGGGAGTGAATGTTTTTATTATTTCATGTTTTTGCTTAATTGGCCCAAATTACAGAATAAACCTGGCTGTGGGTGGGTTTGCCACTTTGGACACGAGTTCTGGTAAACGGTATTTGATATCAATGAGGTTTTGAATATGAAATGTTTGAAGCGTTGTACTAATTCAAGTTCTGTTGACCCCAGGTGATGGAGCTGGTGAACCGCAACGCACGGCAGCGTGGACGCACCATCGACTTCAAGGAGATTCTGTACGGCTACAGGAGGGTCAATCCCTGGTGGGGGCAGACTTCATCCTGGACCTTCTCCTCATCTACCGCAAACACAAAGGTCGCAAAATGACTGTGCAAGTTCGACGTCATGCGTACCTCCAGCAGGGGTTCCTGGGAATACAGATGCGTGAGGAGAACACAACGTTTGTGCCCAAAGCCTCTATGGGGCAGCACGTTCTTCACCTGTTCCAGAAGGTGGCTGGAGGCACAGGCTGGAAGGGGGCCGTGCAGGACAAACACACAGAGATGATTCACTTCATCATGCCGCTGGCTGGCCGCTTCAAGATCTTTGTGCGCTTCATGCAGAACTTTGAGGACGTGTGCTTGCGACGCCACGAATCTGCTCACTTGGTGGTGGTCCTGTACCACAGTGAAAGAGAGGATAGTGATTATCAGCGGTCCATGGATCTCATACAGAGGTACCAGCGCCGCTATGGCGCTGACCATATAGAACTGTGCAAGCCTCGGGGGCTTTTTCACGTGGACGGGGTCTGGAACTGGGCGCTCAGCGGTGCGGCTCAGACGCCCTCCTGTTTCTGGTGGATGTGGATATCATGTGGACTGCGGATTCCCTGACCAGGATTCGCCTGAACACGCTGCTGGGCCAGCAGGTGTACTTCCCCGTGGTGTTCAGCCAGTACGATCCAGGCCCTGTGTGTAAGGAGCAGGTGCAGCACTGCCAGTGCAGTCAGAGTCAGGGCTGCGTCATCAACCCCAAAGACTTCCAGCCCTCGGCCGGGTACTGGCGCCAGTTCGGCTTTGGCATTGCCACCATGTATCGGGCAGACATGGTGATGGTGGGAGGGTTTGACCTCAGCATTGAGGGCTGGGGCAAAGAGGACGTGGACCTGTACACCAAATTCATTGAAAGAACATCACCGTGTTTCGGGCCGTGGATCCAGGGATGAATCATATATTTCACGCCATTGTGTGTGACCCTAACCTGGAACACGCTCAGCTCATCATGTGCATCAACTCTAAAGCTCAGAGCTACGGGGATGAGGCCCTCCTAGCAAACGACATCTACGAAATCCCTGACATAATGAAAAGACAGGAGAAACATGCTCTTAATGTGCACAGATAACGCAGGGTTTAGGGGGTGCTCAAGTTTGCTGCTTTTGTGTGGATCTTTTTTTTCTAAATCAATAGGAAAAGGTGTGTAATACCAAAAGGGGATATTTGCTACACTACACATCTTGTTTGTGTCCTTTCCAACAGTGATTTATTGAAATTTGTTACAGTAACTTTCCTGCTGCTGGAACAGAGGATAGTAAATTTATCAAGTTCATTTTTTCAATGCTGCTTTGTAGTTGTAGATAGTAAGGTCTCTCACCACCTCTGACTTCTGCTGATTTCTCTGTGACTAATATGGCTTTAAAAAGTGTAAATCATATTGGTTGAAACTTGTAGATTTTTGTTACCATTTCCTAAATCTCTTACTAGGAGGCCAGGATAATTACGCAGCTCGATTTCTATACTAGTTTTTGGCTGTTCGAATACAGAAATTAGTTGAACTGTGTTGGTGTGTGTGGGCACATACATGTGTGGGTGTGTGTGCGCATGCATACATACTATGTGGGTGTGGGTGTGTGCATGCATGAAAAAAGTAAGCAGCTAAATACATAAGAGATAATATGAAAGAATGAAACAACAAAGTTTCAATAATGAAAGAAGTATGAGAGAAAGAAATCAGTTCATTGAAGAATCTGTGTTTGTCTTTGTTCACCATACAAGACATGCTATGTATTCTGATGAGCATAAAAATATGTTCAGTTCATTGAAGTTATGTTTGCTTCTGTTTATACAATGTATTTTGATATAAATTTAAGAAAACAAAATTTAACACAAGAATTGAACAAAAATGTGCAGTAAAAGGTGGAGAAAGAGGCTGAAACAGTGAAAGGACATGTATGAGAGTACGGTTGTACATGAATTGATATGAAAGCTGGTGTGAGTAATAATGAGAGAAAGACCATGCAACTGGAAGCAGTCCTGTGTATTATGGATTGTCAGTTTGGTGCTTTTTCAGGGGTCTGATGGACAAATCTGGCCAGTACTGAACTGTCCTGAAGACAGACAGGCGCTGGTCGTGTGAGAAATTTTTGTTGACCATTCATCTATACTACAGCAAATAGCTTGTGTTCACTGCCCAAATTTTCATGCATCCAACTGCTGTGTTTTTCTGTGGTCATGCTGAGCTACAAGGGGTTCTTTTTCTCTGTGTGTGGGCAGGGGGGTTTGTTTTTTGGGGTGGGGGTAGGGGGTTTACCTTTTGAAATACTGCGCTACATTTTGGTTTTTTTTTTTTAATTTCATAATCTACTGTCTTTGTTTTCACTTTCCTACCCATCCACCCACCCCCCTCCCTCCCCCCTTTTTGGGTTTTTTTGTTTCTTTTCTTTTTTTTTAGTTTTCATCAGTTCTTTCATGGTTGTTTTTCTCTCTTGGTGATTCATTGAAATTTGGAATTTTGTCCAAAAGCAGTTCTTGTAAATCTGATAAATGGGCACTTTATTTTTTCCCTCACTGAGATAAAAATTAAGGGAATGTACAATTTTGAGGATTTTTTTATCTTGTTTTTTACATCTAGATCATATTTTCCCACAAACAAAAAGCACAATCATGCACTTATGCATGTTCATGAGTGGGAGTGCACATACACACACACTTTAATTTTGAGGGATTTTTTTTTTATCTTGTTCTTTATATTCAGATCACATTTTCCCACAAGTAAAAAGTACAATCATGCACTTATGCATGGTCATGAGCATGCGTGCTCACACACACACACACACACACACACCACACACACACCAAGACACACAACACACACATGCACCACGCACACAGAGGACAAGGACATGCTCTACACACACACACACACACACACAAAACAGACGAAAATGAAACAAACACACAAAGGGCATTGCTAACACTAACACAAACACGTGCCAACCTTTGATTTTGGATTTGTGGAAACTTTAAAGTAAGCACGTTGCGCGTCATATCCTTTTCCCAAGTATCTCCCACCGACTCCTGATCTTTTCATGACTCTTGTCTCAGCAAGCATCACTGCACACAAACAATACCCAATGGGGCACCGGTGAAATTTGATACCCCAAGTACAAAACCCAAAGATTTTTTTGGGAAAGTAAGTTTTCTGCTTCTATACAAAAGGTGTTGCTCTGTCATTAGATATGGGAGAAAATGGATACACTGCGTGCAGAACGCAGCAATGGAAGTAATGTGAGCTGTCCCCTGAAAAAAAAGCCCAGTCATGCCCCATAAGTGTCAACCCACTGTAATGTTCGTGTAGTATCTACCCCCCTGTAATGCTCCTTGCTTCAAGCCCCATACATATTAGCTTTTACCAACAAAAATAAGGTTTTTAAACTTTAATGCTGCTTCGTCAGCAGTGATAAATTGGGCCAAACAAGAATTTTATGAAATTGCATAATGAGAAAAGATCAAAAACGTCACCAATCCTTATTTTTTTGTAGGTTAGTTTTGTTTGTTTGTTTTGGTGTGTGCATGTGTTTGGGGTTTTTTGTTGGATTTTTTTTGTTCGGGGGGGGGGGGGGTTTTTTGGGGTTATTATATTTTGGTTTGTTTGGGGGGGGGGGGGGGTTATACCACTTTTATTTTTTTGGTTTTTTTTTTTTTTTAGGGGGAGGGGGTCATCTTCAATTGTTTAAGTTAAAAACAAATTTAAGAAAACTAACCCATTTCATTCTTGTCTGCCATGATTGTAGGTGCAAGAGAATTTTGGAGAGAGGAAAAAATGTGTCACAGTGCTGTTTGTCTCACTCTTTTTATACATTACTTTTGCCTGTGGGTGGGCACAGGGCAGAATGTTGACTGTGGCGGGCTAGCGATTCAGTATGAAGAACTTGGCTGTTGCCAAAAGTCTGATTATCATTAAAATGGGGGGTTCTTTCACTCAGTATTCTTTGTTCCTTTCCCACAGTTAAAGTTAAAGTCTGTCCCGAGCTTAAGGCTCATCAGGCCGGTGCTTATCCCGGTTTCTGTGGCATTAAGCGACTGAGAGTCATAGACTCCCCCCTGGATAGGACGCCAGTCTATCGCAGGGTTAACCCCCAACACAAGGTTGGTACCCCTTTTACACCTGGGTGGGGTGAGAAAATAACCGTAAAGTGCCTTTTCCAAGGGCACAACGCCATAGCCGAAAGCTGGGATCGAACCTGCAACCTTTAGATTACGAGTCCAACGCCCTAACCACTAGACTACAGCGGCATCTGTTCCCACAGTTTGTGTTAACTGGTAATTAATGAATAAATATATATATTTTGGAAGATATGTTCCACATGGACATTTAAAAAGTTACTATACTTTAAAATTTTGGATTTGATTCTGATGGGGGTTTTTGGGTTTTTTTTTTAATTGGCATATTGTACATGAATGGTGGTTCATAATTGCACATTTCATGAGCATTTTTATATTACTGCATGATCATTGATGAGAAAAAAAATTGAAAAACTTAAAAGCTGTGGAGAATTAAGGCTATAAAATTCTGATACTGATCATTGTTTTTTTTGTTTGTTTTTTAAAGAAAATTTAGTGGTGGGGGGGGGGAACAATGATTCCAAGTCCCTATATTATATATACCCCTTGGCATAATTGTGGATTTATTTTGACAAGATTTACATAATATTGGACGCAGAAATCTCAGGATGTATGAACTGACACAAGTTGCTAAATGTAGATTGCAACATTATAAACATATTACTGATTGAATTCCCATTTCATTTATTGTTACTATTAAGCCTTATGTGGATGTACATGATATACATTGTCTAAATGCATGAAAATGACATAATTTTGTAACCAGGGGATTTTTAGTGTGATCATAGAGTATGCATGTGTCTGCCTGTGTGTTTATGTGGCTGAACAGAAAAAGAGGTTTAAAATTTAACCTTTTCAAGTATCATGTTAGAAGTTTTTATTAATCCATTTACAGAACTAAAAGATTATCAAGTATAACATTGTGTAAAGTAGGAATGGGTGTACTTTGTACCATGTGGCTCCCCCTTAATACTATATATACTATTTTGTTTCGGTATACATGTTTTGTTTTGGGTTTGTTGGGGGTTTTTTGTGGGTGTTTTCTTTAGGTTGCATAAACAATGTCATGATCAATGCTCAAGCTTTAAATTTTCGCATAGTATTTTGTTTTCTATTTTATCGCTGTCCTTCACATCCAAATCATTAAAAAAAATATGCTAACAGGTGATTGTAATGTTTTTAATTATCAGTTGTACATAGTTTTGTAAGAAATAGCATGTTAAAAACTATTAAATGCCTGTTACGATTACAGTATTATCATTCTGATGGCTGTCAGTTTTGGGGTAAAGATCTCACTGTGATTTCATCTATAGATACGAGTTTGTGATTGTTAGTGAGGGTGAAAAGTGTGTCTTATGTAGCTGTACTTATCTCAAATCAGTTAAAAATTGTTATGGTTGTGTTGAGGTAGATAAGTGTTTTGTTTTGACTTTACAGATTTGTTGAAATCTAATTAAGTAATGTTTTGTTGTAGTAGTTTTGAAATAAATGATTTATAAATTGTATTATTTCTTTCTTGCATTTGTATGGAATAATGAAGTATATTTCAACCATTGTTGTTGTTGTCCAGGCTTCTTTTGTTTTTTCACTGGTGTAAATTATACAAATGTATGCTTCATGCTTCTGAAGTTTTGAATTTCCTCCATTCTGTATGTTGACAAGTTTTCTCTACTCCAGGTCTACATGTTCACAGGTCTGTGGTTTGTGTCCTCCTCATTTATAAATATTATTTCCCTAATTCAGGTCTGTGTTCTACACTGGCTACCTACAGCCTGCCTGTGATTGTTTAGGTCTATCAGTGTTTCCCAGATCTGTCAGTGTTCTTCAGGTCTGTCAATGTTCTTGGTTATTAAAAGTATTGCATACTTTCAGTTTTATTCAACAAGAAATACAAAAAATGAGAGTTTTGTTTTTAATATATCCAGGGAATACACTTTTAAAAAAAATAAATAAACTTTAGCGGTACTTGGCTCTGCCAGTCAATATTACTTATCAACAGGTTATGATTCTTGCAGTCTAATATTTGATATTTTATTTTCTAACCATCATGACGTGAAAAAAAGCTCAGACTAAGACATGAAATGTCTGACATATTTCCCTGGGTTTTGTTATTCTTCAGGTCTTTGTTCCAGCTCTTGATTCCCGTATCTTGTTTCCCTACAAGATCATTATCCCCCAAGATCATCGTTCCGTCAGATAGGATATCCCTTAAATCATTGTTCTCCGAGATCTGTGTTTGTCTAATATAATATCTTTTTTTTCCAAGTCTATCAAGAATTTCTGATTTTAAAGTGTTGGACTTGTTTGCTACAGTTCAACAACAAGTATTGTTATGTTTGAACCTTTTTTTGTCTCTCATTCATCTCTTGGAGATGACAAATAATTGATTAGTATGGCTGAAATAGCATGGTTGAAATGAGAGAAAGAGATGCATGGGCATAAAAGAAATCCATTTAGCTGTTGATTAAAAAAAAAAAGTGTTTGCATGCTTATTATTGTATACAGTATGTATATGGACCTTTGAGAATTAATGTATGATCGATATGTAATGACAGGATATGGTGTTTGCTCATCTTAACTTTTTGTGTATATATATATTTTAACAAAATATCACGGTGCAAAATGTTCAAATTTCATTTTATGTGTCACAGTGTTATGTTATCTGTTAGTATGTGTATCAATATTTATATTATGAAATTAACTTAACCTTTAAATAAGATTTTTTTTAAATGTATGTATACCTGTAATGTATCTGCAGTACTTATAAACAGTTTGTACTTACTTTTGGAACAAAATCGTTAGCTGTATGATTGTGAAAATGAGGTGTACAGGGTAACATGAACAAAATTCTACAGAAATGCAATAAATCATTGACTGATCAAGTACCTTACAACAGTATACTTGTGTATATATATATATAAAAATTTTCACTTAAAAAAACAACATTTATTTTGATAAGATACTGAACAACTTACAAGTTATTGAACAGTTCATGAAACAAGTCACTACATGACCAACTAGGCAAAACCATTGAACAAATGTTATCCAGTCGTAACAAATACAACTCTTAATAGTAATAGTTGAAGGATATACACTAATACAGCTATACAATGAATTATTGAAAAACGAACAACATAGCACATTGAGTTTATATAACCTGACAAGTCAGTGTGTGACCGATGGCAAGTCTTTGATTGACAATCATTCATTGGATGAGAAATCTGTAAATCACTGACAAGACAAATCATGGACTGAAAAATACTACATAAAAAGATGAGTCACCTAAGGGCAAAGATAACAAATCTTTGAATGACATAATAAATAAAGTTTTTGAATGAAAAGGTCAGCAAACAACAAACAAAATAAATGTCTGAATGAAAACTACACTATTAAAAACAAATTAACGACAAATAGGACAAGTCATTCAATGAATGATGAAACATAATAAAACTATTAATGAGAATGAAAATGCACAAAAAAAAATATTAATGAGACCAGTTACTTGATAAAATTTACAATTAATTTGTCAACTATATGTTTGAGTTTCTTATAAAAAAAAATTTAAAAACTTTTAAAAAGTATACTGTACTGCTATTGTAAAATATTACTTAATCAATGATTAGATTTGTTGAAAAAGTATACTGTACTGCTATTGTAAAATGTTACTTAATCAAATAATTAACCTGTCAACCATATGATTGAATTTGTTGGGGAAAAAATACTGCTCTGCTATTGTAAAATGTTACTTAATCAAATAATCAACCTGTCAACCATATGATTGGATTTGTTGAAAAAATTATACTGCACTGCTATTGTAAAATGTTTCGTGAATGTATTTGACTATCAATGTTTTATTGTCAGCATGTCACAAGAAAAGTTTTTTTCATAATCATGTGATTTTTTGGTACTGTTTCATAATGTCATTGTTACACAGTTATGTTTTTATTATAAACAATCATTGCATGCATTCAAGTGATGTATTTTGAACACAGAAAGTGTTGTGAAACAATGCAAAAGAGTATGAGTTTGTTTATTTTGCCGTGTGGACGTACTTATGCTGAAATGTAGAGAATGGATATATTTATGATCAAGAATGAATGCAGCAGGTTGAAAAATGTACATTTTTTACCCGGGTAAAATTATTCATCCTTTAGCAGAGGAATCTGGATGTTCATTATGCACATATTTTATAACAGACTGATGTCATTATCACATATTTATAGCAGACACAATTAACATCACTTTTTATTATCCTCCAAGGTTTCTGTAAATTAAGGATCATGTGTACACAAAATTTACTGAAGCTATCGCCAGGTGCCTACTCTTGATGCAATTAATATCATTTTTATTATCCTCCAAAGTTTCTGTAAATTAAGGATCATATGTACACAAAATTTACTGAAGCTATCACTAGGTGCCTACTCTTGATGCAATTAATATCATTTTTATTATCCTCCAAAGTTTCTGTAAATTAAGGATCATATGTACACAAAAATTTACTGAAGCTATCTCAAAGTGCACATTCTTCATGTTCAGAAGAAGAAAGAACCTATTGATTTTTTTAGCATGGTTCCAAGAGGAGAGTCAAGTTATATTTGGAAAGGTGTCACAGGTGATAACCAAGTTTCCAGGTGGCACCTTGAGTTAACTCGAGTTAACTACATGTTGTCAAATATATATATCCAGATGACTTCACTCTAGCAAATTGTGAGAATTGAGCATTGGCATGAATAAATTATCCTTTGCTCTTGTTGCTGTTGCTGAATATTTGCTGATTTAGCTTAGAAAGTATGGGACTTTACACTGGGTGAAAAAGAATACAAGTTTGTGTGAAGTTGTTGTGGGTTTTCATTGGGGTTTTTTTAGCTCAGTTTCCATAAGTTACTGTCATAACAATAGGAAACTTTCATAATATCTGCCTGATTCTGTGTTTTGATCTGTCTTTTATTTCTTCATTCCTTGGCTAGATCACTGAGGTTTACTAATGTGAGACATGTGCGTATATGACCGTTTAGCCCTCCAATAAGGTCACAGAACTGGATTTAACATGTGCACAAGATGTTCTGCGTGCATTTGCATATCAATAGGGCCTTAGTTTACATTCTCATCTGGACTTTCAGAGGAGTGGAGTCAAAACTGATGTTAACTCCACAGGGAAAAAAGCCTTGAATGGTGGTGGCTCAGACCTGGGTTCAATCCCAGGCCATCAAATTGCAAGCGCAATGCTCTAACCACTAGGCTATTCCACCCCCATGTTCTGATCTAATATCATGCTTTCCTCTCATTTTGAGAAGCTTCCAGACGCACAAGCTGAAGATTTATCTGACTCTGTGGATGAATATAATGCTTTCATCCTGTAGTATTTTCTGCCTGTTATAAGCTTTTAGTTGAAAACAATTCTTCTCTGTTTGTTTGTTGTTTTTTTAAGGGGGGGGTGTTTTTTGGGTTTTTTTTACTGTCTTTATGCAGTGGTTTTAATTAGAGCTTGTTTTAAGTTTGAAAAAAAAAAATTACAGTTTACAAGAATCATTTAGTGTGTGTCATCTGTGCTGCTTCACTTTCACCCAGCAGAATGTCAAGTCATTTCTCAATACTCAGCGGTCCTCTTTCTTTCATTTCTTAATCTTTGTGGGGGTAGGTTTCTACCCAAATGGCCGTGCATACTTTTTGTTGCCCCCTCCCCCCCCCCCCCCCCCCCTTTTTTTTTTCTGCAATCAACTGTAGGCATCTCCTGAGACAGATGAGGCTTTTTTGTTTTGAAGGGGGTTTTAGGTGGCTGCTGTTGGGTTTATTTGGGGTTAATGTTTAGTTAGTTATTTTGTTTATTTTTGTTGTTGGATGAGGGGTTTTGGTGGGGGGGGGGGGGTTGTTTTTTTTTTGGTGGGGGGATTGTTGGGGTTTTTTGTTTTTAAGGGGGGGGGGGGGGGATGTTATTTTTTCAAGATTCTGTAGGGGTGTTATTTGTTGGGTTTTGTGTTAGAGGGGGGGGGGGGGGGGTGGAGATTCATTGGGGTGGGGGGGGGGGGGGGGGGGGGGGAGATTATTTATGGTTGATCAAAATCAATTTCTGTTTATCATAAATGTGATTGCCTGTGCATGTGTGTGTCTTTTTCTAACAATGAGAATTTCAGTTTAATTAAGTTATCATTAGATTCATGTTACAAATCTGTTGATACAATATTATGAGCACTGGAAAATATTAGAGGAAAAAACTGAATATGCTATAGTAATTAAAGAAATAAAGGACACAAGTTTTTATTTTCATGTTTTAAACGGCTGATTTTCTTTCAGAGGAGTCCTGTATATTTTCAATTTCTCTTGTGTGGCTTCCTCTTTCTTTCTTCTTTCAAACAGATCATCTGCTCTCTCTCTCTCTCTCTCTCTCTCTCTCTCTCTCTCTCTCCTCTCTCTCTGTAACAAACAAACAAAAAATTAAAGCATTTTCTCTCTCTCTCCACCTTCCCCCCCCCCCCCTCCCGGTCCCTGTCTCTCTCTCTCTCATGTGCAACTTGCATACACATACACACACACACACTCACACTGCTTCTCAAACGTCTCGCGCACACACACACACACACACGCTTATGAAGGTAGCCACATTCTAATATTGGGGATGTATGCTGGGTATGTTCCTGTTTCCATAATCCACCGAATGCCAACATGAAATACAGGATCTTTAACATGCATCTAATCAAGGCTCTAGAGAGGAAACACCACCCTCCTCTGTTAGCAGCCACCAGCCAAGTGAATCCCTCCCTCCAGGATAATGGGGACTGGCAGGCAGACACCCCAGCCATTACACTCAACATGCCAGTGTTTGGAACAGAGTGCCACATACAAACTGACCTAAACTCACTGACACTGGAAGCGCTGAACACCAGATATATCCCAATGCTTTGGCAAGAGCATATCTCAGATGGGTCTGCTGAAGAAGCAGTGAAGAATGAAGTAGGGCGTACATCAGATTCCCTGGTAGCAGCCATAGGTATCTGGCCATAGACACCCTGTCCACCTATTACTGTGCTGAGGCCTGTGCTGCCTACTTGCAGCCCAGACTTGCAACAGGAGGACACTCTCCCAACCAACATAGTGTTCATGGCTGACTGCATGTCCTCCATCCTGAAGCGTCTCTAGACACCAGGAGGAGAGCAGATCCTGAGAGACATCAAGCAAGAACTAATCCTCCTATGCCCGAGAACTATGGTGGTGCTGCAATGAATCCTTTCCCATTGTGGTATAGGGACAACGAAGCGACAGAATGCCTGTGCAAGGCAGGCAGCAACTTCGCTCCATCACAGTGAGGCAAAGAAACTGCTCAGAAAAGCGTGGCGCCAGCGGCTGGGCGTAAGGCCAGAAGATGACGAAAAAAGAAGGCAGTTTTGAGCTATAAAGAGCTGCTCAAGTTGCCAACAGGACACTGCCAGCTCCTATCCCATCTGCGCCATTTTAAAAATATCCCACACTGACCAGTGCCCCTGTGGCACAGGCTCACAAACCCCCTCTCATTTCCTGCAGTTTTGTCCTAGTTCAACACACACCAAACGTGGCTCAGCCCAGCAAAGCTTCAGGAAAAACTCTGGGGACCGGAGGGGTCACTACGACAGACTCCAGATTTTATCACCCTGACCACATTAAAAATTTAGCGTAGCCAGCAAACGCAGAAAAAGAATGTTCTTATTAGAGTTCTTTTCCCTCTTTCAATTATCATTTAAGTTTGGTTTCTTTAATTGTAAAAAAAAACAACAACAGAAATATTGCTGAAATTTTGTTATTTTGTGCTCCATGCTTAAAAGTGCATAGTAATACCTTCTATTCTCTCATTTTCAGTTTAGCTTAACAAACGCAAAAGTAACTAGTAAGATATAAGCACATTATCGATTTATAAGCTGAATATAAGTTCTAAAAGTCTAACTTTATCCTTAAATAGGAGATGCAACCAAGAATTTTACTGAAAACGAAACCATGATACATAATTATTACAGCCTAAAACCTTAAACGGATTGACATAAAACTTGAGGGAAATATATATTTTTAAATCTTTGCTTTTTAATATAAAGTGGAGACAACGCCATTTCAGAAGTAGAAGATGTAATGGACAGCTCGACAAAGCCCCATGGCTAATTGAATTTAAATCTATGATAATTTTCTTCACATAGACGCTCATGATTTGGATACCAATCGTTCTTTGATAAATGTTTTGACATATCAAAATTAAAAGAATAACTGTAAAGTTTGCATTGCTATCCAGGAGATTCTTGAATTGTTAGATTTGGTGCAGACTTCGGGTGAAATATAACACAGAGCTTTATTATGCTCATGCAAGAACAATTACAAGTACCTTGAACCGTGGTATCTGCAACCTATCTAATGAAGCATGCACAATTTGCTGACATGAAAAAAGTAGGCCTACTGAAGTTCTTGCATCGTCAGGATGAGTGGCAAGTCGTATATACAGAAAATCTAATATCAAAACAATAAGTTTTAAGAATTGGATAAATTTGTTTGGGTATTTAATGTCAAAGTGAATAACTAAAAACTGTCTTCGTAGGCCTTCAAGGTTTCATGAAAGATTTTATTTTTAATGATTGGCTGATCTTTTTTTTTTTGTACAGAACAACGGTAGTTTTATTCATTCAACCACAAACGACAAATAAAAATCATCACTTAATAACAGTACATACAGATATTTCATAAAATCATGCAACAAAACCACTACTTACAACTTCAGTGAGCGGCAGACGACAATTCCTACAAGGGGCGTTAATCTGCAGCCGGGTTTAGGTCCCTTTACGCGCCCGCGATCTGGTGGTTTTGTTTTGTTTTTTGTTTTTTTTGGGGGGTGGGGGGCTGTTGTTGTTTTTCTTAGGGGAGGGGGGTTCTTTGTCGGACAGTAACTTCTCATGCCGTAACTTTTTTTTTCTGCATTACATTGGACACACACAAAGATTCCTCTGGCGATGACCAACGGAACCAAGGCGACTCTGTCCCGCTGCTAAGCTCGGTCTACAGCTGTTTACAAAGACTTTCTGTATAAGAAAAAAAATATTTGTCTGGCAGTACTGGTATTTTCTGTAAAGTTTACAATGATTCTTTAATCTTTTTAATGATTTTTTCATCAAAACTTACAAAAACTGCATACATACACGGATTGGATGTAAAAAAAAAATTTTAAGCACACGAGGGCTTATTCCAGTAGCCTGAAAATCTTTTTTTTTTTCTTTAAAAAAGAAAAAAACAATTCCTAAACACATAAGCTTACATTAGAGATTATCTCTTCGTATACATTTATTCAAATTCATCAAAGTGGCAACTGTAGGATACACGTGTTCATTTGTTCTGCCATTACACATGACAAACGCAATGCATGTACGGATCTATCTATCTATCTATTATTATCTAATTATATATATATATATATATATATATTATATATATATATATATTATATATATATATATGTATATATATATATATATATGACACCAGAACTACACATGCGAAAGTGTAAATAAACAGAAAAAGAATCAATCCCAACCTATTTTCCATTTTCATTCCATATAAAACTTTAGGTGGTTTCCTTCTGCCCTTCCTTGTTACTCCCTAGTACGCAAAACATACATACACCACGCACCGCGCCCGCGCGCACACACACACACACTGCCACCACACACACACACTCTGCCACACACACACACTCTGCCACCACACACAGACACTGCCACACACACACACGCAAACCCACACACAGAGGCAGACAAGCAAACAGACACTGGCATAAAAATAAAATAAAAACATCGAGATTCAGAATGGGTGATATTGTAACCCTATATGATTTGTTTGTTTGAAATTTTATGCTTATTTTCCATAATGAAAAAAAAAAATAAAGTGTGTTCACGTGGCGCGCACGTGAGTGGTGTGTGAGTGAGTTTTACGGTGTATTGTGTTTTGGTTTCTGTCTTGTTGAGTTTATTCCAATGTTATGGGTTGTTAAGGTTGTTGTTAAATATCATTGATGATATTGAGGTGGGTTTTTTTAATTTTATTATTTATTTTTTTTTGTTAGCTTGTTTGTTTGTTTAGAGGGGGGGTGTTTTTTCTGTAGATAGATGGATTGATGAAAAAAAACAAATGTATCGCTACTCAGTGTATCACCTGGAAATCACGCACGCACGCGCGCGCGCGCACACACACACGTCATCATCAGTCATGATTCGAAGCTTAGGGAAACTTTACAATTCTGAAAACATGAGAAAAAACAGAGGGGAAAAAGAAGAAGAAGCTGAAACTGTCTTGATAAAAATTGATTGGAAACTCCTCGAGGTTTTGCATGCATAAAATTTGATTTTTATCTAAAAAGTCAAATTAACAAGCGACATAAAAAACATCTAAAAGAATAGGCCTAATTCGAGTAAATTTTACAAGAAAAATTCCCCCTCCAAGAAAAATTCAAAAACGCTTCACAAATAGGCGTGTCATCCTTAGGCAGGTGAGCCATGCTAATCTTTACGTATCGTTCCAATTTTGTTGCATAGGTCTGCAGGGCAGTACAATCTTCCATGTGAGAGTAATTGAAAATATACATTTTGTTATTGCCACATTTAATTACGATGTGTAAAAGGGCAAAGCTTGAATAAAAACATAGCGTGTTCGTTAATTTTTGCTGCTGTCAAATAGCACTAAAAAAATATTTAAACGCCTGGAATAAATACTGCTTAAATTGATGAAAATGCAAAAGAGGTGATAAGAGCTTAAGCGGAAAAATAGAATTGAAAAAAGTTATTTGTCGACAACGTCAAGCTTACGATCATAATTATTCTCTTGCAAACCGGAGTAAGCAAGCTCGCCACACGGCGCCGCTTCCACTAATGCAGCGAAGGAAGACAAAAATTGTTTAAATAGATACAGGGGAGGGGTGTATGGCAGTTTCTCCATTGGTTGATACAGATTCTGGATCGATTCTGGATACGATCGATCAACCAATAATGGGGATAGGTCTATGTATCTTTCAGATACATTAAAGAATTTTTTTTACCAGGATGATATATTTCTGTCTTTTCTTTTTTTTTTTTTTTGGTGGGTGGGGGGGGGGGGGGGGGGAGGCATCGTTTTCATAGTCTTGCTTCCTTCCATGAGAATAATAATTGTAAGAATCAATATTCCTTTGAGGGGTTCTAGTGTTGTTGTGGACGGGTTGTGTCAAGTCAAAATGATCTTTATTGAAGGTAAAAGATTGAGTTAACACAAGTTTTGTTGGTTTTTGTTGTTTTGTTTTTTATCTTGCCCTCACACACACTGTGAGTGTGCGTGCTCGCGCACGCATGTGTGTGTGTGTGTGTGTATGTGTGTGTGTGAAGGGGAGATGGGGTCGGCTTTTGTTTTTTTCTGTTAGGCCTAGTGTGGTGATGTTTTCAGTTTTCTTTCCAGATTTGCCGAGACGCATCGTCTAATTTTCTAAGAATGTCGCCGAGAGAGGTAGACTATCCGAGGCTTCTGAGAGGTTGTCTGGAATGAGAGCTAAGTTACCCAAAACACTAGAGTTCTCATTCCAAACAATCTCTTAGTAGTATTGGGCTAATGGACCCAGCCCGATCTCCGCTGGGGCGTTTATTTAATCAGAACCACCACCAGCACGATTGGATAGATTGGATGATGTGTGTGGTCTGATCTCTCTAGTGATACCGCGTCTTTTTCATAACCCTAAAACGACGATACAGTAAAAACCATGCATAGGAAAACCTGGGTGAAGTAGACAAACAGACCCCACCTGTTGATTGCAGCAGATTTATCTTCTACCAACGACCCCACCTGGTAATTGCAGCAGATTTATTTTCTCTTTTATTTATTATTTCATTTCGAGGGTAATGGATTAAGTACTCGTGTGCTTTTTTCCCCCCGAGGAAACTATTAGTTAAACTCAATTCTTCTAAAGCTGTACAAGCCACATTGAGGCGACTCACGCGATTCATTGGTACATGTATTTTGATTTTGAAGATATGTGTGTGTGTGTGTGTGTGTGTGTGTGTGTGTGTGTGTGGTGTGTGTGTTGTGTGCGTGCGCGCGCAGTTTTTTGTGTTTTTTTTTTAATCTATTTCATTTACAAAACCAACTGTGACATGAACACATAAAAAAAAACGAACGAAAAAGGTCAGTAGAATTTATCTTTAAGATCAGTTGGGCAAGACTAAAGGCATCCACTGTGTATTAAGAGAGAAAGGGGGGGGGGGGGGGGGGGGGGGGGGAGGGGAGAGAGAGAGAGAGAGAGGGAGAGAGAGAGAGGAGAGAGAGAGATGGAGAGAGAGTGAGAGAGAGGAGAGAGGGAGAGAGAACGTCGAAAGTTTGCCATTCTTCTTGAGCCGTCTGTTACAATGATATTATCTCAACACATCCGAACTCGCCAATCAGTAGGCCAATATGTATGCACAACAAACGAGACCCCCCCCCCCCCCCCAGCATGGAACATGATAGTAGCTATTTTTCATCTATTTCTGGAACAAAATGATGCGTGTTGAACTTTTTCACTCGACCTGATCATATACAGCAGCAACCTAAACTGCCTTTCAGACGTTGCCACTGACCCGTAAGCCAATGGAGGTCACAATGAACTAGAAAAAAGACAAGTCAGACAGATAGAGACGAAGAAGAAGTACGTACAAATTATAATACAAAAGGGAGAATACAAGGAATACAGAGAGAGGGAGAGAGGGAGAGAGAGAGAGAGACAGACAGACAGACAGACAGACAAATCGACAGAGAGACCAAAGCAACTTCTGTGCCTGTGGCAAGTTTGTGTCAAAGCCTTTGGGGTTGGAGGTTCAGGGGGTCAGTCATTGGAGGAGGGACGTTATGGTGGTCGCCACCTCGGGTGAGCGGCTCAATCAGTCTGGTTCCGCGACTGAGCTAATACTGTCAGTAGGCCTAGCGGGCTTAGTAGGTAGTGTCCTGCGTATGTTAATTTAACTCAGAACAGGCACCACTGAACACCACTAAAGTGACACAGCAGCAAAGCAGGACCCCTCTGGCTGGTGGCCCTACGGCGGCCTGACATTGATGGGCTCCCTGTAGACTACCGACCCTGAGTATGCAACATACACTTGTAACGAATCTGGGTATGGCTGTGGCGGGAAGACTGAAATGAGCGGCATGGGAACAGTAGGGCAGTAACGTCACAGACGATGAGGCTACAACCCTCCCCCCCCAAAAAAAAAAACACAAAAACAACAACAACCAAACCAACAACAAAAAATCCAACAGCAACAACCCCCCCCCCAAAAAAAAAACAACAACAACAAAAACCCACCAACCCAAAACCCCTGCTGCCAGAACGAGTAACAAGTCATGCCTAGAACTGGCGTTACATACCTTCTTCTCTCCCAGACATTACTGCATGTTTGAATGATGCTGACTGGCCCCACTGCCTCAGCCCAAGGCAGATAGCAGAGAGGGGGTGGGGTGCCTTATAGACACTATAGCTCCTGTTTCTTGGGGGATTTGTTCATGTGTCCTCTTCTTCTTTTGTTCCCTTCAAACCGTCAAGATGTGTCTGGGAAAAATAATGGCATGTCCTTACCCAAACCCCAACCAAAACACGATAGTATTGATGAAGAGATATCATTCAAACAAATGTAGATCTATGTCACCCTCACTAATTAACGGGTATTTTGCTGTAGCTGTAAAAAGTAATTTCCCATCACTTTTTCCCCCTTGAAAGGGGGTTTGTACAGCTTTTTTTCTGAGTTAATTTTGCTTTGCATTTCACACCACATGAAAAACGTAGCTACCCAGATCAGCGGTGGGAGGTACACAGCATGTCCAAATGTCAGTCCCGTTCAGTGACACAGCCAGACAGAATGGCGGGACAGACAGTCTGGGCCCATTGCATCACCTTAGTGACAAGGTCACATACGCAGGTCACAGTTTATTACTAGAGACTGTCTAACAGTACATCCATGGTCACATGCCACGTCTGACCTTTTTTTTTTTTCTTAGTGCGAGGTGGGTGTGGGGGGGGGGAGGGGGGGCTGTCCGTGAGGTTACCCCCCCTACATTTTTTTCTTTTTTCGTTAGGTTCCCCTTCATTTATAATGAATATGTACCTAAAGAACTCTTGTATGCCATCCCCCGAAACTGTTTGCACTCTTTCTTTTTTTGGCTCTGTGTGTGTGTGTGTGTGTGTGGAGAGAGAGAAGAGAGAGAGGAGAGAGAGAGAGAGAGAGAGAGAGAGAGAGGAGAGAGAGGAGAGAGAGAGAGAAGACAGAGACAGACAGAAAGACAGACGACAGAGAGAGACAGAGAGAGAGGTTGTTTGTATAAGACGGAAATTCTTATCTGTCTTCAATTAATACAACAGAGGTGAAAGTGCTGCCCACGTTTACACAGTTGACAACATGAAATGTGTTATGGGGTCAATGAGCATGTCAACTGCCTCATTTTGCTCTGTATTACGGTCATGGTGGCTACAGAGCAACGTTCAGCTAGCAACTGTACAACATATCAACCTTTTTCTTTCTTTCTTTTTTCTCTTTGTTTTCAAAGTTATATAACCTGCTTACAGTGACAAAATATGATCTTCCACAGTAACATGGAACACAAAAATAAGATCCGCTTTGTAGCCAGACATTCATGCCAGACCAGCATACCGGAAAAGGAAAGACACAGGAAAGTAATGAACAGGCAGCTTTGAAGACCCAACACACTATCCGCAGGTATACAGCAAATGACGAAAAGAAAGTGATGAAGGTGGAACACAGAGTTCTAAACAACAAGAAAGAAAACCAGAGGAAGGGGAACAACAAGGAAAAGACATAAGACTACCAATTAAGAGAGAGAGAGAGGAGACACAGAAAGACAGAGAGAGAGAGATTCATGTCCATTACAATAACAATAGGAAAACAAAGATTCCCACTTCAGCACTCCGGAGCCTAGGATGCGATTTTATCACATTGTAGTTGCTTAATGGGAAAAACTGAAAATCTGATTAAAAAACACACACACAAATGTTTTCTTACTGAATTTTGATTTTTCTTTGGTCATACCTTATCAGCTGTGCTTCTTCTTCAAATCTATAAAGGGCTTCATTTCCTTGATGTCAATAGGTTCCTGCCTTCTTTAGGGTCAGGGATGGTAAAGCAGCAAGTGAGAGGAGATGGACACTGCCTTCGATATTCTGGCCCCTAGAGAAGCTGAGGTATCCGATGACCCTTCGACTGCATAGGTTATGGGAACGCCTTTACCTATCACACACATACACACTCTCACACATATCACATATATATTTATGTATATTTACACACACACACACACATTTTTGTATATCTATCTATCTAGACAGATATTCTTCATTCATCACAAACTGTTCCCCATGCCCCATTTCCAGCAGCATGACTGAACTGCTCTGTACTCCAAGCCTCCTCACACAGTGGTCTTCTCACCAACTGAAAGGTCAAAGCAAAGGTCAGCTGTCACACTGATTGAGAGTGACATGCAGACACCAGCAGCATGTCTGCAGTTATACCTACCTTAGCATGTCTGCAGTTATACTACTCCTTTTCACACACGCACGCACGCACCACTCTCTCTCTCACACACACACACACACACAAACACACACACACACAGAGGCACACGCACATCCTAACTGTCTCTTTAAAGACTGTCATTCAGTAAAAAAGCAACAACACATCACTCAAAACACAGCTAGTTCATGACATCAAAATTATTGTGGTTAAAAAATAAAAAGAAAGAAAAAAAAGGAAGAATTATCTCTAAACCAAAGGAAGAGATAGAGAAAGCAGATAGGCACACAGACACACACACAGACAGCATAGACAAAGGAAAGTGAAAGAAACAGACAGACTGACAAAGCAATAAAGAAATCAGAGAGAAGATAGATGGGAGAGTACAAATACAGAGAGAGTCAGACAGACAGCACATGGGGAGGGGAGGGGGGGTCCAAATTAGTATCTAAATGAGCATCTTAGAAGTACCACCTCCCTTTAAGCAGCTATAGGAATCCAGATATTTACTGTCTAAAAATAATCGTCCAACAAGGATTAGCAGTCTTCAATCATCCAGGACATACAGTACAAACTTTCCTGCCTCTCCGATGTGATTACAAGATAACCAAACAGATAGTCTGCCACCACACCTGCCTAGCATCTACCATCAAAATGCTCTTCAGAAATTTATCATCCTGAAAATGCCAAATTTTCAGTAGTTTTCGGACACAACAAATTTTTCAGTAGTTTTCAAACACACAAAAAAACTGCCCATTTACAGCACAACGATCTTTTAAGAATAATGGCAACATAGAGATAGAAAAATAATATTTTGGATGTGGCGAAAATAATAAAAAATTTCAATTCATACATATCGCAACTGTAGTTTGGCAGTTTAACATCATTTTCCCTAAAAACTACAGAAAAGTCATAGGGATAGGCAGCCAGTCATCTTCTCTCAATACTGACCCTACTTTGAGGTTCTGGTTTCATTGATTATCAAGAGAGAAAAAAAAAGTTTTGTGACTAACTGATAAAGGTTTTTGTCTTAAAAAATTCCATTCTTTATAAACAGTTCATAAAAGTACATTATTTATTTGCAGATCTTCTATGTGCAAAGTTCATAACAGAATAAAACAAAATAAAAAGAACTAAACTAAACCAAACAAAAATTTTGAACTATTACTTGGATCTTTAAAGAAATGCCACATGATTACCATACAGAATAACTTCATGTTTATTGATTAAACTGTTGAAGAAAAGTACCACAAGACTTTTGGAGAAAAAAAAAAGTTGTTACATCTTTTCATATTATTGTGGTTTGATATTGTTGATAGCCCAGCATTAGGGGTCTATCAGAATACCACCAACATAACTCCACCAAATGAAAAAAAAAACCCAACCTGTGTTAAACATGTTAATTTTGTCAAACACCCAATACAATCAACTTTCAAAGAACAAAGACCACAACACATTACCTGAACTCTTTAACTCCTTTGAGGAGAGTTAAGCCAGTTTTTATTAAGGACATCAGCATTTCTATCAATCTAAAATCTCCACAATAGAAAACAAACACACAAAAAGAGAGTAAACCAAATTATTTCACGTAATCCCCCCTCCAAAAAAAACAACAAACCAAAACAAGCAAACAAACAAGAACAATAAAAAAAAACACTTTAAGAAAACCCCTAAGACCCATACTCATTTATTGTCAAATAATGCTGCAAAACAGGCATCTAATGCTCTTCACAGTGTTGACAATGTCACACAAAATAGTCAAAATAAAACCAAAACAATAAAAGTCATGTCCCAGATAATGGAAAAAGAATTTTGCACCCCCACCCCAAAAAAGAGAAGCTTTCTTAATTATTAACATCAGTGAACAAATGGAATTTTTGATGGTATGGAAACTGTCAGCAAGCCCCAAACATAACAACCTTCATTCTCTGTGACAAACAAATCCTTTGCAGCCAGCATATAATGCCCTTTATGGAGAGAATTGAATTTGTTAGCAAATAGGATATAGTATATTGCCCATAATAAAAAAAAAGGTAAATAAAAAATGAGATTTAAAAAAAATAAGGAGTAAGAGCCATTTAAAAGAAACAATCAAAACAACAACAAAAAAGCCCTTAAACAAAGCCCAATAAACCAACCAAACAAATAACAAAACAAAACAAAAAACCCCTTTTTAACAAAACCTAACATCAAAAACTCATGCTGCAGCATTTAGTAGTCACCTACACAGGTGAACAAACCAGTCATAAAATATGAAACATTTTTCGTGTGCAAACTTTAGAACAAAAAACCAACCTATGCATATTCTCTTGAAACAGAGCAGTAAGTTTGTCAAAACACTTGTATAGCCTGTTTATAGTATGTCTTACCACTACCTTTTCCCCTTCTCCTTAAACTACTCTCTGTGTGTGAGTGTGAATCTATGTGTATACTATATGCATGCATACAAGTGAATTTTGTGTGTGTGTGTGTGTGTGTGTGTGTGTGTGTGTGTGTGTGTGTGTGTGTGTGTGTGTGTGTGTGTGTGTGGTGCGTGCGTGCGTGCGTGCACGTGTTAACTATGCATGAAACTGTGAGCGTGCAAATAAAAGAAATATGAAGCAAGCAGGATAAATCTAGATATTAAAATTGCACTTTGGATAACAAAATTATTAAAAAGTCACATTCCCTTTATTTTCACTAGAAATCATAACATTTCCAACAGCTAAGATATTGATACATAATACTGACATAAAAAATGTCATGCAAGCAACCCACTAAGCCCCAGCTTTTTCCCTTCACACACACACACACACACAACACACACACACACACACACACACACACACACACACACGCATGCACGCACACACTGACCAATTTCTACATGCACACAAGTAAACAGATTCTGACAATAGACAACTGTGCTAAAATTTACATACAAACATGTAATAAAACAACTGTCTAGGCCACAAACACACACACACACACAAAACGGCATGTCATAAAAACAGAAAATGTGGAAAGGTCAAGGGCCCCCCATTAACATAAACTATATTTTGATTTCTTTTTTTCTCCAAAAAATGTTGGCTACAATCAGACTGATTATTCTTAGACCTGAGAGCTTTAGCTGGAGCTATGTTCCCCAAACTGTATATTTATTTACCCTTACCATCTGTACAGTTATCAGTTTCTGACATGTCGTATGATAGATCTGGTAAGTTGAAGCTGAAAACGATGCCTGGTTTTCTTAGGCACCAGGATCAGAGGACACATCAGTTTCCATCTGTGACACATCCACCCTGGCTGAACCAACTGTTTTTTTGTTTTTGCTTTCCACCCTCTTCCCCATCCCTCATCACTGAATCTTTTGTTTTGCTGTTTTGTCAGCTCTATCGACAGCAGACATTAAAATATTACCATGTCAGATAAAAGGATTGAAGCAAGCAACATTCATTCCTTGAATCAGAGTTATCTGTGTCATAGAGAAAAATAACTGTTCAAACATTGTCCAAAGAAGAAAAACTTGCTCCAGTCTTACAGGGAAGCTATACTCTTTTGGAATACCACTCTGTATGCATTTGGGTATAGTGACTAAAATAATCTTTATCTCTGAAGTTGTTATCAAAAGTAGAAAATTATCCGTTTGTTGTAGCAACAAGGAATAAAAAGATCTTTAACCCGTTTGATCAAATTTGTGATCAGTTGGATGCGTTCAATGACCCCTCATAAGTCCGTAAGTGGTTAAACACTGCTATGCCACACCAAAACAAAAAAAAATCACGGTTTCATATATTCTCATGATTTTCATTTTTTCACAGAGGGTTAGGGGTAAGGCGTAGATAGGATTGTTTGCACTCACAAAGCAGACTAAACCAGAGAGAGGCAAGGCAAAAAAGTATGCAATGGAGGGCTTTCGACCACCACCGAGGAAACAGAGCATCGCACAATTCGCAGGTGTGTCCAGATTTAGTAACACAACGCTGCGACAGGGCTCTGATCACATGGGAAGCAATCTACTTACCGCCCCATCACAGTATGTTTTTTTTGTTTTTTTTCTCCCCAACATACAAAGATACAGAACTTCAAGCAAATGGTCTTGCTGGAATCCTTCACTAAGCGTTGCCTGCCTGTATGTTACGTTAAAAAATACACCAGTCAAGCAAGACTTGGTTAAAAAGTGGATCTCTTTACTTCAATCCTTTTATCTGATGTGGTAATATTTTAATGTCTGCTGTCGATAGAGCTGACAGCAGTTATTTGGACAATAAGCAAAGGCTATCAAATATCATATGACATTTCACTCTTCCTCACTCTCTTAAAAGGTTAAATCAGTCTACCTATCTAAAGATATCTTGATAAATATACTCTTTTCAACAGTCTTCTGATGTTAAAAAAAGGCTGGATGAACAGAAACTTGCTGCTGATCTGCTGGACTACACGAATCTGTTTCTCAGATCACACTATACATATCCCACAAGCCGTACATGCGTTAAAATTCACAGCATAGGATAAAAACAATCTTCCTTCTCAAATTGCCCCATAGAGTTCATTTAAAAAAAGAAAGAAAAAAGATCCCGCTGCCTGATCGTCAAACGGACAGAAATGAGCCAATCACAGAAGGCAGGGTGGAGAGAGGGGGGAAGAGGGTTCAACAATGCTGCATCATGTACACTGCCCAGAGGTCACCACCTCCGATTCCATGTCACCACTGTCCGCATTCTGTCCCAACGCCAACTTGCTGCCCGCGATTACCGCCCTGTCCCCACCCCCCTCTTCAGCCATCTCTTGCTCGTGGCCCTGGCTATGGCGGCCGGGGCGTTTCGCGTGGCCGTACGCTTTGTAGTCGCGTCGCGTCTCATCCGTGTCCCGGGTCTTGTTGACGCCCACCTTCTGCATGTGGTTGGCGTAGGTGGTGTAGGAGGACGGGAGGTGGGTCATGTGATGCTCGGGCACGCTGACCCCCAGGATCTCGGGCAGCATGTAGGGCTTGAGCCACACCACCAGGGGGGAGGAGCCGAACAGGTAGTGGGTGCGCTTGTGGTAGAACAGCATCCCGTCAATCTGCCAGACATTATTAGAATCATCATCATTTTCGGGTGAGACTATAAACTTAGGCCCCGTGTGCCAACGCACGCAGAACCATCTTGCGCACACGTTAAACCCTGTTCCGCTTTTTGTAAGAGTAGGCCATCGTGTGCCGCCGGTGGGAACAGATGACACGATTTACAAAAAACTGCATACATACGGGGGCTGGATGTAAAAAAGCACATGAGTGCTTATTCCATTATCCTCGATATAAAAGAATAAAATAAATAAAAGAATAAATAAATCACATGTTGAGTTTTTGTTGCTTTTGTCTACTGGCAACGGATCACAGTGAGTTAGGTATGGATACAGATCTACGATGATACGTAGTAAGTCTGGTTGTAGTACTTACAACATCACTTCTGCTCAGCTGAACAATATCGCCATTGTATTGAAAAGATATACAGCTATGTCCACAATGACATCAATTTTCCTATGACATTTCAAAGACATGTAATGTGCCTATCTATGGTAGAACATTAATTGTTCATCTGAACAACAGTCTTCACACTGACAGACCTGCCTACCTGCACAATTTTGGGGGGGGGGGGGGGGGTATTTTTACAATATTCTGACCAGAAGTACAAAAATATGATGTTGACAACCACAAAATAAAAGAAAGAAAGACAAAAGTTAAACTGTGACAAATGTTTCAAGGGATGTAACTCTTCCATGTTGAACGCTTCTCTTTTCTGCATCATATCGCGAGTCAACACTTGATAGGGAGTGAAACTTTCTCTGTTGAAAGAAGGGGGCCATGTGCAAAGTACCAACAAAGGGTGTCTGGTTTCATGCAAGGGATGATCCAGCTGCTCTAAGGCAGAGGGGTGAAGGTGGATGGAAGGAAGAGGGAAGGGGGAGAGTGGATGGGGGTGGGGTGCCTTCTCTGGCTGGCCACACATGTTGACCCCTCTAACCCCCCCCCTCCCCACTTTCCCCCAACCCCCCCCCCCCTCTTTTTCCACTGCATCTGTGCTGAAGTCTTCAATACAGGTGTCTGCCGAAGTTGTCTCTAAACTCAGATTAAAACTGTGCAACAGTATACATATTAAAACGGGGTATAAAACCAACTTTAATGTCCTTGCTTGTTTCATCGCCCAGGTCAACCATAAGCACTGTGTTGTGGGAAAAACCACATGGATTACACATAACACGAGATAAAACCAAAACCAGATTCCTTACAACAACCTTGTCCTTAGAGACTGAATATACCACTTTCACTCATATCAGACGGACACATTCACACCTGAACATGTACACGATGTAGACAAAAGCACATTCATGGCTCTGACCTCAAACTGGGCAGAGGCAACAGCTGAAGTGATGGATTCTTGTGTGCAGGGAAAACTGGGCAGCGGGATGAACTTGAACTGCACAAATAGGAAGACATCATTAGTACTCTTTTTGGCTTCAAGTCCACATAGTTGCTCAGGACTGCATCCTTTTTTGGGGGGAGGGGAATCAGGTACAGCAATATATACTTTCAAGCTAAAAAAACCCAAAAGACAAAAAGATTTTATGCATCTTGTGGATTTATATGGAAACTTCTATTTTGTTGAAATGAAAAATAAGATCCATTCATAGATAGCATAAAATAAAATACTCATACTTTCAAAACACAGTTAAAAAAAAAAAAAAAAAAAAAGGAGAAGAAAAAAAAAGACAGAACTCTTATCTGTATATGTCTGTTTACTCATTAACTTACACAATTTTGATACACCCTCATAATTTCTTCATTTGACATGATGATAACAGCAACAACAAAAAAGAAGTAAAAACGCAACACTCAAGGTGTTTAGCAGAACAAAACTTTTATTTACTTAAAACCTTCCTCAGGCTTAAAAGATCAGCTAGCTTAACACTTGAGACAATAAAGCATTCTTGAGTTGTGAGTGTTGTTATGGAAGACAAGACACACAGCATTACCGGGTTGATGTTGGAAATTTCATCCAGCCTGGGTTCTACCTCGCTGAACTTGTCATGCATCCAATAGAAGCGGAATTCTGTCTGAAAACAACACACAAAGACTGGTCCTTTAATTCGAGAGAGAAAATGTTAGGCAGAGTGGGAGTGGAGGGGTCAGGGGAATGTCATGGGATCTCACAGATCTACTGACCAGTAAACTGAGGGCTACCACAATGCTGTAGACATTCTACAAACAAGAAAAATTCAGACACCCCTCCCCCAAGAAAAAAAAAAAAAAAGATACCCCCCCCCCAAAAAAAGAAAACCACCTTCACAGAACAGAGGTTAAAAAAGCCTCTATTTCATCTCTGTAGTAGTAGTGATTTCAATCAACATCTTTTCACCACAGTGATAGTAGACAATACCTCTGTTTCATAGATGGAGTGTCCATTCCAGCACATCAGGTCCAGGACGTAATAGGTCTTCTCCAGCTCATTGTACACACAGTCCAGGATGGTGCACTCTGCACAACACAAAACCAACTGACATATTCCACTAGTGACATAGAACCAAATAGTAGAAAGTAGAAGGCACCCATCAGTCTCGGAAAACTATGGAGTTGCGCTCTAGTCTTTAGAGCGCAAAGCCTGGGTAAGTAAGTATGGAGGGCAAACTGTTACCCATGCAGCAGACCCCCCCTCTCCATGCCACTGGAATGATCCACTGGAAAGGCAATGACCAACACAAATGGTTCCAGCGCCGTCGCAGGAGCCACCAGAACGTTGCCATATACAGCCCCTAGCCACCCTGGGACTCCAACTCCCAGATTTTTCCTCAGGGATGGTGTCTAAACACGACACCGGTGTGCATGCTATTTAAAAAAATAATTTTGTCATCCGCTCCTACTGGCACGTGATGGCCTGCTCTTCCGAAAGGCGGAACGGGATTTGAACGTTGTGGGCAAGATGTTCTGCATGCGTTCGCACACTGGACCTCGATTTATAGTCTCATCCAAATGAACCAAATACTTCATCATTATATCCAGTATGTGAATAGTTAATTTTCCTACACTGAACTTGTGTGTGTGTGTGTGTGTGTGTGTGTGGTTGTGTGTGTGTGTGTGTGTGAAATCAGCCTTCTGATGCAATACTGACTGTTCTCCAGAACAGGCAGTGCAGGATGTAGGATTGGTTTTTTGTTTGTTTGTTTTGCTTTGTTTATTTTTTTGTTTAAGGATTTTTGTTCAGGGGTGGGGCGTTGCTTTTGTTTTTCGCTCCTGCTGCTTTTGGAGGCACTAACATATCAGCATTAGAAAAGGGTGTTTTTGTGGGGGGATTTTTTGTTTTGCTTTTTGTATTCCTCTCTTTGAGCTGTGTAGAAACAATACACATTTATACATGCACACATATGTAAATAAACACACACCACCAAACACACATATATGTTCACTTTCACACATACAGTCATATTCCTTCACTGTCAATCCTGTATAGTTATTTTCTGTGAGAACCATGACTACACATCTTTCAGAATAGATGAGATCAAACTCTTTTCAGCTCAACAGTCATACAGGAGGCACGATCTATCTCACGACTTTAATTAAACAGGATTAAAATAAAACATATATATTACCTTTTCCTACTATCAAACAGACAGTTGCTAATATTTATGAAAAACTGATACAGAATAGCTGCCCACAAAATCAAGCTTAACACCTTTCAGAATTTGCATCTCTGAAATTTTTAACTGAATGTAAAAACCAACATCTAAAAGAAAATTAAATGGAAAGTTGCAAACATTGAGACACTGATACAAAACAGCAGACATGACATACTTCGGTTTCTGCCTTTTCTGCGATTGCCGCCAGGTATGAGGGACGGAAAACATCTGACACATTTCCCACTTTTGCTGTAGGCCTTGGTAGTGCTCTGGAAATAAAACAGAAATGAATTCAGTAAACAGTAATATTTCATTTTCAATAACATTAAAAATTTTTATATAAATTAATCAAAATACTTTTTTTTCCCAGCACAGTCATACATTATGGATGGATATGGCAGACTTTGTAATTAACCTTTCATTTTCCTACAACATCAAAATTACTAAGTTAAGTCTAATACAATCATTCTAATCAGCTAGAAAATCAGTTGGATGCCAATAGCCAAGTGGTTAAGGCTGTTTGACTTCAATTTCATGGGTCCATGAAGTTGTAGGTTTGAATCTTGGTGACATCTGGTGAATTAGGTTAAGTTAAAGTCTGTCCCGAGCCTAAGGCTCATCAGGCTGGTGCTTATCCGGTTTCTGTGGTGTTAAGCGACTGAGAGTCATAGACTCCCCCTGGATAGGACGCCAGTCTATCGCAGGGTTAACCCCCAACACAAGGTTGGTACCCCTTTTACACCTGGGTGGGGTGAGAAAATAGCCGTAAAGTGCCTTTTCCAAGGGCACAACGCCATAGCCAAAAGCTGGGATCGAACCCGCAACCTTTAGATTACGAGTCCAACGCCCTAACCACTAGACTACAGCGGCGGTTTCTGGTGAATTAAGGGTGGGTGTTTTTCCGATCTCCCAGGTCAACTTCAAGTACAGGTGCTTTAATTTCTGTCATGTATATACGCATGCAGAAGATTAAATATGCACATTAAAAATCATGTAGTTTATGGGTTACAGAAACACAAAAATACCCAGCATACATCCCCAAAGTGAGAATGCAGCTATTTTCATAATAGGCAAAAACAGTAGCATATGCAAAATCTCACATTTGGTGGGCCTCGGAACTCTACCCAAAGAACAACAACAAAAAAATGCTACAAAATCTTCTCCTGAGTCTTTGTCAACAGCTTGCATTTGGCAGTCAATCTAAAACAACACTTTTACTTGCGGTAAAATGTGGGAATTTTTCTTCTTATAGATAAAATATTTATTACAACTGAAACAAAATCAGACAAATCAAACTGAAATAATTCATTCACAAAAAGGCTATTGGCCTACATGTGAAGGGAGCTGTGAAAATATTTAGCACTCTATTAAGAAAAAAAGCAAACAAAACAAAAAACAACTCCCCCTCCCAAATGTTCATTTGTGATGAGAATTATCTGACACCAGAACTGTGATGTAAGATACGATATCTCTTGCACCTCAGGAAAAGAGAGAGAGAGAGAGAGGAGAGAGAGAGAGAGAGAGAGAGAGAGAGAGAGAGAGAGAGAGAGAGAGAGAGAGAGAGAGAGCAGAAGACAGAAGAGAGAGACAGAGAGAGACAGAGAGGAGAGGAAGAGGAAGAGGAAGAATGAAAATGAGGTGAAATTGTTTTTATGAACATCAGCCTTGGGCAACAAATCAAAACAAAGTGGGAGATGGGGGAGTGGATGTGCATGTATACAAGTTACAATGCATTTGTACAAATTTCAAAATAAAGCAAAAATACACATTAGACACAATTCTGCTTTTACACTGAAAAGCATTGATATCTATTAGCATTACTTAGTTTACATAAGAGAGAGAGAGAGAGAGAGAGAGAGAGAGCAGAGAGAGAGAGAGAGAAGAGAGACAGAGAAGAGAGACAGAGACAATGGAGAAATAGACGTAAACACAAGATGGAGAGAGAGAAAGGATAAATAAAGCAAGTACACAGACGACAAAGACAATGAGAAAAAGAGAGAGTGAAAAATGACAAAGAAGAAGAGAGAAGAAAACATACCCCATTTGTGACGACCAGTGTTCTGCGACCCACAGGGCAGACCACCATGCACCATTCTTGGGCAAAGTCTGCAGGCACCTCCACCAGCCATTCCGACAACATCAGCTATTAAAAAAAACACCCCAAAAAATCACATTAGGTAGTTGTCAATTAAAAAAAAATTAATAGCAGCACCCTTACCCCTTGCAAAAGACAAACTGTCCTACCAGTTCCATTATTTCATGCACAACACAGATATATAAAGTATAAAATGGACACAACACAGATATATATTAAAGTAAGAAATGGGACACAAAGCTATTGATAATTTTCATTTTTTAGTTTACAAAATTCTACAAAATGAACTGTATGCTAAAACTAGAGCACTGTTTTCTTTAGAATTCATTGTTCATTTGTTTAGTTTTTCTCTCTTTTAAAAAAAAAAATAGTACTGTCCTTTTTTCATTCAACAATTGATGAACAGGCACAAACCTTGAAAATGGAAAAAAAAAAAAAAATATATATATATATATACATATATAATTATTATATATATATATATATATTATTAAGCCGCTGTAGTCTAGTGGTTAGGGCCGTTGGACTCAATCTAAAGGTTGCGGGTTCGATCCAGCTTTCGCTATGCGTTGTGCCTTGAAAAAGCACTTTACGGCTATTTTCTCACCCCACCCAGGTGTAAAAGGGTACCAACCTTGTGTTGGGGGTTAACCCTGCGATAGCATGGCGTCCTATCCAGGGGAGTCTATGACTCTCAGTCGCTTAACGCCACAGAACCGGGATAAGCACCGGCTGATGAGCCTTAGGCTCGGGCAGACTTTAACTAACATATATATATTTAATTAATATATTATATTATATATTATATATAATATATAAGGAAGGCGGTGGCAGGTTGGTTTAAGACGTTCGCCTGCCAATATGTAAATCGCGAGTTTCTGGGTTCGTACCCAGCCTCGCCCTTTCTTCCAGTTTGACGAAAAAATAGAACTGAATGTCAAAGTCATTCGGATGAGATCGAAACCGAGGCCCAGTGTGCGAATGCAGCAGAACATCTTGCCACAACGTTAAAACCCCGTTCCACCTTTCGGAGGAGTAGGCCATCGTGTGCCGGTAGGAGCGGATGACAAAAATTATAACAAACCAGCATGCACACAGTGTCTGTTTTAGACACTATCCTGAAGAAAAATCGGGAGTTGGAGTCCAGAGCGCTCGGGCTGTAGGTATATTGCAACGTTCTGGTGGCTACCTGCGGACAGTATGGAACCATTGTATCGGTCAATGCCCTTCCAATTGGATATTCCAGTGCGTGAGAGGGGGGGTTCTGCATGGGTAACAGCTTGCCCTCCATACATAACTTGCCAGGCTTTGCGCTCTAAAGACTAGAGCGCAACTCCATAGTCTTCCGAGACTGAATGAGTGCTACTACTAACTATATATTATATCAATATATTATATATATATTATTATATATAATATATATATATATTATATATGACTATAACAATACAAAGATAATTATATAAATATATACTATAACAATAACAAAAGAAAACTGGTTTTTCAATTTTTTTTTCTCCAAAGCATTCATTCATCGATGCTTTTTTTTCTACTTACCTGATCCTTGTAGTAACGACCGGGCGCTTTATCTTCACGTCCAGTCCATTCCGCTGTCATTTTCCCCATCTTCATCATCTTCATTTCCTCATCATCCTTCCAGTCATCTTCAGTCAGTTGCGCACGTGGTTGGTAAGCAAATCGAACTCTGAGTACACAAGCCATAAATCATTTTGAAAATGTAAACAATGTACAGTTATTAATTGAAAGATAAGGACAAATGGACACCATAGCTGATGGGTCCATGAAGTTGTGGGTTTGAATCTTGGCAGCGCCTGGTGATTTTTATGGTGGTAGGGAATTTCAGTATCTCCCAGGTCAACTTCATTTGCAGACTTGCCAGTGCCTTAATTCCTTTTGTGTTTAATACACATGCAGAGTATCAAATATGCATTTTTAAGATCTACAATGAATGGCAGCATTCAAAGGGTTACAGAAACATGAACATACCCTGCATACATCCCTGAAGTCGGAATGTGGCTACCTTCATAGTTAACAAAAACAATTGCGTACACACAATCTAACCTTTGGTGAACCTCAGAACTCCAGCCAAGAAATAAACTCCCCCAAAAGGTAAGGATGAACACACAGAAATTATAGTAAAAAAGACACACATATAAATGTATACATTATATAATAATTAATATACATATATATATAAATTATATATCTTTTAAAAAAAAAATCAAGCTTTAGATGAAAACAAGATGGCATATTAGAGTAACTCTTGTAATCATCCAGTTACACCTCACATTTTATACTTGAAATACTACTGCAATGTCTTCCATGAATCATATTCAAAATAATTAATTCCAGCATAAAAAAACACCCAAAGCAAGACAATACTGACAGAAGAAAAAAGAAACCTTCACTACTTCACCACTACCTCATTATGATGCCCATAATATTAACCTTACACATTCAAGAATACCATCAAATATTTACCAAGAAACCAATGACATTATGATAACATTAATAAACAGAACACTTAAAAGCAGCAGACCCATAAACCAAAAATAGAAAGTTTTACTTTTTTTGAATTTCCAGAAGACGTTTACGCCGACTATCCTGATCATGTTTAGAGGTTTTGGATTTAAACTGCGCGAAGCGTGGGTGGGGGGCTGAAGTCTTGTTGGGATCATTGCTGATCTCAAAGCTCCCGGCAAGCGCAGCTGTCAGTTCATCCATCTTGTATGCACCTGTGTGGAAGCAAAAAGAGCAGAAGAGTTTACTTTACAATGATATGATAACAACCTCTTAAAAGCTAAATTAGAGAATAGGTCGATTAGATTGTTAAATCATAGATTATGATTATATAAACATTATTTTATGTAGCTGACCCCCCCCCCCCCTAAAAAAAAAAGGATGGAGCAAGAAAAACCACACATCTAGTTTAAAAAACAAACAAAACCAAGTGTCTGAAGATCAAGATGTCACAAATCAATTATCGATTTAACATACATATATATTTATAATGTACATCCATCGAGAAATTGAGATTTGTAACAGTCACTGTGTACTATTTGCTTTGTGATTCATTCACACAATGTATCTGGGTTGGACTAACTTTGTAGGATTACAGGAAAGAAAAAATGAGTCCCCTAGTTCTTTCCCCATGTAATAGCCAAAACTGTAGTAAAAGGGTCTATTCCATTTGTAATGTTCAATAAAATCAGAGAACATTTATCTCAAACTTCTTCCTTTTTTCCTTCTAATCTGCCCCCCCCCCCCCTCCCCACAGAGTACAAACACACACAGAGTACACACACAGAGTACACACACAGAGTACACACACAGAGTACACACAATTGTCCTCAATATAGTTAAAAGTTAAAGTCTGTCCCGAGCCTAAGGCTCATCAGGCCGGTGCTTAACCCGGTTTCTGTGGCGTTAAGCGACTGAGAGTCATAGACTCCCCCCTGGATAGGACGCCAGTCTATCGCAGGGTTAACCCCCAACACAAGATTGGTACCCCTTTTACACCTGGGTGGGGTGAGAAAATAGCTGTAAAGTGCCTTTTCCAAGGGCGCAACGCCATAGCGGAAAGCTGGGATTGAACCCGCAACCTTTAGATTACGAGTCCAACGCCCTAACCACTAGACTACAGCGGCGGCTAGTCCTCAATATAAAAGAATTAAAAAAAAACAAAAGGAACACACACACACATACATACACACACACATCTTGCGCACACGTTAAATCCTGTTCCGCTTTTCGTAAGAGTAGGCCATCGTGTGCCGGTGGGAACAGATGACAATATTTACAAAACTGCATACACACGGGGACCGGATGAAAAAAAGCACATGACTGCTTATTCTGTTATCCTCGATATAAAAGAATAAATAAAAAATATAAAAGAATATATAAATAAAATAAATAATAAACACTTAAAGATAAAATTCCTTTCACCCATTTTGGGGTATGGTGGATTACAAACAGATTTAAATACTAAAATAGTACAAACAGTAAATGAGCTATTCTGAGTATTCATCTCAAATGTAATAGCTGAGGAACATCCCCCCCCCCCCCCCTTTCCAAACAAAAACAAAACAAAACATTGTCAAACTAACTGATGTAGAGATGATTTTGGTGATATCATGGAAATTTTCTAAACTAAAAGAGGGAATTATACACTCAATACAGGGTTAGAAATCTGAGCAATGGGCGTTTGATTCTGATTTTATAATTCTGTCTATGGCAACTGACAATCTCATAATAAAAAATATGTGCTCAAGTGTATGATGGGTTGTAAAGCTCTGCTGCTAGTCGAATGAAGTAAACTAGAATACTATTTAAATTTACAGTAGCCTACTACTACAGTACTAGTACTAGAACTCCAGTGCTGAAGCTACTTGATCAATGAGTGACTCACGCTCACTCACTCACTCAGTCCCATGTCCCAAAGGACGTAGGGGGGACATGAGAGAAGACGCAACAGAGATCTTTTTCCATGCTTCACGATCCTGTGTGGCTGGTAGGAGGTGTTGCAGGGGTTGGGCGGTCCAGTCTTTGATGTTGTCAACCCATGATTTCTTTTGGCGGCCTCTTCTTCTCTTGCCCTCGACTGTTCCTTGCAGGATGGTTTTTGCTAGGGTGTTGTGTCTTGTGGTGTGACCAAACCACATCAGCTTTCTCCTCTTTATGGTGGAGAGCAAAGGCTCTTGGGGGCCCACACGCTTTTTGATTTCTTCTTTCACATAGTTATTGGTCTTGTGTTCTTTGTATGATATTTTGAGGAGTCTTCTGTGGCACTTGTTCTCGAATGCTTGGATTCTCCTCTCTAACTCTGCTGTCAGAGTCCATGATTCACAGCCATATAGGAGGATAGATATCACGAGGGATTTGTAAAAAGGTGGTATTTGGTGCAGAAGCTGATGTTGTTGCTTCTGATGATCTTCTCGAGTCTGACTAGAGCAGATGTTGCTGTTGCAATGCGAGCTTTCACTTCATTGTTTGATGTGCCATCTTTTGTTAGGATGGAGCCTAAGTATTTGAATTGGCTCACCTCTTCTAGTGTTTCTCCATTCATCTTTATTTCCGTGATGTCATTACTCGCGCTGTTGACCATGATCTTTGATTTCTCTGTACTGACCTCCATGCCGTATGCGCTCGCTCGATCTGTTAAATTGTCTGTGAGTGACATGTCCTGCAAAATAGCTGATGCTATATTGCTAGTCTGATTCAGACACAAAGGTATTATATATCAACCTATGGACTTGACTGTGTCGGGGATGAATATTTACTTTACAATGAATAAAACTTTACAAAAATTACGAGTGAAGGACAAAAAAAAGAAGTCCACTTAAGTAAGACCTATTTCTAGTTAATTTTGCTATTGCTTATCTGATGTCATAGAATAGACACACAAAATGATAGTGATAAGCTTATACTATCCCACAATACCTTTATAATATAAACAACTGGTATTTTTCAGAGCAGCTGTCCACCGCTGGTTTCGCTCTCTGAAAGTTTACTGATTTTGAACCGGAACCGGTGCAGCCCCTAATTCAACCATCGTAAAAACGTAAAACTAAATACCAGAATCATCCAAAACAATTATATTTGTTTTGTCTAATCTTCCCTCCAAATTGTGCATTCAAATGAAAAACTAATGGCTGTAAATCAAGTAGACAATATAAAACTACAGGTATTGGAAAAGTAAACGACTAGAAAAAAGGAGGCTAATTATCCAAGTCCTGTCATTAGCAGTGGATGTTTGGAGGTAGGCTAGCGCACAAAAAAACCCCTATAGCAACAAAATAGTTGCACCTAGAGACGTTCTGCAGAATAAAGCTGCTATAATAGGGAAACAATTACACATGAGGAAAGACAAAAAACTTTTAAAACATGGGTGGTGTTGCTCTTGTGGAGATGTGCTCTCCTTAGGGAGAGCATCCCGAATTTCACGTAGAGAAATTTGTTGTGACTGAAAGTAGTATACAATAAATACAAAAAAGACAGACATGTGTGCTGAACGTACATTATTCCTGGGAAAAGCATGTAATGTGTAAAAAAAAAAAAAAAAAAAAAAAAGTATCCTAACCTAATGACTGTGTAGTCTGCTTATATTGTTTTGGAGTATTTCGGGTTCCAGTTATTTTAAGGCCTCGTAAGAAACTGGCTTTTCACTCGATAACCAAAATGACAAAAGATTAACAGGCACACGTGCATATAATACTAAAAATTAAAACATTGTAAATGATACTAAAACTCCCATTTGAATTATTTATTCCTAAAATTACATGAAATGCTCCGCAGTTAAGAAAGTCACATGAGACAAGCGGGTGGTCACATGCCATCTGTAAACACAACGAAAGTTGTCTGCTCCAGGCGAAATCTGCTCGAAGTGAAACATCACCATGGCAAGGTCGCAATGGTTTGTTCTTATCCTGTGCCTTTCAGTTCCTCAAGTTTTCTGTTATTCTCACGATGTTTATGAAAGAGCACTTAAAGACATCATGCGTCTGAAACCAACAGCTGATCAGATAATAGATTACACAGTATACGGCAAGGGTCAGAATCAGACTTACAACAGACTTGCAGAATTTGTTGACAAGTTCGGAAGTCGCGTGGCAGGATCTCAGAATTTGGAAAACGCCATCGATTATATGTTAAATGTTCTGGAAAAGGAAGGATTGGACAATGTTCACGGTGAAACTGTCACCATTCCACACTGGGTGAGAGGAGAAGAATCTCTAGAACTGTTGCAGCCGCGGAAACACCGTATGGGCCTTTTGGGACTGGGCTATAGTGTGGGGACACCCACAGACGGGATCACTGCAGAAGTTTTGGTGGTTCGTAGTTTTGATGAGTTGAAATCACGTGCCAGTGAAGCAAAAGGAAAGATAGTTGTATACAACGAGGACTTTGTGGATTACGGAACAACTGTGGCTTATCGCAGTAAGGGAGCCTCAGAAGGCGCAAAAGTAGGAGCCGTGGCAACGCTGATTCGTAGTGTCACACCATTCTCCCTCTACACCCCACACACTGGTATGCAAGACTATGAAGACGGGGTCCCCAAAATCCCCACAGCGTGCATAACCATCGAAGATGCTCAGATGTTATGGAGATGTCGCAGCGAGGAGAGAAAATTGTGGTAAAACTGACCATGGGTGCAAAAAACCTGCCCCCTGTTAAATCTCGCAACACTGTAGCAGAAATCAAAGGCAGCAAATACCCAGGGGCAGGTGGTGTTGGTCAGCGGTCATCTGGACAGCTGGGACGTGGGTCAGGGAGCCATGG
Source organism: Stramonita haemastoma (assembly GCA_030674155.1). NCBI lineage: Eukaryota > Metazoa > Mollusca > Gastropoda > Neogastropoda > Muricidae > Stramonita > Stramonita haemastoma. The sequence continues at coordinate 37,061,393 of CM060334.1, read as the reverse complement.
ATGATGGGGGTGGGGCCTTCATCTCCTGGCAAGCCCTGGCAATTATTCACCGCCTGGGCCTGCGACCTAAACGAACCCTGCGAGCCGTGCTCTGGACAGCAGAGGAGTTTGGCTTGATCGGAGGACAAAGCTACTGGCAGAAACACAAGGCTGACATCGCCAACTACGACCTAGTCATGGAGTCTGACATTGGTACTTCCGGCCTTTGGGTATCGCTTTCACTGGAAAGATAAGCCACCAAAATCATGGGCATGTTGCTGAAGAATCTGCTGGCCAGGGTGAACGCCACTGATCTGACGTCTCCAGCGGATGTGTCGGATATCCCTTGGTGGATTCAGAATGGAGTCCCAGGGGCAGTCTGATGAATGCCAACAAGGACTATTTCTTCTACCACCACACCAATGCCGACATGATGACTGTGGAGAACGCGCATGTGCTAGACTTGTGTTCGGCTGTCTGGGCTGTGGTGGCCTACAGTGTGGCTGATATGGAGGACATGTTGCCGAGATAATGAGCAGTATGCTGACTGACTGAGAGAAGAATTTCTTTCATGGTTGTTTTTTTTTATCATGTATCCTCATCATATTATTCAGATTGTAACTAGACAAGTAGTTTCTTGTCTTTTTTTGTCTTTTTTAAAAACTTGTTTTGGGATTGGTAAAAAGTAGTTTTAAAATGGAATGGTTGTAATTTTTTTTAGTTGATATCATCTTCTTTATTTTGATTACTTAGAGTTGTATCTTGTCTTCTTAGATTAGTTATAGATATTTTGGGACGGGGGAAAAAAGTAGTTAAAAGGAAGCAATACCTTAATTTGTGTAATATTGTATGTGTATGTAACATTACATACATAATGTATGTGTATAACTGGATGTTAATGCACGGTTTGTGCATTGCATAAATTCATTTGATAGTGTATCATGTGTTTGCATAACTTGGCTGTGTTGTATGCTCCAGAATAGCCATTCCAAAGTACATTTGGTTTTAGCTTTCTCTTCTCAACTATGTTTTATTTACAAGAAATTTTTATCACAGTAAAAGAAGTGAATATATTTGAAATTTAGTATTTATATATACATAAATATATATATATAATAACTTAAATTCTACCTTGCACAATTCCAAGTTTCATTGGCTTTATATTTTACTGTGTGGCCCTACTCATAGCGTAACCTGTAGGGTCAGCATGGCTAGAAACTCTTAAATCAATATGAATCCATGTTATGTTTCGCACATTCTGTTTTTATCATATTATCCTTTTAAATATATGGAAATCAGCTTCGTTGCATAGATCTGTTAGACTGTGTCTACTGCTTTAGATTCAGTTTTCAATTCAACAACAAGATCACAGAGTATCAGTGTATGCTACATGACTTTGGATAGAAATCCTTTTGATGCTTGACTGATTGCATAATGAATGAGATACTATAGTGAAGACTTGGGTGTGTGTTGAATATTTATGATGTTTTTCAATCCCTGAACATTTACATGCTTAATAGTATCATGTGTGTGTGTGTGTGTGTGTGTGTGTGTGTGTGTGTGTGTGTGTGTGTGTGTGGTGTGAGACATGTGTGTGTGTGTGTGTGTGTGTGTGTGTGTGTGTGTGTGTGTGTGTGTGTGTGTGTGTGGTGAGTGTGTGTGTGTGTGTGTGTGTGTGTGTGTGTGTGTGTGTGTGTGTGTGTGTGTGTGTGAACTTGCATTGCTTTTGCAGCTGATTCTTTCTTAGTGTTTTTAAGTGCCTTTTTTCCTTAACAGATTAAGGTTTGTCATTGCAGTCTTATGATGTCATAAGGAATTGAGCTGCTTAGCATGATCATGTTCTTTGTCTACTGATTTAGATTCAGTTTTCAACAAAGATATATATCACAGTGTGTCAGATATATATATTCATATTGTGTGCTTCACTCTATGTTACATGACTTTGGATACAAATCCATTTGATGCTTGACCAATTGCATAATGAATGAAATAGTGAACACATAAACCTGTGTGTTGAATATTTTTGTTTTTTCAATCCCAGATCAGTAACATGCATAATGGTATGGTGTGTGTGTTTGTGTGTTTGTGTGTGTGTGTGTGTGTGTGTGTTGACACGACTTTTGCAGCTGCTTCTTCCTTAAAGTCCTTATTTTTTCATAAACAGTTGGATTTAAGGTTTGTCCTTGCATTTTTATGTTGTCATAGATTGATAATCAAAACAGCTGTTGATACAAAAAAGGGATTAAATTAGTAAAAAATGTTACTAGTCAATCTTCTTTTCGAGTGTTGAATTAAGTTTGTGCTCTTGCCTTTTTTTTATGTTCCTAGCAAAGATTAACAGTTAGTCACAGCTGGTATTCAGAATGGATTAATTAGCAAAGCAATTATTTGATCATGTTATAATTCCAGTGTGAGTGTGAGTGTGTGTGTGTGTGTGTGTGTGTGTGTGTGAGAGAGAGAGAGAGAGAGAGAACTCGAACTCGAACTCGAACTCGAACTTTTAATTGACTTTTGGCACGATGGCCTCCATCACAAGGTGAGCAACATTGCAAACATAAGAAACAAAAATATTCCGTTGAAAACAATGTATAGAAGCACAGAGTTTTGTTTTTTCAAGAGATTCATGTTATCGGTTAATAGCATAATAGATAAAGCATTGTTAGTTTGGTTACGAACATTTTCTTTAGCATCCGTCTGCAAGCATTATGGGCATCTTATCCATTTTTTCTAATCTCAAAACATTTGTGCAAGAACCAAGCCAACTGTCGTGTGGTCTGGGCCTTTCTGCACGACAATACATCCAGCAAGCTCTGGTCTTCAAAATGTGGGGGTACCGTCTTAAAAACATCTGGACGAATATTGTTGTATTTACGGCAGTGAAACAAAAGGTGTTTTTCATCTTCTGTGATTTCCGGGCAGAAGGGACAGTCATTCATGCCTGGGTTAACATCGCGATTAAAACGGTTTCTGTGAGTGTTGATGTCACTAACACCCAGTCTGAACCGAACCAGAGAGTCTCTAAAGACTTTTATAGTCACTTCCGAGAAATAGCTCTCTGTTGAGAGGACAGGTTTGAATGACCTGTATAGATTACAACGCTCGCTGTCCCTTATGTCCGCAAACCACTCTTGATGTACACTATCTATCACTCTTTGCTTAAAAGCAGACAAGAACATTGATTCATTCTCTACTCCTTGGTTTAACCATACAAAATTAAAACCTAATGTTTCCAAAAGTGTTCTAACTTTTGATACCCAGTTACTTTTGCCTTGATTGTCCAGATTAAATAGCAATTGGTAAGCCTGATGAGGGAGGCGGAGTCTATCCATTTTTATTACACGGAACCAAAACTTCAGTGACCTAATGAAGCAATTAACTATGAGGGGATACCTCCCCAGCTCGCCGTATACCAGAGAGAGAGAGAGAGAGAGAGAGAGAGAGAGAGAGAGAGAGAGAGAGAGAGAGAGAGAGAGAGAGAGAGAGAGAGAGAGAGAGATTTGAATGGAATTCTACCAACAGAACTTGGCTATCCTTGATAATTCCAGAGAATTAAAAAAGCAGTCTTTTCAGTGTCTGTATTTTTTTGGGATGCAAAAGATTTCTTTCTGATATTGTTTTCAGAAGGGCTTTTTTTCTTGTTTGTTTATTTGTGTGGTTGAATTAAGGGTTGCTTTTTAGCTTCAAAGCTTATGATGCAGTACTATTTTGAGACTTTTTAGCTGTTGTTTGATTTCAGTAATAATTTTTTGTCAAAGGTCAAAATGGGCAAAATTACAAAACAACTGGAATGCTCACCTATCATTTGAAACAGCTGACATCTTCAGTATGAAGAAATTCTTACTCATTTAGCAATCATTTTAATTAAACAATAGTACTACTTAACATGTACACTTTCCTTTTGATATCACTACCAGTGCCCATTTTCTTACAATAGATTATTATATTGCTTTTGACAGTTGAGGTGTTCCCCATCTTAATAGCCACAGTCATCCAGAGAAGGAAGTCTGTCTCATTCATCCCATCTGAAAATCACTAGGAGATCTTGTGTAATGAATTATTAAATCTCAGTCTTACAGCCAGGTGAAGTGGATAAAATGAGTGTTGGAGAAAAAAGAATTCAGTTGTTTTCATGACAACATGGTCTAGATCTGTTAGCATTTAACGATTAACTATACATTTTTCACCCCCCAGATCAAATTTGAGGAATTGAGTTGTGAAATTTCCAGGAAGAAAATGTAGCCGACTGGATAGCTATTTATTATTGAAGTGAACTGATATATATAATACAGATTTGTTTTAAATTGTTGAGGATGGGAAAAAGAAGACGATGCAAAACTATCAAAAAAAAAATAAATTATGTCAAATCAAAATTTGTTAAACCTCTGTAAAGTTGTTGAGTGCATCGTGATCATGATTCAGTGTATGGTATCGCTCATTGTCACACTGAAAACCAAGGAACAAGTACCCCAGGGTCTGTGTCTGTGTGCTGGAATAAGTCTTCATCACAGACTGAAAAAAGTAGATATATACTGATACATCTTCATAAAAAAAGATACAACTTCATCACAGACTGAAAAAGAATATACTGATACATCTTCATCAGACAGTGAAACAAGTTGGGCCTACTGATAAATCTTCATCACAGACTGAAAAAGAATATAATGATACATCTTCATCAGACAGTGAAGCAAGTTAATAGGCCTATGGATAAATCTTCCATCACAGACTGGAAAAAATAAGTACTGATTAATCTTCCCAAAAATAGATACTGATAATAATTAATAAATCCTGAGGATCCTCAGTAGAGGTTGAAAAAGTAGATACCGATACATCTTCATCAGAGATTGAAGGAGTATAATTATACTTTATACTATTATACTATACTATAATAAGTTTTATACAATAATAAGCATGATGGCAAAAGTAATCACTGTTGTATTCACATATCAAAACCGGTGTGCAAAACTGCAAAAAATTAGTTAACATACAACAAAGTTATTGTAAACATCAAGACATTGATGATCTTTGCCAGCTTGTTGATTTACAGATAAATACAATGACAAAAAAGTGATAAGTTCTATGCAGCATTTTGCATTTTTAGCTTTACAATGTTGTCCATCACTTGTTAACAAGGTTACACTTTTTATGATGTCTCTAACTACCTCTGTGATTGAAATTTTGTATTATTTATACATATATATATACTTGCACAAAGAACAGCTGGTACATAAATGTTTTGAATGCAAAATTTTTTAAGTGATGCAGTATTTTTCTATGCGTGTCTACAGAATGAATGTGAATGTGTTTGGGGGGGGAGGGGGAGCAGAGGAGGGGGAGTTGTTCGTTCCCCCTCCCTCCCCCCATATTATTGTTGTCAGTTGGCTCTGATTAACCTCATAAATGAGTAAAAGCTATTTTGTGAATTATGTAACATTCTGTTAGAACCACATGATATGAAAAGAAATCACCAACATAGGTTGGGTTTTTTTTTTTTTTTTTTTTTGGGGGGGGGGATTGGGGTTTTTTGTTGTTTTTTTCTAACACATTTGTGTGTTTTACCTTGTATCCTATGCAAAGCATAGAAATGTTTCTTCTTTCCCTTGTCAGAATCAGTGTTTTATTTTTTTAATGTGATTAAGTATTAACGTCATTGTTATTGAATAACCACCAGCGTAACAGCCTGGAGGTCACCCAGAAAATGTAATCTGTCTCTGGCTCAGGCCAAAAGCTGTGTCAGTTATTGACATCAACTAAGTGCCATGGCCTGCATTAAAATGTTATATTGTAAAATGTTGTGTAGAGATGGGCTTCAGCCATGACAAGCTCTTAACATAACAACCTGCACTCTCCTTTAAAAGAAGAAAAATCATCTGAAGTCGGAGTTTAGCTGTCTATATGGCGAGGTACTTAAAAACAGTCATACACGCAAACTTCTCATCCAGTGTACTGCCTATCTCACAGAGATTCCCAGGTGGGATGAGTGAGTCAAGAGTGCAAATTCTGGGTGACCCCCAGGGTGTGAAGTTAGGGAACGCACAACAATGCAATCTGTCTGATTCATCACACTTGGTAATTACTGTAGTACACAATGGATGAGTGTGTGTGTGTGTGTGTGTGTGCACATGCATGCATGAAATCATTTGTTTATAGAGCCAATAAATTGTGATAAGTCCTTAACTTTTTATGTCATCTACCACCATACAAACTGACAAAAGCCAACTGTGAATTTTTGCCTATTTACAAGACATTCATGGTACACACGAAAGTGGAACAAAAGATACATGATTCATCTAATTAAAAAAAAAAAAGTTTCATCACCTTATGAAAAGTCTCAGATGAAGGCAAGTGCTGGTTGAAATTGTTGAATTATGAAACATCTTGAGAAATGCCAACAACATTGACAAATACCCTCACTTCAAGTTGATCATTTTTTAATTCACTATGTATGTATTCATTATTATAATTATTGTTGTTGTTGTTATGGTTATTAGCTTTGAGTTTCTGATTTTACCTTGCTGAATTGGCCCTGTGACTGAGTTGATTGATGCTAGTAAAGGTGGTTGTAAGACCATGCTAGACTATATCATCCTACACAATACATTTCTTCTGTACGAGTGTTTTTACTTTACATGTTTTTACTTTACTTGATTGTTTGGTTACGGTTAAATAGTTTGATATTCCATTTGCATTCTATTCGTATTAAAATATATGATTATCTTTCCAAGTGTTTTGAAGTTTTATTGTCATCACCTCCCCTTTTTCTTGTCAAAATTGGAAAATAATACAAATATGAATGTTACTTTGCTATAATGGTAGCTCAGTTGGAGAGTAAATGGATTGGATACTGACTGAAAGTTGAGGTGCTGTGAAAAGCTATTGTTGTAGCACATTCCTCAGCATAACACACTGGGAGTCACCCAGGATATGTGACGCTCCACCATGAAATGAATAGCTTTGCACCTGACCCACTTTTCCACTTGGAGCCATTAAGGGCAGGTGGGGGTCAGGTTGCCATGACCCTACTTTGTACTTAAATATCAAGGTGTAAGTTTAGTTTTCTTTTGCTATGAAACATGTTTTAAAAATATCCAAGCCCTCACTCTGACAACTTGTTACACCGCTGAACTTGTCATTTTCTCATTTTGTCACTTCCCACAATCTATCATTTCAATTTGTAATAACTTTTCATAGAACTGTCTGATTTTCAATCTTTTTGCATTGAATAGCCTTTTAACTGCAAAGTAATAACATGTTAATAACAAAAATTGACCTCTGGTGCAAAACAACGTATCATGTGGTGGAGTGTCACATATAACTCACATTCTTGAAGTCGGAATGCAGCTACCTTACTTGTCCTAACTGGGAATCTATGTGAGACTGGAAGTACAGATGAGATGAGAAGTTTGCATATATTCATGACTCTCTTCAAGTACATTACTTTCCCTTTCTTCCCAGTTTGACGAGAAAATCAAACTCAATGTCAAAGTCCTTTGGATGAGACTGTAAACCAAGGCCCCAGGTACGAATGCATGCACAACATTTTTATTTGTGCTTAAACACCACCTCTGAAGTTGGAATGTGGCTACCTAAACGGGGAGGGGAGGGGGAAGGGTGGAAACGGTTACATACACAAAAATCTCACCTTTGGTAAACGTCAGAGTTGTAGCAGAGAAACAGGTAAAAAAACCAAAAAAAACCCAACTAAAATCAGGATTAAGTCACACACATACTTCATCGCAACCAACCATCATCGCACAAACATAATTATATTTTTATCACAATATAATATAGACAACATCTACATACACACTTGCAAATTATTGCCATACATATCAAGCGTCACACGATAGAACATATTACGAACACATACACACAACCAACAAACACGTGTTTGTGCATGTGCACCAACACACACACCATCAACACACTCTCACATCCCTGTCATCCGAGTCAATAAGAAAGAATCAATCCTTGCCTCTCTCACAAACCTACTATTAATGAGAAATATGAATCATGTTCTAATGTAATCCAGACCAAGTATACATGAGCTGCATGTTCAGGAAGACCTGTCTACAGTATTTTGGCCTCCATCAAGAACATAGCCTCCCCCCCATCAAAAATCAAAGACAAATCTCACACAGTGAATTAAAAAAAAATGTTAAAGAGCAAATTCCAGATTTTCAAACTGGAGGTCTACATTACAATTAAAAAATAAAATAAAAAAGTAGAAAAAAAATATCCACAAAAAACACCACTACCATCTCCATTTTCCTCCTACTGACTCTTTGTCCTGAAATATTCTCAAGAAATGAACATCCAGACAGCAATATAAGTTCAACATCTGTGGCTAAACATCTTAGTTATGCGTTCTTAACCACTGACAAAAACATTATCACAAATTCTAATTGCTGGCTCAAAGTTAAATGAGAATCATTTTTAAGAACATTAAAGTACTAAACAGCCGCCGCTGTGGCCTAGTGGTTAGGGCGTTGTACTCGTAATCTAAAGGTTGCGGGTTCGATCCCAGCTATTCCGCTATGGCGTTGTGCCCTTGGATAAGGCACTTTACGGCTATTTTCTCACCCCACCCAGGTGTAAAAGGGGTACCAACCTTGTGTTGGGGGTTAATCCTGCGATAGACTGGCGTCCTATCCAGGGGGAGTCTATGACTCTCAGTCGCTTAACGCCACAGAAACGGGGATAAGCACCGCCTGATGAGCCTTATGGCTTGGGACAGACTTTTAAAGTACTAAACAGTTGTTGTTGTTGTGCGTACCCCTGCTCAACACTTTGGGGGTCACCCAGAATGTGCACTTTTGACTCACTCATCCTGTCTGGGAATCAATGTGAGATTGAAATGGCACACTGAATGAGAAGTTTGTGTGTATGACTGTTTTAAGTACTTTGCCATATAGGCAGCCATACCCCGACTTCAGAGGTATAATATACAGTACTTTTTACAGGTTTTTACAAAAATTAACATACAAGAAAAAGAGTAACTGCATTTGTAAAGGGGTAGGGCACTTGTAATTTTTTGTGTATTTAAATGTTTACAAAACATCAAATGTAAAGGAAAAGACTCGTGTAAGAACTTACTGAATAAATGCAGTAAACCAAGTTTAAAAGATTGGACGGATAGACACAAATAGACAGGTAGACTTTTAATAAAATGGACGGATAAGATACAGAGACACTACTAAACAGACATAGGCATACAAACAAGTTTAAAATTAACATACAATTTTCTTCAAAGTGTACACAAACACTTCACTCATTTGGCACATTTACAGCAACACAGGAAAAAAAATAACACATAAATATCAGGCAGGCACTTCAATAAAACATGTCCACAATATCAGCAGGATGGAAAGTGTTTTCACACCTTTGGCCAACAGATAATAAATAGAATATATCCACAAAGTTGCATCTTCTGGCCTGAGACCATCTCCAACCAAGAACTCCTGGCATGCTGCAACCAAGAAAATACAGATACTATCATTATGCAAAGACGATGGAGATGATAGGACACATCAGCCGACGGGAACAAGGAACATCACCCGAACAGCCCTCCACTGGACACCAGAAGGAAACGCAGGCGAGGACGACCCAAGAACACCTGGCGTCGGGCATTAGAAACAGAGCTGAAGACCCTCCAACACTCCTGGGGAACCATTCAGAAACTGGCCTAAGACAGGCAGAGTAGAGAACCTTGTTGCTGCCCTACATGCCAAGAAGGCATAAAAAGGCTTTGGATGGATTGGATGATCCACAAAGTTGGAATGTGGCTACCTATCTACTGTGAGCAAAAACAGTAGCATACACAAAATCTCACCATTGGTGAACCAAGCAGCTCTAGCCGAGGTATGGGAAAAAACATCTATACATATGATGCCTGTAACAGGCAAAAGTATGCTCACAATATCAGCAGATAGGGAAATGTTTTCATACTTTAGGCCATCAGATGATAAATCAAATACGATGCCCGTAACAGGCGAAAATGTATTCACAGTGTCAGCAGGTAGAGAAGTGTTTTCACACCTTTTGGCCTACAGATGAAAAATGTCTGGCAGCTGTAACAGGTGATCAGGCTGTGTCAACAGCAGTGTCTAAGGAAGCATCAGGTGCAGAAGTGTTTTCACACCTTTTGGCCTACAGATGAAAAATGTCTGGCAGCTGTAACAGGTGATCAGGCTGTGTCAACAGCAGTGTCTAAGGAAACATCAGGTGCAGCAGTGTTAGCAGCGGCTTGGGATGCTTTTAGTTCTTGTAGCCGTTCTCCCGCCCTGACGCTCAGGTGATGACAGCTGGTCAGTAAATCTGTGAAAACATACACACTTCGACTGAGTGATATCCTGGCACACATATAAAAACAATAATATCAATAATAATGTGAAATATGCCATAAAATTCTTCTTTCTTCTTTGTCAAATACTCAGACAGAAACTAGTGTTGTTTCTCATATGAGCGAAAATGTGTCTGACAAGCCAGGCCCAGCACATTTGAATTTGGCATGTGCCATAAAAATAAGAGTCAAACTTTTATGAGTATTACAGGCCCATGACCTCTGGGTTATAAGCTTTTAATCTCATGTGAAGGGTTTTCTTTTTCCTTTTTCATTCATGGGATCTTTATCAGTTTATACAAGTTTAAATTTGCAAATATATAAATAAAAATACACATGAAACAATAACACACAAAAAAAGCTTCATGTTTGCATGTGCAAGTAAATACTCGTGCTTGGTATATAGTAAATAAATCCACATAAACTTGCTCACAAATGCACATGCCACTATTAGCATTAACAAAAAAATCTATATACAGAATTCCGAATTATGATGGACACAATCCAATATCCTACGAGTCTATAAAAGTAATTTTCCCTGCAAAACTGCAAATTCCCCTTAAAAATTGGTTGAGTCAAATGGAAACTGCACACAAAACAAACAATCCCCCCCCCCCCCCAAAAAAAAAAAAAAAAATTATCAACAAGAATCAGTTGACTGACTTACCTTTCAGCTGTTCTTCTGCTTTGTTATGTGTAGCAACAGTGCGGTCGGCAGACGCCACAACTCTGAGGGTGTCGCTGCAGGTCCACCAATGGTACACTGACCTCCATCTGTTCCCAGCCTACAGCGCACAGATATATATACTCCTCACAATTTGCACAGATAAGTCATCAAAGTTTGTACGTTTCCACAATCTTTCAATTTGTTACCATTTTCCTAGTCTTGTACGTTCACAATTTTTTTGTTCCATTTTCCTGTCTGTATTTTTCCTCATTGAGTGGCTTTTTGCACATATTGTTGCCAGAGACAACTCTTTTGTTGCCATGGGTTACTTGTGCAAAATATGTGTTGCACACACTACTTTGGCTCATCCTCTGATCTGAAAGATTAGCACCAAACCATCGTTCTGAGTTTAATGGATGGGGGAAAGGCATGGGTGCAAAAACTCTTTTTTTTGTATATTCCTCAGTTATACAGCCAAGTGGTTCAAACCAGTTGATTTTAATCCCATGGGTCTATGAGGTCGTGGGTTTGAATCTTGGTTTGGCCCAGGCCAAAAGCTGTATAAGTTATTGTTGTTAGCTAATTGCCTTCAGCCATGACAAGCTCTTAACAGAACAACCTGTACTCGCCTTTAAAGGAGAAAAAATCCTCTAAAGTCAGAGTATGGCTGCCTATATGGCAAGGTACTTAAAAAACAGTCATACACAAACTTCTCATTCAGTGTGCAATTTCAATCTCACAGTGACTCCCAGGTGGGATGAGTGAGTCAGACTGCACATTCTGAGTGACTCCCAGAGTGTTGAGCAGAGGAAAGCACAACAACAAAGGATTTCGGTGGAGTCTGGTGAATTAAGGGTGGGGATTTTGACCATCTCCCAGGTTAACTTCAAGAGAAGACCTTCCAGTGCCTGAAATCCCTTCATGTATATACACATGCAGAAGATAAAAATGCACATTGAGTTAAAAGTTAAAAGTTAAAGTCTGTCCTGAGCCTAAGGCTCATCAGGCCGGTGCTTATCCCGGTTTCTGTGGCATTAAGCGACTGAGAGTCATAGACTCCCCCCTGGATAGGACGCCAGTCTATCGCAGGGTTAACCCCGAACATAAGGTTGGTACCCCTTTTACACCTGGGTGGGGTGAGAAAATAGCCGTAAAGTGCCTTTTCCAAGGGCACAACGCCATAGCCGAAAGCTGGGATCGAACCCGCAACCTTTAGATTACGAGTCCAACGCCCTAACCACTACACTACAGTGGCGGCAATGCACATTGAAGATCCTGAAATTCATGTCAGTGTTTGGTGGGTTACGGAAACATGAACATACCCAGCATACATCCTCTAAATTGGAATGCGGCTACCTTCATGGTGGGCAAAAATGGTCACATAAGCAAAATCTCACCATTGGTAAACATTGGAGGCCGAGAAACAAAAAAAAAATCCTTAGTCAGAGCTCCAAAGTTCACCAATAGTAAGATTTTGCGTAGGTAACCGTTTTTGCCCACCATGAAGGTAGCCACATTGCAACTCTGGGGATCTATATATGAACACTTTAACAATACTCTTCCCTCCACCACCCATGTAAAAATAAAACCCCTTATTACATACTTACTATTCATTGCTTTCTCCATGTCCTGACACATGTAGAACACTTCGCTGCCTCTACCACGAACCCTCTGACCTGTGAAATAGCAATACACAAACTACAAGTGTGAAAGTTGAGTCAAAGTCTTTTTTTTAATCTAAAAAAACAAACAACAACAAAAACACACACAAAATTCCAACTCTTTGGGCACAAAAGGAAAATGCACACAAAACCAATTAATCTATAATCTGAAATCAAGATAAGGAATTTTTCAATGAATTCCAATAAACCTTGTGGGGAAAAAATTCAAGGAACAAATAGGAGAAGAAAAGAGTAGCAGTCAAATGGGGCAAGGAAAATACTGTCCACTTGTGTTAAAAAAAAAAAAAAGCCAAAATGTTCTATTCATGTCAAAAAGAAGGAATGCAAAACTTCTCAAAATCACAGAAATGCCAGAGAGGCAGTCATTGTAAAGAATATTATTTGAAAAAAAAATTGATTAAATGAAATATAATACATTTAATTGGAAAAGCATTTTACCAAAATTTTTTTGTGGACAAACAGTTTGAATGCAATGGGTATGTTTGCTACATCCATATACTGTGTACTGATACCAGAAATTCTACAGAAAGTTTGTCACAGAAATGTGAAAATGTTAACAAAAATGTGGATATTTCTATAAGAACACTAACAATGAGACAATGCAGTCAACATTAATACAGATTATCTCATGACAGGAAAGAGTGTGACTAATTTTTATATATATATATATATATATATATATATATATATATATATATATATATATATATATATATATAATCAAGATTTAGAATTATATTTCAGGATTTAGGATGAGACTTTAAACC
>CM060334.1:37007956-37042956 GCA_030674155.1 Stramonita haemastoma | reverse complement strand
TATTTTAATTAAAGTCTTGCATGACAGGCACTGCCTGGTCAGCTTTCTCAAGCTTTTGGTTCCTTAGCATCTGCTTATATACCCAGAATCTATCATGTGAGGTTGACATGACAGGATAGTTAACATTTTGAATACAGTCAATAATATGTATCCATCAGTCCACTGCACTACTGGATAAATATATCTTGAACCTATGGTGGTCCTAACGTTCAAGGAACATCAGTATTCATAAAACACACACACACACACACACACACAGTGACACACACAGTCACACACACACAGACACACACAGTGACACACACACACACACAGCAGCTTCATTAACCTTAAAAGGTGATCTTGTTTGAACAAGATCAGTCATTCATGATACTAGTAGAAAACATTTACCTATCTATAACTGCTATTGGTTTCATAAAACTGAAGAATAAAATAGTAAATGTATTCACCCCTGATACTCAAACTGACCATTATAATTAATAATGGAGGCCTATGGAATTTACATAGGACTGAATCTTGTAAAGTAAACAAATCAAAGCGCTTATTATCAGTATCACTATCAGTCTTCCACCCTGTAAAGTAAAGTCAAGTCAAATGATCTTTATTAAGGGTAAAAGATTAAGTTTACACAACTTTTTTTCATCCTGCCATACAAGTTTGTTTTTTCGTACCTGAAGAGAGTGATGCACTCATTTCTGCTGGTGGAGTCCGTATCTATTAGTTCAATCAATTAAACGTGTAAGATTCTGCTATAATAAGCCCGAAATAACGTTTACAATAAAATGATTGAACCTCATCATAGTAACAAACACTTGAGATCTCCTTTCTGTTTCTGTCGTCTGCTTCATGTACGACGCGATGTGTTGCTGCCGTCATGTGCGCATGCGTTAAACAAAATTACCAAGGGACATAACGCTAAACAGCAGAGCTAACGGCCACAGTTTACAGTTAGGCCTATAAATATCACCCGTCTGCACAGCCAGTGTGTAGACTCAGTTGTAGTCGACTATTCTCTACCAACAACAGGAGATCTTTAAAAAATTATACATTTTTAAAAGATTTAACTCGCTAGCTTCTACCATGTTGGAAATAAAGTGGTATGAGAGTGACAGTAACCTATCTAAAGATAGAAAATATTTCTAGAATATCAAGGCAGATGCCCATCATTTGATCGTGTCAGTCGGAACACAGATTTCCTCCCTCCTCTACAATTCATATATATGCCTATTCCATGTAATGATCTAGCTGCTTGTTTTTAGAACAAATGATAAAATGAAATCTTGCGTGATACACACTTTAAACTGATTTACTCTTAGAAACAGTGGCCACAATATGTTCTTTAGCTGCAAAACACTTCTGTGGAAATCTGGCACCCCCTCCCCCAAAAACAACAACAACAACAAACAAACACAACAACGACAACAAACAAACAACCCCAACAACAAAAACCCCAACCCTAACAACCGGAGATCAGTCATGGGAAAACAAAATGATGCAGAGAGACAGTAGTAGTCTAGATTTGAAGAAGACGATTTTACCATGCCTAAAACTGATGCAGTTTTCAAGACTCCAGAACTCAGTCACTCCAAATTAAGTTTCACCAGAGTAATTATTGTTTGCCTAATCTGTAGACACTTATCACATATTTTGAAAGTCTGAACTACATATCATTCGATTGTTTGTGTGTTCGTTTGTTCTTGTTTTGTTTTGAGAAGGATACAAACTCAGCCCCGCCCTCCCCTCTCAAATATGTGTAAAACCTACTACATTATTTTTAACCTGATTATCAAGTGTAGCCTTTCACATTCGGTAGCGGAACGTTCCGAAACTTGCGGTGACTTCACATAATATAATTTAGTGAGTATTTGGTTTGATTGAATGTTATTTGTTTGCAAACTAGAGAATTGTGTTGGTCAAGTCTGCTACAATTCAGCAGTGGGTTATTCTAACTGCATATGTACTATACGCAGATGAACCAGCTCTGAAGTGACATAGTCGGCCTATGGCATAATTATCACGATGGTGCACCAGGTTGGCCTTCAATATTTATAAATAAATGCTTTACTGCTGTAAATGAGCCTGTGTGTATCATTGCATGATTTGTTCTTTGCTTTAACATCTTTTTTTAAAAAGTGAACATTGATAGGCCTATTAGACGATAGTCGATACACGACGATAACCCTATGAGGAAAAAGGAGAGCAGGAAGAAATAATTTGTATTCATTAGCATTATAGGTCTCTAGAGGTCAATTTTACTTTAGTGTTTATTTATATTTCTTTTATGTCGAGGGTTATAGGGTAAGCACTTGTGTGGGTTTTTATGACATTTTTTTTTACGTCGAATACTTTGTGCATGCACTATGCAGTTTTAGTAGAAATAATTATCATCCCTTCCCACCCACAGTATCGGTATCACATGACCATGGCCTACTATTCCGAAAAGCAGAACAGGTTTTAACATGTGCGCAAGAGCATGCATGTGTGAAAGTATTAACAGGTGTGTGTGTGTGTGTGTGTGTGTGTGTGTGTGTGTGTGTGTGTGTGTGTGTGTGTGTGTGTGTGCATTTATTTTATTACCAGTTCATTCTTTTAATGTTTTATAGAGGATAAGGGAATAAGCACTCATATGTGCTTTTATAATCCAGTCCCCATGTGTATGCAGTTTTGTAAATGTCCTCTGTTCCCACCAGCACACAATGGCTTATTCTTTCGAACAGCGGAACAGGTTTTAACATGGTGTGCAAGTTCTTCTGCATGTGTTCGCATATGGGGCCTCAGTTTATAGTCTCATCTGAAGGACTTTTGGGGGGAGAGGAGTCTGCACTGATGTTAACTCCAGGTTACAGATAAGCGCTCACATTCTCTTTTCCCATGTGAGTGTGAGCTACTCAGCTAGTGTGTGTGCGTGTTGTACATGTCATGCATGCTGAGTATGTTTGTTTGCATCATCCAAATCATTACCATCAGCGCATAGTTGACAACCAGGTATACTCATACATGCTTGTGTGGGTGAGCGTGCGCCACGTGTGTGTGTGTGTATGTATGTGTGTGTGTGTGTGTTTTGTGTGCGTGTTAAAAATGTGTGTGTGTTTTGTTTGTGAGTGTGTGTGTGTGTGTGTGTGTGTGTGTGTGTGTGTGTGTGTGTGTGTGTGAGAGAGAGAGAGAGAGAGAGAGAGAGAGAGAGAGAGAGAGAGAGAGAGAGAGAGAGAGAGAGAGAGTGAATGAATGAATGAATGAATGA
Source organism: Stramonita haemastoma (assembly GCA_030674155.1). Classification (NCBI taxonomy): domain Eukaryota; kingdom Metazoa; phylum Mollusca; class Gastropoda; order Neogastropoda; family Muricidae; genus Stramonita; species Stramonita haemastoma. The sequence goes on along the minus strand of CM060334.1, from coordinate 37,039,715 downwards.
ATGAATGAATGAATGAATGAATGAATGAATGATCTTTAATTTTCAAGGATTATAGACAAGCACTGACATACTTCTTTTTTTCATCTGGCCCTTGCCCCAGAGAGAGAGAGAGAGAGAGAGAGAGAGAGAGAGAGAGAGAGAGAGGTTTGTTTTCCATAAAAAATTATATTAATTGTATGTGAGTGCAGACACAGATGGTATGAAAACTATATATCCATATTCCTGTATGCCTGTGAATCGTGGACCCGAACTGCTGATTTGGAGAGAGGAGTGCAGGCGGTAGAGGTGAGATGCTTCAGGAGACTCCCTGGCATCTCCTACAGATACCACATTAAGAACGAAGAGGTGCACAACAGAATCCAGCAAACCATTGGTCCCTACAAAAATCTATCTATCATAAGGAAGCGTAACCTTAAATGGTACGGGCATGTCACAAGATCAAATGGACTTGTATAAGACTAGGGGAGACTTACCTGGTTAGTTGAGTCTTGTAGAGAATTCTGATGAATTTCTCTTGATGAAACTGGAACAGAGTGCCCTTGAGATAAACACCACCGAAGAAAAAGAGCAGACCAAGGAAGATAGGGAGGACATCATCAGCGAATGGACAGGCCTAGAACTCAACAAAATTTTGAGAAAGGCAGAACAGAGAGAGGAATAGAGAAAACTGGTTGTCAGACAAGACAAGACAGACAGAGTTTGTTATTTTAGTGCTATGTTAACCCAGAGAATGGTAGATTTTGAAAAAAAAAAAAAATTATAATTTATTTTGTTGCAGCCATAGAATCAGAAGGCCACACTGAGCCATGGACCAGGACTGTGAAGAAAGCAACAGTGCTGATCCAGGTAAGTAAGAACTAAGATTGAAAAATTATTGGTAGTGTCTCACTTTATATGCATGTGTGCATCCTCACACGTGCATGTATGCTTGCATATGTGGATATGTACAAAGGTGTTTGTGTTAGCATGTGTGTGTGGATGGATGCACTAGGCACTAGGGAACATATGTAAAGGGTATTATGGGAAATGTGTGTTTGTGGGAGAAGATGTATACTACATATATTTAATTTTTGCACATGGATGCATTCAGAATGTGACATACTGATACTTGTGTGTGTGTGTTCTGGATTCAACATTAGGCAAGTGTATATTGTGAAAATATGGGGAATGAAGTATTGAAGATCATCTTTTACAGAATGATAATTTTGAAATGATGTTTTTTTACAGTCTGATGGATACTGTGATATATCAGAAAAAAGTCTCTACCAGTATAGATTCAGGCCTCGAGAGATCTATCTATTATTACAGACATCTACGATATTGATCAGATCATGTCAGGAATGCTAACAACATAAGGAAAGTGAATATCTCTGAGCATTCCCTTAAAATGCCACATAAAATAGAGATTATCATCCTGATAGGTTTCTTATCGCCTTAGTTAATTACTACACCAAAGTAACTGGTGAGATTTTCATGTTTCAGACAGAGGGATTATAGTTGTATTCAGTATTGATACTAGCTGATAGTCAGCTCATTAAGTGAGGAAAGAAAAACACTTTTTGCAACTGTTCAGTAGGATGCCAAGGCTCTTAAAGTAAAAAATATGGCAATGTAATCCCCACACAACAAATATATCTTAAGATATTTTTTGAAAAAATGCTCAGTTGAAATGGTCCCTAAAAATTCCTCCCAGCTGTCCCAGGAGCATCAGGGATCAATATGTATCTTGGTTCTCAGTATATGGCTTTTGCATATTAATTGCTTTGAGACAACATCAGTTCAAATATGCTCTTGTAGTGAGCTGGGTTTTAGACACTGAGCAGAAATAAATGAATCTTCATGCAGATCTCTATATATAAGGGTGTACATTTTTTCAGCCTACGATGACGACACTGAAGACGAGGTGGCTGGGGAGGCAGAAGAGACAATGGAGGAGAAGGAGCAGCAGGAGAAAATGGAGGAGATGATAAGTGAGAGGGTGGATGGAGAAATTGTGGTGAAGATTGAACCCGAAGACAATGAGGACGACAACACTGATGTGGAGTATTACGAGAGAGAGAAAGAAACTTATAAAACGAGAACTAGTAGAAGTGAGTAATTCTTTTTATTTTATTCTGTTGTATGTTGTATTGTATTTTATGTACTTGCTATCCCCCTCTTTCTCTTTATACACACATTATATATATATACACATTTTTTTAGTCTGACTGTGAACATACATAAATACTTAATAGAAAATCATACATGTTTCTTTTTTTCTTGACAACAAAATTTATGTGGAGTGCTGGGTGGTGGTGGTGTTTTTAAAGGTTAAATGAGCCACAACTAGGAAAGGACTTGGTCATTGCCAAGATTCATCTGTTATAAGATGACAGCAAGTTTGAACAGTATGAAGAAAGAAATTAACTCATATATGTATAATTGTGCATTATATTACATTGATAGATCTATACAGGACATCATAACCCACAGGTCTGTAGGTTGGCTTGGGGGAGGGGGAACAATAATCTCCCCCCCCCCTTTTTTTTTCATTGCAGGGGGCCCTCTGTCCCCTTATTTTAAAATCCTAAAATCAACACCGATCTCAGTGAACCTCTTATTTCTAGCCAGAGAACAACAACAACAAAAAAGAGTGTTTGGCACAATATCCTCCATTGTTTTTAGCTCAAGGCAAAACATTGTAGATGACCATGATGTAACTAACCACAGTCTTTGTATCCTTGCCAGAACGGCCGATCAAGGTCCGTCAGCGCTCAAAGGCCCCCAAAGCCAGAAGGAAAAGACATCGCCGCAGGAACAAGGAGGACAACTTGTGCCCGGTCTGCTACCAGACCTTCACCTTCTTCCGTGACCTTCGCCAGCATCTGACCTCCGGCACCTGCCAGGCCCCTCACGTGGACACCTTTGTGTGTGCCTTTTGCTCTGCCTCCTTTGAGGATGTGGCCATGTTCAAGGACCACCACATGGGCCACCTGGAGCGGTCCATTTTCTCCTGCATGGCGTGCGGGACCAACTTCACCAGCAAGCGGTCGCTCAACAGACACATGCTGGTGGACGCCGCCATCCTGAACAAGATTCATGCCCAGGAGGAGAAGGTGACCTTACCCAAGCTGTTGTGCACTACTGTCCTCAACATCCTGGCCGAGAGCGCCAACATCGACAGAAAGAGGGCGGGCTGCTTCGTGCCAGTAGACAGGGACGATGTGGACCGAGTGATTCACGCCAAGAAGATGAAGGAGGAGGAGGAAGCGAGGGTTAGGAGCATAGAGGAGGGAGAAGAAGAAGACGAGAGTTGGGACCTGGAGAAGGAGAGGGGGGAGGCTGAGGAGGAAGGCAGCGACGCAGATCCTGAATCCAGTCTGCTGCCTCGACCGTTTCTGTCCTCGTCCCTGACCGATGCCCCCATGACCCCCTCCCCCATTCTGGTGGACGACTCCACAACCTCACATTCCCAGAACTCCGTGGAGGATGCTGGAGATGCAGCATTCAGCGTCATGTCTTCCTCGTCGAGTTCTAGACGCAAGTCCAAGAAACCCATGCAGATGCAGAAAGAGTTGTCTCCAGTGAAAGAAGACGGTGTCCTGAATATCACCAAAGCCAATTTGAAACCTGAGGAGGAGCCACAGTCAATATTGTCAGGTAGGAGAGTGTGTTGATGTGTGTGTGTGTGTGTGTGGAGAGAGAGAGAGAGAGAGAGAGAGAGAGAGAGAGAGAGAGAGAGAGAGCATAGATGTGTTATTCTTTAAAAATTAAGCATGTGTAATGTATGCATATATATAATATATATGCATTGTATATGGTGTGTATTGTAATATACTTTTGAAAAAAAAGTTTTACAAAGCCTCAGGAATGATTTATCTGGACACTGCAAAGAAAGTGCAGTACTGATAGTACTACTAAAATCATGTACATCCTATTCATTACTGTTATTCCTACTTCCGTAACACTCTAACCCATTCACAATGAAAGATGCGCATGTCTGGATGTGAAAATGTTGACAGACGAATCAGCCGCAGTTCTGACCTCCCTGACGTGCCCGATGTGTGGAGACCTGCTGTCAGACAACCAGAAACTGACGCTGCACATCTCGGAACACGAGAAACTCTTCCCCTACTTCTGCACACTGTGCGACGCTAACTTCACTGATTCTTGCCTGATGGAAGCCCACGTGATGGCGTGTCACTTGACGTGTTTCCCACCTCCGCGAAGCAAGCAGGCGCTGCAGTGTCGCCTGTGTGGCATGTACTTCAAGCAGCCTGAGGCCCTGACAGACCACGTGCGGTCGTGTCGCCTAGCTCCTTCCTGCGTGGTGTGTGGGCAGTCCTTTGAGAGCGGGCCCAAGCTCCAAAAGCATTACTACAGGTAGCAGGTTAAAAAAAAAAAGAAAAGGAAAACAAGAGCGACAGTAACATATTTTGAAGTTGTGATGTAGTTTTAGTGAATGTTTTCATTCAGACTAAGTGGGGTAAGCATACACAGTCATGATACAAAGACATTTGGTGGATTTCTGACAGACACAAACGTTTTTTTAATCAGATTTAATATCATCTTGCTTTCAGACAGCTTTGATTGTCATTGACAGTGTTGAATGGAGGTGATGACGGTTGTGTTGGTCTTCCTTTTGTACTTGTAGGTTTTTTTTTAATATTGTTTATTGTTCTTGTTGTAATAAATAGTATGTCTTCAACAGAAGAAAGTGATGGCATAACACTGCCAGGTAACGTCATTTGAAAAACTAAACCCATTTGTTTGAAAAATAAAAGATCAATAGAGAAAACAAATTGTAGGTACTCTGCCTTTTTTTTGTATTGAACCCCCCCCCCAAAACAAATTGTGTATTGACTCTTTCACGTCTTTGAGCCATAACATCTTTTAAACTTCTTTCAATTCTATGGTGAGTATTTGGTAGTTGTACATTATTCTTGCTGACGATAGATAGCCCAGTTAGAACCTAGGGTGGATAGGCTGTGAGCAAGACAAGGGGACACAGCGTTTACTGAACATGTTGGTGTGTTGCAGTCACAGCCTGGAGGAGCGAGCGTCAGCCGAGTTTCTGTCTGCGGGGACTGTGGAGAAGTGTTTGTCAGCACCGTGCAGCTTCGCCAGCACCAGAAGACCCACGGCAGCTCCCAGCCCTTCACCTGCGAGGAATGCGGGGACACCTTCAAGCAGAAGAAAGTCATGGAGCGTCACCGTCAAGTGCACTTTCGTCCGCAGGACTGCAAGTGCGAGATATGCGGCGTGCAGCTCCTGACACGAAGCGGTTACCTGGCCCACCTGCGGGGTCACAAAAATAATGAATCTGTGGAATCGGAAGTGGCGGAGAGACTGCTTGTGATGCTGAAGGAAGCCACAAAGCGGAAACAGGCCCAGAAAAGACAGAGGGGGAAACGAGTGAAGCAGGAAGAGAACGGAGAAACGCAGGACGAACCCGTGCATTTCCTGAAGCTGGTGGATAATAAACTGACCACAGAAGAAATGACGCCTCCCAAGAGCAGAGACATGGATTTCTTCAAAAACAGAACCCACGCCTGCCCCTTCTGCACTCTGAGCTTCACCAGTGTTGACAAGTTTCAGGAGCACGTGGCTCGCGAGCACAAGAGCCAGGCCCATTTTGATGAGTGCGACGTCTGCCATCGCCAGTTCTACGGCAAGGAATACCTCATGCGACACCAGAAGACGCACGGCAAAGCGGTCTCGGAGACCTACCCTTGCGACCAGTGCTCCAAGGTTTTCCGCCGCAAGTTTTCACTGGAGACGCATCGTAAAGTCCACACCTTCAAGAAGTTCTTGCCCTGCGATATCTGCGGAGAGCAGTTCCGCTTCATCAACGAAGTCGAGAAACACAAATACAAGATGCACAAGTACGACCGCATCCAGAACCTGTTTGAGTGCAACTTGTGCCGAGTGAAGTTTGCCACCTTGTCTCACCTGAATGTTCACTGCCGCCACACCCACAACCAGACGAGGGCAAGCCCTTCAAGTGCGCCAAGTGCCTGAGAATTTTCTCCACCAGCACGGAGCTGAAGCAGCACATCTTTGGCAGCCACGAGACCGGTCCCTGCTCGGGCCTGAACATCAAGCAGGAGCCTGAGGACACGTACGAAGGAGGCCAGTTTGAGTGTGACGACGCGGCGCACCCCTTGTTCAGCCAGGTGCAGAGTGTGGTCAAAGACTTTGTCAGCATCCTGCCCCCTGAGGTGGCTGACCCCAGGGAAGAGGGGATGGGGGTGAAGATGGAGGGGGGCAGCATGAGGAGTCACGAGGACATTGGAGTGGAGACCTACAATCGCCAGACCCGTCAGAAAATGTCCCACACCACCATGAACAAGCGCTTCGTCTGCGAGACGTGCCATAAATGCTTCGCCACCAAGTCCGATCTCCGCACCCATATCCGCACCCACACCGGAGAGACGCCCTACAAATGCGACTACTGTGATCGTGCTTTCAAACAACGCGGACACCGCAAGCTGCACATTCAGGTGAGGATCTTTTGTATTCTGTGAATGTGTTCTTTTGTGTTGGAATACAGCTGCAGTATGAGTTGTGGCAGAAGTTTATTGATGAGTTTTAGCAAAATCCTCTAATGAGCACAACAGAGAGCAGTCAGAATGTGTGGAAAACAACACTTTTGGACAAATAGAAAATATTCTGTCAGAACTGCTACCAGATATGTTTTGGTTTTATAAGTTTTTTTTCCCCAACTGTCTTAAATTTCAAGTCCTGTAAACGTTCAGATTAAAAAAAAATCTGAAATACATATTTTATGACCACTTTCTTACCATGCTAGCCTCTTGACTTAAATAAAAGCTGTCTTCTCCTTTTTGCATGGCATTCAGTAACAAATTTTTTATCTTCCACACACAGCAGTCAGTTTCCCTCACATTCAGCTCCTCTTGGCGGCTAATTATTTCATTCCATCCCAGCCCAGATGGTGCCACCTGTTGCTATTTATAGCAGGAATTGACCATACTAAGACTAGGTAAAAGGAAGGGGTGTGCTAAATTTTGCACTCTGGACTGATTGATGTTGGATTTGTGCGCTGTGCACATGCTCTGATGCTGTAATCAGTTTTGAAATAGCAATGAATCTGAAAGTGTTTAACTTTAGTGACAGATTCTGACTTGAGTTTTGTGTCACTGTGAATACAGTAGTTGAAGGTGCATCACTGAGTGCGTGATGTTAGCTCTGTTGCATTCATTTCACACATTATTCATCAATTCTAGTGTATTTTCTCATCATTCTCTCCAGTTCTGTTTTATTCACACTTAAATCATTCCAATTCTTGTTGGATTCACTCACCATTCATCTCCACCTCTGTTTGTATGTACACATCATTGACTCCAATTCTGTTGCAGTCACTCACCTTTCATTCCAGTTCTGTTGTATGTACACATCATTGACTCCAATTGTTACATCACTCACATATCCATCTGTTGTCAGTCACTCACCATTTCACACTCATCCCAATTCTGTTGTATTTTCATGTCATTCCTGTTCTGAAATGTTTATAGTGATGTTGTTTTCTTATAGTGGTTAATTAAACAACACAAGCGGTTTACCCTTGTTCCCTAAATTTTTGTAAACTGGACAACACATAGGAACATTTCTCTTGTCCTCTAAAGGTTTTGCGAAGTGGATAATAGAACCTTTTTATCTCCTGAAATTTGTGTTTAAGGTATAGCGCAAGAACAGTTCTCTTGCACACTCACACGTTCATCATTTTTGCAGAGAACAAGAGCATGACAGCAATAAACTGAATGTTGCAGGTTGCCCACACCAAGGAGATGCCCTACACCTGTGAAATCTGCCACCAGGGGTACCCCACCCGTTACCGCTACCTCATCCATCTGAAACGCCACAGCGGCATCAAGGAACACAAGTGCCCCTACTGTAACCGTGCTTACTACACTGTGGGCAAACTCAATGAGCACAAACGCAAAAACCACAGTGATGAAATGGCTATGGAAATGGCTGAAAAAGCTGCAGAGTAGACAACAATCATGCCGACATTGTCACACTGTCAGAGAACAAAGAAGGGACAAGATTATTCCCAGTTGATCAGGCATGGGATTTAGCTTATGAAAAAAAGAGAGTAATTTTCAACAAAAATAAAATAAAAAGAGGAAACATCAGAAAAAAGAGAAAAACCTGCCCGACACTTTTTGGCAGTCAAAAAAGTACAGGTAATAACTTATGTCAGCCTCCTTTTAAAATGCAAAATGTTGAAAATGGTGGACGGCAGAAAATGTTAAAATAAAAAAGGCAGAAATCAAAGTAGTGATGGCAGAATTCTGCCAAAAAGCGGAGAAATCCCATGCCTGTGGATACTGCATTTTAGTTTTTACAGACTATGAATTGATTTTCCCAGAACTGTGCATCTTATAAGAAATTGTTCTAAGTATGTGGACAGTACCTGTCAAATTCGCTTAGTGTATGTCACATTTGTATCAAAGGTGACCTGGTCACATGCTAAACAGTTTGCCTGCAAATGTAGAATAAATATAACTTTGTGAACAGTAAAATAAAAAAAATAAAAAGGTACAAGACTGAGAAACATAAACATTCTATGGAAATAACATAGTATATGCAACAACAACAAAATTGTATCCTTATTGTCAGCTTGTTTCTGTGGTACAATGTACAAGAGGAATAATAAAAACACACACACACACAAAAACCCCAAACCAGTGGAGAGGTACATGATTTTTTAAGTGTGGACAGGTATGAGTCATCTGTGAAAATTCTCAGCTGAATGTTTTGGTGGGTTTTTTGTTGTTGTAAGTGCATATTGTTTTCACATTTTTTGTAATTGCCTATTGTTCCTTTACTATTCAACTGTCATGGTTAATATTTTTCACTTGTGTCCAGCCTAACAATATGAATTTTTTTTTTTTTTTAAAAGGTGATGTGATATAGGTCAGTATTAGCTTAATTTTTTTTTTGTATATGTAACAGATTAACCCTTTCGCTGCTGTCATATTTTGCTCAGGCACATGCTGGATAAAACAGAGAGAGCATTCAATCATGATGAACAGCGATCGTCAACTGAGCATTGCTGGTGACGGTTTTTATACCAAATGTTCATCAACAGTGCAGTAAAGAGGTTAAGAATGATAATTTGATCTCCCATATTTAAAATTCTTCAAGACTATGTAATAGCCTCAGTGAAGATGCTTTACACACACACCATATGATTTTTTAAAAAACAAATTTAAATGTGTGCATGCCCATATGTTTGTTATGTTATTTCCACTCAGTGGTGATGGGTATTATCATATATGTTATTTCCTCTCAGTGATGATGGGTATTATTATAAGGTATTGTTGTGTTTGTTGTTTTTTCCTTATCTTCTTTTAAAAATATAAAGTATGAATTGAAGTATAGAGATATTGTAATCTGACATAAATTGCTTAAAGAATTTTTTTTATTTTATGTATTTATTTTTTTTATTCATTTATTTTTTTTGTATTTATTTAATTATTTATTTGTTTATTTTATTATTATTATCATTATTATTTTACTCTTAAATAATGGTTTTTGGTTACATTGTAATTGATATAAGCTGTTTTTTGTGTGTTTGTGTGTGTGTTTTTTTGTAGTTGTTTTTTGACACTATATGATTTTTAAAAAGACTTTAAATGTGTGCATGTACCTACGAGTATACGAGCTGAGTGGATGAGCACAAACCGTGTGTGTGTGTGTGTGTGTGTGTGTGTGTGTGTGTGTGTGTGTGTGTAGGTGTAGGGAGGGGGGGGGGGGGGGGTGTGTATGTGTGTGGGTGTATGTGCATATCCCGTATGGCTTTTGAGTGTTTTTTTGTTTTTTTTTTTAATTTTTTTCTCTTTCTCTTATGGTTGTTGTTATTGTAGTTGCTTGTATTATTTATAGGCATATTTTATTTTAAAGTTGTTGAAAGAAATCATGTTAGCAAATTAATGTTGGTGAAATGTTTGTTGTTGTTTTATTTGTTTGTTTGCTTTTTCCCCTTTTCTTTCTTTTGTTGGCTTTATTGTTTGCTAGGGATTTTCTGCTTTGTTTTTTGTTGGTTTTTTGTTTTGTTTTGGATTTGATTTTTGCTATTGTTTTGATTTTTTTCTTTTCTTGTCTTCAGATAGATGGCTTGATGGAAAAAAGCAAATCGTTGCTTACTCAATGTACCATCTGGAAATAAAAATTTGATTGATTGATTGACACACACACACACACACTCACACACAGAGGAAATACATGCATATATAATTATGTAAGTAGACACAATGCCCCTGCCCCAACAAAATATGCTTGCCACAGTTTTCAGGTGTGTCTTTTAATAGAACACTCTGAAACACTTGCAGGGGAGGGAACCAGAGTCAATCTGTCACATTCAATCAACAAATTACAAATATTGGTGCGTACAGGTTAAATGAATGATAAGTTGAATGATCAGGGAATGACTGTCAAAGTGATAGTTTTGCAGCTTCTCACTCATTCAATACAAAAGAATCAGTACTCATCTGAACGCAGATGGTGGTAGCATTTTTGTCATGGCTGCAGCAGTTGTTGAAAGAGGTGTAGAGGGTAGAGGTTGTAGGGACTGGTCCATGGTTTTTAGTAGAGCACCTTCTATTGGAGTGGTTTGTCTATTTTGATTTGTAGAACCAGATCACATCACCTGCCTTTTTTTTTTTTTTCAAAGCAAGACTCCATACTAAGTTCCAGCTTTTGATCAATTCAATGGATGAAATTTTTTGAATTCATATTGTGTTGTATATTCCAGTCTTTTTTGATGTGCACCTTATTGTGTCTGCATCTTATGTATATATATATTACTTATTAAAAGATACATTTTTGGGATCAAATATTTAGGAGTGTACCATATACTCAGAAGTGCATTTTAACCTGTAAAATATGGTTATTTCAACTTCAAGCAGAGATGATTGGTTGGATAGGAAAGGAAGTTGATTTGATTGATAATATTTCAGCTTCATTTTCAGATATTAGGAGTTCTAATGTCAGTGGTTTAAGTTTCAATCCTCCTTACTCCAAAAGGTACGAAAGGAAATAAATTTTGAATCTTGTGTGTGTGTGTGTTATAGTAGTAGTAGTGATGTTGATGGTCGTTGTGGTATTTTTCCCTAAGGCATTGCTCACTATAAAGTGTGCATTGGTACTTTTCTGAGGGAGGACTGGGGTAGGGGTGATGGGGTCAGGGGGGCGTGTGGGTGGGGGGGGGGGGGGGGGGGGGGGGGGGTCTTGGGGAAGGAGGTTATTGTGGTTTTTTTGTCATGTAGGTTTTAGTGTTTTGTATTGCAGAGAGATGTCACTGCTTCTTACTTCCCTCATGTTTTTTTTTAATATATGTTTGTTCACATAATTAACTTCTTCTAGTTCATCATTTTCTTCCATGTTAAAAAGAGGAGTCGAGACAATAAGCAGCTTTTTGGTTAAAAGTACCCCCCCAAAAAAAAATACACAAAAAAACGTGACAGAAAGAAGGTGGGGGGTATTTATTCAGTGTTTGAAAAAATCTAATAAATGGGTTGAAAATTGTGTTGTCAATCAAGTGTCACATTTGGTCAGATATTTGATGCATTTTCAATGGGGGCTGTCAAAAATGCACTTTTGTGACCACAGCAAGTATGGTCAAGTTTTCCTCTTTTTCTTTTTTTTGGGGGGAGGGTGGGGGCTGTAGAAAATTTCCTTTTTTGTTTTGGTTGAGTGAAATGATTTCACGCCTGATATGTATATGTGTGAAGACAAATCAAGTAAAAAATATTTCAATAAAGGGCAATTACAGAGTACAATTAAAGTGTGTGTGTTTGTGTGTGTGTGGGGTGTGTGTGTGTGTGTGTGTACCTTGTGCTGCATATTTTTCTTTTAAAAACACTTACAACTCTACTGACATGGTTTTGCTTCTCTTTTTTTTGGGGGGGGGGGGGGGGCTGCTTTTTAAAAATTGAGACACAAAAATAAGAAATTTGATTTCAATGTAATTTGATCTGGTAGGTGTATGTTTTATAACTCAGACATGATCCTCCTTCTCCATTTGGTCCGGTCTTTGCTGGCCCTGCTGACTTCATGGGTTCTCATGCCACAGGATTCGGTGATGTTGCCAGTGAGAGAAGCTGGTGGTCTGCCTCTTTTTCTTTTTGCTTTGGTCTTGCCTTGAAAGACAAAGTCTTCTTGAGGTCCACATCTTGGTTTTGTAGTGCATGGCCTACGTATCTTTAATTTCCTTTATTGATTAAGGTAAGAAGTTGTTTTTTTCTTCCCAGTTCATGTTGTATGCTTTCATTTTTTCATCTGTCCATCTGAGCAGCCTTCTTAAAAAAAACCTACACTTTGGAAAATGGAAACAAAGAGATTGACAATGGATTAGTGTGTACTGTGTGTTGTTTATAATGTGTTATATGTTGTGTTGCATATGTGTGTGTTGTGTGTTGGTGTGTGTTACAGAGAGTGCAGGGTTGGCGTACAATGAACATCTGTCTTCACAAAATTTATACAACTTTTTAAGATATTGTGGAGATTCATCTTGTAACAAAAAGCTGGGGAGAAAAAAATATATATGTGTATATATTGTGTATATATACACAACCATTTGAGAAACTGGTTTTCCAAAAAAACAAACTGGTGCAGTAGAGAATTGAAGTCTTTCTGGAAACAATGCAGGAGAATGGACCACGACAGCAGAAAAAAGACAAGAAGGAGGTGACAGGAAGAAAAGGAACATGTCAGAAATCCAAGCACAGGTTTTCCTGATGGTGGGGATGATGATATACCCCCTCCCTCCCCTCAGCATCCCTATGGGGTAAAAACTTGAGAAAGGAGGAAAAGGAAAAAAATCAACCCCAGAGTTTGATTCAATATAACACATATTTGTTTATTTATTCATGCATTTATTCAGAGTTGGGCATCCCCCCTTCCTTTTGAATTTTTTGTTTTATTGCAAATGCTTTGAATGAGCATTTTTACCATTCATAAAAACAACTATTACTTCAAAATGGAGTTAACTTGTTTTTGCTATCAACAAATAAAAAAATAATTAAATTATAAAAGCAACTATCAGTTCAAATTGGAGGTGACTTGTTTTTGCTACCTACAATTTTCTTTTCAAATTATTCTAAATAAAAAACCAACAACTATCAATTCAACTTAGAGCTGACTAGTTTTCGCTATCTACATTTGTTTTCTTCAAATTATTCTAATTATAAAAACTACTATCAATTCAAATTGGAGTTGACTTGTTTTTGCTATCTACACATTTTCTTTCCAAATTATTCTAATTATGAAAACAACTATGATTTCAACATGGCGTTGATTTCTTTTTTGCTATCTACACTCATCCCATTATACTTAATTTCATATTTCAGCAAGCAGTTTAGTCAGGTTTTATCACACATTGAGGCCAAAACATCACAGACAATTTTTTATAATCTTTCACATACATTTGTGCCCATATGGAATAGGACCAGAGTCACGTCTGCACATATGGTGTATAGTCCATATGGAATAGGACCAGTCACATCTGTCCACATGGTGTATAGCCCATATGGAATAGGACCACAGTCACGTCTGCCCACGTAGAATAGGACCACAGTCACATCTGCCCACATGGTGTATAGCCCATATGGAATAGGACCACAGTCACATCTGCCCACATGGAATAGGACCAGTCACGTCTGTCCAGATGGTGTAGACCATATGGAATAGGACCACCCAGTCACATCACCCAATCCAATCCAATGATGTTGCTTAGAGCCCTGCCGACCGCACAGGCCATATCGGGGCTGTCACCTCGTCACATTTTAAAACTCGTATCCGACACCCACCCGACACCCACGAGGTCTGACAACTGACGAACACAGCTCACGACACATTGTCAGACAGGTAACAGGTCACACCTATCTGATGAGTGAGGGGCGAAGGTCACTGGAGGTGAGGGGTCAGGGGTCACTGGAGAGCGAGGACGTCCTTGAGGTAGCTGCTGCAGGTGTCGTTGCGGAGCAGGTCCCTGGTGACGTCCTGCAGGCCCAGTTCCTGGGCCACCTGGTACTGCAGCCACACCTCGGGACACAGCTTCAGCAGCTTCTTCACCTGCCCCACACAGCTGGTCAGCTTGCCCGGGTTGTGACGTAGCCTGCAACAACACAACAACAATAATAATAGTAGTAGGCACCCATCAGTCTCGTAGCCTGCAACAACACACAACAATAATAATAGTAGTAGGCACCCATCAGTCTCGTAGCCTGCAACAACACACAACAATAATAATAGTAGTAGGCACCCATCAGTCTCGTAGCCTGCAACAAACACACAACAACACACAGCTGGTCAGCTTGCCCGGGCTGTGACGTAGCCTGCAACAACACAACAACACTGTATTCTTTTTTTTTTTTTTTTTTTTTTTTAATAATTTTTTTTTTATTTAATCTTATTTTTAACACTGTATTCTCGCTGTCTGCCAAAATAAGAATCAGGAATTGACACAGTATTTTTTATTCAAGTCTGCAACAACAACAACAACAACACTGCATAATCTGTGAATTTTGTAAATGAAAATGTTCACATTCTGCCAGATTTTCACGCGCTGTGTCACATGAGCTCACTGGCTTTCTTAACCCTTTCGATGCTATCATATTTTGCTGACACATGCTGGACAAAACAGAGAGAGCATTGAATCATGACGAACAGCGATCATCAACTGAGCACTGCTGGCAACGGTTTCAACAGCGCAGTGAAGAGGTTAACCCTCCCCTTTTTTCAAATACCAAAGCTTCGCTGACCCCCATTCTGATGATACTGTGCACAGCTGCACAAGTGCAAGATGTCAATGATTAACACAGCTACTGGACCAAAACAAAAATCTCTTACAGGAACTGCAACAGACCACTATGCGCCGGTGGGACAGATGACATTTACAAAACTGCATACACACGGGACTGGATGTAAAAAAGCATATGATTGCTTATTCCATTATCCTCAATATAAAAGAATAAATAAATAAAAGGTATTTTTGGTCCGAAACAAGCGCTAGGCAGACCTGCTACTACCATTCACACAGAGACTTACTTGTAAAGGGTGTTCTCGATGAGGGAGGGGGTGAGTTTGACGTAGGTCCTGAAGTCCTGCAGGTATCGCATGTCGGCCGACATCAGGACATGGTTGTACAGGCTGTCTGACCAGTCCACTGCTCGGCCGTATGCTTCCGTCACCACATAGGCCTGATTGACACAACACAAGGGTGATTTTGATTTGTGTGCTCTACAAGATTCAGCGCTATATAAATCCTACATATTATATTATTATTTTCACATTCCCCCCCCCCCCCCCCCCCCACATTTTTTACTTTTTTTTTAACCTGTAGCCAGCACATACATGCTAGTCTATCAAATAACCATAGCAAAACAAAGATATCTTGGGCTATAAGTGAATACTGAAATACGCACTACATGAAAAACAAAGCAAAGCAACCACTGGTTTTACAGTCAAAATAGGGAATAATTACAGAGGATGAGCTTAAGGGAGAGGTATGACCCCTTCCCCTACTTAAAAGCAGGGGTCAGGGGCCACATCCCCCTGAAGTTGAAGCCCTTTTTTAAAATGTAGACAAACTTTCTCAGGATATGAAAACCTATCATGTGAAAATATACGAAAACTTATCATGTGACAATAAATAAAATCACTACACTGTCTAAAATCCCTCTCCCCCTCCACTTTACAAATTACAAGCATCAAAACCTTGCATCTCCAATATTTTGGGTAGCAAACTGACTGCAGAAATCTACCAACTTGGCAATCTCCATCATGAAACGAATATTCTTTCAATTTGGGGGAAGAGGGGGGGGAAGGGCCTGTGTCTTTATCATTATACGGGAGGATTAATGATAATTAAACACGGCCTCTGTCAAACCGTTCTCACCTCTAAAAATTTGGGATGTGCTGCCACAAAAGCCTTGACCTCTTCATGGGTCAGGTTGATGACCTTGACCCCTGACCCCAACAGGTGCAGCTGAAGGTTGACCAGGCGTGCCCAGCGCAGACATTTCTGGGCGTTCAGGTAACACTTGTCCTACACAGCACAGCACAGCACAGCCACACACACTATCATTCATGCTCTCCATCATTTATTTAGTATCAAAGAAAAAAGAAATGGACACCTATTTGAAAAAGATGGCTAACATACAAAATTCCCAGAAATTGAATTTTGAAAAAAAATGATCTTGCACTCACACACCACACAACCTAAGAACAGGAAAACATACCTTGACCTAACCCCCCCCCCCCCCAGGGAAAAAAAGCACCACTGCACACTTTACTACAGTGAACATTATGGAAAAACACCATCACCCTCACTATTACTACTTCAACAACAACACAGACACAAACACACGAGAGAGAGAGAGACAGAGACAGAGACAGAGAGACAAAGAGAGAGAGCAGTTTATTGTGGTTAGCTTTAAAGCCCATTCACAAAAGGACAGTGGGGAAGGGGACTGGGGGGCACAAAACATATCCAACTGACATCAGCATTAACTAAGAAAGAGAATGGGCATCAACATTTAGGAAAGGAGTGCTGCATACCCTATTTCTGGCATAAACACGACACGAGGACAGAGGGTAGTAAACTCACTTTGGCGTAACTCTCTGCAGCGTCCCCGAAATACTGGATGCATTTCTTCAGCGTGTCCTGAATCTCTCGGCTGCTGTCTGAAAACAGAAAACACAGGGAGACTCTGATAGCCACTGTCAATTTTCATTGACTCCACACACACACACACATTCTCCCTCTCTCACACACACACACAAACTACACACTATCTCTCTTTCTCTCTCTCATACACACACACACACTCTCTCTCTCCACACACACACTCTCTCTCTCTCACACACACGCACACACTCTCTCTCTCACCCCCCCCCCCCCCCCCCCCCCCCCCCCACCACACACACACACATACTATGTACACTCCCACCCTACCCAAGGTCTTGTCTTTCAGCAAGGCCAGGTGGCGATGTCCCGAGTCGTCCAACATGTCAGCAATTTCCCGATACATGGAGAAGTTGAGGGCAACCATAGAGTAGGTGTCCTTGTCATCGCTATGGAAACGCTTCAGGTAATCCAAGATGGCCGTCTTCAGCTTGTCCTCCTGGTGCCAGCCACAACAACAACAACAAATACACAGTGTGAAGAAATCAACATCACTGATGGGGCTTACACTCTTCTGTCTGTGTGTGTATATGTGTGTGTGTGTGTGTGTGTGTGTGTGTGTGTGTGTGTGTGTGTGTGTGTGTGTGTGTGTGTGTGTGTGTGTTTACATGTTTTGTGTGTGTGTGTGTGTGTGTGTGTGTGGTGTTTACATGTTTGTGTGTGTGTGTGTGTTTATGTGGTGTGTGTGTGTGTGTGTGTGTGTGTGTGTGTGTGTGTGTGTGTGTGTGTGTGTGTGTGTGTTTGTGTGTACATGTGTGTTTGTGCTTGTGTGTAAGTGTGTGTGTAAGTGTGTGGTGTGTGCATGTGTGTGTGTGTGTGTGTGTGGGTGAGAGAGAGAGAAGAGAGAGAGAGAGAGAGAGAGAGAGAGAGAGAAGAGAGAGAGAGAGAGAGATAGAGAGAGAGAGAGTGTATGTGTTAGTGTGTAATACCACAAAAAATCCAGTTATCACAGTAAGGCATGAGTTACCTCACTTTGCCACTAGTCTGACCTCGTCAACAGCATACCATCTTGTGCACACGTTAAATCCTGTTCCACTTTTCATAAGAGTAGGCCATTGTGTGCCGGTGGGACAGATGACAAGATTTACAAAAAACTGCATACACACACGACTAGACTTAAAAAAAGCACACGAGTGCTTATTCCATTATCCTCGATATAAAAGAATAAATAAATAAATAAAAATATAAAAGAATAAATAAATAAAAACATAAAAGAATAAATGAATAAATAAATAAACAAAAATAAAACAGCACACTGACCTTGTCGATGCCTTTACGGAGCAGCATCTCAAACTGGTGATGTTGCTGCAGGTAGTCAAAGATGTAGGTCATCTCACTGTACCGCCCTATGCCTGTTAGCAGCCGCATCTGTACACAGTATTATCATCATCATTGTCATTATCATCATCATCATTGTCGTTATCATCATCATTATCACTGTCGTTATCATACTACAGGTAGTCAAAGATGTAGGTCATCTCACTGTACCGCCCTATGCCTGTCAGCAGCCGCATCTGTACACAATATAATCATTATCATTGTCATTGTCATCATCATTGTCATTATCATTGTCATACTACAGGTAGTCAAAGATGTAGGTCATCTCACTGTACCGCCCTATGCCTGTTAGCAGCCGCATCTGTACACAGTATTATCATCATTATCATTGTCATTATCATCATCATTATCATCATCATTGTCATTATCATTGTCATTATCATATTACAGGTAGTCAAAGATGTAGGTCATCTCACTGTACCGCCCTATGCCTGTCAGTAGCCGCATCTGTACACAGTATTATCATCATTATCATTGTCATTATCATCATCATATCATCATCATGTCATATCATTGTCATATATTACGTTCAAGAGTATCATTCACTGTACCTATGCTTAGTACCGCTCTACACATTCCATTTCATGTCATATCTCATATCTCATCTGCGTCATGTCTATCATACTAAGAGTAAGTGTAGGTCATCTCACTGTACCGCCCTATGCCTGTTAGCAGCTGCATCTGTACACAGTATTATCATCATTATCATTGTCATTATCATCATCATTATCATCATCATTATCATTGTCATTATCATACTACAGGTAGTCAAAGATGTAGGTCATCTCACTGTACCGCCCTATGCCTGTCAGCAGCCGCATCTGTACACAGTATCATCATTATCATTATCATTGTCATTATCATTGTCATTATCATACTACAAGTAGTTGAAGATGACTTACCATGAGGTGATACTGACTGGCAGAGGCCAGACCCTGGGCACAGACCCTGGCCGCTCTGAGGACGTTGGAGATGCCCTCCATGTTGCAGGCTGCTGTGTGGCACTCGTGAGCCATGATCAGCAGCTCTGTCTCCATCGACAGCACTGTGGTCAACACACAGTCACACATATTATTGTTATGAGGGGACGGGATAGCCTAGTGATCAGAACATTGCGCTCACAATTTGACAACCTGAGTTCAATTCCCGTTCGAGGGGATTTTTCCTCTGGAATTAACATAAGTGCTGATTCCGCTCCCACCAAAAAGTCTTTCGGATGAGACAATAAACTGAGGCCCTGTGTGCGAATGCACGCAGAACATCTTGCTCACACGTTAAACCCTTTTCTGCTTTTTGTAAGAGTAGGCCATCGTGTGCTGTTGGGAACAGATGACAATACTGACAAAACTGCATATACACAGGGACTGGATGTAAAAAAAGCATATGAGTGTTTATTCCATTATCCTTGATATAACAGAATAAATAAATAAAGAAAGAAGTGAATAAATAAATAAATAAAATAAATGATGATGTCTGTTGATATCACATGAGCCATGATCAGCAGTTCTGTCTCCAATGACAGCACATACATATATTCTTATTGCAGTTATTATGGTGACATCTGCTGATATTATCACACATACTCATGGGCTCTGTCTCCATCAACGTCTTTGTTGTCAACACCCACATATTATTATTATTATGATGATGTCTGTTGATATTATCTCACACACACACATGGGCCACGAACATGAAAGTACTGAATAATACTGACACACCACCCACAGCAAATAATGATGATGTATTCATACACATATGTACCAACATACATATAGGCATGAAATACTTACACACACACACACACACACACACACACACACACACACACACACACACACACACACACACACACACACACACACACACATACACACCTGCTCATCGAGATAAATGGCCAAGACGTTGACAGCAACTACAAAATTTGATATCCACAGAACACAGACAAGCAGTCCCTTTTCACAGCCACAGACAACAGTACAAACCAACCAATCAACCAACCAATAACTACAGTAGACAATGCCTAAACACAGCCATATTAAACACACACACACACACAACACACACACACACACAAACACAAGCACCCACCTTCCTGTGAGGGCTGTGGAGCAGCCTGATCAGCCAGAGCAGCCAAAGCCTGTATGTAGCAGACAGTGGCCCAACATGGCCATGACAACAACACACAAAACAACACACTAACAACAAACACGAACAAACAGCCCACCTTCCTGTGAGGGCTGTGGGGCAGCCTGATCAGCCAGAGCGGCCAGGGCCTGCAGCAGACAGTGGCCCAACACGGCAGGATCTCCACACAGCCCCACCAGCTGACTAAACACCTGACCCCCTTCCGTGGGGCGGAAGATCAGCTCTCCACTTCCGCTCCTTCCGTCGCTTCCTCCGTCTGTTAAAGGGAGAGAGGAGAGAAAGATATCACAGGTTCACGTTTGGTGAGGTTGAGTTAAAAAAAAAAAATCCATGTGTGTGTGTGTGTGTGTGTGTTTTGTGTGTGTGTGTGTGTGTGTGTGTGTGTGTGTGAGTGTGTTTGTGTTGTGTGTGTGTGTGTGTGTGTGTGTTGTGTTGTGTGTGTGTGTGTGTGTGTGTGTGTGTGTGTGTGTGTGTGTGTGTGTGTGTGTGTTGTGCGTGTGTGTGTGTGTTATGTGTTGTGGTGTGATTTTAAAAACCCTCAGGAATGGTAGTCTGACATTGCAGTCTCTTAGATTCCCATTGAAATACGGCACAATATTCTCCCTACTATCCCCCCCCTCTCTCTCTCTTTCTTTTCGCATTTATTGGTATCCATGTTTGTGTGTGTTTATTTGTATCAATTGCTTTGTTTTTCTTGGATTTTTTTTTTCTTTTGAGGGCTGGATGAAAAAAAGTCTTGTAACTTAACCTATTACCCTCGTAAAATAAAGTTGCGTTTGCATCTCTCTCTCTCTCTCTCTCTGTGTCTCTCTGTCTCTCTCTCCACACTACTCACCAAAGCCCTCCTTGCCCCCCAGGTAGATGCGCAGACTTTTGACGATTTCATCCACAAGGAAGGCAGCCACCTGAAACATCACAGAGACCAGGGAGGCAGGTTACGACTGTGCAGTGTATCTTGCGTATACAATAAAGCAAATAAGTAAAAAAAATTATTTAAAAAAAAACAACCCAAAACAACAAAACAAAATGAAAAAAATGGACATAAAGACACACAGATGGAAGTCAGACAAACAATGTGGATTGATGAATGAATACAGGAGGGATTAAACAACTGTCTGATGAGTTGACAGTCAGACAGATAACCCAAAAAACAGACATACCAAGAGGCAAACCAAGTGATAGACAAACCAACAGACAGACAGACCAAGAGACAGACAGACCAAGAGACAGACCAAGCGATGGACAGACCAACAGACAGACAGACCAACAGACAGATGGACAAAGAGACAGACAGACCAAGAGAGACCAAGAGACAGACCGACCAAGAGACAGACAGACCAAGAGACAGACCGACCAAGAGACAGACAGACCAAGAGACAGACAGACCAAGAGACAGACAGACCAAGAGACAGACAGACCAAGAGACAGACCAAGAGACAGACCGACCAAGAGACAGACAGACCAAGAGACAGACAGACCAAGAGACAGACAGACCAAGAGACAGACAGACCAAGAGACAGACCAAGAGACAGACCAAGAGACAGACAGACCAAGAGACAGACAAGACCAACAGACAGCCAAACAGCCAGACAGACCAAACGACAGGCAGACGGACCAAGAGACAGACAGACCAAGAGACTGACCAAGCAATAGACAGACCAACAGACAGACAGACCAACAGACAGACAGACCAACAGACAGACAGATGGACAAAAAGACAGACGGACCAAGCGATAGACCAACAGACAGACAAACCAAGAGACAGACAGACCAAGAGACAAACCAACAGACAGACCAAGAGGCAGACAAACCAACAGACAGACCAACAGACAGACAGACAGATCAACAGACAGACAGACAGAGAGACAGAGGGACCTCAGCATCGGAGAGAGTGGAGGTGGAGAGGAACTCAGCAGCCAGTGTGTAGCGGTGGGGGAACTCTGTCTTCAGCAGCTCTCTCAGAATGCTGAACTCCTCCGCCAGCACCACCTCCTCGTAACTCCGTCCAATCAGCTGTCACCACACAGGGCATTAGGATTATTAATTAATTATTATTTATTTTCTTCAGGACCAATCAGCTGTCACCACACATGGCATTAGGATTATCAGGTATGTTTGTGCTTTACTGTGGCTGGGTACGTTTCCATTACACATGTGTGCACCTGCGTGTGTTAGAACGTGTCTATACTGAGGTCATCGCAAAGGGTGTGTCACACAAATCAGCACACCAATCACACAGGCAAAACCAGCAAACCATTCACCCAATCTTTTAGCACACCACTGACACATGCAATCTTTCAAAACACTACTCACACAGGCCAAACTCAACACACCAGTACTCACACAGGCCAAACTCAGCACACCACTACTCACACAGGCAAAACTCGGTACACCAGTACTCACACAGGCCAAACTCAGCACACCCCTACTCACACAGGCAAAACTCAGCACACCCCTACTCACACAGGCAAAACTCAGCAACCCCTACTCACACAGGCAAAACTCAGCACACCCCTACTCACACAGGCCAAACTCGGTACACCAGTACTCACACAGGCAAAACTCAGCACACCAGTACTCACACAGGCAAAACTCAGCACACCAGTACTCACACAGGCAAAACTCAGCACACCCCTACTCACACAGGCCAAACTCAGCACACCAGTACTCACACAGGCCAAACTCAGCACACCAGTACTCACACAGGCCAAACTCAGCACACCAGTACTCACACAGGCAAAACTCAGCACACCAGAACTCACACAGGCAAAACTCCGCACACCAGTACTCACACAGGCAAAACTCAGCACACCCGTACTCACACAGGCAAAACTCAGCACACCACTACTCACACAGGCCAAACTCGGTACACCAGTACTCACACAGGCCAAACTCGGTACACCAGTACTCACACAGGCCAAACTCGGCACACCAGTACTCACACAGGCAGAACTCAACACACCACTACTCACACAGGCCAAACTCAGCACACCAGTACTCACACAGGCAATCTTTCAAACCAGTACTCACACAGGCAGAACTCAACACACCACTACTCACACAGGCAAAACTCAGCACACCACTACTCACACAGGCAAAACTCAGCACACCACTACTCACACAGGCAAAACTCAGCACACCCCTACTCACACAGGCAAAACTCAGCACACCAGTACTCACACAGGCCAAACTCGGTACACCAGTACTCACACAGGCCAAACTCAGCACACCAGTACTCACACAGGCCAAACTCAGCACACCAGTACTCACACAGGCCAACTCAGCACACCAGTACTCACACAGGCAATCTTGTAGACGGAGATGATGCGCAGACAACAGGGCTGACTCTTGTGGCAGCGGCTCAGCAGCTGTTCCAGGGTGAAGATTATCTCCTCCTGCCCTGGGGGCAGAAACCCCCAGTTGGGGGCAGCACTGGCCAGACTGACGGCTGAAAATGTACGTCATCTCAGAGTGAGTGTGCGCATGTGTGTGTGTGTTTTTTAATCTATTTATTTTTATTTAATTTATTTATTTGTGTGTGTGTGTTTTTTTAATCTATTTATTTTTATTTAATTTATTTATTTGTTTATTAATTTTTTTTCTTTTATGTCAAGGATAATGGAATAAGCACTAATGCGCTTTTTTTCATCCAGTCCCCATGTGTATGCAGTTTTGTAAATCTTGTCATCTTGTGTGTGTGTGTGTGTGTGTGTGTGTGTGTGTGTGTGTGTGTGTGTGTGTGTGTGTGTGTGTGTGTGTGTGTGTGTGTTTGAGAGAGAGAGAGAGAGAGAGAGAGAGAGAGAGAGAGAGAGAGAGAGAGAGAGAGAGAGAGAGAGAGAGAGAGAGAGAGAGATAGTTTAGATTTCAGACTTTTACTGCACATAGGCATTAGGCCACATTACAAAAGAATGATGGGCTTTGAGTGTGAGCATATGACATAAGTAGTAAAAACATATTACTATCAATATATATGAATATGAAATAATGTATCAGCAATACACCTTAGCATGTACCTACACTGGTCTTTGGCTTTTGGCCACAGAGAGAGAGAGAGAGAGAGAGAGAGAGAGAGAGAGAGAGAGAGAGAGAGAGAGAGAGAGAGAGAGAGAGAGAGAGAGAGAGAGAGAGCATGCGTGCGTGCGTGCATGTGTGCGTGCTGCAAACTGCACTACTCACAACTGGCGGACTGAGTGAAGGAGACCACAGAGCTCAGACTGCGACGTCGTTCAACGGTCGTCAGGAGCAGACGACTGGCTGCATCCATGGTGGCCACAGTGATCTCCCCTGTACTCAGCCCAATGCAAGTCTGTGCAGACACGACAAAAAAAAATGTCGATTTTTTAAAAAATGACAGCACTAATTTTTGTGTCATCATTTATACTGATAATAAAGAACAAGTTCTGTCATATGGTTCAAGATGGGTTATTTCTATTTTCTGTCATGGCCAGGTCACAGCACACAATATAACACACAATATAAAACATAATACACAATATAACAGGGTTCGCGCTAGGATTTTTTAAAACCGGTACTGCGAGTTGCCATTTCAGAGACATCTTGACCAACTCCCCCAAAATCGGTCCCCAGAAAATAAAATCCGGTACGTAGTGTGAACAAAACGAAACTAATCAGTGAGGGGGTGGGGGAGGGGGGGGATTGTTGGGCAGCAAAACTAAATCTAAATTGAACGCGAATCTCTCAGACTTTGACTGCCGTGCTGCTTGCTGCCACTCGCTTCTTGGGCATGAAGCCACGAAGGAAATAGGATTTTTTTTCTAGCGCCTGTGCCACTGTCCGTGTCAGTCTGTTGTTTTGCATGGCATCATTCGTGTGACTTATATTCTTCTTTCTTGTTTCTATGCTTAGCGCTCATCTAGATCTTTGTTCATTTTAGATTTGGTTTTCGACTCTTCTCTCTGAAAGCAACGCGCAAATTCATAGTCATAGACCCTCGCTTTTCGCTTTTCGTAAGAGCAAGCCGTCGTGGGAACGGATTACATTTACAAAACTGCATACACACGGGGACTGGATGTGAAAAAGCACAGGAGTGCTTATTCCATTATCCTCGATATAAAAGATTAAAAGAATACAGAATAAATAAATCTAGGCCCCATTTACTCGATGTGAATGGAAGTTGCTGTCATGCCGAGAAGAGCGCGAAGCTCTATTCTTTCACAGTAAAGCTTGCTGTTCTGCGTGCTAGGCTAATAATGAGGCTGGCGCTAAAGATGGTCGTCGAAAGGGGTGGGAAGAGGTAGGTGCGGTAAGTACAGTACAGGCGCATGACAGACTGTCAGAAAACGTCACTTCAGACTTTTTTTTTTTGAGACGGAAATCTAATCGGTCACAGGCAAATAGAACCGGTTCGCGGTACCGGCTGCTTCGAAAATTTTCGGTATTCCCTGTTTACATCGGTAAAATACCGACAATTACCGGTTATCGCGAACCCTGTATAATATCACATAATGTGCTAAAACACTACACACCAGAACAATAGTGAGGTCGTCACAGTGGACCCCCAGCAGTGTGGCCAGGTCTTTACACACAATATAACATAACATCACATAACGTAACAGTACACACCAGAACAATAGTGAGGTCCTCACAGTGGGCCCCAGCAGTGTGGCCAGGTCATAACACACATTATAATATCACACAATATAATAAAACACACCAGAACAATAGTGAGGTCATCACAGTGAGGCCTCAGCAGTGTGGCCAGGTCTTTACACACAATATAACATAACATCACATAACGTAACAGTACACACCAGAACAATAGTGAGGTCCTCACAGTGGGCCCCCAGCAGTGTGGCCAGGTCTTTACAACACAATATAACATAACATCACATAACGTAACAGTACACACCAGGACAATAGTGAGGTCCTCACAGTGGGCCCCCAGCAGTGTGGCCAGGTCACAACACTGACTGACGTGACCCTCAGCCAACAGGTCCCCCATCATCCTCTCCAGTTCCATCGCCTCCTGAAACACCACATTATCATCACATCACTGCCACATCACTAACACATCCACACATCACTGCCACATTATTCCCTCACAGAGTCATTGACACATCACTGCTACTGTCTATAGTCTCATCGGAACATGGGGTATAGAATGACCAGCACCAAGTGACCTCAGGTCTATTGGGGTTTTTTGTGGGTTTTTTTCATCCCTCCAATAGAGCTCTGAGGTTCACCAATGGTGAGAATTTGCACAGGCAACTGTTTTTGCCCACCACAAAGGCAGCCACATTCCGATTTCAGGGATGCCTATGAGATACAGGTGGGTACAGGGAGAGCAGTCTGACCTCAGAGTTCAGTTCGTTGTCAGGGTGGACGTGGGGTTTGGGCAGGTGTGCTGTGTGCAGCAGTTCCTGACGACTGGACGACATTTTGCTGATGCTGTCTGTGTCCTCTGTGTCACTGAAGATGTCCCCCTCCTCACTCTGTAACAACCCATTTCATTGGTCACCGGAAAATGATTTGTTAACAAAAGTTTCATTGGACACATACAAACATTTCATTGGTCACTGGAAAAACACATTCCATTGGTCACAGATCAAATTTTCAAATCTTTCATTTCCAGTGCAAAAAAAAGAAGCAAAGTTGAGGAATCTTATAAGTTATTAACTAACTTTTTTTTTGGAGAAAACATTAATGTGACCGCTTATCTTGATTAAAACAGAGTGAAATTTGGGGAAGGGGGGGGGGGAGAAAAGGGGAAGTAGACTGACCACCCTCTCCCTCCAAAACCAAAGCAACTTGCTTTCAACATCCAGAAACAGTCACCATATGACCTTGACCTTGACCTTGACCCTGCTCTGTGTGTGTGTGTGTGTGTGTGTGTGTGTGTGTGTGTGTGTGTGTGTGTGTGTGTGTGTGTGTGTGTTCTCTGTCTTTCTGTGTGTCTCTCTCTCCCTCTCTCTCTCTCTGTCTTTCTGTCTGTCTGTGCGTCTCTCTCTGTCTCTCTCTCTGTCTCTGTCTCTCTTTCTCAGCTCACCTGGTGGTGTTGTGTCCCCTGTTGTTGGGCCACGCGGTCCTGAACAGTGTATCTCCACATGGCTGTGAAGATTCGATCCCTCAGCCCCCGTAATTCAGTGGCAGTCCTCTCTCTGCCCATCTGGCTCTCCACATGTGTCAGCGACAGTCGGTACAGCGACGATTTCTCTCGAAGGATTTCTCTCTCCTCTGCTTCTTTCTGAAAAATCATCACCGTCATTACTATCATGAATATTAGCACCAACACTATCATTACTATTATCAATATTATCACCATGACTATAATTACTATCATCAATATTAATCACCATCACTATCATTACTGTTATCAATATTATCACCATGACTATCATAACTATCATCAATATTATCACCATGACTATCATAACTGTCATCAATATTATCACCATCACTATCATTACTGTCATCAATATTATCACCATCACTATCATCAATATTATCACCATCACATCTTTACTATCATCAATATTATCACCATCACTATCATTACTGTCATCAATATTATCACCATCACTATTATCAATATTATCACCCCACTATCATCAATATTATCACCATCACTGTCATCAATATTATCACCATCCTTATCATTACTATCATCAATATTATCACCATCATCACTGTCTTCCCACATGTGTCAGTGACAGTGACAACTCTCATAGGCTTTCTCTCTCCTCTCTGCCTCTTTCTGAAAATCGTCACCCCATCATCATCAACATTATTACCATCATTATTATCAATATCATCACCATCGTTGTCATCTACATGCATCAGTGACAGTGTGACCAGCTATAACTCTCACAGGCTTTCTCTTTCCGCTGCCTTTTAGTAACTCTAATTTTACCATTATTTCTTTTTCTTTTCAACTCGCTTTGTCCCTGCTATTGCTCCCCTGTCTAAACTGGCCTAGTCCTTGTGAAATTTAGCTTCAAAAGCTGTACAATCAATCTTGCAAACCCCTCCCCACCCACCTTCCCCAAAATTAAAAATTTCTCTTGATTAAAGAAGAATACAAAATGTCAGAAATCCCAGACACCCAGACTTTAGTACTGTAGGTTGTCACCCCTGACAGCACCCAGAGTTGTGTCCCCTACCTGGAAGAAGTCGGCCACCACTGCAGCAGGAAGTTGAAATCTCTCACAGGTGGCAGCACACTGTTGCCAATAGCGACGGCGAATCACTGCTGACTTCCACACGCCCGACGTCTGCAGCTGTTCTTTCTCACTGGATAACTGCACATAATTACACCATTTTAATACGAATATATACTATACTATACTATACTATACTATACTATTACTATATACTATACTATACTATACTATACTATACCGTACTATACTACACTACACTACACTTGACCTGTGCCTGCTGGAACTGATGTTGAAGCTTGGCCAGCACTTCTTTGTGAGACTCCTGCTTCTTCTCCAAGTCTTTGATGCTGCCGTCATACCGCTTCTCACTCAGTCCCATGTCCCAAAGGACGTAGGGGGGACATGAGAGAAGACGCAACAGAGATCTTTTTCCATGCTTCACGATCCTGTGTGGCTAGTAGGAGGTGTTGCAGGGGTTGGGCGGTCCAGTCTTTGATGTTGTCAACCCATGATTTCTTTTGGCGGCCTCTTCTTCTCTTGCCCTCGACTGTTCCTTGCAGGATGGTTTTTGCTAGGGTGTTGTGTCTTGTGGTGTGACCAAACCACATCAGCTTTCTCCTCTTTATGGTGGAGAGCAAAGGCTCTTGGGGGCCCACACGCTTTTTGATTTCTTCTTTCACATAGTTATTGGTCTTGTGTTCTTTGTATGATATTTTGAGGAGTCTTCTGTGGCACTTGTCCTCGAATGCTTGGATTCTCCTCTCTAACTCTGCTGTCAGAGTCCATGATTCACAGCCATATAGGAGGATAGATATCACGAGGGATTTGTAAAGGTGGTATTTGGTGCAGAAGCTGATGTTGTTGCTTCTGATGATCTTCTCGAGTCTGACTAGAGCAGATGTTGCTGTTGCAATGCGAGCTTTCACTTCATTGTTTGATGTGCCATCTTTTGTTAGGATGGAGCCTAAGTATTTGAATTGGCTCACCTCTTCTAGTGTTTCTCCATTCATCTTTATTTCCGTGGTGTCATTACTCGCACTGTTGACCATGATCTTTGATTTCTCTGTACTGACCTCCATGCCGTATGCGCTCGCTCGATCTGTTAAATTGTCTGTGAGGATTTGCAGTTCTTGTTTGCTGCTGCCCATGAGGTCAATGTCATCTGCAAATCTGAGGTTGCAAAGGGGTCTTCCACCAATGGAGATGGAAGTGTGGTGGTTTTGCAGTGTCTCTGTCATGATGTTTTCGAGGAAGAGGTTGAAGAGTACAGGTGAGAGAAGGCAGCCCTGGCGAACCCCAACCGTGGTCTTGAAGAACTCGCCCACGTGATTATTCATAAAAACTGCACTTTCTGCGTTCTCGTACAGAGCTTTGATGACTTCAATTAGACAGCTGTCAATGTTGAAGTGCCTGAGTACTTGCCAGAGGCCGTCATGCCATACCCTGTCAAAGGCCTTTTTGAAGTCTATGAAATTGTGGTACAAGTCTTTTTGGTGTTGGAGATGCTTCTCTATCAGAATTCTCAGATTGAAAATTTGTTCCATTGTGCTGCGTTTTGGTCTAAAGCCCGCTTGTTCTTCTGCCAGGAGTTTTTCCGCTTGGTTTTTCAGTCTGTTGAGGACTACCTGCAGCATGATCTTGCTAGGATGACTTATGAGACTGATGGTTCTGTAGTTCTGGCATTGTTTGAGGTTTCCTTTCTTTGGCAGGGGTATTACAAGAGACTGTGTCCATTCTTTTGGCCATTCTTTGGTGTCGTGGATCTTCTGACAAAGTTCTGTGAATCGCCTTGCTGTTTCATTCCCTCCATTTTTTATGAGTTCAGCTGGGATGTTATCGATTCCAGGGGACTTCCCCTTCTTCAATTGTCTAATAGCTGCATCTACTTCACACCTTAGTATTGGTGGGTCTTTATCTTGTGTTCAGGGGGTTTGTCAGAAACTATGTTGGTATCTGGGCGTAGTGGGTAGTTGTACAATCCCTCACAGTATTCTGTCCAGCGTTGGAGGATGGCATTGTTTTCCGTTAAAGATTTCCTTCTTTGTCTTCAATAACAGAGGCTTTAGGCTGTGTGGTTTTCGTTAGTGCTTTCAAAGTGTCGTAAGCTGTTTTGCTGTTTCCCTTGGTCATTCCAGCTTCGATGTTGTTGCATTGTTCTTCTATCCACGCTTCTTTGGCTTCTCTCATCTTTTTTCTCACTTCTCTGTGGCTATCCATGTACTTCTTGTAAGCTTCTTGACTTGTGAACTTTTGTTTTTTAAGTTCTCTTCTTTTGTCGCAGAGGTCAAGAACCTCATTTGTCACCCAAGGTTGTTTCTTTGTTCTGCTTCTTCCTAATGTTTCTTCTGCTGCTGTCGTTAGCACTTCTTTGATGTTGTTGGGGGTGTAGGGGGTGCTTAAGTAGAGGTGGTACCTTTGTAAACCTGGCAGTAGCATCCTTCGGGATGGACGGGAGCACTGGTCCTCACTTGGCACTCAACTCTCACTTCTGGGTCCGGGTCCTTAACCCACCCACACCCCGGTAACCGCTTCTACTGGCGGGCGAAACGTTGTGAGGGGCTGGTGCATTCTTACCCACCAGTAGGAGTCTTGGAGAGGAGATGGGCGCCACCAAGCTTCCTCAAGCCCACTGCAAGGACATGATGAGTAAAACAAAACAGAAAGACATGCCGGATCGGTCGAGGCCCGGATCAACAACGACCGCGCCACCCACTGCAAGTCTCCAGGGTGGGAGTGACAAGTGTGCTACTGGGGCAGAACAAACCCTAAAGCTTCCAGATAAAGGGACAACCATTGGTACATGGAATGTAAGAACTCTGTACCAAACAGGAAGAGTACAGGAACTTACACATGAATTACAGAGGTATAAATGGGACATAGTAGGGCTTGCGGAAGTCAGATGGATTGGCTTTGGAGAAACAACCACACAAGACGGCCACAAAATATGGTACAGCGGAGAAGAAAAACTACATCAACATGGAGTAGGCTTTATTGTCAGGAAAGAGATTGTGTCAAGCATCATCAGCTGCACACCAGTATCCAGCAGACTCATCTCAATCAGAGTTTCTGCAAAACCCCAGAATCTCACCATCATCCAAGTGTATGCTCCAACATCTGACTACGATGACGATCAGATAGAAGAATTCTATGAAGAACTTGAAAACGTCATCTCCAAAACGCCCAAAAAAGACATCCTTATTGTGGAAGGCGACTGGAATGCTAAGGTGGGACCTGATGCCTATGACACCTGGGCAGGAACCACAGGACGATTTGGACTGGGAGAAACAAATGACAGAGGACAGCGGCTGCTGGAATTCGCAAAGAAGCACAAACTGACTTTGGCTAACACACTCCACCCTCACAAGCCATCCAGAACATCAACCTGGCACTCACCAAATGGTCTGATTCATAATCAAATTGATTACATTCTGTCACCCCAAAGATTCAAATCCAGCATAAACAA
>CM060334.1:36975456-37002956 GCA_030674155.1 Stramonita haemastoma | reverse complement strand
TGTGTGTGTGTCTGTGTCTGTAAGAACCTATGTACTGGGGCTGTCACCTCATAACATTTTTCTAGATTCAGATGAAAACTGTGCAATTATATACAGATTACACACACACACACACACACACACACACACACACACACACACACACACACACACACACACACACACAAGTACACACACATGTGCGCACAAGCACACACCACATACAAACACACACACACACACCACACACACACAACACACACACACACACACACACACACACACGTATACACACACACACACACACACACACACACACACACACACACACCCATGACCATCTTCAGATGAGCGTCTGGAAGAAGATCTCAGTGATTCACTTCTGTTTCTCCTCCCCCTTCCATCCTCCTCCTCCTCTTCTTCTTCATCCTCACTGCTCTCCTCTCCTGCACAACCACAACACAACAATTATTTTAAAGAAATGTAATCAGATCAGACCATGATTGGAAGATAATGTCTTTGTTACTTATTTATCTAGGACCAGGCGCTGAAAGATGGGACTTAAAATTTGTTTACTGACAGATTTATTTATGACTAGTTTATAAAAGAAAAAGATTTTTAAAAATCCTTTATTCACACAGGACCACTGCTTGAAAGAGACTTTTCCTTGTCATGTATCTGTCTGTTGAGGTAATTTCAGGAAAAGACAAGATTTAGTTTTTCTTTCTTTATTCATTCATGACTGCTTCATAAAAGAAATGATTTTTTTTATCATTCATTCATCTACTGATTCATTTACAACTGTTCACTCAAACTTCAAAAGTACACCTCCCTACCTTATTCTATATCAACACTCTTAAACACTCACACACACACACACACACACACACACACACACACACACACACACACACACACACACACACACACACATACATATTTGAACTATCATTTTTTTTTTGTTCAAATCAAAGTGTATCTTAAGCTCATCATCATCCATTTAGAGAATATTTTTGACAAGCATGCCCTGACTTTCAAAAGTTTTCAAGGCGGTTTATGTCACAGTTTTGATCATTTTCAAGGGAATTCAAGGGCTTGAAAACAAGATCTCAAAACTCAAGGAGGTTGAAGGAGAGTGCAAACCCTGTACCATCCCCCCCTCCCCACATCTTGTGCACACGTTAAATCCTGTTCTGCTTTTCGTAAGAGTAGGCCATCGTGTGCCTGTGGGAACAGATGACAAGATTTACAAAACTGCATACACACGGGGACTGGATGTAAAAAAAAACCACATGAGTGCATATTCCATTATCCTCGAAATAAAAGAATAAATAAACAAAATAAAATAAACACACACACACATGCACACACACACACAAACACACACACACAAACACACACACATGTACACACAAACACCCACAAACACACACACACACACCCCCATCCCCACCCACCCACACAAACCCCCCCACCCACCCCCTTCCCCTCCCCCAACACACACACACACACACACACACACCACACACCAGTATCATGGTCAGCAGCATGCAGGCCAATCTTGGCGTAGAGAGAGGATCGGATGTGGACACTGTCCTCAGAGCCGCTCTTGGTGGAGGGGGGACCCCCGTCAGCGCTGCCTCTGGCCGAAGGCTGGGAGGTGCTGGGGGTGGGGGCTGACGACGTCACTGTGTGGGCGCCCGCGTTGGCGATGATGTAGTGCAGGTGGTCACGTAGATGACGGCCTGAGAAGTGGTGAACCACTTGTTGTAACTGTCATGCACAGACAGAGAGAGAGATATGTTGATCTGTCTTTAGTAAGAGATAAGACACAGAGATTGTAAACCTTTATAACACAAAATGCACTGATAGATACAGACATCGTAAATTATTAACAACACACACACTGATAGACAGGATAGGATAGCCTAGTGGTTAAACATTGCGTTTGCAATTTGACGACCCCGGTTTGATTCCCTGTCAAGGGGATTTTTCCTCTGGAGTTAACATCAGTGCTGACTCCACTGTCCCCAAAAGTCTTTCGGATGAGACTATAAACTGAGGCCCCGTGTGTGAACGCACGCAGAACATCTTGCGCCGGTGGGAACTGATAACATTTACAAAATTGCATACACACAGGGACTGGATGTGAAAAAGCACAAGAGTGCTTTTCCCATTATCCTCGATATAAAAGAATAAAAAATTTTAAAAAAAACAAACAAACCCACACACACACACATTGTGAAGACAGACTACCTGTGCCTTAGGGAACTGGTGCAGGTGAGCGAACCAGAGGAAGGCCAGCCACTTGTCATCACGGGCGGCCGTTTCCAGGTAACGTGTGGACAGCGGCAGGTGAAGGTGATGACACAACAACATGGCCACGTTCCACTTCAGTGCTGCCTCCACACTGGTGCTGTCGTGATCAATAATACTGTTTTATATATATATATATATATATATATATATATATATATATATATATATATATATATATATATAGTCTTCACACTGGTGCTGTTGTGATCAACAATACTGTTTTATAGATATATATATATATCTGAATGCAACAACTGTGTGCAACCGTCTTTTAAAAAAAACAAAATTGTCATCTATTCCTACCAGCACAAAATGGCCTACTCTTTCAAAAGGCAGGAATTGTTTTTAGCATAGTAATAATGATAATATACGGAACTTTCACAGCACTGAATCTTGTACAGCAAACAAATCAAAGCGCTTGCATTCAAATCATTCACATACATGCAACCATCCACAAAAAATTAACATGTGCTCATGATGTTCTATGAGTGTGTGCACACAGGGCCTTGGTTTAGTCTCATGTGGAGTACTTTGGGGTAGTAGAGTCAGTACAGATGTCAACTACAAGGAAAAATCAATATCCCGCTATCAGACCATGAGCACAACACTCTAACCACTGGGCCATCCAGCCCCCAAGATGTGTGTCTAAATGTGTGCATGTTATGGGGAAGGGGTTAAAATGGCGAGAAAAGGGAGCTTTTCATTTGGCAGAAATCTATGCCCATGTAAAAAAAAGAAAAACAATATGCCTGTAATACACAGCATTGTAACATCTACACTTTACTATCATTTTCTGCTGAAAAACTGTATGATTTGTTTGCCAGCATTTGTAGCCATTTGCAAAGTTAGCATACATGTTGTAGCAAGTATGCATCATTCTGCTTGCTAATACATCATTATCTCAGCCCTCAAAAGAAAGAGAGAGGGAAAGTGAAAAAACAGTGTAGCCTTGGCAGTGTGTAGCAGTGCCGTCCTTATGCACTGTTCAATGTCAATTTAAGCCTCTTCACAAATTGTGGTATGAGATAGCCAATCCCAGGAGTGAGACACGGCAAATCTGGGAATGGCTGTGTGGGGAGATTGAAATGAGCAGTGTGGGAACAGCAGTGCAGGGACATCACAGAAGACGAGGCAGCACAAAAAAAAAAAAAAAAAAAAAAAAAAAATTGTGGTATGAGACATGATTTCCTGACAGTTGTGTGTTCACTGACCCCTCAGACCCTCTCTGGCCACGTCATCAGCAATGGCGTCCTCCAGCACATGACAGCAGCTGACGACCATGACGATGACCGTTCCTCAGGCAAGACTGCAGCAGCGTTACTGCAATCAACAGGTCAAGGTCACTTCATATTCTCTCTTTCTTTGTGTCTGTATGTCTCCAATGTTCATTCAGTTTGATTCTCTGTGTAATGTCCCATTTCTGCATACTTTTTTCAGCAGACAATTTTTTAGTCAATAAGCTCTCTAAAGCCTCTCTTTTCTCCACCCTGTTTTTCCCACACTCTTTTCTTTCTCTAAAATTATCGTCTCTCTCTCTCTCTCTCTCTCCTCTTCCTACATCATTTTCTGCTACGGACCGATCATCTTCTCTATCTCTTATCCCTCTCTAATCTCATTAAAAATTTTTGTTTCCCTTTTTTGTTTTTCTCTCTCAAAAAATCATTATAATCTCTCCACCCCACCTCCCTTCTCCCAAGAAATTTCAAATGTCTGTTGTTGTGGCCAACAGGTGACCACACATGCTATGACTGTCATTGTGTAATACAATACATGACAGACAAAAATAACAAATATTCATAAAAAAAATCATGCCCAAGACAAAGCTTCTTCCAAGTCTTCTTATTCCAACGGAGACCACCACAGGCTTGACTGTTTGTGTACAATGACAGTGATAACAGAACGACCACCCCCCTCCCCCATATTCATTAATGACTTCAAAGTCTGATTAACATTTTGCTATTTCTAAAATACTGCATTCAAAGTGTATCTGAACTCTGCATACAAAAACAGTCTGTGTTTTGAAAGTGACTGCGTGAACACTACTTGACAGGTCAAAGAGTGAAGAGACTTCACATCTCTCACATTACAGTACTGTACACAAGCAGTCACTCAGCTTGACATTGTCAGAGTCTTGAAATACATAACTTATATTCTCTGACATAAAATATATTTTTTTAAAAATCTTCCAATTTTTCATGGCTGTATTATTATATACTTACCATACAACTTTCCAGTCCAATATGAGGTGACATATAAAACAAGTCTGTTCATTATTCATTCATTTTCATTCCCCACTCTCTTCCTTCCTTCAGGGCCATGTCCTCACCCACCCCTGCTGGCAGACAATTTCATTCCTTCAATCCTCATTCCCCAGTCTTTCCCTTCCTGCATCCAGCACTCCACACTGCAATCGCAAACTCAACAAGGTCCAGCCCATATAAATGATGTGCCCCATCTTACCAAGTCAAGTGTGGCAGTTCCGCTATAATAGCACCAGCTGGCTGTGTCTGTTTTTGTGGTGTGGTGGTGTGTGTGTGCTGTGTGTGTGTTGTGTTTTTGTGTGTGGTTAAGTGTGTGTGTGTGTGACATAAGTATGTCGCTTAAATACGTGTACTTCTGTCGTTTTTATAGCTTTTTTTTAAGATCTGTGTTATTCTTGTCGATTTTTGATAATCTTGTTTTAGATACGTGTACTCTCGTCTGTATTGTTTGATAATGTATCAGCGTATTGCGATTAAAATTGCATCTAATTCCTAGTTGGACATTAAGTATCTTGAGTCTTGATCTGGGGATGGGGCGGAATGGATACTGCTGAGATAGCTGAAAAAAAGCGGGGGAAACTGACAGACAGCTGTTGTGTGTCCTCACCCACTTCCTGCTGGCAGACTTTGGCGGCTTCCTTCCTCTTTTCGGACCGACCCGGACAGGTGGCGCGTCCTGTGGGCGAGGATGGTCTCCCCTGCCTGCAGGTAGGTGCGCAGCAGCGTGCTGTCTCGGCCCAGCATCTCCACGAAGGCCACACAGGCGCTGCTCACCCACGCCTGCTGCAGCTGCTTCACACACACCCACAGCGCCACCCCACACGCCGCCGCCACCCTGCAGGGAGGGAACAATGATGTAGTCATTTGTTAGTTAAAGTTAAAGTCTGTCCGAGCAAGGCTCATCAGGCCGGTGCTTATCCCAGTTCTGTGGCTAAGCGACGAGAGTCATAGACTCCCCCCTGGATAGATGCCAGTCTATTGCAGGTTAAGCCCAACACAAGGTTGGTACCCCTTTTACACCTGGGTGGGTGAAATAGCCGTAAAGTGCCTTTCCAAGGACAACGCCATAGCCGAAAGCTGGATCGAACCGCAACCTTAGATTACGAGTCCAACACCTAACCACTAGACTACAGCGGCACTATAGGAATCATTGTGAGTTTATTATATACGCTGAATCTTGTAAAGCAAACTAATGAAGAGTGCTTGCATCAAATCATTTACATACACACATACACACACACACATACAAGTTCAGTGCTTTACACACACCCACAGTGCCACGCCACAGCGCTGCCACCCTGCAGGTAGGGAACAATGATGGAATAATTTGTGGAATTTATTATATAGCGCAACAGAGTGCTTGCATTCAAATCATTTACACAAACACTCACTGCACACACATTCAAGTTCAGTGCTCACACACACCCACAGCGCATGCCACATGCTGCGTCACCCTACAGGAACATGATAAAATTATAAAATTTATTATATAGCGATGAATCTGTAAGCAAACAAATGAAGTGCTGCATTAAATTGTTTCACACACACACACACACACACACACACACACACACCACACACACACACACACACACACACACACACACACACAACAATTCAGTCTTCCGCTAATCACAATTTTGAAAAGACGTAATGAATTTGAACAGTTCATGCTTCACACACACACACACACACAGCGCCATCACATCTGCTGCCACCTGCAGGTAAAATGATAGTCATAATTTGTGGAATTTATCAAAAGCGCAAACAATCGAATCACTATACACACACACACAGACATGACACATGCACGCATGCACACACACATACACACACACACACATGCATACAATTCAGTGCTCACACACACCACAGCGCCATGCCACACACTGCTGCCACCCAGTAACAATGATAATCATTTATGGAATTTATTATATAGCACTGAATCTATAAGCAACACAAAATCAGAGTCTTGCATCAAACATTACACCAACACACACACACACACCACACACTCACACCACACACACATCCCCTCCCTCTCACCTCTTAGGGGAAAGAGTGGACGTTTTGTGCTCCAGCTCTTCAGCCAGGAAGGACAGGAAGGCGTAGGTGGGTCGGCCATGTTTGAGGTAGAAGGTGAAGTTGATCTTGGTGGTGTGAGAAAACCCCGACACCAGCTGGGGCAGCGAGAAGTAAGGCAGCCCTTCATGCCATCTGCAACATGGTGTGGACACTTTTTACTGTTCAGTTTCAGTTCAAGGTAAAGGTAAAGGAGTCCCATAACCTAGGCAGTCTAGGGGAGTGAGGTGTCAGAGACTGAGCTTCTCCAGGGGCCAGCATGTGAGGTGGTGCCATCTCCTCTCCTCACTGCTTTGCCTTCCCTGCCATAAAGGGCAGGTACCATTCACAGCTGGTGAACTGGGGAACTGTACTGAAGCCAAGGCGCGCGAACGGTCACCCATCCAACTGGTAACATGATCAACGCTGCTTAAACTTGTCTTGGGAAAGTGAGTGCTCTGACCGCTATCCCACCCTTTCTAATACATTATTATCTCAAAACAAGTACTGTGTAAACACAATCAATGCAGGAATTCTCAAGCTACTTTCATCACACACAGAAGGCAATCACAGCTGTCAGTTTTTCCCATTTCAGCTCCTCTCAGCTGCTATCCAATCCATCCCAGCTGGTGCTAATTATAGCAGGGATTGACCACACTTGGGCTTAGTAAAAGGAAGGGGCTAATTTTAGCACTGGGCCCAGGACCCTTGACTCAGTTATGCTGCATTTGCAGTTGTACAATATCTTGGTGATCATTCTATTTTTTGTTTTCAAAGATAGAAGGAAATGCAAACTACTTTCAGAGGACTCAGAAGGAAATAATTATCTGATGACAATTTCTTTCAAAGGTAAAAGAAAATATCACACAGTACAAATTAGAAATATCCTCAAGGTAAATTTCTTTTAAAGTAGAAGAAAATATTCATACAGTACTTTAATAAGACAATATATATATTAAGATTTTTTTTTTTCAGGAACGTACACACAAGCTGTTATCAGAAGATTCAGAAAAAAACTACACAATGTCCCCCCCTACCTTCAGCTACTGCAGTGTGGGTGGACTGCCAGCCAAAGAGACGTGTGCTGTGAAGGGGACAGTTGTCCTGAAAACATCACATCCAACACCCATCATTAATAATAATCATCATAATAACAATAACAATAGTGTGGGTGGATTGCCAGCCAAACAGATGTGTGATGTTTTTATTCATTCTTTATTTTTATTTCAAGGATAACGGAATTGACATTGTGATGTGAAGTAGGTAATTGTCCTAAAAGCATCACATACAACACCCATCATAAATAACACTCATCATGATAATAATAACAACAATATAAATGTAACAATGGTACTAGTAACAAACATTACTGAAGATATCTATAAAACCTCTCCTAACAAAACCAGAGACACAATCTGTCTTCAACCTTGAGATTCAGATGGACTGTTGGATTAACCAGTTTGTTAGGATCTGTCGGTGTAACTGCATGAACTGCCACATGGAACATTGGACAGGAGTGTGGTGTGAAGGTGACTGCTAGTTTCCAAGTGTTCCATCCTTTGCCCAAAGCACACATGCTGGCATGCATGCACACAATGGACCTGGGCTTCAAACCAAGCTCTGACTGGCTGGGGGATACCTGCTGGCTGTCTGGAACAGACGGGAGTCTATTCTAAACTGTCAGATTCCACCCCGTTGTTGAAGCTATCTGTACCTTTACGATAACAGACCACAGCACACAGATCCAGCATACAGCTGTCAGTTTCCCCCACTTTCAGCTCCTCTTAGCTGCTAATTATCCCATCCCAGGCCAGCCCAGCTGGGTGCGAACTGGTGCTATTTATAGCAGGAGCTGACCACACTTGGACTAGGTAAAAGGAAGGAGTGCTCTAAATTTAGCTCTCTTCTCTAGGCCCACCTGAGCGATGTTGGATTTGTGCACTGTGCTTCCTTTATTCCCTGTCTCATCTGGCATGCTCCCTCCTCACCCCCTCCCAATTTCTCTTCACCCCCCTTCACAAATCTATGTTTCCCCACCCTGTCTGCAGTCTCTATCTTATGACTGACCCTCAGCAGTTGGTAGACGTTGATGTCGAAGCGAGAGGTGTCGGCGTCAGGTGGCAGGAGTGCAGAGAGTAGCTTTGGAAACCTCTGGAGACCTGTGTGTAGGGATGGGACATCCACACTGTAGTGCGTACCTGCATTCTCCTGTAACACACAACACACTGTAATGTGTACCTGCATTCTCCTGTTACACACTGAACTGTGTACCTGCATTCTCCTGTAACACACTGTAGTGTGTACCTGCATTCTCATGTAACACACTGCACTGTGTACCTGCCCTCTCCAGTAAAACACAACACACTCTAATGCGCACCTACTCTCTGCTGCAACACATAATGATGTGTCATTACACAATATATGTGTCATTCCTTTTTCCCATAACAAAGAGCACATCATCAATTGTAGCTAGACATTGCACTGTCACTTCTCTCTCCTTTTTACACATAACATACCATCATGCGCAATTACATACTATACTGCCGACTTCTTCTCTCTCCGAAACAACACAACACACCACCACATATAACTACACTAAACTATGTCATGCCACCTGTAACACACAACACACCTGTGTCAGCAAACTAGTATGGGGCAGTTACAACAGTACAGTACAGAACAGCACAGTACAGTACAGTAGAAAACACTACAATACAGTGCAGTACATCGTAATACAGAAGGGTACGTACCTGTGTGATGGTACAGGTGGGAGGCAGGTAGGCCAGGGTGGCCACAGCGGCCGTGACATGGCCATGTTTCAGCAGGGTGGCCAATGTCCAGTCATCAGGTGTCCAGTGCACGCTGGCCAGGTTAAGACTGCCCTCACACATGGCCTGAAGGTCTGTGATACAGAGGGTTAATTGGTGTTACCTGGTATACCTGACAGGAGGTTAACTGGTGTTACCAGATATACCTGACAGAGGGTTAACTGGTGCTACAAGATATAGCTGACAAAGGGTTAACTGGTGCTACAAGATATAGCTGACAGTGTTAACTGGTGTTACCAGATATATCTACACACTGTGACAAGGCCTGTGACACAGAGGGTTAACTGGTGTTACCAGACAGAGGGTTAACTGGTGTTACCAGGTATAGCTGACAGAGGGTTAACTGGTGCTACAAGATATAGCTGACAGAGGGTTAACTGGTGCTACAAGATATAGCTGACAGAGGGTTAACTGGTGTTACCAGGTATAGCTGACAGAGGGTTAACTGGTGCTACCACATATCTACACATTGTGACAAGGTCTGTGATACAGAGGGTTAACTGGTGTTACCAAATATATCTACACATTGTGTCAAGGTCTGTGACACAGAGGGTTAACTGGTGTTACCAAATATATCGACACACGGCACACAGGTCTGTTAAAAGTTTATAGTCATCACAATGTCAACATATATGCGCAT
This sequence comes from Stramonita haemastoma, assembly GCA_030674155.1. Classification (NCBI taxonomy): domain Eukaryota; kingdom Metazoa; phylum Mollusca; class Gastropoda; order Neogastropoda; family Muricidae; genus Stramonita; species Stramonita haemastoma. The sequence goes on along the minus strand of CM060334.1, from coordinate 36,992,868 downwards.
GCACACACGAACACACACACACACACCACACACACACACACATTTTTCATTCCACTTTTCGTAAAAGTAGACCATTGTGTGCCGGTGGGAACAGATGACAATATTTACACAACTGCATACACATGGGGACTGGATGTAAAAAAGCACAAGAGTGCTTATTCCATTATTGTCGATATAAAAGAATAAATAAATAAATAAATAAATAAACACACACATCCACACACACACACACATCCACCCACCCACCCACCCACACACATACACACATATCACACACACATAAAACACATACACACAAACACACAAACACACACACACACACACACACATACACACACACACACACACACACACACACACACACACACACACACACACACACACAAAGGATAAAGAGAGAATAAACAAAGCAAAAAGCCCCTCACTGTGTGGGTGGTTGACAGCAGCATGCAGACAGAGGAAAGGTTTGAACCACAGCACCTCCTCCACACCTGGCGTGTCCCCCAGTGTCCCTGTGTCCACCCTGTCCACATATCACACATCATAATGTCTGTCACATCACCACATAAAAACATACATAAACATATATATTTTTATCTATTTATTTACTGTTTTATATCGAGGACAATGGAATAAGTACTTGTGTGCTTTTTTACATCCAGTCCCTGTGTGTATGCAGTATTGTAAATCTTGTCATCTGTTCCCACTGGCACACAATGGCCTACTCTTACAAAAAGCGGAACAGGACTTAATGTGTGTGCAAAATTTTCTGCGTGTGTTTGCACACAGGGCCTCGGTTTATAGTCTCATTCGAAGGACTTTTGGGGAGAGTGGAGTCAGCACTGAAGTAAACTCCAGGGGAAAAAATCCCCTCAAACGGGAATCAAACCCAGGTGGTCAAATTGTGAGGCAATGTTCTGACCACTAGGCTATCCATATATAAACATACCATGATTTCATTTTATTGAAATACCATTTCCTGAACAAATCCCTAAGTTTATCATCTACCCAACTCTTTGACAAAAAAGTTAAAGCTTTCGTCATCTGTACCCTTTCCTGAATAACACCAAACTCTCATCCAGTACCAACTATCACCCACAAAACCTGAATTCCTATCACCTATCCTAAGTCCTGACTTCCCATCCATACAAAACCTCCTGTCATTAAAAGGTAAAGGTAAAGGTGTCCCATAACCTATGTGGTCATAGGGGAGCAAAGCATCAGAGACCTCAGCATCTCCAGGGGCCAGCATATTGAGGGTGGCACCCATCTCCTCTCCCTCACTGTTTTACCTTCCCTGACCCTAAAGAGGGCAGGTACCCATTTACAGCTGGGTGAACTGGGGGGACTGTACTGTAGCCAAGACGCACAAACAATCACCCATCCACTTGGTAACCATGCTGGACGTAGCTTAACCTTAGCTTGGGGAAAGCAAATGCTCTGACCACTGAGCTATCCCACCCTGTCATTAACCCTCTTAGTCCCGAAACAGGAATTGCCCGGATTGAATAATTGCCCCCCCTGAATCCTGAACCGGGATTTGCCGGGATTTACACACAGTCAATTTCCATCACACAGTGACCATCACTAATTGCTACCACATGTCAAACCTCTATCAGGCCAGAGGTACAAAGCCTGCTGTGAGAGTCTGGAAGTAATTATAGCTGCCGGTATGTACTTAGAAGGAGGAAAAAGCAAGCGAGCTTGTGTGCTTGACCTGATTTCGCGATGGAATGCGAAATCTAGAGGCAATTTGTGTTCAGAGAGTCCAAATACAAGAAGGTTAACCTTAGCATGGGGAAAGTGAGTGCTCTGACCACTGAGCTATCCCACCCTGTCATTAAAACAAACAAAAAAAAACAGAAAAAGGGCCCAACCTACCCATGCAGGGAGCAGTAGGCCCAGAGGGGCAACACCAGATTGTGGTGAGCGCAGTATGCAGCAAACTGCTGGTGGAAGTGCTGCAGCAGACTGTGGCTGTAGCCGTGCAGGGGGTGGGGGGTGTGCAGCAACCCCGACACCAGCCGTAGCTGCTCTTCTGGCGTCGTCTTCAGACTCTGCAGGATCTCCCAGCGGTACACACGTTTCCTGCACAGCACAGCATATATTTTGTATTTTGTACCACTTTATGTCACAGCAGATTTCTCTGTGTGAAATTCGGGCTGCTCTCCTTCCCTGGGGAGAGCGTGTCGCCACAAGTGCAGCACCTACCTTTTTTTCTTCTTTTTCTGTATGCAACTGTATCTGTTTCCCTATCAGAGTGGCTTTTTTCTACAGAATATTGCCAAGGTCAACCCCCTTGATGCCGTGGGTTCTTTTACGTGCACTAAATAGTGATGTGTAACACATGGGACCTTGGTTTATTGTCTCATCCGAAAGACTAGCACCCAGACCACCACTCAGGGTGTAATGGATGGGGGAAAAGTTTTGGGCCAAAACGGGGTATGAACCACCGCACACTCTGACCTGGACTTTTTGCTTTCTAGCAAGGCGCGTTACCACCTAGACCACCGATCCACACATAGGGCAGCCAGTTACACTAGGTAAAAAAGGCAAAGGTAAAGGTGTCCCATAACCTATGTTGTTGTAGGGGAGCAAAGTGTCAGAGACCTCAGCTTCTCTAGGGGTCAGCATATTCAGAGCGGCATCCATCTCCTCTCCTTCACTGCTTTACCTTCCCTGACCCAAAAACGGCAGGTACCCATTTAGAGTTAGGTGAAGTGGGGGAACTGTACTGAAACCAAGGCACGCAAACGGTTACCCATCCAATTGGTCACCACGTTCGATGCTACTTGGGGAAAGCGAGTGCTCTGACCACTGAGCTATCCTGTCCCCCCAGTTACACTAAATTGCAGTTATTCCTACTCAACGACAGTATTCATTCCTTGACTAGAAATCTCAAATTATTCTACCAACCATCACCACTTACTTCAATGACATTACTGATTCATCTATAGACTACAATCGTAACAAAAAAAACATAATGATGAATTGATAAAAACACTGGGCTATATTCCACAATGAAAATAATAATAACAGCAACAACAACAACCCATCATTAACAATAATAATTATAATGACAACAATCATAATAACAACAATGATAATGATACTAACAATAATAACAAGCTACCACCACTAAAGGACAAGTCTGCAGCGCCAGTCCTACCTGAGCAGGTGTGTTTTGATCTCATGCCGGACAGAAGACGACGCCAAGGGCAGGTCCTGTAAATAGTCCTCCAACAGCCTTCCCAGCATGCCCCTCTCTGTTGCCATGGCGGCCTCCAGGGCCTGGATGGCTGGCTGAGGCTGGTTCCGGGACAGCCAGTAGCGCCACACCCCACGAGGGCTGAACCCTCGGCCTTCTGTCACCTCTGTACACACCACACAATGTTCGGGAGGTTAGTTTCAATGGTAAAGTTCTACACAATGTTCAGGAGGTTAATTCCACTGGTAAAGTTCTACACAACGTTCAGGAAGTAAGTTCCACTGGTAAAGTTCTACTGGTATGGTACAGGCATGTCACAAGATCAAAAGAACTTGTAAAACCAGTACTGCAAAGCACCGTCCAGGGAGGAAGACAAAGAGGCAGACCAAAGAAGAGATGGTTGGACATCATCAGCAAATGGACAGGCCTAGAACTCAACCAAATTTTGAGAAAGGCAGAACAGAGAGAGGAATGGAGGGAACTGGTTGTCAAGTCTTCAGGGGTGCCCCCACGGTCACCAGACTAAGGGATAGATAGATAGATAGATAGATAGATAGATAGATAGATAGATAGATAGATAGATAGATAGATAGATAGATAGATAGATAGATAGATAGATAGATAGACAGACAGATAGATAGATAGATCTACACAACATTCAGAAGGTTAGTTCCACTGGTAAAGTTCTACACTATGTTCAGGAGGTTAATTCCACTAGTAAAGTTCTACACTTGCTTTCACTCTTTCTCTTAATGTTTGGCTGAGTGACGTTGGTTGCTGAAGAACCAGTCCCTCCACACCAGTCAGAGACTGGATCTGCTTTAGTTTCTGTGATGTCTAGTAACCAGGGTGGGTTCAACAAGTCAATTCTACTGATAATACGCTTGCTCTTTCTTCTCTCTCTTTATTTCTCTATCACTCATTTACACTACTCCTTACCCACCCTCCTCTTCTCCCTCCCTCCATCCCTCCAAGCAGCAGAAATTTACGAGAGCATTCTGTAACAAAGTGTCTAGAACCAAGAACCATCTTTGTGGCTTGAATCTCAAGGGCATGGTGTAATTTTAGAAATGGATGGAAAGGAGAAAGGAGGAAGGGGGGAGGGGGGGGGGAGTGGGCCAAGGCTGTTGTCCTGTATTGGTCGAGGGGTAGGTAGACATTATGTGAAGTTGTCAACATATTTCTGAGAAAAGGGTAAAGTAATTTTAAAAAAATGAATACAGGATGCATCCCTTCAAAACATCAACAAATAATAATCCACATTTCCTTTTTTCTTCTTCACAAGATTAGTTTCCTTGACAGACAGATGGACAAACAGAAGAGCTCTCTGCCCATACACACCTTTCCTCAGCACAGCTCCGTCCAATAGCAGGGCTTCTTTCATCTCCTCTCCCAGCTGTCTCAGCCAATGGACAGCCAGGACACAGTAAGGGCCGTCAGAGGGTGGGGTGTTGGGGGTGGTGGGGGTGAGGGGAGGGATGTTCCCAATTTCTGTTGACACCTGGGTGTGGACTGTTCTCACCTGGCCCCTCAGTTTACTGTCTGCCCACTTCTCTGGGCTGCACACACACACACACACACCACAGCACACACCACTTAAGAGAGATAATAACATACATAACACTGATATAAACACACACCACAAAGGTACATAGTATAAACTAAGTATAAACACAATAATGAGAACAAACTGAAACACGTCTACAGACACATGGATACACCACTTCAGAGAAAACAACATCTGTAACAATGATATAAACACACACCACATGAGCACACAGGTACATAGTGTAACTTATGTAACACAATAGTGTGAACACACTGAAACACTTCTACGGACACATGGATACACCACTTCAGAGAGATAATAACATATGTAACACTGATATAAACACACACCACATCAGCACACACGTACACAGTATAGACTAAGTATAAACACAATAATGTGAACACACTGCAACATTTCTACAGACACATGGATACACCACTTCAGAGAGATCATAATATATGTTACACTGATATAAACACACACCACAGGTACATAGTATAAACTAAGTATAAACACAATAATGTGAACACACTGCAACACTTCTGGAGACACATGGGAGAGCACACATACCCCATTGTACTCCAGTCCACAGCTTTGTTAGCCCATGGTTCAATAATTAAGTCATATGTAACAACGCACTCTGTACACACATTTCACACAGGTCAATAACACAGATGTGACACCACAATCTGAACACACACAACCCTTCTCTAATATCACAATTTGTGAAAAGACGTTAAAAGAATTTGAACCCTACTCCATTTTACTTGCACGCGCACACACACACACACACACACACAACACACACTCACACACACACACACTACTCCATTTTACTTGCACGCGCACACACACACACACACACACACACACACACACACACACACACACACCACACACTCACACACACACACACGCACACACACACACACACACACACACACACACACACGCACACACACACACACACACACACACACACACACAGAGACTAAAATCTAATTGTTTAAAATCACTTAATGTGAATAGACGTTAAACTGAAGATCACACACACAGACACAGACACAGACACACAGAGTCACACTGACCAGATGTGGTCCCCACCCTTCAGACAGTGCTGCAGACTGGAGGCAGGATAGACGCATACACACACACAACACATCACACATACAACATACCCACAAACCCACCCCCCCCCCCCCACACACACCCACAGAGTCACACTGACCAGGTGTGGTCCCCATCCTTCAGACAGTGCTGCAGACTGGAGGCAGGATAGACGCAGTACAGAGAGTGGAGGTAGTCCACCAGCTTCTGGTCCTGTGGGGATAGCGTGGACGCCATCTTTAACTGTTGGATCACGTAGCGCTGTAACTGACGATCCGGCGTGAACTGCACCAGCTTCCAGATCGTTTGGCACACGTTCAGGCCCTGAAAGAAATAAGTACAGAGATGAATATATATAAATAAAATAATAGATACAGATAGGGTGCAATGGGCCAGTGTCCAGACCATTTGTCACAGCTTCAAATGTGGCATAGAAAAATTTACTACATATGTTCTGTTTTGGAGGCCTGTCACGCTTTGGTTCATCTTCATTTGTTTAGCAACCACACTACACAAACACACACACACATACACACAGAGAAACAAACACAACACAGCACAAAACAACACACACCAAACACAAAACACACAACACAACACAAACCCCCACACACACACCCACAACCAACCCCCCCCCCCCCCCCCCCCCCCCCCGGACACACACACACACTCACTCACCAGACAGGAGAGGAGGTTCTGAGCTGCAGTGAGGTCGTGACCGAGGATGTGTGACCACGCCCTCCTCACCCCCACCCTCACCACCTCCCCCCACTGGGCGTGGTGTGGGTCCCTCTGCTGCAGCAGTTGGGTCTGCAGGGTCGGTAGTTCGTTTCCCCGGCAAGCCTTCTCCACCTCCTCCTGACAACGCATTGTCAGCACACGCGTCACAATGACACATTCACAACAGGCAAATTCAACATCATTCAGTCAAGTCTGCTATATTTAGTGTGCCCCTTCAAAAAAAAAAAAAAAAAAGTGTGCCCCTTCCTTTTACTTTGGCTAAGTGTGGTCAGTTCCTGTCATAATTAGCACCAGCTGACCCCAGCAGGGCTGGGATGGGATGGATTAATTAGGAGCTGAGAGTAGCTGAAAGATGGGGAAGACTGACAGCTGTACATTAGACATGTCATAGTGATGACATACAGGACATGTGTCACCACGAAATACCACATGCCAGTGTAGCATACATAGCACATGTCACAATGACACACCACACAGTATATGTTACAAATCATGCACCACAGCACGTCAGTACACAGCAAAAAAAAAAAATCTCACACACATACACACACACAGAATAATCACCTGCAGATACAGAAAATGAAAAAACAGATACTTGGAGTTTAAACAAAAAAATTATAAAAAAAAACAAACAGAAAATTCACTTGACAACATTTGGCCAGCTTAAAAAAAAAATTAAGAAGAAGACTTTCAGAAACACGGATTCCGTTAAGAGTACAGAATGACCTCCCTTAGTTCAACGGTGTCCAGAGTGGCCTCCCTTACCTCAGTGTAGGGAACTGCCTCTGTCAGGTCGGCATCTACAGTGTCAATGCTGATGGAATCCAGGGACTCTTTCTCCACAGACGCAGAGGTCAAGGGTCGCAGGGCGGCTCGTTTCTGTCTGCGTTGTTCAGCCATCATGGCCGCCCTCATCTGTGCGACGTATCCCATTACCACCTGCAGGCACCAGTTTGAAAGAGCTGAAAATACACTGCAATACACGACGCTCTGTGTCTCCCATCTACCCGATTTCTTTCCCTTACTTCACAACTTTTTCTGTTTCTCCCCATTACCTGTTTTCTGTCCTCTACTTCACACCTTTTTCTGTTTCTGCCTTCTACCTGTTTTCTCTCCTTTACCTCACACACCATTTCTGTTTCTGCCTTCTACCTGTTTTCTCTCCTTTACCTCACACCATTTCTGTTTCTGCCCTCTACCTGTTTTCTCTCCCTTACCTCACACCTTTATCTGTGTCTCCCGTCTACCCGTTTTCTCTTCCTTACTTCACACCTTTTTCTGTTTCTGCCCTCTACCTGTTTTCTCTCCCTTACCTCACACCTTTATCTGTGTCTCCCGTCTACCCGTTTTCTCTTCCTTACTTCACACCTTTTTCTGTTTCTGCCCTCTACCTGTTTTCTCTCCCTTACCTCACACCTTTATCTGTGTCTCCCGTCTACCCGTTTTCTCTTCCTTACTTCACACCTTTTTCTGTTTCTGCCCTCTACCTGTTTTCTCTCCCTTACCTCACACCTTTTTCTCCACCTGTCTGTGCACACAGGATCTACCTAAGTGTCACAGCAGCTTTTTATGTGTGTTGCAGGCTGCATTTTCTTTTGCTCTCTCCTTGAATCAACTTTGAAAACTTTCAGCTCTAATGAGAATGCCAGAATCTATTACATCAAAAATGCATTGGATTACAAGAAGGGATACATAAAAAAATCTACTACTGTATGCATAATTCAAGATACACACACACACACACATGTATGCAAGCATTGTATACTTAACAAACAATGAATAATTCAAACATATTTATACAATGTATACAAATTCCAGAAAACTCCATAATTGGCTACATACTGATTTCACAGACAAATACAGCGTTCAGAAACCATTCTAAATTTTAAAAAGTGACTGATTATTTTTCATGGTAAATAACCCATACCTCCAAAGCAGAGTCCAGGTCCTCCCTCTCAGCTCGCTGTCTCTCAGACCCGGTCAGCTGACCATGGCGTACACTGCCGTCCTTCACAAGGTCGTACACAAACTCTAGCGTCTGGCTCAGCAGACGCATTCGGAACTCCCTCGGTGGCGACATGTCAGGTAGGTCACCATTGATAACCTTGAGGAAAAGGTCAAGGGCGGGCAACAGTTCGTTGATGGCCGAGAGGTGAGCTCCCTCAGACCAGGTGACCGATGTGGTCAGGTCACCAGAGTGACCCGAAAACACTGAAACACACATGACCTTCAGTCAGCACAAACAAAACTCATTCAATCCATCCATCCTGAAGACAACACTCATTCAATCCATCCATCCTGAAGACAACACTCATTCAATCCATCCATCCTGAAGACAGCACTCATTCAATCCATCCATCCTGAAGACAGCACTCATTCAATCCATCCATCCTGAAAACAACACTCATTCAATCCATCCATCCTGAAAACAACACTCATTCAATCCATCCATCCTGAAGACAACACTCATTCAATCCATCCATCCTGAAGACAACACTCATTCAATCCATCCATCCTGAGGACAACACTCATTCAATCCATCCATTCCCAAAGTTGGAATGCTGCTATCTTCATGGTGAGCAAAAACCGTCGCATACACAAAGTCTCACCGTTGGTGAACCTCAGAGCTCTAGCCGAGGAAGGAAAAAAAAATTCATTCAATCCATTATGAAGGAAAAACAACTGCCTTTCATTGTCTCAAACAATCCTGAGGGAACTAGGCCTTTACTAAAATGCTGTGATGTTTGGAAATGTTATGCGTTGACAGTCCTCATCAGTGGCAAGATCCTAACTTACTAATCTTCAGTTCCATTCAAGGAGAAAAACAAAACAAAAACCCAAACCCCCACTTTGTTGAGTATTACTGGCTACTTGGTGAGGTATAAAACAACAGTAATACCTATAATCTCATCCAGTGTGTACTCATAAAAAACTATAACTGACAATGGTGGTGACTGGAAAGGAAGGTGATGGTGTTCAACTGAAGCTGCCTCAAACTCTGCTCCACAGCTGTTTGTAGTGATATTAACTGTGGATTGGTGGCCTAGAGGTAACCTGCCTGTCTAGAAAATGATAAGTCCAGTCGAAGTGTGTGGTGGTTCGAATCCCTTTTGGGCCCGATACTTTTCCCCCATCCATTAGACCATGAGTGGTGGTCTGGGTTTTAGTCTTTTGGATGAGACAATAAACCAAGGTCCCACATGTTACACATAATTTAGTGCATGTACAAGATCCCATGGCAACAAGACAGTCCCTGGAAAAATTCTGTAGAAAAATGTCACTCTGATAGGGAAACGAATACAGCTGCAGACAGGCAAAGAAAAAAAAAAGGGTGGAGCTGCTCTTGTGGTGACGTGCTCTCCCCAGGGAAAGCAAGCCCGAATTTCACGCAGAGAAATCTGCTGTGACTTGAAGTGGTGTAAAGTATAAAAATGTGGATATAACTGAACAACAATGTTGACAAACAACAACAACAACAAAAACTGACAATGTTGTTGACTGGAGAGGAAGAAGGTGGTGGTATCCAGCTGATGTTGCCTCAGACTCTGCACCAGAGCTGTCACTGGCACCGTGCTGTGTCGCCAGCCGTTCAACTGACACACCCCCTCCGTCATCCGCCCCCCACTGTGCAGCATCAGCTGAAATAAAAACCACAACAATTCAAACATCAACCGAAACAATAACACCTGACACGTAAACTGAAACCATCATCATAACCAACATAGTTAAAAGTTAAAGTCTGTCCCGAGCCATAAGGCTCATCAGGCCGGTGCTTATCCCGGTTTCTATGGCGTTAAGTGACTGAGAGTCATAGACTCCCCCCTGGATAGGACGCCAGTCTATCGCATGGTTAACCCCCAACACAAGGTTGGTACCCCTTTTACACCTGGGTGGGGTGAGAAAATAGCCGTAAAGTGCCTTTTCCAAGGGCACAACGCCATAGCGGAATAGCTGGGATCGAACCCGCAAACTTTAGATTACGAGTACAACGCCCTAACCACTAGACCACAGCGGCGGCTCATAACCAACATAGATCAATAACAATTCAAACATCAACTGAAACAATGACAACTGACACATAAACTGAAACCACTATCATGACCAACATAGATCAATAACTAGTTATAGTATGACAGTTAAAAAAAAAAATTACGTATTTTATTATTATTTTTTTTTAATGTATTAAAAAAGGTTGGGTTTTTTTTTATAGTATAACAGTTGCTACACACATAGCTGATGAAACTAGTAATTGTTGTTGATTGTTTGTGTGTTGTATCGGTCGAATGCAAGCGCTTTGATTTGTTTTTGCAAGATACAGCGCTATATAAATTTCATGTATTATTATCATTAATATTATTATCATTACTGACATCGTGACATTTATCATATCGTACCTTGCTAACGATGTCCTCATGGTTCATGTCAGACGGCGCTAACAGCACCACGCCCCCTGGTGACAGAAGCATGATGGGAAGGCCAACAGTTGCTGTCAGAATGGGGCAGTGGTCAGCGGGAAGGCTGCAACATGTCCACCATTTTTCTTTCAGTGTCAATCTGTACTGCTGTGTATGGAAATGTTCCGATGTGCACATCACTACATGTCACAAGTGGTCACAGAAAAAAACAGCAACATGCTGTACATTTTCCACCTTATGTATGCATGTGTGCGAGACAGGCACCTGTGTGCATTTATAACACTGTGATAGTAATCAGAGTGTTATAAATGCACACAGGTGCTTGTCTCACACACACGCACGCACACATACTTACATACATACACACACACACACATACGCACACACACACCCACTCACACACCACCCCCCCTCAAACACACACCCACACATACGCACACACCCACACCCACTCACACACCCCCAACACCCACACAAACACACATCCTCCAACCCTCCCTCCCACATACACCCCCTCAACCCCCCCCCCCCCCCTTACCTGTGAAAATACACCTGGCCAGACAGCAGATTCACCATGCCCACAGCCCTGCTGCCGCGCTCCGCACCCCCACCCGCACCGTCCCCCCCCTCCACCATCACCATGGTGACCACCGCACCGCTGCACCGCATCTCCTGCACCGCGTACCCCAACTCCAGCGGGTGGCCAGCGGGCACCCTCACCCGCTTCAGGTACCCCCCCTCCCCCACCCCTCCTCCCTTCTTCTCCCCCACCACCACCTCCTCTCTCCTCCTCCTCTGCTTTTTCCCCCGAAAACCGGAGGCAGCGATCGTGTTGGTGTGGCGACCTGGCTTCCCCCCAGCAGAGGAGGAAGCCAGTTTAGCTGGGGACCAAGCCGTTGCTCTCGTAGATGCCCCACCCTGCTGGAGATGGGTCTGCACCAGCTTCTGTCGCCATGGCCACCCTCCCCCGCGGCCGCACGTGCGCAGAGTTTGGCCCGAATGGACGCGGCTGCCTGGCGGTTTTTCTGGCAGTTTGAGGGCGTGCGGATGTGCGTGGATGTAGTCCTGCAGGCTGAGGGAGAGTAGGGAGGTGGGGGTGTCTTGCCACACCAGGCGGTCCACAGCCGGGCACAAGGACCAGGGTGTTTCAGGGGTAGCGTTGTCTGATCCCCCTTCCTCTTCGGTGGCGTGTTTGCCGAAACCGGCTGGCTGCAGGTCTATCTGACACAGCAGCTGTCCGTCGGTGAGGCTGTACAGTACTGGGTTGTGGGTTAGGGGAAATGATTTCTGTGATGATGGCTCGGTTTATTTGACATAGGGAACATGTCTTGTTCTTTCTTTTTTTGGGGGGGGACACAGACACACTAATATGTGCACACAGACACACACATACAAATTGACTCTCACGCAGTTTCTAACACATCAATGACAGATGACATGATAAACAGCCTCCGTTCTGATTCATTCTTTCATTCTCTCCTCTTCAAATCAATCATTCAATTGTTTAAAGCCCAGACAACCGCTATCCCCAACAAGGATGAAAACTGTACTAAAAAAACCATTACCGGTAATGAATCCCAAATCCGCTACTGAGAATCAAGACATAACCTAAAGGTCCAAATCATAAACCCATCGGTAACCAGTTTGATGTACCCTTGAATAAATTAGGTTTTGTTTAAACCAATCAGTCCCAACAGGTCAGACAAAGGATATAGGAAAAATGGGGCACATCAGCAGGAAATTCTGTTTCATAAAGCCTAAACTTGCAATGCCTTTTTTTTTTTTAATCTTAGCAGCGAAAAATGTAAATGCTAAAAGTATAGATGCACCCAACTACCAAACCCCCCCCCCCCAAACAAACTCAAAAGCACCCTACAAAAAGAAAGAAAAATGAAATAAAGATTCTATGAAGCAAGAGAAAAAAAGAAAAAGAAAAAAAGGCAGCTATGACATCCCTAGCAAACAATATGCTACAGTGAAGTGGCTAGCTATCAGACTAATAAAAACTATATTCTTTACCACATGAGGGTGAACAGACTGAAAATAAGTCTGAAGAAACAAAAAATGTAAAAAAGTGAGGGACAAAAATTACCTCAAAATGTAATATGAAGTGAGCACACTGAATTATCAAAAGATGGAATATGATGATGGAAAGTCAGAAACAAAAATACTTTCTCAAAAATAAGATATTCAGCATACAATTCTCAGAAGACAGGGGTGTTAGGAAGGTGAGTCAGAAATAAAAATACTACCACCAAATTGAAATATTCAGTGCATAATTCTTAGAGGACAGGGGTATAAATGAAAGAGAGTCAAAGAACACAAATACCACCCTCACAAGGAAATATTTAGTGCCTATTTTCCAGACCCGAATAAACTGTAAAAGACTGAGTGGGCTGACAGTAAGGAATCAAACTGTAGTAAACTTATACTGCACAGCCAAACCCCTGGGTGGGTTGACAGCTAATCCACATAGGCACACACATCTTACTTTACAGCCTTTCTTCTGTCACCAAAGGACACACACACACACACACACACACACACACACACACACACACACACACACACACACACACACTATACCTTACAGCCTTTATCCCGTCACCAAAGCAAAGGATACCTAGCAGCTGGGACTGGGCATGCATCACCACCACCATGTCGGCGATGACCCGAAACGAGGTCAAGGCCACCCTGAGGTCATCGCTCTGCTGTACGGGCAGCGGGATCCAGGCACAGGGCACACAGACGTTGTCCTTGACCTCTGCCGCACACAGCGTGTCGGCGTTGACCAGGAACAGCAGGTAACCTTTCTCGTAGCCCACTAACTGCACAGAGGTCACGGTGCTCTTGCCTGCAGACAAATCACAGTCCCTTTCTCAAGCTGGTGTCACCCCATGTTGGGAACTCCATTAAAATCTTATAGAAGAACATGCATATATGTACACATCCATTTAAGAAAAGTTGGTCCCGTGGTGATACTTTTAATAGTATGTATTGTAAATCATGAACAAATCCCTTTCTCAAGCTGGGGTCACCCCATGTTGGGAACTCCATGAATATCTTGTTGTGTAAAGAGAACATAAGAACATGCACACACATGTATCCACTTAAGAAAAGTTGGTTCTGTGATTAACTTTTAATAGTAATTAGTATGTATTGTAAATCATGAACAGAATCAATCAATCAATCAAAATAGTCTTTCTTTTTCATGGTAATATTTTTTGCATTCTGCACTGAAATAAAACTTCATGGACTTTGTGAGCAATCTAACGTGTCTGTTCTAAATCAAGAAAGCTGAGGGCGGGATATTTCCACAAAAATTCAGTCTTTTATGGCTTTTTGTATCATGATAGTAACTTTGGCCAAAGACAGGAGAAGACAAAAAGGAGTGGGGAGAGATAGATGACAAATGCCTACAACCACGTCTAGTCCTGCACAGATCTATAGTCTATACATGTAAGTATAATCTAAACACTACAGATCTACATAAGTAAACTGTAAAGACTGGACAGAGGCAATTTTATATAGACTATAGAGCTACAACAACTCACTGTAATCCTGCATGGCTGTCTGCAGTGGGGGCAACAGCAGCTGTCCCTGAAGGGTGAGGGTGTCCCCAGTGACGGCCAGCTCCAGAATGGAACCACTGCTGTCCTGGGTGTACAGCACTGAACTCTGGGTTCCTGACTGCCCCCACCTGTCCCAGTACACCCTGAACACACCACATACCTTTGTTAGTGTGTGTGTGTGTGTGTGTGTGTGTGTGTGTGTGTGTGTGTGTGTGTTGTGTGTGTGTGTGTGTGTGTGCGCATGCACATGCACATGCACATGCAAGTAACCAAAAAAAGATACATGTTCCTTTTTTTATTTTAGTATTCAATAGGCTTTACTGAATTTTAACATGCCCCTCATAATCTTTCAATTTGAGATGAAAAATGATTCCCCAAGCCTTGAGTGCTGATTAATCATTAAGCAATTTATGTGCACATGCAGAAGATTAAATAATTATGCCCAATGAACAGATTCTGTAATTCATCATTCATGTTACCATTTTACAAATGAAAAAAACTGGAAAATATTATTCAGCATGCACCCCCAGTCTGCCTTTGAATCGATGCCTAGCACACTGGGTCATGCAGTAGCTGAATCCAGCATACCCACATTACCAGTGACTCTGGGCCTATGATTTGCTAGTTGATTTTGGTGGCAGGTATTGAGGTAAGGAGCTTAAGATAAGATTATTTGATGGTACTTCCTACACCTGTATTTTAACACCACCTTTGTAAAAGTAGAACACCTGCTTTTGTGTTGTTGTTGTTGTGTGTGTGTGTGTGTGTGTGTGTGTGTGTGTGTGTGTGTGTGTCACTGTGTGTGTGTGTGTGTGTGTGTGTGTGTGTGTGTGTGTGTGTGTGTGTGTGTGTGTGTGTTCGTTCTACATATCTGTGAAAGTAATAACAGCCTGGAGTAAATCACTGAAAATGTCGACTTCTTTGACGTGTTAATCATAGACGATTTGTACGTGCATAAATCTTTTTAAACAAAAATGTGTCACGAGGCCAAACCCACTAAAACTAAAAGTAGGGTGGTACAAAGCTTTCTTCCCCCTGCCTGTCTGGGCTGTGAAAATCGATTCTCCTTGTGTGCTAACTATCACTATTAGCAGAATGAGTTACACCAGAAACTGAGAGCGACAGAAAAGCAAATCAATTATTAATAATAATAATAAATAAACACCTCTTGCACGATTCCAAACCAGTACCACCATCGTAGACGCAGACGACTTTTCCATTTTTCAGACGGAAAATGGAGGTTGTTCCATCATTTCTTGACAACGAAAGCAAACCTTCCACTGAAACGTGAGCATCTACTGTATTTGCAACACTGACAGTGTCTGTAAACTTGAGTAAATGGCACTGCAAACACATAAGCGTTCTTCTTTCGTTTGTTCACTTCCCTCTTTCGCCATGTTGAATCACATGATGAGAGTTGTCTTTCTTTCAAGTCACGCGAGTCGAAACTAACCCTGCATTATTATTATTTTTTTGATATGTTTTGTTTTTGATGAAAGGTTATATCTGTTCGAAAATGATTCGTCCTAAATTCGTTAAGAATTAGTGAAATTCTTTCACACACATGACATAGCATTTTGATAAAATGTCTTTATATGAGAAGGGGACGATGTGTGCACAAACTGATAAAAATAGTGTCTTCTCCCCCTCATGTGAGAAGCATCATGTTACCCGCAACAACAGCCAATGCAGCAGCTGGCAACCAAATGATGATTTTTGTTGTGCTTGGGCTGCAGTCCCTCGATCAGAAAATTCTGTTGGGAATTTAATACAACCTCAATAAAAATTTTGTATTTCGTATGAATTCAATCACTAACCCCAGAGGAATTGTACTGTTGTATAATTGCATGGTAGGCTATAGGCCTACCACTTTCAGTTAGGCCCTACAGCAGATTGCTCTGCACAAAATTCGGGCTGCTCTCTCTGGGGAGAGCGCGTCAACACAACAGCACATCCCCTCTCTTCTTCCCTTGTCTGCATGTGTATTTGTTTCTCTAAGAGAGTGGCTTTTTCCGATAGAATTTTTGTCAGGTATAACTCTCTTGTCATGTGTTCTTTTACGTGCACTGAGTGCTTGTTGTACATGGAACCCCAGTTTTTCCTCTCAGCCGAAAGACTCAGGACGCCTCTCAGAGCAACCCATACACTGACACCCTCTTATTTCTTCTCTCTCTTCTCTCTCTCTCTCTCTCTTCTCTCTCTCTCCTCTCCTCTCTCTCTCTCTCTCTCCTCTCTCTCATCTCTACACACACACACACACACACACACACACACAACACACACTACACATACACACACACAAACACACACATACACACACACACACACACACACTATATATATATATATATATATATATATATATATATATATATATATATATATATATATATATATATATATATATATATATATATATATACATATATAAACACCTCCCCCTGAACAAAATTTGAAATTACACGACCTGTCAAATGAAAAAAAAAGGTGTCCTAGGCGTATGAGTAGTTTAAACATGTAGCCAAATTATGTATCCCGATTTTGAAACTTATCTTTTAAGACAAACTATTTAAGTGAAAACGACAAGAAGATATTAATTCGGAATGTAAATGATAGGCTGGTCATTTTTTTTGTTCTCCCCCATTCCTAAAAAAAATCAGAAGTGAAGCACGTTATAAATTGGACGTTACGATTTACTTTCATGAAGATGTGATTAAAAAAAGAGAGAAAGAAAGAAAGAAAGAAAGAAAGAAAGAAAGAAAGGAGAAAGAAATACTATTTAAAAAGAAACGATCCAACGTCTTTTCAAACTTGAAC
>CM060334.1:36960456-36970456 GCA_030674155.1 Stramonita haemastoma | reverse complement strand
TGTTCTTTAACAGACCGGAAAAGCGTTTTGGGTCACCTTTTACATAATTATCTGAAAGACGTTGCAGGTCACCGTTTACAGACCTGGAGTTGCTTGGGTCACAGTAAGGTTTTACGGTTTGGGAGGCACTTTGGGTTGCTGTCCCACAGACTTAGCAGGTGTTTTGGCGAGCTTTTTTGCAGGTGTGAGAAGCACTTTGGGCGACTCCATCATTTTATACGGTGTCCAGGAGGCTCTCTTGGGGTTTCCGTGTGAAGCGGCCCGAGGAGGGGAGGTGGAGCAGGAGTGACACTTGAGACGCCCGCTGTCAGGCTGCTCTTCAAGTTCTCGTAGTCACCCTCTGCCCCCGCCTGCGGGGGTGGTGGGGGAGCGTGGAGGTTCACAGCACCAGGCTCACCCTTCCCAGGCTGTCTGTTAGTGTTCTCGTAGATACTCTCTTTGGCGGCACCGGACTGGGGCGGGAGAGCAGCGCGAGTCTTCAGGCTGTCAGGGTCACCATCCTTACCAAGACGCTGCCTGTCCGTGTTCTCGTAAATAGCTTGTTCCTCAGCAGTAGCAGGAGGAGGAGGGGGGAGAGTGGAGAGGGGTGGAGTTTCACACTGCCAGGCCCTCCATCACTGGCAGTAGGCTGCCACTCCACGTCATCGTAGTCACTGGGTCGTGCGGCTTCAGGGCGGGAGGATGGCGGCGTGGTGTTGCGGGGATGTTCACTGTTGATGTAATCTGGCTGTCCGCCGTGTTCTCATAGTCCGTCTGCCGGCCAGCGCTGTGACGGCGCGGGGAAGTAGCCGAGGCTTCCTGACTGCCAGAGTCAGCACATGGACGCTGCATGTTCATGTTCTCGTAGTCACGTTGTAGGCCAGGAGCAGCAGGAGGGACAGGGACAGGCGGCGGAGCAGGGCGGGGTTGAGGCCTGCCTTGTTCCCCGTGTCCGCGAAGAGGCGGTCCGCTCATGTCCTCATACCCGCTGCCGTCCTCCCCAGCACCGGAGGGGAAGAGGAGAACGGTGTAGGGCTTCCCCCTGCCAGAGCCACCGTCCCCGTGAACAGCCTGCCTGTCCAAGCTGTCGTACCTGTTCTGTCGCGCGGCGCCCGGACGCGGCACCCCACCGCCGCCATCCAGCCTGCCGGGAAGAGAGACCTGCTGTGTGAGATTCTGGCGCACCACTCTCACCACGCTCTCCCGGCCTGCTACAACAGACTGAGAGCGGTTGATGGGGACTTTATCCAAGGCGGGGGAAGGAAGCAAGCTGTTCAGAGAGGAGGCGGGACGTGGAGGTGGGGGTGGACGTAGGGGTGAGAGGGGCATGCCCAGAGAGTTGGTGTCTATGACCTTGTTGGCGCCCGGGCGGGGAGGGAGTGGGGGTTGGTGGGGGGGAGGGGGGTGTGCTTCAGAGGGCGGCGGGTGGTGTGAGGACGGCAGCTGTGGTCCCAGCAGCTGTTTGAGGTTGATGCTCTGGCCATTGCTGGGGAGCAGGTATTCCTCCGCATCCTGTAGGCACACACACACACACACGCACACGCACACACACACACACACACACACAGAGACATACACACACAGACATACAGAAACACACACACACACGTTTGCACGCACACACACACACGCATGCACGCACACACACGCATGCACGCACGCGCGCGCATACGCACGCATACAAACACACACTCACGCATGCACGCACACACACATGAATACACACGCACACACACGCGCACACACACACACTACACTCACACACACACACACACACACACACACACACACACACACACACACACCACACACATTTTGCTTAAAAAAGATTTAAAGAGAAAAAAGCTAAATGGAAAAAGCGCGCGCGCGCACACACACACACACACACACACACACACACACACACACACACACACACACACACACACACAACACTTTTCATCTGTGCCCTCTGCCATAGGGACTGTAATTCCCGTGTCAGACTGACCAGCCACATCTCACGCTGTACCAGAATTAACACCTAAAGCGCAACTCCATAGTCCTCCGAGACTGAAGGATGGCACGAAGAGCCTTGATTTATAGACTTATCCAAAAGATTTTCCGGAAAATGGAGTCAGCACTGATATTAACTTCAGGGCAAAAATTCTATTGAATGGGTGAGATAGGGCTCGAACTTGGGCCGTCAAATCGCGAACACAGCGCTCTCACCACTAGGCTATCCCCCTTCCACACCCCTCCACCCCTGCTTTAAACAATCATTACAAATATCAAAGCCTAGTCTTGCATCTCAAATATTTTCGGGAGCAAATCAAGTACAGAAGTCTACCAACTTGGCAATCTGTATCATGAAATCAATGTTATTTTAATTGGAGGGGGTGGGGGGTGGGTTGTAATTCTTTTCCCTTGTGGTATATTTGGACACAACGGCAGATATAATTATTGGCAAAACAAGATGCAAAAAGAAAACTGCTAAAAAGAAAATAAAAACTAGATTTTTATGTAATTCATTCACTATTTTAGAAATACATGCATAAAAGACATGTACAATAAGATATTAAACTGGTCTTTTGTTAAAGGTACATTTTAAATATAATGCATAAATTACGTTTAAACTCTTGGAAAACCAAATACTCCAAAGTATGGTATGCTTTTGTTCTCACTCATAATCCGATGAACATATCGTTTTGGGGGAATTGCCCTCAGGTGAATACATTCTTGTTTGATTGCTCTATCTTGAACCCTTTACTGCAGGAATCTGGTATTACAGATCTGAAAAGAAAATTTGACAGTGTATTTTTTCGTAGACCCGAAACCGTTGGTATAGCTAAAGGTATTTCTAGGCCTGCTATCAAAGTTCTTGTTTGTGCGTTTCATTTTACATCTAGTTGACTTGTTATTTTGTTTGTTTTGTATTATTTTAATTTCTAAATTCTTGTTTGAGTCTGATATCATCAGGAGTGAACACACATACACTGAAACAACAACAACAACAACAACAACAACACACACACACACACACACACACACACACGCACGCACACACTGAACAACCAACACACACGACCACACACACACACACACACACACACACACACACACACACACACACACACACACATCACACACACACACACAAACGCACACACACACACAACCACAAACACACACACAACACAAACACACGCACGCACGCACTCACACACCCAATCCTGCGCACACGTTAAATCCTGTTTCGCTTTTCGTAAGAGTAGGCCATTGTGTGCCGGTGGGAACAGATGACACTATTTACAAAACTGTATTTACACGGGGACTGGATGTAAAAAAAAAGCACATTCCATTATCCTCGATATAAAAGCACACACACCACACACACAACACACACAACACACACACACACACACACACACACACACACACACACACACACACACACACACACACACACACACACACACACACACACACACACACACACACACACACACACACACACAACAAACAAACAAACAACACAAACAAACAAAACACCGAGCTTATAAAGACACAGCCACTCCACTCACTTCCTTCACGCTATCCTTATGCTCTGGCGGGGCGGGGGGGAGCAGGACACCCGCCGCCACCTCCCCTTCCTCACCCCCTACCCACAGCTGGCCCCGGTCGTCGGCCCGCACACAGGTCGGGCGGGGGAGGGGGGAGGGGAGGAGGGCGGTGAGGACACAGCCCTTGAGGTGATCGGCCAGCAGGATGACCCCGTAGAAACCCTCCGCCATCAACAGCAGCTCCCTCTGCTGGATCTGCCCGAAACACACGTCCTGTAACTCCGCCTGCTTCAGATGCGCCGTGACGTCAAAAGTGGCCAGGTGGACGCTGGTGTAGCGCTGGAACACGGC
Organism: Stramonita haemastoma; assembly: GCA_030674155.1. Taxonomy (NCBI): domain Eukaryota; kingdom Metazoa; phylum Mollusca; class Gastropoda; order Neogastropoda; family Muricidae; genus Stramonita; species Stramonita haemastoma. The sequence continues at coordinate 36,966,587 of CM060334.1, read as the reverse complement.
GACCTGGTGACATGACGTCAGCACAGCCAGGTAACGGCCGCCGGCGCTGGCCTTGACCTTGATGGCGTCAGGCTCCTCCAGCTCCGCCAAGACGGAGGAGGGGGTCGGGGAGTGGCCGAGGAGAGGGCATGTCGCCTCCCACACCCGGGTGATCGTCTCGTCCCCCTTCAGGAAGACCGCGGTGGTGGTGGGCGCTTTCCCTTCAGCATCCTCGGGGCTGCAGGGGTTGCCGCCACTGTCCGCTCCGCGCCGCCAGGTCTCCGAGCTGACAGAGAAGAGAGCCAGCGTACAGTGCGCGGGCTCCGCCATCACCACCTCCCCTTCCCCCAGCTCCTGCTCGCGGCGTTTGACGCCGTCTGGAGAGTAGCACACCAAGCGAGACGTAGCGGTGGCAGCAGTGGCGGTACCAGAGGGCGTGGGTTCCCGGAGGATGACGCAGAGCGTGCCGTCCTTCAAGGGCATCAGGTCCGTCACCACTCCGCCAGAACCGCTGTTTCCCCCTTCGCTGCGCTGGACTCGGCTGGAGAAGCTCCAGTGGAAGGGGAAGGCAGGCCCTTCACCACCCGCGTGGCCAGAGGGCAGCCCATGTAGCGCTCCACGGCGGCCTGGCAGAGATCGGGGGAGGAGGCCGTGTGTCGGAGAACGAAAGCGTGGGCGGCCAGGGTCTTGGCCAAATCCTGGCGCGTGGGTAACCGCTCTTTGTGCTGGTTTTGGAAGTCGAGCAACACCGCGGCTACCCGCTCGGCGGCGTCGTCCTTCTTGTTCAGGGCGTCATTCATGGCGGAGGCGAGCTGTTGGAGGTAGAGGGCTTGGTGCTCCAGGCAGTCCAGCAAGGCCTCCATCTTCCGCTGGCACTGCTGCTGCAGCTCATGCACCTTCTTCTCCCTCACCCTCCCCGCGATCCGGGCCCACTCCACCACCGCCTCCACCCTCCTCTTCACCGCCGCCGTCTCCTGCCGCGCGCTGCCGTCCAGCGTCTCCAGGGCCGACCACACCTGAGCCTGCACCCCGCTGACCGCTCTCTGGCAGGACTCCACCTTCTCCTTCTCCTGCAGGAGGCGCTGTCGGAGGTCAGGGGTCACCAGGTTGAGGTCGGTGGTGGGGTGACCTTCGTGGTGAGTCAGCTTGCAGTCCCGGCAGATAGGCAAGGAGCACTGCTGGCACATGAAGCGTAGTTTTTCTTCTGGGTGCTTGCGGCATCCTGAAGAACTCATGGTTCTGACTTCGGCTCTCAATCGCTGAGGGAATCAAAATACTTTTTTTTATAAGTGGAGTTGAGCTTGGACTCTTGGCCTTTCAGTTTCTCTCTCTCTCTCTCTCTCTCTCTTCTACTCTCTCTCTCTCTCTCTCTCTCTCTCTCTCTCTCTCTCTCTCTCTCTCTCTCTCTCTTCTCTCTCTCCTCTCTCTCTGTGCCAAAGCCGAAGTACAATAAATGATTTCAGTGTTCAGTGTTCAGTGTTCTCTCTCTCTCTCTCTCAAAATGTGGAATGGTATACTGCACAGTGTTCAGCGTCACACTCATATAAACAGTACATACATTCCCTTGTACAATGCAATGTAAACATCTGCATCATTATATCATGTAGACATTCACTTGTACAATGTAGACACCCATATGTACAAAGTACACTTTCCCACCATACACATGACCCTCTGTCATTACAACACAATACAATACATCACATCACACCACACTTCACCACGTACTCTACCCTTTGTCCTTACAATAAAACAACACACCACAACAACTACCGTCTGTACTTTCCAGACCACACCACACTACACCACCCTATATCCTTGCCTCACCACACACACCACACCACACATCACATCACACTATGTCCTTACCTCACCACACCACAATACCCTATGTCCTTTTCCACACTACACCACCCTATGTCCTTACCTCACCATACCACCCTATGTCCTTACCTCACCACACCACACCATACTACACCCCACCACATTACACCACCCTGTCCTAACCCCACCATACTACACACACCACGCCACACCCACCAGCTTATGTCCTTACCACACCACACCACACCACTACACCCATCCACTACACCACACCTGTCCTTACCACACCACACCACACTACACCACGCACACCACACCAGCTTATGTCCTTACCACACCACACCACATCCACTACACCACATCACACTACACCACACACCTCTGTCCTTACCACACCACACCATACTACCTCACACCCCACACCAGCTTCTGTCCTACCCCCCACCACCCCCCCACTACACACTAGTCACCTGTCCTCACCCACACCCTCTCACCACCACACACCACTCTTCCTCACACCACACCCACCACCCCCACACACCACTACCTTATGAAGGCCTGTGGGCGACAAGCAACGACAGCTGAAGAAGACAAGGCCACTGTAGATCACGTGCATAGCACTCCAACCCACTGTCAGCATTGCCAGTGCAGCAGATCACCCCAGTACAGCCCGGGTGGGTTTATCTCCACCAGGAAGTGCTGTGCAAGAGGCCTATACTACATGCACCGTACCCTTTCTCCTTCCCTGTCCTGGTACCCCTGCTGTGGTGGTTGCAGTGTTGTTTATTGCAAAAAGGGGCCTTGCGCCCTCGCCAACGCCTCGACTTTCAGTTGAATGAATGACTGAATGGCTGCCTTTGAATTTGTTGGGAGATAGTTGGCTTGATGAAAGGTGGGGAGGGACGGGGGGTAGGGAAGGTGCGGTGTTTATGTCACTGAGACCTGAGCCAGTTTTTCGCAACACCCACCCCCTATCTGTTGGTGTTGTGTGTGTTGTGTGTGTGTGTGTGTGTGTGTGTGTGTTGTGTGTGTGTAGTGTGTGTGTGTGTGTGTGTGTGTGTGTGTGTGTGTGTGTGTGTGTGTGGTGGTGGATGGTGGATGGGTGGGGCTGGGGGTGGTTGGGTGGGTTTGAAGTCAAGTAGAATCCAGTCAAAAGATCTTTATTGAGGGTAAAAGATTTAGTTGTCATATTTGTTTGTTGTTGTTGTCCACACTAAAAAGGGAAAACAAATCAAGAAAAAAAAAACCAACCTATGAAAAACATGCAAAGAAAATAAATGTGATGATTCATCTATACAGAAATTTAAAAGAAGAAAATGGAACAAACATCAAAGTATAGTAAACGTCAAAGTCTCTATTTTTTTTTACCAACCACAACGACGCGCGCGCGCGGTATGTGTGTGTGTGGTGTGTGTGTGGTGTGTGGTTTTGTGTGTGTGTGTGTGTGTGGTGTGTGTGTGTGTGTGTGTTGGTGTGTGTGTGTGTGTGTGTTGTGTGTGTGTGTGTGTGTGTGTGTGTGTGTGTGTGTGTGTGTGTGTGGTGTGTGGTGTGTGTGTGTGTGTGTGTGTGTGTGTGTGTGTGTGTGTGTGTGTGTGTTGTGTGTTGTGTGTTGTTGTGTGTGTGTGTGTGTGTGTGGTGTGTGTGTGTGTGTGTGTGTGTGTGCGCTGGGGTGGTGTGCGCGCGTGCGCGGCGGTGTGTGTGTGTGTGTGTGTGTGTGTGCGTGTGTGCGTGCGTGTGTAGGTGTGGATTCCCAAGTGGTTAGAGCTTTGTTGAGCTCGTCGTGATCTGACAGCGCAAGTTCCAGCCACCCCGAGGACCTATTCATGGGGATTTCCCTCCTGGAGTTGACATCAGTACCAACTCAACTCCCCCAAAAAGCCCACTGGATTAGTTATTAGATTAGTCATTCGGATGAGACTATAAACCGAGGTCCCGTGTGCGAACGCACGCAGAACATCTTGCGCACACGTTAAAATCCCGTTCCGCCTTTCGGAAGAGCAGGTCATCATGTGCCGGTAGGAGCGGATGACAAAATTAGTATTAAAAAAAAACCCAGCATGCACACAGGTGTCGTGTTTAGACACCATTCCTGAGGGGGGGGGGGGGGGGATAATGGGTAGGCGCTGCACTTGTGGCGACGCGCTCTCCCCGGGGAGAGCAGCCCGATTTTCACGCAGAGAAATCTGCTGTGACATAAAGTGGTATAAAATAAAAAAATAAAAAAAATTAAACCAAGATCCTACGTGCAAACGCGCACAGACCATTTTGAGCACATGTTAAAACCCGTTCCGTCTCTCAGATTGCGCGCTGGTTGAAACGGATGACAATATAAAAAAAAAATTAAAAAAACAAAACCGCATGCACACTAGCGTTGTGTTTAAACACCATCCCTGAAATCAGCAACGAGCTACTTAATGGTGGACAAAAACGACGCAAAATATCATTATTGGTGAACTTCAGAGCTCTAGCCAAGGAACAATAAAAAAAAAAATAAAAAAAAGAGAGAGAAGCAAAACATTCAAACATACTATCAACTTGGAGAGACAGAGTAGTGAAGAAAACTAAAACAACACGGGGGAGAAAGAAGACCTTGCGAAAAAAAAATACTGGTATGGGGTATTGCTATCGGTAAACGGATGTAGTCTTGCCATTTTTTTAAATTTATTCAATATTTCTTCGATAGTTTTTAAACTTTTTGTTCTGAAGGCACTGATTGTAAAACGGGAGGTAAGCTACTCCTTAATGTTGCTCCTGAATACGCAAGGCTTGACTTGCAGACAGTATTACGAGACCTGGAATATATCTGGGTTTTTTGGTTTGTTTTTTAGATTGATATTGCGGGCTTTTCATTTACGTACATACATTAAGACTTCCTGAGATACAGACCGTGAGTGAAAATGATATCTCATACTTAGTAGTCAATCTCAACCACTGATAAGTGTTTAATCCGATTAGTCTGACTGCTCTTTTGTACAGAAGGTTTATATGTTTAGATTGGTTTTGGTACAATACAGTGTTGCGATACATTGCTAATAAAGTGGTATGTATCACTATGACACAAGTCTATGCTATAACAGTTCAGCAGTATGCAAAACAGCATACGACAATTCAATGTAAGAATGTCATAGGCCTACATTAAAACCAGTGCTCCCCCGTGGGCATGCCAGGGGTCTGTAGCATAAATAGCATCCCCATCTTCTGGAAATGTTTGTGCTAGGAATTCCTCTTTTCTATCCTTCTCTTTGTCTCTGACGTTTTTTTCTTCCTGTTCCTCATTCTTGTCGATTTTCTGCCTTCTTGGTCCTTTATCGTGCTCTTTATAAATAATTAATAATAATAATTAATATATAATAATAATAATAATAATGATAATAATAATAATATAAAAATTTTTTTTACTGAAAGACTGAAAAGATAACAACTCTCTCCCATGCCGAAGTCGGGTGCGCTGGGCCTGACTTGTCAGGCGCTTAACGGCAGCGCAACGCATTTTCGCTATTATGAAAGACAACAATAGTTGCTGTCTAAACGTTTGATGACGACAAAGAAGAAATGCACAGTGCATGGAGATAAACGACAGAACAGTGCAATAAATACAACTGAATGCAATGCAATGAAATATGGCATGAACCGTTTAAATGCAAAGCAGCCTGATGCAATACACTGATATTCAACAAAGTCTAAGTAAAAGAATGCAACAAAATGTAATCGGATGAACGCAGTCAGAGGAGAACAACAAAATTCAGTGCAGTGTTACACCACAAAATCTTATTCAGATCAGTGCAATATAATCTAGGTCAGTGTAATCCAAACTAACACAATTCATAGCAATGCTGTACATACAACACACGTTCGTTGAGTGCAGTGCAATACAATATCAGTCAATGTATTGCAAATACAATTCAGTTTAATGCTATGTAAAAAAAAAAAAGGTTTGTTGAGTGCGGAGCAATAAATACAAGCCATCTGAAAGTGAAGAGACTGTTTTGGAAAGCAGAAGGAAGGGCAGAGAGAGGAAAGGACAGTTGGATGGCATGGTCACATGCCAGTTCAGCAACAGCAAAAACTGTCCTTTAGAAAACAGGGCAGAGACAGCAAGGAACAGGAAGACGACATGAAACACACTTATGACACTTTTCAATCCAATCTGAAGACACATTTATTTCAAACCTACGATTTTCGCCTCCTGTTTTATCTCCTATCTGTCCCTGCCTTTAACATATGAAATCTCTTTCACCCTGCCATAGCCTAAAACTTTTATAAGTGTGTGCGCGCGTGTGTGTGCGTGTGTGTGTGTGTGCTGTGCGTGCGTGGTGGTGTGTGTGTGT
>CM060334.1:36947956-36950456 GCA_030674155.1 Stramonita haemastoma | reverse complement strand
CTTGAATACCTGCGAGTCTGGGACCTTGACAGCAGACCTAGAGGAGAGGGTGCAGGTCATGGGGATGATATGTTATTGCAGACAAACTGACATTTACAATGATGATGATTCATTAGCAACGCGATGGTGGGGAACAGAATCAGGTTCTATGAAGACCTCCTGACCATAGCAAGGAGACGAACACTGAAAGGGTATGGGCGTGTCTCGTGGTCAAAAGGATTTGCCAAGACTGCGAGGCACAGTGCAAGGAGGGAGCATGAGAGGAAGACAGAAAAGGAGATGGGAGGAGGACAGACAACATCGCAGACTGGACAGGCCTGAGGCTGAGTGAAGGAAGCACTGCGAGAGAGAGAGAGAGAGAGAGAGAGAGAGAGAGAGAGAGGAGAGAGAGAGAGAGAGAGAGAGAGAGAGAGAGAGAGACAGAGACAGAGACAGAGACAGAGACAGAGAGAGAGAGACAGAGAGGCGGAAGGGTGAGAGGGAAAGTAAAGATGGAGTGGGCTGGTTGTCTTGTCATAGTGCCCCTACTGCTGAGAGCAACACGGGTTATATAATGTGATGTAATGTAATGTGATATCACTACATTGCATTACATCATATCATATTATCTAATATCACATTTCATTACATCAGATATGCACATCATATTATGTTAATTATATATCATACACTATGTCACATTTTATTGATGTTTAGATTGTTTTTTCTTCCCTCTCCTCATCTTCTCTATCTTCTCTCTGTCTGCGTCTGTCTGACAGTACCTCTCATATCCCTCTCTCTTACCGGCGATGTTTATCGTCATGTTTGTGTACCCCTTCTGTTTACAAAGCCATTAGAAAACATCCGCATATTTCGTCAGACTCTGTGTGTGTGTGTGTGTGTGTGTGTGTGTGTGTGTGTGTGTGTGTGTGTGTGTGTGTGTGTGTGTGTGTGTGTGTGTGTGTGTGTGTGTGTGTGTATGTGTGGTGTTTGTGTCTGTGTCTGTGTTTGTAGTTGTGTTTGCATTGTATGTGTGTGTATGCGCGCGCATGGGTGTGTGTATGTGTATACACGCGCGTGCCAGCATGTGTGTGTGCGTGCGTGCGCTGTGTGTGTGTGTGTGTTTACGATCTTACTTTCTGCACTCATGCACATGTACACATGGCAGTGACAGAGAGAGGCTGGCAAAGATGGCGACATGGAGCCCCATCAGAAGTGCAAACCAATCAGCATAAAGCCCCCTCCCTCCCCCCCCAGTACCAGAGCTTCAGCACAGGGTGTTGGCAAGGAGGGAGAAGGAGAGGAAGACAGAGAAGGAGATGGGAGATTGGATTTGAGTTGGTGCCAGATCACTGAGGGCTATATGTGGCCTTTGTGGCCGACTCGGCTGTAAACCGTAACACCAGACCATCAGTCAAGTCTGAAACAGCCAATGTAAAAACCTGACGGGTGCTTGCTCTCCTCCCCTACCCCACCCCACCCACCCCCCACAAAAAGGGAAAAATCCTCCTATTTATATTTTTCAAAATGAGGGTGAAATTTGTGAGATTGTTTTGGTAGTTCGCAGAAAGAAAAGCGCTTAGGCCAATGTCACACTGAACAAGGGCAGACATGCTTAGTTACGTTCAGGTGATGCGTGTTTGACTAGTCTTGCATTATGAGGTACACTCTTTAAGATTTTCAAAGAATCAGAGCAACATTAATTCACTCCTCAGGATGTATGTGAAAGATGCTCTGAGCGTTCGTGCACGGGACCTCAGTTCATAGTCTCCTCCGAAGGATTTTCGGGGGAGTGGAGTAAGTACTGATGTCGACTCCGGGGGAAAAAATTCCCTCGGACAGGCGTCTCAGTGGTGGCTCGAACCGGGGCCGTCAGATCGCGAGAGCGACGCTCTAACCATTCGGTTCTCCTATCCTCTACACATTGATCTGATCTACTTTCTAGCTCTGCCTGGTCACAGCCTCGAGTCCTTTCATGTGTGACTGGATCATCATTGACATCAATGTCTATGTACACACATAAGACACACAGACAGAGAGAGACACACAGACACAGATACATACACACCCATACACACACAGAGACACACACACATACATACACACACACACACACACCCATACACACATGCAAAACACACACACACACACACACACACACACACACACACACACACACACACACACACACCACACACACACACACACACCACACACACTACACACACACACACTCCAACTTACCTTGTGCCCCAAATGTCACCAGTAGCGTCACAACGCAGCACAGAATGACCCACAATGACGTCACATCCATCGTCGATCGTCACCGAGTGACCGTTGACGTAAATAAACTCACTGCACAACAGTAACGGAGATAATAATTATAGAAAAATAGCATTTTGGGTCATCCAGAGAGAAAGAATAAATAACTCAATGAATGAAGGAAGGGATAATTTTTTTCTGATCCTCCATCACAGATGTAAGGCATGGGTAGTGGCCACACCCTATAGCTTGTCTCCCT
>CM060334.1:36940456-36942956 GCA_030674155.1 Stramonita haemastoma | reverse complement strand
GGGTGGGAGAGAGAGAGGGAGGGAGGGAGGGAGGAGAGAGAGAGAGAGAGAGAGAGAGAGGAGAGAGAGAGAGAGAGAGAGAGAGAGGAGAGAGAGAGAGAGAGAGAGAGAGAGAGGAGGAGAGGAGAGGAGAGAAGAGAGAGAAGAGAGAAGACAGACAGACAGACAGACAGGACAGACAGACAGAAAGACAGAACAGAAAGGAGAGAGAGAGAGGAGAGAGAGAAGGAGAGGAGAGAGGAGAGAGAGAGAGAGAGACAGAGACAGAGACAGAGAACAGAGAGAGACAGACAGACAGAGACAAAGAGACAAAGAGACAAAGAGGAATACTAACACAGTCCTTCACCGTCTTTCGCTATAGTGTTTCTAACAGCTTTCATTGTGGAAGCTTTCTGTCAACACTAGTTCCTGAGCCATAGATCATGACCACTGTCTACTGAGGGCAAAGGTTTCTGTGTGTGTGTGTGACTGTCAACAGTGGCGCAGCTATGACCCACAGCTGACTGTATGTATGCTGAGGGCAGTGCCAGAGTTTTCTGTCGGTGTGTCCGCTTCCTTCTGTCAATACACCCCTGACCTGCCAGTCTCTAACACCGAGCACACATCGGAAATTAAAAGCGTTGTACTGTGTGGAACGCTTTGGGGATCTTCAAAAGAAGGTTGTGATGAAAGGAAAAGAACGGACTATATCTGTTCTGTTCTTCTCTCTCTCTCTTTTCTCTCTCTCTCTCTCTCTCTCTCTCTCTCTCTCTCTCTCTCTCTCTCTCTCTCTCTCTCTCTCGGGCTTCCCTTGCTTGGCTACCAGCAAGACGTGGTTTCTAAAGTGAGAAAAAAAACCTTCCTATTTTCTACCAGAAAAACCTCCAGTATGCCAATGACAGGACTACCATCTTCTCTGGAAACAGTTTTGAACATCTTTCTGCAGGAAATGTCTTTGACATCGTATAAAATCCACGGCAGAGAGAATCAGACTGTGATAGTGTTGCGCCTGTCACCGGCCCACCGGCATCCTGCTACACACAGCCACGGTAACAGTGTTGGTAACAGTGTTGTTTACCGTAAGAAAGGGGCAGCGCAAATTGCAAGGGACAAAAAGAGAATGGAGACACATAAGGTCAGTGTCATAAATAAACAACATGAACATTCTGTCTCCCCTTTGGATTTGTTTCTCCCGACGCCCCCAAGTTTATTTTACAACACCGAAAATAAAATGGCCATGGACACATTCTCCTCCTCCTCCTCGCTGCGCTGCAAAATCCGCACGTGCAACACGGCCAGCCGTCTCCTCTCCGTCATGCTTGCCTGATGTTGACCCCGTGTCAGTGACAGTGCAACCGCACGAATTGGCGCTTGAAGACTGGAGTCTCGACTCTGACACGGACAGGAATACTGACAATGAAGAAGTCATATCTGTGAGCAGTGACGCGCCAACAATACCACCTGTGACACTGACAGAGGACAGCTCTACAGAAGATGTGACAGGGAACAGCAAGAGAGCGGAACCACTGGAAACGAATGCAGAAAGTGCAACTGCCATCGACGAAGCAGGAAACGGCTCCACTGTGTCCGGCGAGGATCGCAGGGAATTGATGGAACTTCTACAACAATTTGCTGACACAATGAATAGGGGCTTTGATTCATTAAAGAAAGTAAATGAAGACGGGAAAGCAGCTGAAGACAGGAATCTTCCCGACACGTCCAGTGACCAGCCAGCAGTACAACCACATGGCTAATGCCGCTCTGTGACAGTTCCTCCGTCCCTGCTACGACATGGGTTGTTACCAGTGACATCCACACAAACTATTGCAAACAATACCGCGTTTCGGTTACCAATCGCGAAGAATCGTTGATATTGTACAGTTTGAAAATTTGTTGTATCTTTCGATTTCGGTCCCCTCCCCCATCTACCCATTTGTGAAAGGGTTGAAAAACCTAACACAATAAATCTTTGTCATTGTCATTGTCATTGTCATTGTCTCTCTCTCTCTCTCTCTCTCTCTCTCTCTCTCTCTCTCTCTCTCTCTCTCTCTCTCTCTCTGTCTGTCTGTCTGTCTGTCTGTCTGTCTGTCTGTCTGTCTCTGTCTGTCTGTCTGTCTGTCTCTCTCTCTCTCTCTGTGCCGAAGTACCATTAAACCATTTCAGTGTTCTCTGTCTGTCTGTCTGTCTGTCTGCTCTCTCTCTGTCTCTGTCTCTCTCCATACGTTCAAAATTATGTCTGTGTTTCTTCCTTTCTGCGATTTGCAGCATAATGCAAACACTACATAAAATAGCACGGTTCAGTCTAGTGCAATACAACAGGATATAAACAGTGCAATGCAATTCCATTCACTACAATGCAATGTAATACAACACTATACAGTACAGTACATCAATGTGCAAGACACTACAATAATATGATATGAGAAGGTATGGTTCAGTACAATATAATGTACTTACACAACCTTGTATGGTTCTGCTACTGTTTAAATCCACACTGTGCTGAACCACAGTGCGTTACATC
>CM060334.1:36927956-36932956 GCA_030674155.1 Stramonita haemastoma | reverse complement strand
CTCCGTGGGACCTCTGCAGGGACTGTGCTAGACACAGACTGTCGCCTTTGTTGAAGATTTTTTTTTAGACAGACACAGGGCATTTCTGAAACAGCCACAGGAGATTTCAGACACAGACACAGGAAATTTTAGAGACAGACTCTCTACACATTGAAGTTTTCAGAGACAGACGTGACATTGAAGATTTCAGACACAGACATTGGAGATTTCAGGCACAGAAAGACACATGTGTCTCTTTTGTCGAACATTTAAGAGACAGATACATATCAGAGAAAGACACATGTGCCTCCTTTCTCGGAGATTTCAGAGACAGACACATGAGATTTCAGACTCAGACCATCTCCGCTGAAGGAGATTTCAGAGACAGACACATACCATCTCCTTTGTAGGAGATTTCAGAGACAGATACAAGAGATTTCAGAGACACCCAGACCATCTCCTTTGTAGGAGATTTCAGAGACAGATGCATGAGATTTCAGAGACACACAGACCATCTCCTTTGTAGGAGATTTCAGAGACAGACACAGACCATCTCCTTTGTCAGAGATTTCAGAGACAGACACATGAGATTTCAGATACAGACACGTGTGTATCCTTTGTCAGAGACTTCAGAGACAGACACAGACCATCGCCTTAGAAGGATATTTTCAGAGACAGACACATGTGCCTCCTTTGTCGGAGATTTCAGAGACAACACAGGGGCTCTCTAAATTAGTTCCTAACTTCTTTTCCTAACTTTTTTTACCCCCCCCCCCTTTTATACTGCCTTTCCTTTTCTTTTAATTGATTTATTCTGTATTCACTCCAAGAAATTTGGAATACTGTGAATGTGAGTCATATCATGAAGATGGAGGAGGTTTAACTTATTATTTGCACTTGTATTCTTCCACTACTATTTTTGTTCGATTACATTTTTTTTTTACCCCTCTTCCTCCCTCTCTCGGGAACTGGATGTAAAAAAAAAAGCACATTAGTGCTTATTCATTATCCTCGAAACAAAAGAATTTGATTTGATTTGATCTCTCTCTCTCTGTGTGTGTGTGTGTGTGTGTGTGTGTGTGTGTGTGTGTGGTGTGTGTGTGTGTGTGTGTGTGTGTGTGTGTGTGTGTGTGTGTGTTGTGTGTGTTACGTGCGTGTGTGTGTGTGTGTGTGTGTGTGTGTGTGTGTGTGTGTGTGTGTGTGTGTGTGTTGTGTGTTGTGTGTGTGTGTGTGTGTGTGTGTGTGTGTGTGTGTTTGCGTGCGCGCGCGTGCGTGCGTGCGTGCGTGTGTTTGCGTGCGTGCGTGTGTGTATGTGTGTGTGTGTTGGGGGGGGGGGGAGGAGGCGTCTGCATAAAAAAATCTGAATTGATTTTTGCTGTTGGTTGTTGACATAAACTACAAGAGCAGAGGACTGAAGAAGTATTGAGGACTTTGTTCAGAGAAGGATATGCAGCAGATACGCTCGCTTAGGAGTCGAGTGAGCCTGACATTTCAAGACTGATCAGTGTTTGACGTCACGCTCTTATTCCACCACATGTGTCCACTGTGCATGCGGTTACAGGGGCAACTGACCGTGATAACTGGATAAGGAACAGAAGGGGACTGACCGTAGTCATTGATGAGACGGAGGAGGGGGGATGGGGGTTGGGGGAGGGACTGGCCTTGACTTTTGACGGAGGAGGGAGAGGAGGATGGTGGAGGAGATGGGTATGTTGCTGGTCCCATGACATTGAGCTGAAACAGCGGGCTGTTTTTCAAAACTGGTTTACATGATTAACTTAGCTTCAGGAAAAAAAACTCTAGAGTGAATGTTGCAACTTCAGTTCTGTTTCTAACAATCAACGTAATCAGAATTTTCCCCTGTGCTTTTCAAAACGTACTGTCAGTATATACATTCCTTTGCACACAGGGGAAGAGAAGCATCTAACTCCAGCAGTCACACAGGAGACCTTCACAAAAAACAACAACTGATCACCCATATCCTTAATCTAGCTCCTCAACAATCCTGGTCGTACAAGATTGACATTTATTCTTTTACCACAGCATGGGGAGGGTCCAGTGTGTTGCTGCTGGTTTTCTCTACGCATGACCTCCGTTTTTTGCTTTTGTTTTTTTTGCCTGTCTACACCCTCAGCTCTACACACTTATTCGGCATGTAACCACACGTAGTATTGTATGATACAGTGCCCTACCTAATTTATCTTACCTGTCCTATCGTATCATATACTATTGCATCGAATCGGATTATATCCTATTGTATAACTTGAATTATCATATTAAATCAGATAGTGTCCGTATCATGTAATTCCATATTATGCATTATTGTATATTCTGTCATTGGATCACTTAAAGGATATGGTAACTTACTGTTGTTTCTGAATTCCTTTTTCTCCTTTATTCTATTTCTTCCTCCTCTTCGTTTCTGTTTTCTTCCATTCCCCTTTTCTTCTCTCCCTTTTTCTTTCTTCTTTTTCAGACGCATGTCATCCATCGAATATCAAAAGGGTGTGAAGGTGTAAAGGGAAGAAACTTGTACTTCTCGTTGCTTTGCATTGATTACTTCCTGGAAATATAGAAATATTTATATGTAAAGAAATATATATTTTTTTAAAAAACTCAAGATGGAAGGAAAAAACAGTAAATATCTTCACAATGACATTATTCGAACGTAAGACGAAAAAGATGAGCACATATAAAACACAAATGATTACGGAAAATATTGACAAAAAGGAAAAAGTAAACGCACATACCAAAAGTCTTTCGGATGAGACTGTAAACCGAGGCCCCGTAAGCGAACGCACGCCAGAACATCTTGCGCCAAACGTTAAATCCTGTTCCGCTTTTCGTAAGACTAGGCCATTGTGTGCCGGTGGGAACAGATGACAATATTTACACAACTACATACACACGGGGACTGGATGAAAAAAAAGTACATGAGTGCTTATCCCATTATCTTCGATATAAAGAATAAAGAAGAAAGATTAAAGAGAGGAGAGAGAGAAGAGAGAGAGAGGAAGTGAGGAGGAGAGAGAGGAGGAGAAGAGAGAGAGATGGAGAGAGAGAGGGTGCGTGCGTGCGTGTAAGTGGAATGCTTGTTTTGCTACCTATTTGTTTATGTACAAGTGTTGCTGTTTGTAGGGTATGTATGTATGTAGGTATGTATGTATGTATGTATGTATGTATGTATGTATGCATGTATCATTTGTATGGTATGTATTATGTATGTATGTATGTATGTATGAAATGTACGTACGTCTTTTCGTCTGTCTTCTGTCCATCGGCCCGTCCGTCTGTCTGTATGTTGTACATCATCGTTGTCATTATCATTAATTTGATATTTTTGTTTGATCATAATCATTAACTTGTTATTCGTTGTTATTAGTGGTAAAAGAAGAGGTAGTGCGTGGAATTGTTATGGTTTGTTTTTACAATCGTTATGTTGTGGTCGTTGGTATTTTAGTTTGTTTTGTATTATTGATTAAAAGAGACCGTTGAAAATAGGCTGCTTTAAGGTTTTTCCCTTTAACTGTACAAATCTTGCTTTTATTAACTTCCCTTGTATTTCAACTCTTTTCTTTTTTCAGATTAAAAAGATACCTTTCGGTGTTTTTTCCTTTTTCCTTGTATTTCAACTCGTTCTCTTTTTCGGATTAAAGTTATTTTTTCTCTTAATCTCTCCTTTCGTTTCTCCTTGTTATTTTTGTTTCTTTGGTTTTATTTTATTATTTGCTTACTTTATGCTTCTCTGAGTGCGAGTTCTGGTTAAAGGAAAATACTCATACTTGTGTTGTGTGTATGGATTATTTCCTTGAGGTCTTGTGTGGGGGGTGTTGTGTGTGTGTGTGTGTGTGTGTGTGTGTGTGTTTTGTGTGTGTGTGTGTGTGGTGTGTGGGTGGGGTGTGTGTCTCTCTCCTGTTTGTGTGTGTGTGTGTGTGGTGGGTTGTGTGTGTGTGTGTGTGTGTGTGTGTGGTGTGTGTGTTTTGTGTGTTGTGTGTGTGGTGGGGGTGTGTTGGTGTACCATGCATCAACCCCCCCTCTCTACGTCGTGGGAAAGGTCAATTGGAAAAGCTACGATACGAAGATTTTATGCCGTTGCAGGCAGTACCAGAACGCTGCCCATACAGCCCCAAACCGCCCTGGGAGTAGGCTTCCCGGTTTTTCCTCACGGATGTAAACAAACACGACCCCTTGTTATTAAAGGAAACAAAAAAAAAAAAAAGCACGATCAATAAATCAAGCAAACAATTAGCAAGCCAAGAAAGCCAACCAAAACAAAAACACCTCCACGCCCAAAATTTAAAGAAAAAAGTAAGCAAGCAGAAACAGATGACCGGAAAATCAAGTGTAAGTAAGTAATGATAAAAAAAGCCACAACCACTGACAACAACAAAAAGGAAGCAAAAACCCAAACAAAAAAACAACACCAATAACAACAACAAATCGAATGACAGCTACTGGGAAACGTTTCTTTGGACGAAAAGCAACAACCACACAGTAACTTATTAAATTTTTTAAGGGCGTGTAAAGCAATTTGATTAATTTTTCTCAAAACTTGAATTATTGTTGAAACTTAAAAAGTTGATAATTTTGTACAATCCCCAGCTAAACACCCTGGGATCACCCAGAATATGTACCCCTGTCTCACTCTTACATCTGGGAATACCGAGGAGAAGATAAATAAATACCACCTTGGATGAGAAGGTATGTGACTCTTTCAAGTACCTCGCCATTTAGGCAGCCATACCTCGGTTCAAGGATTGTTCTCCTTGGAAGGAGAGTGTTCTGTTAAAGGAAAGTGCACGGTGTTATGCTAAGAGATTATCTAGCGAACAGAACCTGAACATACAATTTTCAGGATAAAAAAATTTGACTTTAGGCCTGGAACTTAGCTGAAAGTATGACATAAAAAACAGAACTAGCTTTTGGCCTGGGGTCGATCTGAGACTTTGAATATCGTGATTTTTTCTCAATAAGTTTTTCCTAAAGAAACGAAAGGGGGCTGATCAGGCCGACTTGCTGGT
>CM060334.1:36919905-36922405 GCA_030674155.1 Stramonita haemastoma | reverse complement strand
TGAGACTGATGGTTCTGTAGTTCTGACATTGCTTGAGGTTTCCTTTCTTTGGCAGGGGTATTACAAGAGACTGTGTCCATTCTTTTGGCCATTCTTTGGTGTCGTGGATCTTCTGACAAAGATCTGTGAATCGCCTTGCTGTTTCATTCCCTCCATTTTTTATGAGTTCAGCTGGGATGTTGTCGATTCCAGGGGACTTCCCCTTCTTCAGTTGTTTAATAGCTGTGTCTACTTCACACCTTAGTATTGGTGGGTCTTTATCTTGGTGTTCAGGGGGTTTGTTGGAAACTATGTTGGTATCTGGGCGTAGTGGGTAGTTATACAATCCCTCACAGTATTCTGTCCAGCGTTGGAGGATGGCATTGTTTTCCGTTAAAAGATTTCCTTCTTTGTCTTCAATAACAGAGGCTTTAGGCTGTGTGGTTTTCGTTAGTTCTTTCAGAGTGTTGTAAGCTGTTTTGCTGTTTCCCTTGGCCATTCCATCTTCGATGTTGTTGCATTGTTCTTCTATCCACGCTTCTTTGGCTTCTCTCATCTTTTTCCTCACTTCTCTGTGGCTATCCATGTACTTGTTGTTGGCTTCTTGACTTGTGAACTTTTGCTTCTTAAGTTCTTTCTTTTGTCGCAGAGGTCAAGAACCTCATTTGTCACCCAGGGTTGTTTCTTTGTTCTGCTTCTGCCTAATGTTTCTTCTGCTGTTGTCGTTAGCACTTCTTTGATGTTGTTGGCTAATGTGTTCACATCATTGTCAATGGCTGTGAGTGCGGCGAACTTTCCTCCAATGTTGGCTTGGAAGATCTCAACCACTGTTGGGTCTTTGAGTTTTTCCAGGTCGAATCTTATGCGTGGGCTTTTTGGCTGTTGTTTTGCTTTCAGTTTCAGCCTGATGGTGGTAAGTACAAGGTCGTGGTCACTGCCAATGTCAGCTCCTGGGAATGTTCTTGTGTTTGCCTTGTTTATGCTGGATTTGAATCTTTGGGGTGACAGAATGTAATCAATTTGATTATGAATCAGACCATTTGGTGAGTGCCAGGTTGATGTTCTAGATGGCTTGTGAGGGTGGAGTGTGTTAGCCAGAGTGAGTTTGTGCTTCTTTGCGAATTCCAGCAGCCGCTGTCCTCTGTCAGAGAGAGACGAGGGAGATGAAAACAGTGGTCAGTCTTCGGACAGTAGATGACACAGATGTCCAAATGGATGGCATCCCTGTCCACCCCCCACCCCTCTACCTCCTGCCCCCATCTCCATGTCTTCTCCAGCCTTGATTTAAATCTCAGTCAATACTCCGCTCATAAAGCCCCCCCCCAAAAAAACAACAAAAAATACAGCAAAATCAAAACGAAAACAAACAAAACTAACCAACCAACCAACAAAAAACCCGAAACAAAAACAAAAACGAAAAACAAAAAACAAATCAATATCAATGAGACACATTCACGTCCCTTTAACTTGGTG
The DNA here is from genome assembly GCA_030674155.1 of Stramonita haemastoma. Classification (NCBI taxonomy): domain Eukaryota; kingdom Metazoa; phylum Mollusca; class Gastropoda; order Neogastropoda; family Muricidae; genus Stramonita; species Stramonita haemastoma. Next base: position 36,920,953 of record CM060334.1, on the reverse strand, counting down.
GGGAAAAAAAATGTTTTTTTTGTGTGCAAATTTATTTCCTTTTACTGTCACGTGATTGGCTGATATTGTAGGCTGCGACCTCGACCTTAGGCAGTGACGTCACTGTCAGTGTAAACAAATGTGGTTAACGATAATAAATGAAGTTTAGCTGTTGGGTTGACTCAATAACTCAACTACATAGAATCAACGGAGTTTAGTTCTGGGTGTGGGCTGTGCTGATTGGATTGCAAATTGTCATTGCCTCAGTGGTGGGAAGGAGAGGGGGCGGAGGGGGTTAACGGTCAGTGACACAGATAAGATTGTACTTTCTGTATTATTATTTTTATTATTTATATACTTATTTATTCTTTTTATATCGAGGATAATGAAATAAGCACTCTTGTGCTTTTTTTAATCCAGTCCCCGTGTGTATGCAGTTTTGTAAATGTCATCTGTTCCCACCGGCACACGATGGCCTACTCTTACGAAAAGCGGAACAGGATTTAACGTGTGCGCAAGATGTTCTGCGTGCGTTCGCACACGGGGCCTCGGTTTAAAGTCTCATGCGAAGGACTTTAGGGGATAGTGCAATCAGCACTGATGTTAACTCCAGGAGAAAAATCTCCTCGACCAGACTGGAACCCGGGTCGTCAAATTGTCAGCGTAATGTTCTGACCACTAGGCTATCCGTGCATTGAGAGAGAGCGAGAGCGAGAGCGAGAGAGAGAGAGAGAGAGAGAGAGAGAGAGAGAGAGAGAGAGAGAGAGAGAGAGAGAGAGAGAGAGCATTAAAGGCAAGCTTTAAGCAGGGAGAAACCCAGCCCGAAATTCCAAAAGTTTCACAAAACTGCACAGTAGGAATCTTCAGGCCTCTTCAGTCTATAGGTTTTCAGGCCAGCCGAGTGCTGAGACCACGGCCGTCGCCATAGTGACCATAAAATCGGTACAGAAGTGTCCCACTCAATCCAGCAGTGAGAATTGACAGACAGACAGAATGAAGAACCGTGGCCTGTTGTGTGCCAGGAACTATGGTGTGTTCACAGACCCCGAGCTGTCCGTCCCCCCACACA
>CM060334.1:36907405-36917405 GCA_030674155.1 Stramonita haemastoma | reverse complement strand
CACTACACTACACCACACCACACCATACTACACCACACCACAACACCACACCACACACCATATCACACAACGCCACACTACACCACACCACACTACACCACACCACACTACACTACACCACACCACATCACACCACACCACACCACACCATACCACACCACACCACACTACACCACACCACACTACACTACACCTGACGATCTCTCGGCTCAATCACAGAATACCCTGATGTCCAGTTTCTGACATTCCAAAGTTTGTCCAATACAACACCCCCTCCCTTTAACCTCCCTACCCCCCCCTCCAAAAAACCCACAAAACTCCAACAGCCTCCCCCCAAAAAAGCAACAACAACAACAACACAAAAAACCAAACCCAACAAACTAACAAACAAACAAACAAACAAACAAACCACAACACACACACACACACACACACACACACACACACACACACACACACACACACACACACACACACACACACACACAAAACAGCAACAAAAAACCCTCCACAAACAACCCCCCCCCCAAACAAAACCCAAACCCAAAAGAAATAACAGCCACAAAAAAACTAAACCCTACATTAACACAAAGGGCAGATGATAGTCATCTGCATGGAACGCCAGAGGAGTCAGTCTGCAGACAGACAAGGACGACACTCTAACGGTCCACAGTACACACTGTCTGTCTGTCTGTCTGTCCATGATATACCCCTGTCAGCCATCTCTCTCTCTCTCTCTCTCTCTCTCTCTCTCTCTCTCTCTCTCTCTCTCTCTCTCTCTCTCTCTCTCTCTCTCTCTCTCTCTCTCTCTCTGCATTTCCCACTAACTCCCTGAGGGGTCGTTGTGACATGGCACTGAATTTTCCAGAGCCTGTGTCTCGGGCATATTCAACCTTTCGGACGGAGCCCATCATTGTCCAATACGGCGCGTATGTTGGGTAGTATCAACGCAGAATGTTGTAACATTCAAAGGCAGTGCCACACTGTGTCTGCTCAAAGTGTTCTACCTCTCCCCTCTGTTATCATCGGCATTATCGCCACTATCATCATCATTATCATCATCATTATCATCATCATCATCTATCATCAGCTATCATCATCACCACCGCCAACAACACAACCATCACCATCTATCATCATCATCATCATCACCCCTACCACCGCCACCAACACTACCATCCTCCTCCTCAACATCATTATCTATCATCATTATCTATCATCATCATCACCACCACCACCACCACCACCACCACCACCACCACCACCACCACCACCACCACCCTATCTGTTCTCTACCTTATCTTTCACCCGGTGTGGTGCCGAGGCAGCATGGAATGATATTGTTCACAATCAGGGACCACACTCTCTTCAGCGTTCTGCCAGTTCCCTCTGTTACAAAAATCATCGTCATGCATTATCATCACCATCGTGATCTTCATCATCATGATCATCACCATCACCTCCAACAACACTACTACCACCACCACCATCATCACCGCCACCACTATGATTACCACGACAACCATCATTACCACCACTGTTACCACTAATGATCACCACCATCATCACCAACACTATGATCACCACCACCACCACCATCATCACCAACACCACAATCACCACCATTACTACCACTGTCACCCCTTATGATCACCACCATCATCACCAACACTATGATCACAACCACCACCTTCATCATCACCGTCCTTGTCATCACAATCACCATCGTGATCATCACCATCTACCTGTCTTACCTTTCTCAAAGTGTGAGTGAGTACTCGAGCAAATGGCAGAAGGCTGTAGGATAAGTCATTCACAAACTGTGACCACACACACAGAGAGAATTTTCTCCCTACCACTGCATTGCTCTCCCTCTCTCTCTATTCTTCTCCTCTCTCTCCTGATATGACCAGTAGCAACAGCCAGTGCCAGAGAACAGCCCGTGAACTAAAGAGTTTACACTGCAGTCGCAGGCACCCTGAAACAGGAAAGAGGGGGAAGGTGTGTGTGTGTGTGTGTGTGGGGGGGGGGGGGGGGGGGGAGAAACAAGCCACGTGGAGGGAGAGGGGTGGAGAAATGAAGTGGGGAAAGAGAGGTGTGTGTGTGTGTGTGTGTGTGTGTGTGTGTGTGTGTGTGTGTGTGTGTGTGTGTGTGTGTGTGTGTTGTGTGTGTGTGTGTCGGTGTGTGTGTGTGTGTGTGTGTGTGTGTGTGTGTGTGTGTCGGTGTGTGAGTGTGTGTGTGTGTGTGTGTGTGTGTGTGTGTGTGTGTGTGTGTGTGTGTGTGTTGTGTGTGTGTGTGTGTGTGTGTGTGAGTGCTTTTATTTCGAGGATAATGGAATAAGCACTCATGTGCATCTTTACAGCCAGTCCCCGTGTGTACGTAGTTTCGTAAATTTGACATCCGTTCCCACTGGCACACGATGGCATACTCTTCGGCGCGCGCGTGCGTGCAAGCGTTGTGTGCGTGCGTGCGCGTGTGCATGCATGCGCGCGCGCGTTTGCGCGCGCGCGCGTGTGTGTTTGATATTTTACTATTCAAGCTGATCAAAGCACAGTCGGTATGAATTCTCACAGCCCGCTCCCATTCTTTCTCCTAGTGGGATTCCATTCAGCCTTTGTGCCTGGCATTCTACCTGCCGCTTTTCTTTTCTGCCAAAAGTGAACGGGGAGAGATTAGCCACAGGCATTTTCCTCTTCACTGCATGTCAGTGACACTGGAGATTGTGGGGGATGACAGTTCCAGTGATGCCAAGGCACTGCCCAGCAGGGTGTCTGCACACATTGGAGAATGTTATTTGAGAGCTCACTGCTCCGTGGGACCTCTGCAAGGACTGTGCTAGACACAGACTGTCGCCTTTGTCGGAGTTTTTTTTTTTTTTTTTGAGACAGACACAGGGCATTTCAGAGACATACAAGGGAGATTTTAGAGACAGACATTGGAGATTTCAGAGACAGACATTGAAGATTTCAGAGACAGACATGGGAAATTTCTCACACACAAGATTTCAGAGACATCCACAGGAGATTTCAGAGACATACACGGGAGATTTCAGAGACATACACGGGAGATTTCAGAGACATACACAGGGGATTTCAGAGACAGCCACAAGAGATTTCAGAAATAGACACAGGAGATTTCAGAAACAGCCACAGGAGATTTCAGAGAGAGATGCAGGAGATTTCAGAAACAGCCACAGGAGATTTCAGAGACAGCCACAGGAGATTTCAGAGACAGACATTGGAGATTTCAGAGACAAACAGGTTTCAGGAACAGCCACAGATTTCAGAAACAGCCACAGGAGATTTCAGAGACAGACACGGGAGATTTCAGAGACAGACACGGGAGATTTCAGAGACAGACACAGGAGATTTCAGAGACAGACACAGGAGATTTCAGAGACAGCCACAAGAGATTTCAGAGACAGACACAGGAGATTTCGGAGAAAGACACAGGAGATTTCAGAGACAGCCACAGGAGATTTCAGAGACAGACATTGGAGATTTCAGAGACAAACAGGTTTCAGGAACAGCCACAGATTTCAGAAACAGCCACAGGAGATTTCAGAGACAGACATGGGAGATTTCAGAGACAGACACGGGAGATTTCAGAGACAGACACAGGAGATTTCAGAGACAGACACAGGAGATTTCAGAGACAGCCACAAGAGATTTCAGAGACAGACACAGGAGATTTCGGAGAAAGACACTGGAGATTTCAGAGACAGCCACAGGAGATTTCAGAGACAGACACAGGAGATTTCAGAGACAGACACAAGAGATTTCAGAGACAGCCACAGGAGATTTCAGAGACAGCCACAAGAGATTTCAGAGATAGACACAGGAGATTTCAGAGACAGACACAGGGGATTTCAGAAACAGACACAGGAGATTTCAGAGACAGACACCGGAGATTTCAGAGACAGACACTAAAGATTTCTGAGAAAGACAAATATGTCTCCTTTGTCGGAGATTTCAGAGACAGATACATACCAGAAAAAGACAAATGTGTTTCCTTTGTAAGATATTTCAGAGACAGACACAACTATTTTTGTTCGATTACATTTTTTTCGACCCCTCTTCCTCCCTCTCTCGGGAACTGGATGTAAAAAAAAAAGCACATTAATGCTTATTCATTATCCTCGAAACAAAAGAATTTGATTTGATTTGATCTCTCTCTGTCTCGTGTGTGTGTGTGTGTGTGTGTGTGTGTGTGTGTGTGTGTGTGTGTGTGTGTGTGTGTGTGTGTGTGTGTGTGTGTGTGTGTGCGCGCCCGCGCGCGCGCGTGTGTGTGGTGTGTGTTGTGTGTGTGTGTGTGGGGCGTGCGTGCGTGCGTGCGTGCGTGTGTGTGTGTGTGTGTGTGTGTGTGTGTGTGAGGGGGAGGGCGTCTGCATAAAAAAAAATCTGAATTGATTTTTGCTGTTGGTTGTTGACATACACTACAAGAGCAGAGGACTGAAGAAGTATTGAAGACTTTGTTCGGAGAAGTATATGCAGCAGATACGCTCGCTTAGGAGTCGAGTAAGCTTGACATTTCAAGACTGATCAGTGTTTGACGTCACGCTCTTATTCCACCACATGTGTCCACTGTGCATGCGGTTACAGGGGAAACTGACCGTGATAACTGGATAAGGAACAGAAGGGGACTGACCGTAGTCATTGATGAGACGGAGGAGGGGGGATGGGGGTTGGGGGAGGGACTGGCCTTGACTTTTGACGGAGGAGGGAGAGGAGGATGGTGGAGGAGATGGGTATGTTGCTGGTCCCACGACAGTGAGCTAAAACAGTGGGATGTTTTTCAAAACTGGTTTACACGATTAACTCAGCTTCAGGAAAAAAACCTCTAGAGTGAATGTTGCGCTTAAGTTCTGCTTCTAACAATCAATGTAATCAGAATTTTCCCTGTGCTTTTCAAACGTACTGTCAGTATATACATTCCTTTGCACACAGGGGAAGAGAAGCATCTAACTCCAGCAGTCACACAGGAGACCTTCACAAAAAAACAACAACTGAACATCCATATTCTTAATCTAGCTCCTCAACAATCCTGGTCATACAAGATTGACACTTATTCTTTTACCACAGCACGGGGAAGGTCCAGTTTGTTGCTGCTGGTTTTCTCTACGCATGACCTCCGTTTTTTGCTTTTGTTTTTTTGCCTGTCTACACCCTCAGCTCTACACACTTATTCGGCATGTAACCACACGTAGTATTGTATGATACAGTGCCCTACCCTACCTTACCCTTTCATGCCCTAATTTATCTTACCTGTCCTATCGTATCATATACTATTGCATCGAATCGGATTATATCCTATTGTGTAACTTGAATTATCATATTAAATCAAATAGTATCGGTATCATGTCATTCCATATTATGCATTATTGTATATTTTGTCATTGGATCACTTAAAGAATATTATTGTAACTTGTTGTTATTGTATTTCTTTTTGCTGTTTCTTCCTCGTCTTCGTTTCTTTTTTTCTTCCATTCCTTTTCTTCTCTCCCTTTTTCTTCCTACTTTTTCAGACGCATGTCATCCATCGAATATCAAAAGGTGTGAAGGTGTAAAGGGAAGAAACTTGTACTTCTCGTTGCTTTGCATTGGTTATTTCCCTGGAAATACAGAAATATCTACATGTAAAGAAGTATATATATATATATATATATATATATATATATATATATATATATATATATATATATATATATATATTATATATATATATATATATATAACTCAAGATGGAAGGAAAAACAGTACATATATTCACAATGACATTATTCGAACGTAAGACGAAAAGATGAGCACATATAAAACACAAATGATTACGGAAAATATTGACAAAAAGGAAAAAGTAAACGCACATACCAAAAGTCTTTCGGATGAGACTGTAAACCGAGGCCCCGTAAGCGAACGCACACAGAACATCTTGCGCACACGTTAAATCCTGTTCCGCTTTTCGTAAGACTAGGCCATTGTGTGCCGGTGGGAACAGATGACAATATTTACACAACTGCATACACACGGGGACTGGCTGAAAAAAAAGTACGAGTGCTTATCCCATTATCCTGGATATAAAAGAATAAAGAAAGAAAGAATAAAAGAGAGAGAGAGAGAGAGAGAGAGAGAGAGAGAGAGAGAGAGAGAGATTATTATTATTATTATTTATTCTTTTATATCGAGGATAACAGAATAAGCAATCATGTGCTGGAGAGAGAGAGAGAGAGAGAGAGAGAGAGAGAGAGAGAGAGAGAGAGAGAGAGAGAGATGAGAGAGGAGAGAGATGAGAGAGAGAGGAAGGGGTATTTTTTTTATTTATTCTTTTATATCGAGGATAACAGAATAAGCAATCGTGTGCTTTTTTTCATCCGGTCCCCGTGTGTATGCAGTTTTGTAAATATTGTCATCTGTTCCCACCGGCACACGATGGCCTACTCTTACGAAAAGCGGAACAGGATTTAACGTGTGCGCAAGATGTTCTGCGTGCGTTCGCACACGGGGCCTCGGTTTAAAGTCTCATCCGAAGGACTTTTGGGGAGAGTGGAGTCAGCACTGATGTTAACTCCAGGAAACAATTTTCCTCGACCGGACGAGAGAGAGAGAGAGAGAGAGAGAGAGAGAGAGAGAGAGAGAGAGAGAGGAGAGGAGGAGAGAGAGAGAGAGAGAGAGAGAGAGAGAGAGAGAGAGAGAGAGAGAGAGAGAGAGAGAGATGAGAGAGAGAGAGGTGGTGCGTGCGTGCACGCGTGTAAGTGAATGCCTTGTTTTGCTACCCTACTTGTCTATGTACAAATATATGCATGTATGTATGTGCGTCTGTCTGTCTGTCTGTCTGTACATCATCGTCGTCATTATCATTATATTTGATTATTTTGTTTGATCATAATCATTAACTTGTTTATCGTTGTTATTGGTGGTAAAAGAAGAGGTAGTGCCAGTGGAAGTAGTTACGCTGTTGTTATTACAATCGTTTATATTGTGGCCGTTGTATTTACTTTGTTTTGTATTACTTGATTGAAAGAGGCCGTTGATATAGGTTGCTTTAAGGTTTTGTCCCTTTAACATGTACAAATCTTGCTTTTATTACCTTCCTTGTATTTCAACTCTTTTCTTCAGAAAGGTACCTTCTCTGTGTTTTTTTTTCTTTTCCTTGTATTTCAACTCGTTTTCTTTTCCGGATTAAAAAGATAATTTTTCTTCTTAATTCTTTCCTTTCTCTTCTCCTTGTAAGTTTGTTTCTTTGGTTTTATTATCATTATATTACTACTCTATTATCATTATATACTTTCTTCATGCTTCTCGGAGTGCGGTTCTAGTTAAAGGAAAACTACTCATACTTCGTGTTAGTTTCATGGATTATTTCCACTTGAGCGCCTTGTTTGTTCTCGTCTCTCTCTCTCGTCTGCTCTCTGCTCTTCGTCTTCTCTGTTCGTCTCTTCTCTCTCTCTCTCTTTTGGTGTGTGTGTGTGTGTGTGTGTGTGTGTGTGTGTGTGTGTGTGTGTGTGTGTGTGTGTGTGTGTGTGTGTGTGTGTGTGTACCATGCATCATCCCCCCTCCCCTCTCTACTTTGCTGGAATGGTCAATTGGAAAGGCAATCGCCGATACGAATAGTTTTCAGTGCCGTTGCAGGAGCTACAAGAACGTGCCACATACAGCCCCAAACCGCCCTGGGACTCAGACTTCCCGATTTTTCCTCAGGATGGTGTTCAAACACGACACTTGTTATCAAGAGAAACAAAAACAAAAAGCAACGATCAATAAATCAAGCAAACAATTAGCAAGCCAAGAAAGCCAACCACAAACAAAAACACCTCCACGCAAATTAATGAAAAAAGTAAGCAAGCAGAAACAGACTGACCAGACATCAAGCGTAAGTAAGTAATGATAACAAAGCCACAACCACTGACAACAACAAAAAGGAAGCAAAAACGAAACAAAAAACACAATAACAACAACAAACGAATGACAGCTACTGAAGACATTTTTTTGGACGAAAAGCAACAACCACACAGTACTTATTAAATTTTGAAGTAGTGTAAAGCAATAGATATAATTTTTCTCAAAACTTGAATTATTGTTGAAACTTAAAATGTTGATAATTTTGTACAATCCCCAGCTAAACACCCTGGGATCACCCAGAATATGTACTCTGTCTCACCCATCCCACTGGGAATCACCGGAGACGTGAATAACACACTGGATGAGATGTGTACGCGACTTTTTCAAGTACCTCGCCATATAGGCAGCCATACTTCGGCTTCAAAGGATTGTTCTCCTTTAAAGGAGAGTGTTCTTTTAAAGGAAAAGTGCAAGGTGTTATGCTAAGAGATTATCATAGCTGAACAGAACCTCAACATAAAATTTTCAGGCATAGAACATTTGACTGGGCCCTGAACTTAGCTGACGCCATAACATAAAAAACAAAACTACCTTTTGGCCTGGGTCGATCTGGACTTTGAATGTCAGTGTATTTTTTCAATAAGTTTTTCCCATAAAGATACGAAGTAGCTCTGATCAGACCGACATTGCTGGCATCTGCCACACTGACTGATCCATGATATAGTCAAAGAAAAAGAAAAAGTAAAAACCCAAAAAGCAGGATTACATTATACCACCACACTGACTAACACACCATATCATAAGAAAAAAAACAGGCTGACAGTGGTATCTGCCACACTGACACACACACTATATAACCAACACAACAGTTCAGAGCTCGAATGCTTTATTGACAGGTACATAACAGATAAGCCGCCGCTGTAGCCTAGTGGTTAGGGCGTTGGACTTGTAATCTAAAGGTTGCGGGTTCGATCCCAACTTTCGGCTATGGCGTTGTGCCCTTGGAAAAGGCACTTTACGGCTATTTTCTCACCCCACCCAGGTGTAAAAGGGGTACCAACCTTGTGTTGGGGGTTAACCCTGCGATAGACTGGCGTCCTATCCAGGGGGGAGTCTATGACTCTCAGTCGCTTAACGCCACAGAAACCAGGATAGCACGTGGTATGAGCCTATCGCTCGGAAAAGACTATTAAAACTTTAACTAGATTCGATTTATACAAAACAAACATACTACAGTGACATTAATCAATTCAGTGACATGGCCATTCATCAGCCCCAAACTGGCAGAGCCAGACAGACTCAGTGCTGTGTGACCAGGGTCAGAGGTCACAGTACAGCTGGTACCCACCATTCCAAACTTTCTACTTCTGAACAGACCAAGATTCATTCACTAAGAAAATCAATCATGAGATCAAGTTCCAGTGCACACTCTGGGTGACCCACTGGGTGTTAAGAAGGGATGCCTAGCAGCATTTTGTGTTCAGGCAGTGATTGTTTATCAATCTATCTTTTCCATCCCTTCACTGAAGGAGTTCTGACTATAGATGACTGTGATTATGATGATCATACTAATGGTGACAGATTCGCTCAGACAATGATCTTCACTCCATCTTAGTTATTACTGCACTGAAAGGATTTCTGACTTCATGATTAATTAATTACAGTACTTATGATGATGATATGTAACAATTAGATATATGACGACAGATTCTGTTTATACAATGACTGTCAATCCATCTTCATCACCACTTCCTTGCTCTTGACCATCACGAGTTTCAAAATGTGACGAGGTGACAGCCCCGATATGGCCTGTGCGGTCGGCGGGGCTCTAAGCAACATCATTGGATTGGCTCTTGACCATCATAACCATTGTTTAGCGCTGGTTAACAACACTGGCCGCGGCAATTGAAAATAAGAGAAAATAAATTGCCCCCCCCCCCCCCAACAAAACCCCACCAAACAACGAAAAACCGTCAACCCCGAACAGACCACCTCTGCCATTGCTTAACAATGTCCAACAACACAGGTGGCTGAAAATGAAAAGGGCTGAAAAAAACTTGAACAAAATTACAGAACGTCATAACAACAACTGAAAACGGCAGAAAAACAAAACTAGAAAAAAAAGAAGAAAATACAGAACGTCATCACCACTGTTCAACAATTGA
>CM060334.1:36897405-36902405 GCA_030674155.1 Stramonita haemastoma | reverse complement strand
AAACAAAATACGGTTGCAGCCCAAATGATCTTCATGGCATGGATTCCACATCATGGTACAAAGATAGAGATCCAGAGTCAGGTACATGATTACAACAAAGTGCTCAGTCCGGTTGGGCCTCTGGCTCTTGCTAATTTTTGCTACAGTCCACGATTCACAAAATGCATTGCTTAAAGCTGACGAGGGTGGAGATACAACAAACATACAATCCACTGACAACACAGCACAAACGATAAAGTCCGTGGTAAGCTTTCCATGTCACTCTGCTTTCTGTCCTCAATGCCCACTGGCTCATGTTATTATGTCACAAGTATGTGTGCCACAGATATGCATGCAAAAAGTTCGCTTGGTGTCTCTCTCTCTCTCTCTCAGAGAGAGGAGAGAGAGAGAGGAGAGAGAGAGAGAGAGAGAGTGGAGAGAGAGAGAGAGAGAGAGAGAGAGAGACAGAGAGACAGAGAGACAGAGAGACAGAGAGAGAGAGAGAGAGAAAGAGAAAGAGAGAGGTGTGCGTGTGTGTGTGTGTGTGTGTGTGTGTGTGTGTGTGTGTGTGTGTGTGTGTGTGTGTGAAAGAAATAGTTACCTGTCCTGTAGACACTCGTCAGCAATGGCCTCCTCCTCCCAGCAAATGGAGTCACACAGTGACGTCAGAGGGTCTGATGACGCCATAGCCACTGACAGCAGGAAGACACAGCATGACGTCAGCAGTATCAGACGGTGCACACTAGTCATTGCTCACGTTCTGAAATCAACACAAAGAACACACAGTCCAGATAGTCATACTGTAGTGGGCATAAGGACGGTTTACCATATCATCTGAAATATTGTCTTACTGTCTCTTACTCTGATCACAACTGTCATCAACGTACGTGCATCTGGTTGTGTGTTGTGAAAGCATAGCCTACTTCACATGCTTATAAATACTGCGACGAGGTGTGTCGTGTACTGTATGTAGGTAAACTGCACATACTTTTAAGGGTTGCCAAAAAGATGATTTTGGCCTCTGAATCATCAGTAGCAGCATTATCGTCACCATGTGCCATTATCACCACCACTTACACCACCACCACCACAAACAATAAAAACAGAAGTATAAACGATAACAATGTAATTATAACAACATTTCTGAACATTGTTTGAGACACTGAAGAAACGTAACACTTTTTTTTTTTAAAGAGAGGAAAAAGAAGCCTGAAAGACATAGAGGGATTCGGGGAAACGCACAAAAATAAGAAAGAAACAACAATGAAATAATACGAAAAGAAACAAAGGGGAAAAAAGGGGAAAAAAGTTATCTCACAGAACCTTAAGAGAACGTTGGTAATCCAGACAACAGGACAAACAGCTTTCCAATTCAGTGCTGTATCAGCCAGCAGACGACAGATATCGGCTATATACACAGCACACGGCACCACACTCCGCTATCGGCTGTACAAGCTTTGCCTTTCTCTCTGTATATATACAAGCAGGGCTTGTTAGACAGCCACCACTTTGCATACACACCCTTATTGCATAACATACCATTTCAGCAGGGTGTGTGTGTGTGTGTGTGTGTGTGTGTGTGTGTGTGTGTGTGTGTGTGTGTGTGTGTGTGTGTGTGTGTGTGTGTGTGTGTGTGTGTGTGAAGACAAAGGCAAAATGGTTATGTATATGTTCATGACACCAGATATCAGTGTTCCGACAATTAACAGCATGAACAAAAGCCAGGCCCACTGTCAACAGCAGAGCGTGCAGTCACCATGACCTCTCTTCACAGGTCAACAACAGCGTTTTGTCAGCACGGAACTCTGACAGTGCATTTCTATGATGTATAAGTTATGTTACTGAAGGCACAGAAACTCCCTACATACACCAGCCTGGCACGTGTGTTGACAGGAGGAGAACTAATTCGTCACACACACACACACAGAGCAAGATAAGTCACATTCTGGACTCCTGGGATCAGGAGGAAGATTTTGACGTCACAGAGGCCTTGATCCTAGTGGATTATTGGCTGCTGATGTCACATACCTCAGTGCAGAGGTAAACATTGTGTTGATGCGTTCTATATGGTCACTGACGGTGTCAAAAGCCACCAAAACTCTGATGTCAGCTGGTTCAGTGTAGTGGTAAACATTGTGTTTATGGTTCCTGTCTTATGTATGGTCACGACTGTGTCAAAAGCTCTATAAACTCTGATGTCAAATGGTTCAAAGTAGAAGTAAACATTGCGTTCTGTTCCCCTGTATGGTCTCTGACTGTGCCAAAAGCCCCCCCCCCTCCCACCAAACAACCTCTATCATATGGTTTAGTGTAGAGGTAAACAATGTGTTTATGCATGATAGCAAAGTTACATAATCCATTGACATGTATTTTATATTGATGCATTATCCTGTGTTGTAATCCGGCACTTCTCTTTACTTGGTTTGCTACAATTGCAAGCTGTCGTTTTTAAATATCTATTACCAAATACGTAGGTTAACTTTTCTTATAGGTTAACTTTTCTTAAACGGGGCAAAGTTCACAACGCAATTCTATAAAACAAAACAACCCCCCCAAAAAAAACAACAACAACACAACAACAACAACAAACAACAACAGCAGTAACTACAGCAACAACAAACCTTTGTTTTCTAGGAATAGGGAGTGTCTAAAATTAGTTGTATAGTTGGGGAATAATTGGGCACTGAATGCATGTGGAGTGCACTTGTTTTGTAACAAAAGAAACCACCCACAGCTTTCGTTTCCCTTCCTTCTGCAGCCATTTAGGCAGTGGCAAATAGCAGAGAAAAACAACGGGTAGGCCTATGTGGGCCTTTTATTACATGGTCTTTGCTTTTATTCACATGACCTTGGGTCTTTCATCACGTGACCCGTTGGCCTTTCAGCACTTGATCTGTCTACTTTCTCTATTAAAGTGACTGATTAGCTCATTGGTAATGAGTGTACAGCAATTGGCTAACTAACGATTATGACGTAAAAATTGCCCCAACAGTCAATAAACAGCAATTAAGATTATAATTATACCCTCTCCCCTCCATATATATATATATATATATATGTATATATATATATATATATATATATATATATATACATATACACATATATATATACATATATATATACATATATATATATATGTATATATATATGTATATATATATATATATATAAAATATAGATATATATATTCAGAGGATCCGTATGTATGTATGTACAATAATGTATTTAGAGGGTCTGTATGTATATATGTATGCATGTATATACATATGTATACATATATATATATATATATATATATATTCAGAGGATCTGTATATTGAGTAAAAGCGGCATTTACCTTAATGTTTGGCTCGTTCTACTGCTTCTCTATTGCATTCACACACACACACACACACACACACACACACACACACACACACACACACACACACACACACACACACACACACACAGAACACAGAGAGAGAGAGAGAGAGAGAGAGAGAGAGAGAGAGAGAGAGAGAGAGAGAGAGAGAGAGAGAGAGAGAGAGAGAGAGAGAGAGAGAGAGAGAGAGAGAGAGAGAGAGAGAGAGAATAACAAGTTCGAAACTGTTCTTCTATATACCTTAGTACACTCATTGTGATGAAGGCTTACCCTGTAGCTGTCATCTTCTTCAAACGGTGCTGACAATTCCACAAGCGCTACACCCCATCACCCCATAGTACATAGTTGACAATCACCTCACCAATGCGGCGCTGGTGAAGCCTCGGGTGCATGCTGGGTATGCTGGTATTCCTGCAAGAAAAGCAAAGAGTCATGGGTTCTTTGTTAGTGTGTCAGGCTTTGATTTTGTGGTTCCTGATTCCCAGACTGGTTCTTGTCTATCACATGTCTGTCTGTCTGTTTCCTAGTCTGTCTTTGTATTCGTGTGTCCTTCTCAGGTTCAGGCGTTACTGTCTGTGCCCGTCCTTGTATACCCTTTGCTTTGTTTCTGTGTATGTTGTGCTAAAAATGACCCCCCCCTCTCTCTCTCTCTCTCTCTGAATTTACAAAACTGCATACACACGGGGACTGAATGTAAAAAAGCACAAAAGTGCTTACTCCATTATCCTCGATATAAAAGAATTAATCAAATCAAATCAAATCTCTCTCTCTCTCTCCCTAATATATATATATATATATATATATATATATATATATATATATATATATATATATATATATATATATATATATATATATATATATATACATACATATATATCTCTGTGTGTGTGGTGTGTGTGTGTGTGTGTGTGGTGTGTATGTGTGTGTGTGTGTGTGTGTGTGTGTGTGTGTGTGTGTGTGTGTGTGTGTGTGTGTGTGTGTGTGTGTGTGTGTGTGATTGTCTCTTTTACTGATGACCTTTAATAGACGCGATAGCCGAGTCGCTGTTTGACTTCAATCCCATATGTCATGAAGTCGCGAGTTCGAATCTCAGCAGCATCTGGCGAAGTAAGGGTGGGGTTTTTATGATCTCCTAAGTCAACTTCAAGTGCAGACCTGCTAGTGCTTCATTCCCATAGGGTATATACACCTGTAGAAGATCAAACTATGCACGTTAAAGATACCGTCACTCATGTCAGCGTTCGGTGGGTTTCGGAAACATGAACATACCCAGCATACACCCTGAAGTCTACAGAATCTTTACAATGTTGAATGCGGTAGACAATGGAAAAAGAAGGAGAAGAAGAAAGAGAAGAAGAAAGATCTGTCTGTGTCTTTCTCTCTCTCTCCCTCTCGTTACATTGTTACGCTGTACGCACTTTTTTCAGTGTGAGAGGTGTAATCTTGTTTCCATATTATTTCATTTACTTCTTCCTGAGGCAGGTAAAAAAAACAAAAAAACTCTTGAATTTGGTTATTCCTTTTGTTTGTTCTGTCTGGCTGTCAAGTCTCTCTCTCTCTCTCTCTCTCTCTCTCTCTCTCTCTCTCTCTCTCTCTCTCTCTCTCTCTCTCTCTCTCTCTCTCTCTCCAATTGGTTGTCTCAGCTTTTCCA
>CM060334.1:36892405-36894905 GCA_030674155.1 Stramonita haemastoma | reverse complement strand
GCAACACTTCTGGTACTGGGCAATTTGGAGACTGTGGGTTTACCGTAGATGTTCAGCACCTGTTGTGCTGCCCCCACCCCCCCCCCCGATTCATCCCCTCCTTCCTTCCCTCTCCCCTACCCCTTCCTCTTTCATTCTGTGCTAAGAGTTCCCTCTTTTCTATCCCTCTCTTTATTTCTGCCTTGTTCCTTTTCTTTGAGTCACCTCCTTCCGGTCTATTCTCTGCCTCTTTGGCCATTCTCCTGCCTTTTCCCCCAGAAACTAAAAGATAACAAGTCCCTCACACACCACAGTCTGATGCACTGGGCCTGACTCGTCAGGTGCTTAGTTTCACTGCAACGCATTTTGTCGCATATAATATACAATAGCTGCTGTCTGAGCATTACACGAAGAGGAAAATGCCTTCGTGGTCAGTGGGGCTATGCACCACATGAAATAAAAAGCATATCAAATGAGCGCGCTACCACAAAGGCAGAGCCATAAATCTGTACATTTTATCTTAGTTTCATTTATTCAGTTTACGCCTGTCTGTGTAACTTTCGCTGTAGGAGGAGGAGGTTACGGGGGAGGGAGGAGGACGATAGGTAAGGAAGGGGTTTAAGGGGGGGGGGGAGGAGGGGCTAGTTGAGGAGGGTGATAGGATGGGGAAGGGGGAGATTGAGGAGTGGGGGACAGATTAAGGAGAAGAAAAATATAAGGGCATAACAAAAGATTAACTAATACTATGCACAGAGAGAGAGAGAGAGAGAGAGAGAGAGAGAGAGAGAGAGAGAGAGAGAGAGAGAGAGAGAGAGAGAGAGAGACAAAGAGAGAGGAGAGAGAGAGAGAGAGAGAGAGAGAGAGAGAGAGAGAGAGAGAGAGAGAGAGAGAGAGAGAGAGAGAGAGAGAGAGAGAGAGAGAGAATACAAATATCGAAATTGGCACAGTCAAATTCAATTATTCTGCCTTTCTTTTCGAAACCAATCATAGGCAGCAAAAAGTTACGATGGATAAAAATGAAACTTATTTCCGCCTCAACATGCCATTACTTTAAGAATAATTCAACTGATAAAGATCATCCAATATTTCCTTGATTATTTTTTTGATACATGTACATTTGCAAGGACGGTATGCAAGGCTTAGCTTGGCTTAGAATATGTATTCTTATGTATTTTAAGATCATTCATTCATTCATTCATTCATTCATTCATTCATTCATTCATTCTCTCTCTCTCTCTCTCGCTCGCTCGCTCACTCGCTCGCTCGCTCGCACGCACGCAGGCACGCACGCACGCACGCAGGCACACACACTCCACTCCCTCTAAAAGTCTTTCAGATGAGTTTATAAACCGAAGCACCGTTTGCGAACGCAGGCAGAACATCTTGCGCACACGTTAAGTCCTGTTCCGCTTTACGTAAGAGTAGGCCATCGTGTGCCGGTGGGAACATTTACAAAACTGCATACACAAGGGGACGTACTGGATGTAAAAAAGCATATGATTGCTTTTTCTATTATCGTCGATATAAAAGAATTAAAAAAAACAACAACAACAAAACACACAGTTCCACAGTGCAAAATGATCAGAATATATACATACATTAGGAGCAGGAATGAAGAAAATGACAATATTTACATTTTGCCCCATCAAACGAACAACTGACGACTACTCATATAATAAAAAAAAAGTTTAATGCGGAGTCTATGGTGTAGGGGTAGGGGAGGGGGGAGGAGGTTAGGGGAGTATGATGGGGGTGGGGTAGGAGGTTTAGGGGGGGAGAGAGAGTGGGGTAGGTGTAGGGAAGGGAGGAGGTTTAGGGGGGAAGAGTAGGGTGGGGGTAGGTGTAGTGAAGGGGGAGTAGGGTGGAAGTAGGGTGGGGGTAGGTGTAGTGAAGGGGGAGTAGGGTGGAAGTAGGGTGGGGGTAGGTGTGGGAAAAGGGGAGGAGGTTTAGGGGAGGGAGTATGATGGTGGAGGGTGTGGGGGAGGAGGTTTAGGGGGGGAGAGAGTAGGGTGGGGGTAGGTGTGGGGAAGGGGGAGGAGGTTTAAGGGGGGAGTATGGTAGGGAGGGAGGGAGGAGGAGGTTTAAGGGAGGAGTAGGGTGGGGGTAAGGTGTAGGGAAGGGGGAGGAGGTTTAAGGGGAGGAGTAGGGTGGGGGTAGGTGTAGGGAAGGGGGAGGAGGTTTAGAGGAGGAGTATGGGAGGAGTATGGTAGGGGTACGAGGAGGGAGGAGGACGTTTAGGGGATGGGGATAAACCTGAAACAAAAAAAGATTAATGGCATCAGTGAGATGAATGTTTCCTGGCTAATTTTTTTTTTTACATGTTCGGGTCAGGTGGCCGCTCAGGAAGTGGATCGACATCTGTAAGGGGGTGGTAACATTCGTCAGTATCTGTAATAAGCAGGTCATATATCTTTAAGGATCAGCTGGAATAGGTGACCAATATGCTGTTTCCCATGCCAGGATTGTAGAGGATGGTCCAAAGCATGTGTATGCAAAAAAACATGCTGTCACCCCTATTTGC
>CM060334.1:36862405-36889905 GCA_030674155.1 Stramonita haemastoma | reverse complement strand
GTAGGATCTCCTTCCAACTGCTCCTCTCTCTCTCTGCCCTTTCTACCCCCCCCCCCCCTCACTTTCAGCATCTGGAGGTGTGGCTGTGTGGTGGTGGGTGAGGTGGCAGTCCTGTGAGCTGTCTGTCAGCTGCAGACAGCAGAGGTCTGACACACACAGGAGGGAGGGGACGACAGTGCTGGCCAGCCGGCAGGAGAGGTGACCACTGGGCAGTGGAGAAACACTGTGGTCATTCACTTTTCTCTGTCAAGACCTTCTGGACATGCTTGCATTTGTAGGGATGGACGGACTAGTGCAGAGTGTGTGATGTGGTCAGTGACATTTCTGTTTGTTGGTCAGTACTGTTGTTTCTGTGTGATAACCTGACAGTGCATTTTTGAAGGGATGGACTGACCAGTACAGCGTGCGCGATGTGGTCAGTGACATTTCTGTTTGTTTGTCAGTACTGTTTTTTTGTCGGATATTCTGGCAGTGTAATTTGGAACGGATGGACAGACCAGTGTGTACCGGCGATGTAATCAGTGAGACATCTCTGAGTGCCGGTAGTGTATAATCAACAATTAGACCGGACCAGTGTACACTTCATGTGATCAGTGCTACTTCTGTCTAGACTGTCTGTCTGTCTATCCGTCTGATTATCTGTCTGTCTGCCTACCTGTCTACAGGTCTGTGTGTCTGTCTGGCCGTGCATACTGAAGTGGAAGACACTGGGCTGTGAAACAGACAGGTGGTGGGCAATTGCTGACATCACTATTGCAGGTATTTTTAGTTTTGGTTTTCTTCCTATTTTTTTTTATTACTACATGTGCTTGTTCTCATCACTGATTTATTATTAATTCTTCGATTGATAATTATAAGGTTGGCTATCTAACTAATTGGTTAATATTGATCTTGGCAATATTTTGCATTGAACTTGGTTGGAAGGGAAAGGGAGTTGGTGGGTGTTGATATTAGTTTCTGGGGCCTTGTTTGACCACAAAATGACACAATAGCTTCTGCCTGTTCCAGAAGAACCCAGGTTCACACAAGAGAAAATCTATCAGATAAAAATGAATCTCAGAATGGATTTAGAACAAGTACCACTCTGCCCATAAACCAAAGTCTTTCACAGGTAGGACAAAAAATCAAAGGAAGTTTAACAAAAATCATATAAAAAATTCAGTCTGTATGAAGCCTCTCTAACAGTTAAGTAGAACTGAAAGAAAAGAACGGAAGAAAGGTAAAGGCCTGCTTTGAGTTAAAAGTAAACAAACAGTATGTCAAATAAAGGAGTAAACAGATAAACTAACAGATTAAAAAATATACAACCCATAATTGACTTAAACGGGGGGTATAAAGGGTTCACCTCTACACTTCAGCCACCAAAACAGTTTAATTACAGAAATTGAAGTACAAACATGAAAAAAAAGAAATACAAAAACCCAAATCCATGTCAGACCTTCAAACTTTAGACTGCCTTGGTTGGTATATGGGCTGACATCTTTTCACTGATGACGACAGACACTACAGATAGGCTGACCTGTCCAGCTTGTTAGCCATGGTATTTATGCATTCTCTAATTCACATGGAACATTTTTTTTCTTTGACATAAGGACTGACGTGATAGTGGCAATACTAGCTACAGTGAGGAACTGAACAGCATGGCTTCTGCTCCCTAGCTGTTCATTCAGCTATGGTGTGGTTTAGTTTCAATAACAGGTCATCATTCTAAGACTCCACATTGGGCACAACAGGCTAAATCACCACATGTCTACAAAGCTGAAGATTATACCCTTCTCCCCTGTGTGCCTGTGGTAAAGAAAACGAGACTGGCGAACATATCCTTCATAGATGCACGCTATACAGTGACATGAGGAAGATTGTGTGCCGACAGATATAACCCTACAAAACCAAACTGTACGAACCACGAGATGAGCTGAAAAGGACGTGCCATTATTTTCCCCAGACATATCTGACGATATAAAGCAAACGAGAGGAGAAGAAGAGTATGAAAGACATTAATCTTGTGCTCCGTCAGTTCGGGTTTACAAGAAAACATGGTCAGCACAACAACAACCAGCTAGAAGCTTATATTATCATTGTGCTCAGGTACCACATTAACATTTACTTGGGGGCTAATGAACCTATAATGACCCCCGTCCCTAAAGAAGATGGGATAGATGGCTAAACAGAATGATACCAATCTAGTTTTCATGTGACTCAGTCTCTGAGGACAGCCTGTGTAAAGAGATGGAATTTGCAACTGGAGATTTTTTTTCATTATGGTATATTGCTGTACCAGTATTTGGTTATTAATAATTTATGTATTATCTATCAATGGCCATTAAAATGTTACTGATACTGTTGTTGTTTAGTGCTGTTGCTGCTGTTGATGATGAACTTACTTCTGGATGACGATGTTGATTGTGATGATGACAAATGATGATGGTAATGAAGAGGAGAAAGTGGGTGGATGGGATGGTGGGTGGTGGTGATGATGGTGATGATAGTGATGATGATGGTGGTGAGGAGGAGGAAACAGAGAAGGAGGAGAAAGTGGGTAGATGGGTTAGTGGATGGTGGTGGTGGGGATAATAATGTTTCAAGAAGAAATGAAATGGACATCTGCCTTTCCCCTGTTGGTGAGAATGTTCCTCTTGTGTCTGAAATGTTGG
The DNA here is from genome assembly GCA_030674155.1 of Stramonita haemastoma. NCBI lineage: Eukaryota > Metazoa > Mollusca > Gastropoda > Neogastropoda > Muricidae > Stramonita > Stramonita haemastoma. The sequence continues at coordinate 36,887,251 of CM060334.1, read as the reverse complement.
GGATGGTAACGTAAGTAACTTTTTTCTCATACCTTTATCGCCTCCTCTCAGGATTCACTATTGTGTACACTTCAGTTATCCTCTTTCTTTCTGTCATTCTCTTTACTCAATATTTTTCTGCAATGTTGTAAATTGAAACATCACAAAAACGTTTCTGCTTGTCACAATGGATTTTGATCAATTTCTCCAATTTATTCTTTTCCTGAAAAACCCATTTCATTCTGCCCCCTAAAGCTGAAGCACTAATGGAGTGTTGCATTCACAGCCGGTTCCACACATGATGCCCCCCCCCTCCTTCCCCCTCCGCCTCCACCCTCTCCTCCTTTCTGGAGGCCGGATTCGGAGCTGTAGCGCTTTGTGGGGCTAATGGCCCCCTGTTGGCTGTGCTGTTTTCACAGACAGCGAGGACGAGGTGTGTCAACACAAACAGCCTGCTGCGACCCCTTGTCTCTGGACAGCCATTCAGCTGTCTTGTGTTTCGGCTGCACTTCCATGCGCGGCAAGGGCACTTCCTTTCGGCACTTCTGCTTTAGGAGCACTGTTGTGTTTCTTGGTTGTTTATTTTCTTTTGACTGTTTGAACATGTCGATAAGAGGGGATCGTGTTGTGGGCAGTTGAGTTTCCTGACAAACTGCGAGGTTAGGTGACATCTCTGCTCCTCTCCACTGTTATGTATGTAGCCAATGCATACAGGCGTGCACATACATGCATATGTACCCATAAAATAAGTATGTCTTATTTTTGGCTTTATTGATTTTTTTTTGGAATTGCTTGTAAATTCACATTTCTACCAATTATGTGCGTGTGGGGGGGGGGGACGGGGGGGTGTGGATGGTGTGTATGGATAGGGGGGGGGAGCGTGTGTGTATGTGTGAGTGTGGGGGCGGGTGGGTGTGGATTGTATGGGGAGGGGGGGAGCGCGCGTGTGGTGTGTGTGTGTGTGTGTGTGTGTGTGTGTGTGTGTGTGTGTGTGTGTGTGTGTGTGTGTGTGTGTGTGTGTGTGTGTGTGTGTGTGTGTGTTGCGTGCGTGTGCGTGTGCGTGCATGCATGTATAAGTGCGGGTGTGAACGCGTGCGTATAATGTGCAAATAATGGTGATCATATGTCTTTTCTAGTCAATGGTTTTTAAGAACATTGTATCTAAACATTGGTGTGTGTGTATGCGTGTGTTTGCGTGTGTGCAAGCGCGCGCACGTAGAGTGTGAGTGTCTGTGACATTTTATTTGAAGTTATATAATGTTTGAACAAATAAGAAATGTAGCTCCTTCGTGTGTTTGATTATGATTTGTATCAATATGCCTGTCAGTATTGTAATTGCCCTTCAGGGATGATTAAAGTGTTTTTGACTTGACTTGACTTGACTTGACTTTACCTGAGGGTTGTAGAGATTTCTAGGTTGGAGAAGGGCGTGGGGGGGGGGGGGGGGGGGGGGGGGCAGGGGTAGCAGAGGAAAGGAGGAGGGTGTTAAAACGTTCTTTCTGAGCCTTTACAGCTAAACTAGGTCAGTGTGCTACATATGGTGTGTGTGCTATGCCCAATGTATGATGCATAGTGAGCTATGCTGAGTGGCGGAGGTGAGAGAGGAGAGAGAGAGAGAGAGAGAGAGAGAGAGAGAGAGAGAGAGAGAGAGAGAGAGAGAGAGAGAGAGAGAGAGAGAGAGAGAGAGGAGAGAGAGAGAGAGAGAGAGAGAGAGAGAGAGGAAGGAAGGGGGATCTAAAAGATAAAGCCCGTACAAAAGAACAGGGGCATCAAAGATACTAAGAAAAATAAGTGAACTGAACGTGAAACGTCTGCTGTGTTGTGAATGGCCAAACGACATAAGGATTCAGACAGTCATCTTCCAATCACAACTTTGGCACCATCTCTCTCTCTCTCTCTCTCTCTCTCTCTCTCTCTCTCTCTCTCTCCCAGAAACTCCAATTCCTTGCACGACCGACCCTACCTTGCATGTAAAGATCTTCATCGATTGCTTCCCCTTCCTGGCTTGGTCAGTGGTCTTCCGTGACTGATTTCCCCTAGATGGAGATTGAGCAAAGTTGTCCAGTAGGGGGCGTTCAGGTGCTGGTATATAAAGAAAGACAAAAGAATACTTAAAATTCAGAAATACAACTATGTGCTGTGAATACAAAATACAAGTGTATGCTTCATATACATAAATACAAGTGTATGCTATACATACAAGTGTACGGTTTGAATACAGAAATACAAATGCACGTTATGAATACAGGCATGTAATTGTATGCTATTGACACAGAACTACAAATGTATACTGTAAACACAGAACTACAAGTGGACACTTTAAGGACAGAAATACAAGTGCACACTTTAGATACAGAAATACAAGTGAATGCTATAACCGCTGTAGCCTGGACCTAGCCTGGTCCTTCTGAAGTGTCATATATATCAGGAATGAGAACTACACACACTAATCCAATTCAACCATATCAATCTAGCCCTGCTGGCCACAGAGAACACACACACACACACACACACACACACACACACACACACACACACACACACACACATACACACACACACTGATACTTGGTTGGACAGATGAGCACTTATGTCCCCCCCCCCCTCTCTCAATTTAAGTCATGAAATCCTTAAAAAAGGAAAGATTTTTAGCTTCATCTCTATACATATGTACGAGTCTGCTGCTATTTCTGCAGTGTCAGCAGCAGTCCTCTAACTATGAAGCAGAAGTGGGGCAGACAACAGCGTGATAGCAGTCCCAGGGGAAGAGAGGGGTGGTCAGTGAATAACGGTCATTGGCTTTGGTCTGAATCTGACAGAATCTGGTCATTGACTGCTGACGGGGTCTGCGTTCTGTCAGCTGTCATCACAATCTGGGCCACTTCTAATGCCCGGCCCCAGAAATGGAGAGGGGGGGGGTTATCAGCCAACCAGTCACTATTCTCTGTGCAATCCAATCCATCTCCCGCCCCCTACTCCCCCCAATTTTTCTTGGGTGTGGAAGACAGTTGTGTAGTGAGTCCCCTTTTAGTTAGACGTCACTCCTCTATCCCTCCTGTCAGTCAGACATCACTCCTCTATCCTTCCTGTCAGTCAGACATCACTCCTCTATCCCTCCTGTCAGTCAGACATCACTCCTCTATTCCTCCTGTCAGTCAGACGTCACTCCTCTATCCCTCCTGTCAGTCAGACATCACTCCTCTATCCCTCCTGTCAGTCAGACGTCACTCCTCTATCCCTCCTGTCAGTCAGACGTCACTCCTCTATCCCTCCTGTCAGTCAGACGTCACTCCTCTATCCCTCCTGTCAGTCAGACGTCACTCCTCTATCCCTCCTGTCAGTCAGACGTCACTCCTCTATCCCTCCTGTCAGTCAGACATCACTCCTCTATCCCTCCTGTCAGTCAGACATCACTCCTCTATCCCTCCTGTCAGTCAGACGTCACTCCTCTATCCCTCCCGTCAGTCAGACATCACTCCTCTATCCCTCCTGTCAGTCAGACGTCACTCCTCTATCCCTCCTGTCAGTCAGACATCACTCCTCTATCCCTCCTGTCAGTCAGACATCACTCCTCTATCCCTCCTGTCAGTCAGACATCACTCCTCTATACCTCCTGTCAGTCAGACATCACTCCTCTATCCCTCCCGTCAGTCAGACATCACTCCTCTATCCCTCCTGTCAGTCAGACGTCACTCCTCTATCCCTCCTGTCAGTCAGACATCACTCCTCTATCCCTCTTGTCAGTGACACCATCGTCTCTCTATTCCCTCTTTCAGTCAGACACTATGCCTGCTAACCATGAGACCATCGTCTCTCTCTCTTCCTTCTTTCAACATGATCATCGTCCCTCTATCACTCCACTCCTTGCAATAGGACCATCATCCATCGGCATCTCCTTTCAATCAGACCATAATACCTCTATCCCTCCTTTGAATTAAACCATCACCCCCCTCTCTTGTGAAGAGCAGTGTCCCTCCATTCTGCAGCAGAGATAGCTGACCACAGGACGACAAACTGACCTACGTGTTGCAGGGATTTTATTTATTTATTCTTTTCTATCGAGGATAATGGAATAAGCACTCATGTGCTTTTTTCATCCAGTCCCCCGTGTGTATGCAGTTTTGTAAATATTGTCATCTGTTCCCACCACGCAGGTGACCTACAAGCCGCCAGCAGCATCTCCCCCCCCTCCTCCTGCAATCACAGTGTCAGTGCATCAATACCTGAGAGGTGAAGCAGGACTCATGAGAGATGAAACAGGAATTCTCCTACAGGAGACCAGCTGAAGGACACCTGAGGCAGTGATAGGGGACGAGTTCTCGGTAATGAATTGACAAGACACCGTGTCTTCAGGTACAACAGTTACAGTTCCACTGAAGGTGAGTTTGAGGTCATACTGGTTATTTTTTTTCTTTCGAAATTCATTTTTCTCCTTTTTATTTGTCTCCTCTTTAGGAGACAGACTTGAAATCAGCTGTAAAACCAAACCGTGTCTGGGGTGCATTTTTAAAACCCTCTGCTGTATACAAGTCTAGCTTTGGTTTCTTGCAGAAGGCTTTCATGTTTTATAGTTAGTGTGAGATACAGTGTACCTACCAAACAGGAGACACACGGCAGAAGAAAGAGGATTAGGAGAGGTGGGACTGAGAATGAGGTGAGTTGGGGAGGTACACATGAAGACAGCCTAGGAAGTTACATACTAGATGAAGAGCCAGATGTGGCGTCGTTAAATGATTGTTGTAAAGTGTACAGGCTCCACAGAGACAAGAACTTTCCCCTCGTCTGGAAGCATTTTGTGGTCGAATGCTGGGTACAGTATTTGGTAAATGAGCAAAAGCCAGACCAAGGTCAAAACATTGCCCCCCCCCCCCCCCCCCCCCCCCCCATCCCACCCCGCTCTGTTTCAATGGATTTCCCCTGTGAAGTTTGGGAAAACTAGTTTTATGTTTAGCCTTGACTGAGTTTTAATTAAAATAACATCTTTTCATTGCCGTTATGTTAGGTCGTTTTTTCTCATCTGTATTGATATTAAACGATGTGCTAAGCAGGTTAACAATAGATTCTAGTCACTTTTGGACAAGGTTCACGTCATCAAACCAGTAAGTCACGCCGAAATCGTTATTGCTGGGTCTGACTTATCAGGCACTGTACTAAACAGCAGCGCAACTAATTTTCGCTCATATGACAGACAACAACAGTTAGGCCTACTGTCTGAGCGTTCGAGAAAGACGAAGATGAAACCAGTTAGTAACAATTAAACTAGTTAACACAACAACCACCATATTGGCTGTGGGTGAAATGAAGTAATTTCAGTATACACCAGTTTTTACAGTATTTTATCACCCAGTCAACACTCCCTGACTTTGGTGGCTCTGTAGGCACACACACAGCCTGGTCTTTCCTTTCAGAGGACGGGATAGCTAAGTGGTCAGAGTGCTCGCTTTCCCCCAGCCAATGTTAAGCAGCGTCGAGCCTGGTTACCAATTGGATGGGTGGCCGTTTGCGCCCCTTGGCTTCAGTACAGTTCCCCTAGTCCACCCAGCTGTAAATGGCTACCTGCCCTCTTTAGGGTCAGGGATGGTAAAGCAGCGAGGGAGAGGAGATGGGCACCGCCCTCAACATGCTGGCCCTTAGAGAAGCTGAGGTCTCTGACGCCTCGCTCCTCTACGACCACACAGGTTATGGGACACGTTTACCTTTACCCTTTTTACAGTGCTGTGGTTGAGATCCTGCCCCTGTTGTGTTCAGAACTGAAGCATGGCTTGTACCTTTGCAATCTACACAGCTGCTGTAGCCCAGAGGGCCGAGGTTAGTCTGGAGTGCATGCTGACAGTTACATGGCACTGAGCAGAGAGTGGAAATAAAACTGACCCAGTGTGGTGATGTGCTGTGCTGATCACTGACTGTTCCCTGCTGCCTGTTTCGTCTTCTTCTTTGATTATGTTAGAGTCCCAGCGGGGAGTTATCCGATTAAGGGACTGTGTCAACCAACCACCGTCATCAAGCAGTTCTTCGAGACTACGTTCCCCCGTTGCCCACTTCACTTGTTTTGCATTTTTATTGATCCCAGCATTCCTTCAACACAGCACCCCCTACTCCTGTCTCCGCCAAGGGACATCCCGACTATTGACAATCACTCAGGGGAGACCACTTTACTGACGAATCAGGAAGGGGAGGCAATCGATACCGATCTGTCGGTGGCCTTTCAGAATGAAACGTGCATGGAATGGGAGTTTCTCCTGATCAGAGAGAACATCGTTTGTTTTCTGGTGACACCTCCCGTCCCTGTTCTTTTTTTAAAAAACTTTTTCCTGTCACTGTTTGCGGTACTTCAAAACTCTCTCATCCATGATCCCTGCAATTCTTTCTAGCCTAAACTCTCTCCGTCTGTCTGTCTGTCTGTCTGTCTCTCTCTCTCTGTAGAGGGGGTGGAGGGTGGGGGGGGTAAGTTATGGCAGAATGTCTTGCAGACCCATTGAAAAAACTCAATAGAAAGCGGAGCTCACTGTAGCACATCTGTCGTCTGCCAGAATCCATTGTCACCAGAAGTTATCTGTTTAGAATGACACTTATTCCCGTGGGACGACAGCTAGCAAAACTTTCCGTTAGGCGGCAGGCTGAAGGCTTGTCAGTCAGTTTTCCCTGGGGAAGGAGGGATTCCAGTGATGGCTGCCCCTGTGTCTGATGGGATCACAGGGCGGCTGCTTGTGGAGTCAACGGTTAGTTTTCCTGGGGAAAGGATCTCCAATGACGATATTGGTCTTGATGGGATGGATCACACAGTGGCTGCTTGTTATGTCAGACAGACAATGGTTAGGCTCCCCCTGGGAAGGGGGAGGGGTCTTCAGTGGTGTCTGATCTTGTGAATGAAAGATCAAAGAGCCGCGAGCTGCTTGTGACGGCAGGCAGACAAACAGCGAAGTCGTGGATCAGACCCTGATGTACGCAAGAAAGAAGTGAGCGTGATTTGGATAGTCAATATAAGACAGTGTCTGCAGCTTGTAAAATACCATTATTTTGGGGGGGGGGGATGTCTTTCTCCTTCATAATGTGACTTCTTCAACTTTTGCTCATGTCATTTTTCTTCAAAACAATGAAATGCTCTTGTAGAGTGTAATTTAATGCTGCATCTAATATATTTTAAGGCATCTCACATTAAACAAAGGTTTCAAGTTTTTGTGGAAAGATTATAAGTGCACTGAGTGAATGTGGTCTATCAATGTTCTAAAACACAAACCTTCTGTCAGTACCACCCAGCCGTCCCCCAAATTTAATGTAGTTTCGACAACCAACCTCCCCCCCTCTACTCTACTCTTCTGATGATGCAAACTCCAAGAACAACACTGTCACAGACTATGTCAACTTTAACTTTTAGCCCTGACATCACCGTGTACATAAAGAAAGAAGACTTCTACAGCTTTTTCTTATGGCATTTTCTGAAAACAATGCCTTGACTTCCAGAGAATGTACCTAAATGTTACACCTACTATCATTGTCATGAATCTCACATAAACAAATGCTTTAAGTTCTGTAGACAGATTCTAACAGCAATTATGGACACTTTCTGGCATCAACAGAAAGTGGTGACTAAAAGACAGCAGCATAAGGGGTGACTGAAAGCAGCAGAAAGCGGTGACTGAAAGCAGCAGAAAGCGGTGGCTGAAAGCAGCAGAAAGCGGTGACTGAAAGACAGTAGCAGAAAGCGGTGACTGAAAGACAGCAGCAGAAAGCGGTGACTGAAAGACAGTAGCAGAAAGCGGTGACTGAAAGACAGCAACAGAAAGCTGTAACTGAAAGACAGCAACAGAAAGCGGTGACTGAAAAACAGCAACAGAAAGCGGTGACTGAAAAACAGCAACAGAAAGCGGTGACTGAAAAACAGCAACAGAAAGCGGTGACTGAAAAACAGCAGCAGAAAGCGGTGACTAAAAGACAGCATCAGAAAGCGGTGACTGAAAGCAGCAGACAGCGGTGACTGAAAGACAGCAACAGAAAGCGGTGACTAAAAGACAGCAGCAGAAAGCGGTGACTGAAAGACAGCAGCAGAAAATGGTGACTGAAAGCAGTAGAAAGCGGTGACTGAAAGCATAAGAAAGCGGTGACTGAAAGCAGTAAAAAGCGGTGACTGAAAGCAGAAGAAAGCGGTGACTGAAAGCGTAGAAAGCGGTGACTGAAAGCAGTAGAAAGGGGTGGACTGAAAGCGAAGAAAGCGGTGACTGAAAGCAGAAGAAAGCGGTGACTGAAAGCAGTAGAAAGCGGGGTGACTGAACAACAGCAGACAGTGGTGACTGAAAGCAGTAGAAAGCGGTGACTGAAAGCAGTAGAAAGCGGTGGCTGAAAACCAGCAGACAGTGGTGACTGAAAGCAGTAGAAAGCGGTGACTGAAAAACAGCAGACAGTGGTGACTGAAAGCAGTAGAAAGCGGTGACTGAAAGCAGTAGAAAGCGGTGACTGAAAAACAGCAGACAGTGGTGACTGAAAGCAGTAGAAAGCGGTGACTGAAAGACAGCAACAGAAAGCGGTGACTGAAAGACAGCGACAGAAAGCAGTGACTGAAAGACAGCGACAGAAAGCAGTGACTGAAAGACAGCAACAGAAAGCAGTGACTGAAAGACAGCAACAGAAAGCAGTGACTGAAAGACAGCGACAGAAAGCAGTGACTGAAAGACAGCGACAGAAAGCAGTGACTGAAAGACAGCAACAGAAAGCAGTGACTGAAAGACAGCGACAGAAAGCAGTGACTGCGAGACTACCAGAAAGCCAGAAAGGGGTGACTGGAAGAAGAATCAGTGTCAACGATTCTCTTCAAACACACTCTGCATGTGTGTCAGCCGAGGGCAGTGCATTCCTCTGTACTGCTGGCTAAGTTGACTGTATGCAGCACAAGTCTCTCTCTGCTTTCTGGAGGGTGCACTTACACTTTTTTCTCCGTTCTCTGTTTGCTTGGCCCATATGCAAGGGTAAGTGATAAAATCCTTTCTATGCGAAAAAATACTAGACAAGTCTCAGTGAGCCTTCTTTGCCCTTTAAAAAAACCACCGCGATAACGTTAATTCTTTGTAAAATTCTTGAAACGTCTCCGTCCACTTGGTAAAGTAGTAAAGTCCTGTTTCCAAGACATGCCAATGGAGAAAAGTCGCTTATGTGGACGTCTGTGGCTCTGTCTGTCCATCAGACGGCAAAGGGGACTTTCTTTTGCCAAAGTTTGGAGTGGTTTTGGTCCCCATGGTACAGACGAAGCATATGCTCGGTATTACGGGACATGGGTACTGATATGTATGCTTATCCCCGCGCGTGCGTGTAAAGAGCAAGAGAGAGAGAGAGAGAGAGAGAGAGAGAGAGAATGGCATGTTGACAGACTCACTCGGTCTTACGTCATTGCCTTGACCAAATAGAAATCAATATCAACCCCATTGTGACGTCAACGATGACGTAAAAGCCCATGTTGGTGACAAGAAAACTAAGAGCAAGCAGTTTGAGATGAAAACTTGAAGAGGAATCCTGTGATGTGGGACAGGGTTTTTCCTCCAGACCCGATACCTGCTTACTTGAGGCGCTTAACGGCAGCGCAACGCATTTTTGCTTATATGACAGACATTAGCTGCTGTCCGAGTGTTTAACAAAGAAGAAGAAAGAAGACTTGGTTACTTGGATAAAACAACAACAACAACAAAAGCATAAGAATAAGGCCGAGTCACTCTTTCTCCGCACAGTAACCCCCCCCCCCCTCCAACCCCCAGAATATGCTACATTCCTACATCCCCATACACTATGCTCCCCTAACCCCACCTACAATATTCCCCTTCCCCAACGTACTATTTTCTCATGCACTATATGCCTGTAGCATTCCCACAAACTGAACTCCCACACATTATTTATCCCTATATCCTGCACTCTGTATTCTTATAATCCTCACACACTGTGTCCCTACACACACACACACACACACACACACACACACACACACACACACACACACACACACACACACACACTGTCCAGTTAGTGTATATTGATAACTTGGATCCGAGTGATTAACTACAATTTGATGAGTTTTAAGGACCAGTAGCCAAGTATGCTTTTTCATTGTATGCATCTTTCGTGAATTTTTCCCTGTACAAACTTATTTATTTGTGTCTACAAGCCTTCTGGGCTTTTGTTGCAATAAATAATGTTATTGTTATTGTTATTGTTCTTACACACACACACACACACACACACACACACACACCACCACACACACACACACACACGCACACACACAGATACACACACGCACACATACACACACAACACACACACACACACACACACACACACCACGCACGCACACACACACACACACGCACACACACACACACACATACACACACACACACACGCACGTACACACACACACACACACATGCACGCACACACACACACACACGCACACACACACACAGTGAAACAAGTGTAAAGTAGTCTGTCTATCTGTCTCTGTCTCTCTCTCTCACACACACACACACACACACTCTCTCTCTCCACACACACACACACACACACACACACACACACAACACACACACACACACACACACACACACACACACACACACACACACACACACACCACGCACACACTTAGCCTACACACGCCATATCCCGAAGTATCCTACACACTGTATGTCCCACTACGTACTCCCCCTGCGGTGTGTTACATCAGTGGTGGTCTCCAATCACATCTTTGCTGTCTACTGTCCCATGAGATGATCTCTCTCCCTGTCCAGAATTTCTGATTCTTTTCTTTTCTGTACGAAAAAAACACTGCTGACAGCAGCTGTACTCTGTCTTCCTAGCTGATGGCAGGTGCACTTGTACTCTGTCTTTCTTTGCTGATGTCAGGTGCACTTGGTTCTACATCTCTGATGATAGCTGCACTCCTGTTGTTTGGCAGTGCACTGAGTCTAAGGAGATTACCATGACAACGGGGTGATTATCATAATTGTTTACACTGAGAGAGAGAGAGAGAGAGAGAGGAGAGAGAGAGAGAGAGAGAGAGAGAGAGAGAAGAGAGAGAGAGAGAGAGAGAGAGAGAGAGAGGAGGCTTTTTTACCTTTATTTTTTGGGGGGAATGTGGTGGTTTTCGTAGACACGTGTTCAAATGCTTTCCTCTATTTCTCATGCCCCTCTTCCTCTTCTTCATTCAGAGACGGACAGGTCCCCCCCCCCCCAAACACACACACACACACACACACACACACACACACACACACACACACACACACACACACACACACACACCTTACTAACAGGCCATTCAGATGACTTAAGACATTATTTATCCCTCAGTCTGGCGACCGTGGGGGCACCCCCTGAAGACCTGACAACCAGTTCCCTCCATTCCTCTCTCTCTGTTCTGCCTTTCTCAAAACTTGGTTGGGTTCTTTGAGTTCTTAAAACGCACATTTCACTATAAACAATAAATAAATCAAATGTCTTCTAATTACAACACGAAAAAAGAAAAGACAAGAAATGCACACTGCTGTGTTCACAGAAACAAACCTTCAGACTGCGCTGTCCCACAAAATTGTCCGCATGCACCGAGGCCCCTGCGAGCCAAAAGTCTGCCAAGTTCTTACTCTGATCCTGTTGACAGAGAAAATTATAAAATCGTTACACTTGTGTACAGAACATAAAAATGTCATAACATTTTCTTACTGAGCAAACGGTTACATTGCTTTATTGAACGTCAAACAAGTTGCAACGTTTGTTCACAGAACACCAAAAAAAAGCTGTTATATTCATTCATTGACCATCAAAGAAATTTGTTACATTTTTTACAGAACATTAAATTATTACTTTGTTCACAGAACATCAAACAAATTGTTAATTTGTTTATATAACATCAAGTTGTTACTTTGTTTATAGACCATCAAAAAATAGCTACAGAATTTAGGAGAAACCAAATAAATCGTTACATTTCTTTATAAAACATCATAAGGATCATTACACTTGTCTACTGAGTCAAAATCAAAAGTCAAAGTCAGTTCTTTTTTTTTCATATGGTACATTACTGAGAACCAAATGAGTTGCTACACTTGTTTACTGAACACCAAACAACTCATTACACCTGTTTGGGGGAACATCAAACCCAAACAAAGGGAGAACTACAGCAGGTGGGAAGAAAAAGAAGAAGAAGAAGAAGACGACAAAGACGAAGTAGACGAAAAAGAAGAAGAAGAAGAAGAAGAAGAAGAAGAAGAAGAAGAAGAAGAAGAAGAAGAAGAAGAAGAAGAAGAAGAAGAAGAAGAAGACGACGACGACAAAGACGAAGAAGACGAAAAAGAAGAAGAAGAAGAAAAAGAAGAAGAAGAAGAAGAAGAAGAAGAAGAAGAAGAAGAAGAAGAAGAAGAAGAAGAAGAAGACGACGACGAAGAAGACGAAGAAGAATAAGAAGAAGAAAGGAGGAAGAAGAGGAGGAAGAGGGGGAACAGGAGGAGGAGGAAGAGGGGGAACAGGAGGAGGAGGAAGAAGGGGAACAGGAGGAGGAGGAAGAGGGAAAAGACGAGGAAGAGGAGGAAGAAGAGGGAGGAAAGAGGGGGAACAGGAGGAGGAGGAAGAGGGAAAAGAAGAGGAAGAGGAGGAGGAAGAGGGGGAACAGGAGGAGGAGGAAGAGGGAAAAGAAGCGGAAGAGGAGGAAGAAGAGGGGGAACAGGAGGAGGAGGAAGAGGGAAAAGAAGAGGAAGAGGAGGAAGAAGAGGAGGAAGAGGGGGAACAGGAGGAGGAGGACGAAGGGAAGAAGAGGAAGAGGAGGGGAACAGGAGGAGGAGGAAGAGGGAAAGAAGAGGAAGAGGAGGAAGAGGGGGAACAGGAGGAGGAGGACGAAGGGGAAGACGAGGAAGAGGAGGAGGAAGAGGGGGAAGAAGAGGAAGAGAAGGAAGAAGAAGACTGGGGCAGTAAAACCACGCAGCTGTCTTCGCTGGTGTATTTTAAGGCTGTGTTTTGCAGCCACACTCTTCGCCTGTCTAGTCGCCCTTTAAAGTGAACGGTTACGTAAATGTTTCTTCAACGACGCAACATTTGCTTACTTCTCGGAAATAACCCCCCCCCCTCTCTCTCTCTCTCTCTCTCCCCCCCCCCTCTTCCTTAAGTGCATGTATAAACTAAAAAATAGTTTGGCCTTTAGAAAAATCCACTAAAAACTACACAGAAAAATGGTAACTTGGTTTGTCCCCTTCTCCTCTCTCTCTCTCTCAAATTCTCCCCCCCCCCCTCTCTCTCTTTCTCTCTCTCTCAAATTCTCTCCCCCCCCCCCCCTTCTCTCTCTCTGTCCTCGTTGTGGTGTACTGAAGGTGAGCGGACTGAACTGTGTGCAGGAAGCTACTGTCCCCAACGTCATCATGGCCAACCTGACTGATGACGTCAGTTTCAATGTTTCGTCGGACAATGTGTCAGGTCAGTGGTGATGTTTCTTTCCTTTCTCTGTTAACGCAAAGGCTCTGCCATGTTGACCGTGTTTTGCTGTTGCTTCCCTTCTGCCTCTTCTATCCGTTTTGTCACTTTAGCTGTGTTTGTTTTCATGATGTTCAATTCTCTCTCTCTTTGGTTGTTTTTTTTTCATGATGTTCAATTCTCTCTGTCTGTCTGTCTGTCTGTCTGTCTGTCTCTGTGTCTCTGTCCGTCTGTCTGTGTCTCTGTCTGTCTGTCTTTCTGTCTCTCTTTCATACACACACACACACACACACACACACACACACACACACACACACACACACACACACACACACACACACACACACACACACACACACACACACACACAACACACAATCTCACACACACAATCTCAAACACACACACAATCTTGTATTGGTTTTATTTTACTCTATAATTTATTTCATTTTTATGGCGACGATTCAGATGCTGCTGTCGTTTGTCTTTGGTAAACATCAACATCCTCTGCGCTGCCCCTGTTTGCAGTCTTCTCTTGCTCTTCCTTGTCTTCCTTGGCCTGGTCTTCCTTGGCCTGGTCTTCCTGGCCTGGTCTTCCTAGCCTGGTCTTCCTCAGCCTGTCTCTGGTGTTGTCTTCTTTAGTTTGGTCTGGATTTTTCTAATCTGATCTTCTGATGTCTCTCTTTTTCTTGTCTGATCTTCTCCTCTCGTGTTATCTCCGGTCTGATTTCTGTCGTCTTGTCTTCTGTCTGGCCGTGGTCCTCTGTTGTCTGGTCATCTCTTAGTCTGGTCCTGTCGTCTTACACAGACTACACGTTCGGCCGGCCATCTAGAATCTAGTTTTCTCTTATCTGACCTTTTTTTTTTTTTTTTTTTGTCTCTCTTCAATTTCGCCCATCTCACAGTTAAATGGAACGTTGGGGCACCACTGAAGATTTTGCGGCCAGGTTCCTTCACTCCTCGCAGTTCTCAGCTTTTATTAATGATAATACATGGAATTTGTATAGCGCTAAATCTTGCAGAAACAAATCAACGCGCTTGCATGCATACAAAAATATGAACATGACTAGGGGACGCATCAGTCTGATCTTAAAGCCAATGCCGATGTCCTTGTCGTTTCAGGGGACTTTTAGTTTGGTCATTGCAGCTGTGGTCTGAGCTATCCTGGAGAGAATTTCAGGTTGTGATCCTTCATCTGACACCCAGTGTGCACCCAGATATTAAAAAACTGGATGGTCTCAATTTTCATTCTATCTAAGGTAATGCCAGTGCTGATGATGCCATTGGTACTATTTGTCATTAACTGGGTTTTCTCTGCACTGATCTGCATTCCATAATGCCGAAGAGGCTTCATCAAGGTGATTTACCAAGTTGGCCAGCTCTTGCTCTTTTTCAGCCAATCCATAGATGTCGATGGCAAAACCCAAGTCTCTACTCTTTTCATATCTAGACTTCTACCGTCAGGTCTTCTATTTTCTTGTCTGTTGTGGCTTTGATCTGCTCGTTGTCAGCCATCATATCTGTGATATCAGTCTGTTTATTCCCTGCCTTATCACACATCATATCTGTGATATATCAGTCTGTTTTTTCCCTTTATCAGTCATCATATCTGTGGTATATCAGTCTGTTTATTCCCTGTCTTATCACACATCGTATCTGTGATATATCGGTCTGTTTATTCCCTGCCTTATCACACCATCATATCTGTGATAGATCAGTCTGTTTTTTCCCGTTATCAGTCATCATATCTGTGATATATCAGTCTGTTTATTCCCTGTCTTATCACACATCATATCTGTGATATATCAGTCTGTTTTTTCCCTTTATCAGTCATCATATCTGTGATATATCAGTCTGTTTATTCCCTGCCTTATCACACATCATATCTGTGATATATCAGTCTGTTTTTTTCCTTTATCACACATCATATCTGTGATATATCAGTCTGTTTATTCCCTTTCTTATCACACATTATATCTGTGATATATCAGTCTGTTTATTCCCTGTTCTATCAGCCAGCTTATCTGTGATATATCAGTCTGTTTATTCCCTTTCTTATCAGACACCGTATCTGTGAAACATCAGTCTGTTAAATCCCTATCTTATCAGATATTACATATTATGTGATATATCAGTCTGTTTATTCCCTGTTATCACACATCATATCTGTGATATCAGTCTGTTTATTCCCTGTCTTATCACACACCATATCTGATATATCAGTCTGTTTATTCCCTTTCTTATCAGCCATCAGATCTGTGATATATCAGTATGTTTATTCCCTGTCTTATCAGATAAATCTGTGATATATCAGTCTGCTTATTCCCTTTTTATCAGTCATCATTTCTGTGATACATCAGTCTGTTTATTCCCTTTCTTATCAGACATCATATTTGTGACGCTCCACCACATAATGAGTCGCTTAGCACATAACCCACTTTTCTGCTAGGAGCCATTAAAGGCAGGTAGGGTTCAAGTTGTCGTTTTTAAGATTTTGATTGATTATAAAACTATAGCCTCTATTCTACCCTATAATTAAATATCAAGGCATAATTTTGTTTTCTTTTGCCTTTAAACATATTTTAAAAATACCAAAGCCCTCATTCTGGCTACCTAATAGGATGCTTAACTTGTCAATTTCTCATTTTGTCATTTCCAACAGTCTATCATTTCAAGTTGCAATAACTGTTGGTAGAACTGCCAGATTTTCAATCTGTTTTTTTGTATTCTATAGCCTGGTTATTGCCGATTACGACTATGTCAATAACTAAAAATTGACCTCATGTGCAATGCGTCTCATTATGTGGTGGAGAATCACATTTGTGATATATCAGTCTAATTATCCCCTGCCTTATCACACATCATAACTATCCCTCATTCTCACCCCTCAGACAGCCGGATGTGGACAGACGGAAGTGACGAACCGGCCACGTGGGGTTTCCTGGTGCGGCAGAGCGTTTGGTCATGTGATCGTGCTGGTGGGTCTGGTGGGGAACTGCTTGTCGCTGCTGGTCATGAAGTCCAGAGCCCTGAGGTTCAAATCCTACAGTCACTACCTCTGGTCAGTATGAGAATGGCTTGTTACAAATCAAATATCCCAGTGTGCATTTTATATGGCTTTAGCAAATATACCAGTGTGCATTTTATATGGCTTTAGCAAATATCCCAGTGTGCATTTTATATGGCTTTAGCAAATATACCAGTGTGTATTTTATATGGCCTAAGTATATCAGCTAACTCACTGTATCAAAAATGGTATTCATATTAACTAACTCACAGTGAAAAAAATATATATACCCCCAAAAAAAACCAAACCAAAACAACTAACCCACAGTATTAAAACAGCTTGGTATCAGCTGATGCTTGCATCGAAATTAGCAAAAGGCTTTGGTTTCAACCAATCCAATGCACAAAAAATAGTTTGGTATTTTCTAACCTACTGCATTATTGTGAAAATGGCTTTGAAATGAGCTAACCAGTAAATGGCTTTGATATTAGCTAACTAGTGAATGGCTTTGACATCTAGCCAACCAGTAAATGGCTTTGATATCGGGTAAATAGTAACGGCTTTGGTATTAGCTCATTCACCACAGCTGTCAGTTTCCCCCACTTTCAGCCACTCTCAGTCGCTATCCATTCCATCCCATCCCATCCCAGCTGTTGCTAATTATTGCAGGAATTGACCACACTTGGACTAGGTAAAAGGAATGGGGTACACCAATTTTAGCACTCTTGACTGAGTGATACTGGATTTGAGTGCCATGTCACTGTATAAACATGGCTTTCCATCAGCACAGCTGTCAGTTTCCCCCACTTTCAGCTCCTCTCAGCTGCTAATTATCCCATCCCAGCCCATCCCAGCTGGGGTCAGCTGGTGCTATTTATAGCAGGAGCTGACCACACTTGGACTAGGTAAAAGGAAGGAGCGCACTAAATTTAGCACTCTTGACTAGGCCTTACTGAGTAATTTTGGATTTGTGCACTGTGTCAGCTCACCCACAGCTGACTGACCCTGACCATGCTGACTCACTGTGCTGATGCTGACTCACCCATGACGATGCTGACTCACCCATGACGATGCTGACTCACCCATGACGATGCTGACTCACCCATGACGACGCTGACTCACCCATGACGACGCTGACTCACCCATGACGACGCTGACTCACTGTACTGACGTTGCTGACTCACCCATAACGACACTGACTGACCCATGACGCCACTGACTCACCCATGACGACGCTGACTCACCCATGACGATGCTGACTCACTGTGCTGACGATACTGATGCTGACTCACTCTGCCTCAAGTGCCCTGGCCGTCTTCGACTCCATCGTGCTGCTGACGCGCGAGGTGCGTCACGTGGACGACCTCAGGAGGTACCTGGATGACCCTGGAGTGTTCCGCGTGTTCAGCACGCTCTCCTGCAGACTGTTCCTCTTCGCGGAGACCCTGAGCTGCCTGGTGTCTGCCTGGCTGGTGGTCATCATGGCTGTGGAGAGACTCCTGGTCGTCTGCCACCCCTTCCGAAAAACTCTGCTGTGCACGCAGAGGGGAGCCATCGTCGTTATCGTCGCCATCATCTTCGTCCTCTCCTGCACCCAGGTTAGGAGATTAGTTGGGTAGGGGATGGGGGTGGGGTGGTGAGGGGGTGGTGGTGGTGGTGGAAATGGTGTCTTGGTTCATTGTGTTTGTTTAGAATGGAGGACAAACTTTGACGCTAGGAAAAGAAATGAGGTGGACAGGGGAACTACAGCCTGTCCTATGCTACGCTACAGCCTATCCCTCTATGCTAAGCTAGCTACAGCTTATCACCCAATGCTACGCTACAACCTATCGCCTCACTATGAGACGGATAGCCTTGTGGTCAGAACATTGCGCTGGCAATTTGACGACCCGGGTTCGATTCCGGTCGAGGAGATTTTTCTCCTGGAGTTAACATCAGTGCTGACTCCACTCTCCCCAAAAGTCCTTCGGATGAGACTGTAAACCGAGGCCCCGTGTGCGAACGCACGCAGAACATCTTGCGCACACGTTAAATCCTGCTCCGCTTTTCGTAAGAGTAGGCCATCGTGTGCCGGTGGGAACAGATGACAATATTTACACAACTGCATACACACGGGGACTGGATGCAAAAAAGCACACGAGTGCTTATCCCATTATCCTCGATATAAAAGAATAAAATAAATTTTAAAAAATAAATAAATTATCACCCAATGCTACGCTACAGCCTATTGCCTCACTGCTATTCATTTATTCATGTTTATGTTAAAGGGGGAGGAGTGGATAGAATAAAGGAGGGAGGGGAGGTAGATTAGGGTTGTAAGATAGGGATGATTTGGGGTAGAAGACGGGGTACAATATTGATCTACCCGAGACCTGTACTAATCTGCATCTACCTATGACCTGTACTAATATCTATCTTAGTATCTACCTGTAACCTGATGTTATTTCTATCTACCTGTGATCTGTACTAATCTCTATCTACCTGTGACCTGTACTAATCTAAATATCTACCCGTGACCTGTACTAATATCTATCTACCTGTGACCCGCATGTACTAATCTAGATATCTGCCTGTGATCTGTACTAATCTCTATCTACCTGTGACCGGTACTTATCTCTAACTACCCGTGACCTGTACTAATCTCCATCTACATGTAACCTCATGTACTCATTTCTATCTACCTATGACCTGTACTAATCTCTATCTACCTGTAACCGGTACTAATCTCTATCTACCTGTGACCTGTGCTTGTACCTATCTACCTATAACCTATACTTATCTCTATCTACCCATGACCTGTACTAGTCTCTCTATCTACCTGTGACCTGTACTAATCTCCATCTACACATGACCTGTACTAATATCTATCTACCTGTGACCCGCATGTACTAATCTAGATATCTGCCTGTGATCTGTACTAATCTCTATCTACCTGTGACCGGTACTAATCTCTATCTACCTGTGACCTGTACTAATCTCTACCTATAACATGTACTAATATCTATCTACCCATGACCTATACTAATCTCTATCTACCTGTGACCTGTACTAATCTCTATCTACCTCTGACCTGTACTAATCTCTATTTACCCATGACCTGTACTAATCTCTATCTACCTGTGACCTGTACTAATCTCTATCTACCCGTGACCTGTACTAATCTCTATCTACCTATAACCTGTACTAATCTCTATCTACCTGTGACCTGTACTAATCTCTACATGTGACCTGCATTAATCTTTACCAATCCGTGACTCGTACTAATCTCTAACTGCGACCTGTACTGATCTCTATCTACCCGTGACCAACACTGATCTCTTTGATCTTACCTGTGGCCTCAGGCGTTCCGGCTGGTGCTGGTGGAGTGGGAAGGTGGGCAGTGCCTGAGCGTGCGGCAGCACGCGGACCTGTATATGGTGCTGCACGTCTACCTGTACCAGACCACCTTGGCCTTCCTCCTCCCCGTCCTCGCTGTCTTCTTCTGCAACATCACCGTCCTCAGGAAAATACACCAGGTGAAAACACACTTTACAATTAACAGGTAGAAGACATTTTACAACAGGTAAAAGACGCTTTACAACAGGTAAAAGACACTCTACAAAAAAGACACTTTACAACAGGTAAAAGACACTCTACAAAAAAGACACTTTACAACAGGTAAAAGACACTTTACAAAAAGACACTTTACAACAGGTAAAAGACACTTTACCACAGGTAAAAGACACTTTACAACAGGTAAAAGACACTTTACAACAGGTAAAAGACACTTCGGGATTGGGGTTTGGGGGTTGGGACGGGGTGTGTCGCTGGGTGTTGATCTGGGGGTAGGAGACTGGGGTTGGGGGGTGGGGGGCGGCAGTCGGTTTGGTTTGTTGTTGCCAGATACAGCGCTATATACAAATTCCATTCATTATTATTATTGTTGCCTGCCTAGGTGACTGAATAATTATGTGCCTGAACGGTGACTGGTGTAGGGCTGGGTGATCGACTTAGCGTTAACAGATAGCGCCTAGTGACAAAGACATGCCAAACTACAAGATGTCCCTTATCCCTGTCAGGATCACAATTCTGACATCAAAACATCAGGTGAGAATTTAACGAGTGCTGACAGTAACACGACACACTGTAGAGAAGTACCTTCTCCCCGACTGTCAATTATTTTATTTTATTTATTATTTATTTATTTAAAAAAATTATTTTTATTCTTTTTATATCGATGATAATGGGATAAGCACTCTTGTCCTTTTTTTTTTTTTTTTTTATAACATCCAATCCCCTTGTGTATACAATTTCGTAAATATCATATATTCCCACCAACACACGAGAGCTGGCCTACTCTTACCGAAAAGCGGAACAGGATTTAACCTTAACTACCTCTCTGATACCAGGTGGAACGCTGCCTCCAGGAAGACAACACCAACTCCGCCTCCAGCCGCCTGAACGAGGCCTCGCACCACCAGCGGTCCAAGACCACCAGACTGCTCCTCACCGTGGGCTTCGTCTTCATCGTGACGCTGCTGCCTTCCAACTGCCTCAGCCTTCTCCTGCTGGTGGCCTACAGGCTTCAGGGGCTGGCCGCGCGGCCTCTGCTGCTGGCCGCTGTGCCCTGGCTGCACGTGCTGGCCGCCTTCACCGACGTCAACTACGCCGCCAACTTCTTCATCTACGTCCTCTCCGGCAACAACTTCCGCCACGAGCTGCTGAGGATTCTGCGCACCAGCCGCTTCCGCCTTCACAGCAGTATTAGAAGCAGCACGAGGACCACGCGGGAAGAGTTTGTCTTGGGGTGATCTCTCCTTCCTTCCCTCTCTGGGTGACTTGTGTGGAGATGTGTGTAGGGTTAGCTGACTGATCATAGACAGAGGTGTGTATGTGTAGGTTAACTGACCACAGACAGAGGTGTGTATGTGTAGGATTAGCTGACCACAGCAGAGGTGTGTATATGTAGGGTTAACTGACCACAGGCAGAGGTGTGTATGTTAGGGTTAACTGACCACAGACAGAGGTGTGTATGTGTAGGTTAACTGACCACAGACAGAGGTGTGTATGTGTAGGATTAGCTGACCACAGGCAGAGGTGTGTATGTGTAGGGTTAACTGACCACAGACAGAGGTTGTGTATGTGTAGGGTTAACTGACCACAGGCAGAGGTGTGTATGTGTAGGGTTAACTGACCACAGACAGAGGTGTGTATGTGTAGGGTTAACTGACCACAGACAGAGGTGTGTATGTGTAGGGTTAACTGACCACAGACAGAGGTGTGTATGTGTAGGGTTAACTGACCTAGACAGAGGTGTGTATGTGTAGGGTTAACTGACCACAGACAGAGGTGTGTATGTGTAGGGTTAACTGACCACAGACAGAGGTGTGTATGTGTAGGGTTAACTGACCACAGACAGAGGTGTGTATGTGTAGGGTTAACTGACCACAGACAGAGGTGTGTATGTGTAGGGTTTAGCTGACTGACCACAGACAGAGGTGTGTATGTGTAGGGTTAACTGACCACAGGCAGAGGTGTGTATGTGTAGGGTTGGCTGACCACAGACAGAGGTGTGTATGTGTAGGGTTAGCTGACCACAGACAGAGGTGTGTATGTGTAGGGTTAGCTGACCACAGACAGAGGTGTGTATGTGTAGGGTTAACTGACCACAGACAGAGGTGTGTATGTGTAGGATTAGCTGACCACAGGCAGAGGTGTGTATGTGTAGGGTTAACTGACCACAGACAGAGGTGTGTATGTGTAGGGTTAACTGACCACAGGCAGAGGTGTGTGTATGTGTAAGGTTAACTGACCGCAGACAGAGGTGTGTATGTGTAAGGTTAGCTGACCACATACTGATACGTGTAGAGTAAACTGACCATATATAGAGATGTGTATGGTTAACTGATCTTGTGCAGAGATGTGCATGTGTAGGGATAACCACATACAGAGATGTGTAGGGTTGACTGACCAGAGAGATGTGTAGGGTTAACTGACCACATACAGAGATGTGTAGGGTTGACTGACCAGAGAGATGTGTAGGGTTAACTGACCACATACAGAGATGTGTAGGGTTAACTGGCCACATACAGAGATGTGTAGGGTTAACTGACCACATACAGAGATGTGTAGGGTTAACTGACCACATACAGAGATGTGTAGGGTTAACTGACCACATACAGAGATGTGTAGGGTTAACTGACCACATACAGAGATGTGTAGGGTTAACTGACCACATACAGAGATGTGTAGGGTTAACTGACCACATACAGAGATGTGTAGGGTTAACTGACCACATACAGAGATGTGTAGGGTTAACTGACCACATACAGAGATGTGTAGCGTTAACTGACCACATACAGAGATGTGTAGCGTTAACTGACCACATACAGATGTGTAGCGTTAACTGACCACATACAGAGATGTGTAGGGTTAACTGACCACATAATGTGTAGGGCTGACTACAATGTCATTGTGTGGCTAATATGAACTAAGCAGGGGGTATGGTGACGGTGGTGTAGTGTGCCTGAAGTGAAAAGTGTGTCCTGAACTAGCGGAAAGCGAGGGAGAAAGGGGACGGCAAGTTAGGGAGGGAGGGAGGGAGGGGGGTTCTCTCTCTCTCTCTCTCTCTCTCTCTCTCT
Organism: Stramonita haemastoma; assembly: GCA_030674155.1. Classification (NCBI taxonomy): domain Eukaryota; kingdom Metazoa; phylum Mollusca; class Gastropoda; order Neogastropoda; family Muricidae; genus Stramonita; species Stramonita haemastoma. The sequence continues at coordinate 36,864,211 of CM060334.1, read as the reverse complement.
CTCTCTCTCTCTCTCTCTCTCTCTCTCTCTCTCTCTCTCTCTCTCTCTCTCTCTCTCTCTTATATATATATATATATATATATATATAATAGCTAGCAGTATTGAGGTTAGGCATCAGAGCAAAATGCCAGTGTGAAGAAAAACAGGGGTAAATGGATTGTTGATGGCAGTACCAGCTGTGAATACACGGCCACTTTTTCTGGCAATGATGAAACACGTCGCCAGAAAATCTTTTTTGTCACTGCAACAATACATAATAAATAACGCCGGAACACAAACAGTTCTGTGACTGGAACAATATATGATAACCGAAAAAACCTCAGTCACTGGTGTTCAGAAAAAATAAGAGAGGGAGGTGACAATTCAGAAAGAGAGATACAAAGAAATGACCACAACTTTTCTGGGAGAGAAAGAAAAGACTAAAAATAATTTTTAAAATATTTTTTTATGAAAAAAGGGCAAGGTAAGAGAGGGAGGTGACAATTCAGAAAGAGAGATACAAAGAAATGACCACAACTTTTCTGGGAGAGAAAGAAAAGACTAAAAATAATTTTTAAAATATTTTTTTATGAAAAAAGGGCAAGGTATAGGGACAAAAATAAAGTAACAATATCTTTTTAAAAAGTGGGGGAAAGTGGCTAATGAAGACCGCAAGGTGAATTGCACATAAAAAAGCGACAAAAAAGTAAATGCATGTAGTCACTGATCGCTGGTGCAACTCAATTTTATTCTGATCGAGTGCTTTTCTCTGGGGATTGTTACTGCAGTTTCTATTTATCTACTTAGTAATTGTCTTTTACCCGTCTTATTAGCGGTATTTCATTAGGCCCGTCTATGTTCTCGTATCACAGAGCTTTGAGGTTCTTCAAGTAAAAACACTGTACAAGTTTCCACTACGTTACATGAAGGGAGGGATGGTACACCGCAAATCCACAGGCATGTGAAATTCATCAACAAAAACTGGGTTAAACTTTTTCTGTAACTAAAATCACATTTTTAATGATGAAAACAAACTGGGTAGTCCATTCTGTGACGAATTGTTTTGTTACTGAAAAGTAGAAACAAAGATGATGTCGTTTTTTTCCTACACTGAAAAAGTAATAGCTTTTCACTTAACTTTACTTTTACTGAAAATAAGCAATCAGTGGTTCATCTATCTCTGTGATAAAGTAAACCCTTTTCATGGTAAACAAACAAACAAATAACGAACAACCCCCCCCCCCCCCCCCCAACATACCCAAAACAACAACAACAAAGACTTGGTGATTTTTTTTTTCTGTGACGACATTTTAACGTGTTTATACCATAAATAAACAACACACAAACCATTCTTGTGTGACTTGAACAGAACAATCTCAGGTACAGTCCTGGGTTCTATTTCTCCATAACTACTCAATAAAATATTTTCAGTGAAAAAAGGGGATTTTTAACTTTGCTGTGACCTCTCCACAAACAACCTACTTCCACTGAAAAAAGGGACAATGTGTACTCTCTCTGCATGACAGCTGCACACTTTCACAGTGGCTATGTCTTTCTCTGTGACAGTAACAACAGATATTATTTCACTGGGAAAACAGCACAGGGAAAACAATCAGTGTATATTTATATCTTTCTGCTTGATGGTAACAGCAAAACAGCGCAGGAAAAACAATCAGTGACTATGTCTTTCTGTGACTGTAACTGGTAAAAGCAGCACAGGAAAAACAATCAGTGTGTGTGTCTTTCTCTGTGACTATAACTGGGAAAAACAGCACAGGAAAAACAATCAGTGGCTATGTCTTTCTCTGTGACTGTAACTGTGAAAAA
>CM060334.1:36842405-36857405 GCA_030674155.1 Stramonita haemastoma | reverse complement strand
TGTGTCTCACACGTTTGCATGATTCAGTATGAAAAAACGTTACTGTCCTCTCCCTTTGTCTGTAACAGATCTTGGGTTTTTCAATGTTACAACAGTGACTCATCACTGGAACCAGTGTTGTTGCAAAAATGCCTGACCCAGTGAGTGTCACGGACATTAACACAATCAATAATCAGATACCACTTTATTTGAACACTGGGCTTTTCAAAGCGTCAGACCTGAGATATGCAAGGATCTGAGAGTGTGGGTTCAAATCTCCACTGAACTCTCCATCTCAAAGGTTGTGTGGCCCTGAAAAAGAATAACATCGATTCCCACACTGTAAAACGTAAAGCTGTAATTGGGTACCTGCCCTCTTTAGGGTCGGGGAAGGTAAAGCAGCGAGGGAGAGGAGATGGGCACCGCCCACAACATGCTGGCCCCTAGAGAGGCTGAGGTCTCTGACGCCTGGCTCCTCTACGACCACACAGGTTATGGAACACCTTTACCTTTACCTTTTTACCCACTCTCTTCCCCATCACGTCTCTCAACGAGGCTAAGTCAGATCCAGCCTGCATGTGTAGGCATTATCTTATGCACACGTTAAAAACACATCCATCCATCTGTCCTGAAACAGCAGACCAGCTATGACTGGGTGTCTGGCTGACACCATTAGACCCAGCATGCAATTTACCACCAGGGAAGATGTCGGTTTCACTAGGGCTGACTTGCCCACAACATAAAAATGTGGAGAGCGTATCACGAGAGACAACTATTGGCTTACAATTTCAGGTAACTTAGTAAAGGTTGCTTCCCTTGTTAAAATTGTTTCTGTTCGTTGATTCGGGTCCATGTCGCTATTATTTCAAGTACATTACGAGGCAATGCAATGTAACACAACACCGTGTGGAACAGCGTGATACAATGCAATGAAACACAGCACAACACTATATCATGCACTACAATAAAATAAAGTGCAATACAATATAATCCATTAAGGCAGTGCATTACAATGCAGTAGGACACACTGCAATACAATACTGGCAATATAAAACAAGACCAAGTACTTGCACCTCATAACTGCACAAAGCACACGCATTTGTGCGTGTTTTTTGTATCAAAACACACACACACACACGCGCGCGCACATACACACACATAGGAAACATAAAATTTACAAAACCGCATACACACGGTGGGAGTGGGGAGGGGGCTGGACTGTAAAAACAAACAAACAAACAACCCACATGAGTGCTTATTCTATTATCCTTAAAATAAAAGAATAAATAAATACAAGAAAAATATTTCCCCCCTCCCCCACGCACAACACTGTTCATCTAATCTTAGAAATTAATGAACACTATATATAGCAACTAAACTGTTTTTCAACGACGAAGACCATCTTTTAGACATAATCAAATAATTTTGTGTGCATGATTCTTTTTTCCAGAAGAACAAGAGCATAGAAAACTGCATAAATTTGTGAGTATGCATCTTGTAGGAAATGGTGACTATTTGTATGTTGTTTTGTGTCAAATAAGTCATTCTGACTTAATTACAGTAACGTTTCTGACTCTGATTCCCTCCCCCCCCCCCCCACACACACTCACACACACACACACACAACACACACACACACACACACACACACACACACACACACACACACACACACACACACACACATACGGGATAGCCTAGTGGTCAGAACATTGCGCTTGCAATTTGACGACCCGGGTTCGATTCCCATTCGAGGGGATTTTTCCCCTGGAGTTAACATCAGCGCTGACTCCACTCTCCCCAAAAGTCCTTCGGTGAGACTATAAACCAAGGCCCTATGTGCGTACGCACGCAGAACATCTTGCACTCACGTTAAAGCCTGTTCCGCTTTTCGTAAGAGTAGGCCATTGTGTGCCCGTGGGAACAGATGACAAGATTTACAGAACTGCATACACACGGGGACTGGGTCAAAAAAGTACATGATGCTTATTCTATTATCCTCGATATAAAAGAAAGGATTTAACACACACACACACACACACACACACACACACACACACACACACACACACACACACAGAATCAGCTTCTTCACCCCTGCCTGTATGTCCAGGTTGTCCTTTCCATATCTGGTTTTACCGCCCTTTGTCATTGCTAGACAGATCTGTCTAGCCTGTTTTAGTGGACAGATAACATACATGGCAGTGTCATCTATTCAGCTGTCATGGCAGTGTCAGTTTTGCTGATGTCATGGCATTGTCAGTTTTGCTGCTGTCATGGTATTGTCAGTTATACAGCCGTCATGGTGACGACATTTCCTAACCTGATAATGAGGAGATTGTCTATCCATAGTGCCATTTCTTTGTCTTCTTCTTTCTTTTCTCCTTTTTTCTCTCCCCGTTTCCCTTTTTGCTTATGTTTTTGTTGTCTTTCTTTTTTTGTTCCACATCATTTTCCCATGTACCCTACTCTTGTTGCCGTAGGTTCTTAACAGAAACACCATGGCCTTGGTTTTTCCTCTGGCACCCGAAACTAAGAACAGGAAGAGGCGGAGACCCAGAATGTGCCCCTGACAGTCTGCCCAGAGCGTCAGGCTGCGTGGGAAAACCCTGAATAGCGAGTGCCAGAATAGCCTGTAGGAACGGTAAGATGTGGGCTACTGCCAGTGCTTTTCTTGGAGGGGAAAGTAAGCTAGGTCTATTGATTGGCGTAAACGACTCCCTGAACAGAACGCTTCAAAAGGTTAGCAGCAGTTGTCATGCACCGGATTAAGATGCAAAAGGCAAGTAGCTGATACACCTCTCTCCACAAAAATAGAACGACCATGAACAGAGCTGGAGGCGACAGTAGACAAAGAAAATATAAAAACGCAATTTGGAAACGACATCAACGACCTACATTAAAAATAATAAGCGGGGGGGGGGGGGGGGGGGGGGAATAAAAGCGTCAACAATTCCTGCGCCTGTGACGATGACTCGCCTGTCTGCACCAATCAGCTCCGCTGAGCAACTGACGAAAAGCGCGATGTGCGCATGTCGGTCAATATGCAAATGAGGTCAGGGCTCAGAGACCGCAGGCAGAGCAGGGAGAGGCGACAGAAGTGGAAAGTTGCAGAGAAACCGATAGCGCACACAGTGATCGGCGTTGTGGAAACATCAGCTGATAGTGTAGGGCGCTGGAATCGTGTGCAGAGGTAAGTGCCGCTTTTCTTTTGGATGGCAATACCTTGCTTCTCTCCGAAAACCAACACGTGTACACACAGCATACTCACTCTTCACCCCCCCCCCATCCCAACACAGACACTCACACACAAACACACACACATGTTTGAGTGTTGTACAAAGTTTAAAGTTGTTGAACACCACAAAGCAGTCTTGTTGTGTTAGGGGGCTGATCTATGCATTTAGGGTTTCAGGTATAAAGTTGGTGGTTTTTTCCCCCATGGAATAGAACGTGGATTGTCAATGTTGTTGCTGACATAATCACAGGGGTCCTGGCACTGCTCCTGCCTCTCAACTCGGGATGCCTTGCTTAACACGGTGTAGGCCTACACAGTTGGAGTGCCTTATGTAATAGAAACTTCAGCTTTGGCCTTAGGTTTGTTAGTGAGAAAGATTGGTCTTCTAGGTTTTTTTGTTGTGTTTTTTTTTTTTACTCTTCTGGTCAGAACAGTTTACAAATCGACGCAGAAACCTGGTTTAGGACGGCGATCGGGACGTGGGGTCGGCACGCGGCGGTGCAAAGGTCAGGGTCATTTGCATAATAAAAAGTAATGCCGCTCAGCTGGCCTATACACGCTCGGCAAAGCCTCGCTAGGCCTTGTTATAGGTCTACCCCATTTATCATGCGGGAAGTCGGTGAGCTATGGATGGGATGCTGCAGGCTATGGTGGTGGTTGTTGCAGTTTATCTTTATGGAGGGAACACAGCCATTTAGATGAAGAAAAAAACAAAACAACCCTACAGTAATGCATAGGGCCTAGCCTAGTTGCTGTAATAGCTGAATGCATGGTTTATAAAGGGCATAAGCCCGAAGGCATGATCGTACTGGTAGCGCCCCTGTTTTGTATGTGGTGCATCTGTGTAATAAAAAACAACAAACCAATGGATTTTATCTTCTGATTGTGTTGAAGTCCAGTAGAATGATACACTAATCACGCCCTGTAGGGCAGTCATAGAGCACAGCACTGATATAGGCACAGCAATTTTTTTTTAGATCTGTAGCATCTGTTGTTAGGCTTATCTGTCAACACAACAAACAATTTTGTTGGATTAAAAAAACGAACAAACAAGATCTGGTCAGGCCTATCTGTCAACACAACAGTCCAGCTCTCTGTCCATAAATAGAAATTAATACATAATATAGCAAATATATAAAACATATTGTATATATGAAATATAATACAAAATACAAAAATACAAAATATATATTCTATCATTAGTATCAATGTGCCTACAGGTCCATCTGGTCATTCATTTTCCACCCATCCATCCATCCTCCTCATTCATCTATCGATCTGTTTATTGATCACTATATTTTATGTCTATCAATCCATCTGCCTGTCAGTGTACGGTATAATCTATTGACAAAGACAGACAGAGACGGATAGGGAGAGAAAGAGAATGCCTTCTCCATGGATAGGTGGTCTAGGTGGTAACGCGCCTTGCCTAGAAAGAAAAAGTCCAGGTCGGAGTGTGCGATGGTTCGTACCCCGTTTGGGCTCAAACTTTTTCCCCATCCATTAGACCCTGAGTGGTGGCCTGGGCGCTAGTCTTTCGGATGATACGATAAACTGAGGTCCCGTGTGTTACACATCACTGATTAACACACATAAAAGAACCCACGGCAACAAGGGGGTTGACCCTGGCAAAATTCTGTTGAAAAAAGCCACTCTGATAGGGGAAAAAAATTACAGTTGCATAAAGGAAAAAAGAAGGGTAGGCGCTGCACTTGTGGCGACGCGCTCTCCCCATGGAGAGCAGCTCAATTTCACACAGAGAAATCTGCTGTGACATAAAGTGGTACAAAATATAAAAAACCAATAAAAATGTGTGCAGCTGTGTATTCAATCCCCTGACTGACTGACACCCTTCTCTGTGCTCAGTATGGCGTTTCCTGAGGTGTTGTGTTTAGGGCTTAGAGAGGGACTCACACAAAGAGAGAGAGGGAGAGGGAGGGAGGGAGGGAAGGAGAGAGGAAGGAAGGAAGGAAGGAGAGGAAGGAAGGAGAGGAGAGGAAGGAAGGAAGGAGGAGGAAGAGAGAGAGAGAGAGAGAAGAGAGAGAGAGAGAGGGGGGGGGGGGGGGGGAGGAGAAGAAAGAAAGAAAGAAAGAAGAAAAAGAAAGAAGGGAGGTAGGTCAGAAGGAAGGAATGAGAGGAAAGAAGAGAGAGAGAAAGACAGTGAGAGAACACACACACACACACACAGAGAGACAGAGAGAGCAATGAACTGTAACCAGACCCAGGACACAGAAGTGTTTTACCTATGTTTATAAACTGCGGAGGGGACATAGGTCATGTGGTATCAGTAACACGTTTTGTTCTTTCGTCCTTCTGGCTTCATGCCTCATTGTTCTGCTTTCACGATCCTTCTGTCTGTTTATCCATCTGTCTGTCCGTCGTTGTCTGTAATTTCTGGTCTCTTGAGGTGGAAAAGTGGGGACAGCAGTGCAGAAATCTGTTCATCTTTTTCTGCTGATAGACAGTGCGTCTGCTGGTTTGTTCAGGTAGCCCAGCCACCAAGCAGGAAGAATATAAGCGATAATAATAAAGATAGGACATTCCTCCTGTGCCTATTTTCTGATCCAGTTTAGGAAAGCAGTGGAACAAGTGGTGCTGTGTCAAGGAAGGGTGTGTGTGTCTGTGTGTGTGTGTGTGTGTGTGTGTGTGTGTGTGTGTGTGTGTGTGTGTTAGTGTTTGTGTGTGTGTTAGTGTTAGTGTTAGTGTTGTGTGTGTGTGTGTGTGTGTGTGTGTGTGTGTGTGTGTGTGTGTGTGTGTGTGTGCTTTTCCTCTCCACAACTCATGCTGCGTATGTAATGTACTCAGCAGAAGTGGAACTGTTGAAACTTTCCACGCCCAATAGAGTAATGGTGCCTCAGTTATCTCTGTCATGTGTGTGTGTGTGTGTGTGTGTGTGTGTGTGTGTGTGTGTGTTGTGTGTGTGTGTGTGTGTGTGTTGTGTGTGTGTGTGTGTGTGTGTGTTTGTGTGTTTGTGTGTGTGTGGGAACACCTGTGTGTAATGTAATGTCAATGAAGGGTTGTTATACTGGAATAATGACTACATTATATTCGATATAAACAGCTACTGCCAAATATAGTTTCAGTCTTGCCCTTTTTTTCCTTGTTTCCTCTCAGTCTGTTCTGTTGTGCGGTTAGGTTTTTCACACTTTGTTATAAACTTGTGCACGAAAAATGCTCTAAACAAATCAATACTATAGTTGTGTTTCTTTTCCAATTCTCTCCCACATGTTACAGTAGGCTGTCTGTCCTGCTCTATCTCTTTCTGCTCTATCTGTCTCTCCCTGCCATGTTACAGCTGGCTGTCTCTATCTCTCCCTGCTCTGTTTCTCCCTGCTCTGACTGTCTCTCCCTTTTGTTACAGCAGGCTGTCTGTCTCTACCTGCCATGTTACAGCAGGCTGTCTGTCTCTCCCTGCTCTGTCTGTCTCTCCCTGCCATGTTACAGCAGGCTGTCTGTCTCTCCCTGCCATGTTACAGCTGGCTGTCTCTATCTCTCCCTGCCATGTTACAGCTGGCTGTCTCTATCTCTCCCTGCCATGTTACAGCTGGCTGTCTCTATCTCTCCCTGCCATGTTACAGCTGGCTGTCTCTATCTCTCCCTGCCATGTTGCTGCGTTCTAGTTTTTCACACTTTGTCTTACTTCCTGCCATGTTAAATGCTTCTCAAATCATCCTATAGTTGTGTGTCTTTCCTTCTCGTCTCCACATGTTACATAGGCTGTTGTCTTTCCCTTGTCTCTTCTCTTTCTGGCTCTATCTGTCTCTCCTTAATTCAGCAGGCTGTCTGCCTTTCCCTGCTTCAGCTGGCTGGTCTCTCCCTGCCAGTTACAGCTGGCTGTCTTCTCTCCCTGCCATGTTACAGCTGGCTGTCTCTCCTCCTCCCTGCTCTGTTTCTCTCTCTGCTCTGACTCTCTCTCCTGATGTTACAGCAGGCTGTCTGTCTCTCCCTGCCATTGTTTTACTAACTGGCTGTCTGTCTCTCTCCTGCCCCTTTTTGTTCTGTCTCTCCCTGCTTTGTCTGTCTCTACCTGCTTTGTCTGTCTCTCTCTCTGTCTGTCTCTCCCTGCTTCTCTGTCTCTCCTTGCCATGTTACAGCAGGCTGTCTGTCTCTCCTTTCTCTGTCTGTCTGCTATAGTCTGTCTCTCCCTGCACATTACAGCAGGCTGTCTGTCTTCTCTCTGTCTTCTTCTGTCTGTCTCCCTGCCTGTCTGTCTCTCCCTTCTGTCTGTCTCTCCCTGTCTGTCTGTTCTCTCCCTGCTCTGTCTGTCTCTCCCTGTCACATTACAACAGGCTGTCAAGATTCAAAACAGTTTATTGCCCTTTAAGTCGTGCAGACTTATTGACACAACAAAACAAACACGATCAGTTTTAATGATCTTTCTGCCCGAAACGATGTCCACTAAAAACAGGCTATCTGTCACTACAGCTGGCTGTCAAAAGGTGAAGGGCTTCAGCACAAAAAAAACTGCGTCAATATGGGGTTGAAGAGAGGTGGTGAAGTAAAAAGGTTTGCTCTTGGGTCTGTAGGATGCAGCGTCACACCTCGCAGTCCTCCAGAGATAAAGGCAAAAGGGTCTGAAGCACTTGCTTTGTCTTGTGTTCCTTGTGTAGGTCAATGGCCGTCTCGCTTGTTGAGAACAGAACGTGACTGGAAAAACAAGTGCCAACCCTCTCCCTCCCCCTCTCTCCTCTTCCCTGCATCAACCTCTTGTAAGCTAATGGGGTGTTTGTAGAGGGTTCAGTGAGCTGGAGGAGTGGTCATGTAACAAGACTTGTTGTGTTCTTCATAGAGAGAGCCTGGCATCAGTGATCCGTGAGGAGCCATGCATTGCTAGGAGCCTGTGTGGTAAGGAGCCATGCATTGCTAGGAGCCTGTGTGGTAAGGAGCCATGCATTGCTAGGAGCCTGTGACGTAAGGAGCCATGCGTTGCTAGGAGCCTGTGACGTAAGGAGCCATGCGTTGCTAGGAGCCTGTGACGTAAGGAGCCATGCGTTGCTAGGAGCCTGTGCCGTAAGGAGCCATGCGTTGCTAGGAGCCTGTGACGTAAGGAGCCATGCGTTGCTAGGAGCCTGTGACGTAAGGAGCCATGCGTTGCTAGGAGCCTGTGACGTAAGGAGCCATGCGTTGCTAGGAGCCTGTGTTGTAAGGAGCCATGCGTTGCTAGGAGCCTGTGTGGTAAGGAGCCATGCGTTGCTAGGAGCCTGTGTGGTAAGGAGCCATGCATTGCTAGGAGCCTGTGTGGTAAGGAGCCATGCATTGCTAGGAGCCTGTGTTGTAAGGAGCCATGCATTGCTAGGAGCCTGTGATGTAAGGAGCCATGCGTTGCCAGGAGCCTGTGACGTAAGGAGCCATGCGTTGCTAGGAGCCTGTGACGTAAGGAGCCATGCATTGCTAGGAGCCTGTGACGTAAGGAGCCATGCGTTGCTAGGAGCCCGTGCCGTAAGGAGCCATGCGTTGCTAGGAGCCCGTGTCGTAAGGAGCCATGCGTTGCTAGGAGCCCGTGCCGTAAGGAGCCATGCGTTGCTAGGAGCCCGTGTCGTAAGGAGCCATGCGTTGCTAGGAGCCTTTGCCGTAAGGAGCCATGCATTTTAGGGAGCTAAGCTTCATAAGAGGCAGGTGTTGAAAAAGAACCAGGTGTTACAAAGAGCCAGGTATCATGGAGAGCCAGGTATTGTAAGAAGCCAGGTGTTGCAAAGAGCCAGGTATCGTGAGGAGCCAGGTATTGTAAGAAGCCAGGTGTTGCACAGAGCCAGGTCCCAGGTGTCACAAAGAAGCAGTGTGGAAAAGAGCCATTATCATAAAGAGCCAGGTTTTAGATCTCCCTCTGTTTGTGTAGGGGCAGTCAGATGAGGGTGGTGCCTGTCTCCTCTCCCTCGCTGCTTTCCCTCCCCAGTTCTTACATGGCCCCGTGGGGCAGCTGCTCATTCCACAGCTCTCTGTCTGTCTGTCTGTCTGTCTGTCTGTCTGTCTTGTCCTGTCCTGTCCTCTCTCTCTCTCTCTGTGTCTGTCTGTCTCTCTCTCTTCTCTCTCTTCTCTTCTGTCTGTCTGTCTGTCTGTCTCTCTCTCTTTCTCTCTTCATTTCTGTTTGTTTAAAAAAAAAAATTAATGAAGTAGAATAATGGCGTTTTCATAATCATTGGGGTCACACTTTAGTGAAGTGTTGTGTTCAGTGCAGACTGCCTCTGTCTGTGTCAATCATTCAGCTTTGTGTAATCAGGGCAGGGCCCAGATGTCAGGAAGAAAGGAAGAAGTGGAGTGTTGCTACTTCACCACCATCATCACTATCACCATTATCAACGTCATTATTGCCATCTGCTTCATTTCTGTTGCAGCTTTTTTGGGGGGCTCTGTCCTGCACAGTTTCCTGTCTGTTTGTAACATTTTCCTTGTCGTGTCGGCCAATTTTTACTAGGCCTGAGAAATAAAGCTTGTAATGTCTTGCTTCCTTTCGTTTGTTTCCTTGTATTGTATTGTAATGCTGACATCATTTTAAAAGTGAATGAGAACTTAAATGGTTTATAGAGGAAGTTGTTTAAGGAAACATCAAGGGAAAGAGGAAGAGGGGGGGGGGGAGGGGGAGGAGGGAGGGGTGGATGGTGAATGTTGTATGAAAGAAGTTAGATAAGGAAACTGACAGCAGCAGCAGTACAGAGAGAGAGAGAGAGAGAGAGAGAGAGAGAGAGAGAGAGAGAGAGAGAGAGAGAGAGAGAGAGAGAGAGAGAGAGATTCATTCTTTTATATCGAGGATAATGGAATAAGCACTATTGTGCTTTTTTTACATCCAGTCCCCATGTGTATGCAGTTTTTGTAAATGTCGTCTGTTCCCACCGGCACATGATGGCCCACTCTTACGAAAAGCGGAACAGGATTTAACGTGTGTGCAAGATGTTCGAAAGAGAGAGAGAGAGAGAGAGAGAGAGAGAGAGAGAGAGAGAGAGAGAGAGAGAGAGAGAGACAGACACAGACACAGACACACAGACAGACAGACAGACAGAGAAAACAGACAGACAGACAGACTCAAATCAAATCCTTTTTCAGACAGACAGAGAATCAAATCAAATCAAATGTTTTTTCTGACAGACAGACAAACAGAATCAAATCAAATCTTTTTTTTCCTCTGAGACTGGCCGTCTAAACAGACTGCTGCACTGTTTTCAGAGAAAAAGGGGCTAGGTGAGAGGGGAGATAGCATACATAGTGGTGTTGTCGACTCACTTATTCAGTCAGTCAGTGGTCGGGTCAAGGTTGCCAGCCAACCTTCTCACTGAAAACATAAAGGGGTACCTACTACTAGTAACTAAGTACTAGGCTGAAGTGTGTGCCGTTGGGCAGGTAGGTGTATAGTACAGAGGTGTGCTGCAGGTATTCTGGTGTAGGTGATTGTCTTCTTGGTCTAGATACTGGTCACTCCTGTAGCTGTGGTGTCTGGTGTTTGTGTGTGTTGGTCTGTCTGACCTCAGCTTTCTGTCTCTTTGTCTGTAGTGAAAGACATCCCAATCAGAACAAAGCCTTTTAAAATTTGTTTTCTTTTTTTCTAGGATAATTGAATAAGCACTTGTGTGGGTTTGCTTTTTTTTTTACATTCTGTCCTTGTGTGCATGCAGTTTGGATTTTGAATAATCATTATGAAAAATGTAAGACGCATACATGGGGTTCCTTTTTTTCATAGACATTGATATCCTGAATTCTTCTTCCACATCTAACGCTCAGACAGTAATTATTGCTGTCTATCCTGTGTGCAAAAAATTAAATAAATGTCATTAAATAATGCACCTGATAAGTCGGGCCCAGAGTATACAACTTTGGCATGGGTGAAAATTGTTTGTGTCTTTCTGGGGAAAAAAACAGGAAAATGGAACAAGAAAGCAGAAAAAAGTCAAGAAAGAGGTGGTAGGAAGAAAAGGAACTAGGCAGAAACAAAGACAGGGAAAGAAAAGAGGGAATTTCTAGTACAGAATTTCCAGAAGTTTGGGATGCTATTTATACTGACAGGCCCACAGCATCAGCATGGAGAAGTATCTTGTGTATAAGTTTTAGAGAAATTTACCATACTCTGTATGAATAGCACTGGTATGAAATTAACTAAGTATGCATACTCACACACACAGAGTCACACACACACAGAGTCACACACACACACACACACACACACATTCACACACAGAATGATACACAACACACACACACACACACACACACACACACACACACACACACACCACACACACACACACACACACAGAATGCCTCTTTCAAGCGTCTTCATGATCGTATAAATATGGAACTTGTACCACAGAAAAAAATAGCTTCTTTAAATCATGTTTTAAGACAAAAATCATCATGTTCTTTGATATTCTTTGCAAGATTAATTACCACCATTTCTTACAGAAGACGACTTAATGGTCTAAAAATAAAGTTTTTAAAAAAAGGTTTAGTGTGCATTTGTGGTGAACAATTTTCTCTGAAGCACTGTTTATTGTATTGTCAGAACCTTTTCATCTTTGTGGTTTTTTACCTAAAAATTTATAAACAAAAATGCTTCTGAAGAAAACTTAGATGTAATTCTCTCAGATGAAAACATTCTTTTTGCTGTTACGAAGTCTCTTGTACATAGCCCAGTTTTTGCGTTTCTTTAAAGTTCTTTGTTATTATTTTCCCTATTTGCATTTTTAGATGTTACATTGATTTTTTAAAATTCCTGTTACATGACTTTTTTTGTTTTTGGTAGTTTTTTTTCCCAGTCTATCACTTACACACACACACACACACACACACACACACACACACACACACACACACACACACACACACACATGTTACACAATACTTGTCTATTACACCCAGAAGATACATGTGCAGCTCTACATGATGTAATGCTAATAGTCACCACAGTGAGAGGGGTTCTGCCTAGGAAGATGAAGAGAGCAGATGATTATTAGTCCTGAACAAATGAGTTGTTGTAACTATAGGTTCTTGCACAGAGGGCCTTCTTTCTCGTCTGTCAGCTCTGCTCATTATTTTGTTTGTGGTTAACGGTTGGACCATCCACCACAGCGCAATGGTTGGCACATTTGCTTATGGATTGGAAGGTTGTGGGTTTGAATCCTGTAAGTCATAGGGTTTTTCAGACTCCATCCCACTTCTGCCCACAGTGAGTTTGCTGTGGGCTCATTGGGAAGACTGGAACCACACAGTCGAGCTTCATTCACTTTATGGGTGTGATTTTGAGAGTATTGCTCAAATGACCTGACCAACACTGCAAGTTTCTGTATCTCTCGGGCGGGGTTGAATCTGGGATATTAAGTTAGGAAGCGTAGAGTACAGTCCGTCAAGAAGTTGCAAAGCACATGTACACACTTCCATACCTTTAGCAGTATCGGAACAGTACAGAACAGCGCAGTTCAGTGCAGTGCAGAACAACACAGAACAGTGCAGTATAGAACAGAACAGAGCAGAGCAGAGAACAAAACAGAGCAGAGCAGAACAGAACGGTGCAGTGTAGTACTGAACAGAACAGTGCATCGCAGTGCAGTGCAGTGCAGTGCAGGCTGTAGAGAGCTGTTGATACATAAAGGAAGTGGGAGTAATGACCAGCGGGATCAGGACAGAAAATGTGCACTGTCTGACCTATATATTCATTCCTACTGTACTCTGCCAGCTCTCGAGGCACACAGCTGCTCTATGTCTCTTTGCCCCCCTTCTCTCTCTCTCTCTCTCTCTCTCTCTTGCTCTCTCTCTCTCTCTCTGGATGTAAAAAAGCCATCATGTGTGCTTATTCTTATCCCTTAATAAAAGTTTCAAAGTTTATCTCTCTCTCTCCCTGGGTCTGTCTCTGTGTTTCTGCCTGTTGCTGCTACTGAGGTTCCCTCTTTTAATGGGGAGAGAGAGAGAGAGAAGAGAGAGAGAGAGAGAGAGAGAGAGAGAGAGAGAGAGAGAGACAGAGAGAGAGAGAGAGGAGAGAGAGAGAGAGAGAGAGAGAGATGCAGATATTTTCTGATTTGGATATTTTATTCATAAAGCCCATTGCCCCGAGAGAGAGAGAGAGAGAGAGAGAGAGAGGAGAGAGAGAGAGAGAGAGAGAGAGAGAGAGAGAGAGAGAGAGAGAGTGCAAAGTTTTAAATATTCAATATAAGCCTTGGCCTCACATGATGGAGTTGTGTGAATATAATCGACATTCCAAAACATGTTGCAGAGGGAGGGGAAGAGAGACAGACAGACAGACAGACAGACAGACAGATATGCAGGTATATAGTGTGTGTCTACAGGCCATGTATGATTGAATGTGACAGGACACTCTCTTATTCTTAGGCACTGAGATGTAACAGGGCGAGTGGCAGCCATATCCATGTCTTGGAAGGTAGGGTGTATGTAGCATGTATGGAATTTCCCAAGCCCCGTAACTCCTCTGTGATCAATGAGAAACAGCTGTGTGTAGCCAGCATCTGCTGAGCTGAAGCCAAGTATCTGTGACAGTTTACGTAACTACTGTGGTCACAGCACTACTGTAGTGCATGCACAGATAGCACAGACATATTGTGGTCACAGTAGGTAGGGCAGTGCATACACAGACATCACAGACAATGATCACTGGACACAAACATCACACGTCTCAGACATCAGACAAGGATAGTTGGTATTTGTACAAGGATAATGGGATTCGTTTGTTCGTTATAATAGTGGGCTAGGGCAATAAGAAGTTGGGATGGAGGACAGGGGTAGCCATGATGACAGGTAGAGGGTTGGCCCAGCCCCCCCCCCCCCTCATTGCCTTAATTTGACTGGCAAATACAGCACTGCACTGCACAGCCATTACTGTACTGTACTGTACTGTACTGCACCACCTCTGTGCTGCCACTCCTGATAGCTGTGCACTGCTGTGCAGCACAGCCACTCCTAACTGACAGTCTGCTGTAGTGCACGTGCTGTACAGGTTACACATGCGAGTGGTTGGCAGCACTCCTCTGACAGTGGGCCTATCTTCTGCTAGTAATACCTTTCTCTTCACTTATACAATGTGCATCGTCATGCTGTTCCCCTGTATCCACAGTCGCCACTCTACACTGTGTATCAATCATCATGCCCTGTATCCACTATCACCACTCTACTGTGTATCAATCATCATGCCCCTGTATTCACTATTAGCACACTACACTGTGTATCAATCATTGTTCCCCTGTATCCACAGTTACCACTCTACACTGTGTATCAATCATCACACCCTGTATCCACAGTTACCACTCTACACTGTGTATCAATCATCACACCCCTGTATCCACAGTTACCACTCTACACTGTGTATCAATCATTGTGCCCCTGTATCCAGTCACCACTCTACACTGTGTATCAATCATTGTGCCCCTGTATCCACAGTTACCACTCTACACTGTGTATCAATCATCACACCCCTGTATCCACAGTTACCACTCTACACTGTGTATCAATCACTGTGCCCCTGTCTCCACTATCATTACTCTACACTGTATCAATCACTGTGCCCCTGTATCCACAGTAACCACTCTACACTGTGTATCAATCACTGTGCCCCTGTCTCCACTATCATTACTCTACACTGTGTATCAATCACTGTGCCCCTGTATTCACTGTCACCACTCTACACTGTGTATCAATCATCACACCCCTGTATTCACAGTCACCACTCTACACTGTGTATCAATCATTGTGCCCCTGTATTCACAGTCACCACTCTACACTGTGTATCAATCATTGTGCCCCTGTATCCACTATCACCACTCTACACTGTGTATCAATCATTGTTCCCCTGT
>CM060334.1:36829905-36837405 GCA_030674155.1 Stramonita haemastoma | reverse complement strand
CTTTCTCCCCACTAAAATCTAAGACCTTTGTACTTCTTCCTACTGGATTATAGAGCTTTTCCTGTTCTTCCTCTTCACAGGACAATGCCATGACATTCTTCCTTTTGCTTCCCACAGGAACACACAAAGCCTCAACACCCTTCCTTTCCCTTCCCTGTAGAACCTAGAGCCTTTACAGTCTTTCTTTTCCTTCTCCATACAATATAGAGCTTTGAGATTCTTCTTTTGCTCCCTACAGAACATAGAGTCTGGACAGTCTTCCTTTTGTTTCTTTGCTGAACAAGAGTCTGCATCCAATGTTTTCCCTTCTCTGGTGGTGGTGGTGGTGGTGGTGGTGGTGGTGTGTGTGTATGTTGTGTGTGTGTGTGTGTGTGTGTGTGTGTGTGTGTGTGTGTGTGTGTGTGTGTGATGTATAAGACAGTGAGAATAAGTCATGAAAATGCCTGTCTCTGAGACTGCTGCTGACTGCCAAAGATATGGTGTGATGGTGGTGGTTGTGGCTATCCTGGTGATGGTGATGACGATGATGATGACGATGACGATGGTAGTGGCTTTGCTGGTGGTGGTGGTGGTGATAGTGGCTTTGCTGGTGGTGGTGGTGGTAATGGTGATGGTGGTGATAGTGGCTTTGCTGGTGATGATGGTGGTGGTAGTGGCTATGCTGGTGGTTGTAGTGGTGGTGGTGGTAATGATGATGATGAAGATGACAGTGGAGATGGAAATTGTAATGATGTAACCAGGCCCAGGGACTGGGGGCAACGGCATGAATATTCATGAGGAGAGCAGTAGCAGCAGTAGGGATGGTCAGTAGTGTTAGCAGTCTGGGCTCATCTGACCTCTGGGGTATGGCTCAGAGAGAGAGAGAGAGAGAGAGAGAGAGAGAGAGAGAGAGAGAGAGAGAGAGAGAGAGAGAGAGAGACAGACAGACAGACAGACAGACAGACGACAGAGAGAGAGAGACGCACACACACACACACACACACACACACAGACAGACACAGAGAGAGACACACACACAGAGAGACAGACAGACAGAGACAGAGAGAGACAGACAGAGAGAAACAGAGACAGACAGACAGAGAGAGACACAGAGAGAGACAGACAGACAGACAGAGGGAGGAGAGGGAGACAGAGTGAGAGACAGACAGGCAGAGGGAGGGAGGAGGGAGAGAGAGATATACTGTAAAACACACACACACATACAGACACAGAGAGAGAGAGAGAAATAGATAGATAGATAGAGAGAGAGAGAGAGAGAGAGAGAGAGAGAGAGAGAGAGAGAGAGAGAGAGAGAGAGAGAGAGAGAGAGGAGAGAATGTGTGTGTGCGTGCGTGCGTGCGTGTGTAACAAGAGGCATAGAGACAAAGAGAGAGACACAGAGAGACAAAAAGAGAGAGAGAGAGAGAGAGAGAGAGAAAGCACAAAAGGCAGGCAGACAGACTGACAGAGCAAGGGGGAGGAGGGGGATATCACTATACACTTGACAAGGATCACATGCAGAATGTTGACACGACCCACAAAGCTACTTGTGGGTGAAGTGTGTGTGTGTGTGTATCTGTATAGATCATCTGTGTATGACCGATATGACAAACACTGATATCGGGGGCAATGCACACCTACAGATTAATCTCCTTCCCGTCATCTATTGTTTTCGACCCACCTCAGAACCCTCATCGGTTTTGTCATCAGCTGACTCATATTACCTAAGGTACCTGTCATAAACAGAAGTCGGCTTACCTGGTATAAACCAGTGTGACCTGTTAAGTTGATATACCTAGATTCACAGATTACCTGGTTATAAACTGGAGAGATCTCTTGAGCTTATGTATTATTCATATTTGTTTAGCTCTTCACAAATGAGGACTTATTTGGATTTTTTTTTTTTTTATTCATCTACTGGGTCACAATGATAATGATAAAATATGGAACTTTTATAGTTGTGAATCTTGTACAGCAAATATATCAAAGTGTGTGCATTCACAATATTCACATACATGGAACTGGTCACAAAAGATAAACAGATTTTGAATTAGGATGCTTACAAGCAAGCACACACACACTAAGGCACACACACACACACACACACAGCACAGACCACACCACACAGGCACAGGACAACACAACACACACACAGAGACCACACACAGACACACACCACACACACCAACAACGCATGCTTCGGCAGGGTGATACAGGGTCACAGCCTCCACTGACTGTCCTTGCAGTATCTGTCCATTGCACTATCTCTTTCAGTGGTGACCAGTACATAATTTCTTGTGTGAAACTCAGGCTGCTCTCTCTGGGGACAGCATGTTGCTCCCAAAACAGTGCCACCCATTTAAAAAAGTACCCATCTATATAAATTATGTTTCTCTGACAAGTTATTTTATTTACAATTTTGCTAGGTACAACTCTCTTGTTACCGTAGGGTTTTTTGTTTTTTACTTGTGCTAAATTTGTGATGATGGTAAAACCTTGGTTTATCGTTTCCTCTGAAAGACTGGCACCCAGACCACCAGCATGGATGGAGGAGAAGGCAGTTTCAAACAAGGATCAAAACCATAGCTTCTCAAATTCTAGATTTGTTTTACTGCAAGAAACCAAACCATTTTCCTGACTGCCTGACAGAACATGCTTACGAAAATCACATGGCTGATGGTATGGACTGTGTAGCAGTGAAGGAAAGTGTTCTCTTACCTTTACACCTGTTGTGGGGACAGGTGGGTGAGGTGAGCAGAAGGTTTAACAGTGAAGCACATCTCTGGGAGTTGGTTGTATCAGGATGATGATGAAGATGGTGATGACTGTGATTTTGATGATGGTGATGAGGAGTCTGGTGAGGACAATAATGTTCATGCAACTGTCTCTTTGCAATAGTGGTTGAGCAGATGGGTACAGCAATGCATGGATCTTCCCACACACATTGAAGTCTTGCAGGTCAGGGCCTCTGGCTGCTTGTCGTAGTGACCTGATGGGATGTCTTCAGTGGTTCTCACAGACAGCTGGCAGGCCTGCAAAGAAGATAGACAGTCCTGAATAACTTAGCAGCTAAATTGATCTGTAGACAGTTCTCACAGCACATAAATCCAACATCACTCAGTGAAGAGTGCTAAATTTAGTGCCCCCTTTTCTTTTATCTAGTCTAAGTGTGGTCAGTTCCTGCTATAGATAACACCATTGGTCCCATCTGGGCTAGGCTGGGCTGGACTGGGTTAGTTAGCAGCTAGGAGGAGCTGAAAGTGGGGGAAACTGATGGCTGTGTCCTGAATAAATTACCAGCAAAATAGATATAAAGACAGTCTTGAATAATTTAGCAGAAAAAATAATCTAAAGACAGTCCTGAATAATTTAGCAGCTAAATTGATCTGTAGACAGTCTTGAATAATTAAGTAGCAAAATGCACTGTGTCATCTGTCTGTCTGTCTGTCTGTCTGCCTGCTTTTTCTCTCTGTGCATGAGGGGCAAGATGTTGTGAAACTGCACCGTTTATTGATTTCAATTTTGTTTGGTTGGGGTTTTTTTGTTTTCTTTTTTTAGCAAGTTTTTGTTTTCTTCATCAGTTAGTGAGCTAAACATCGTCGCCATTCTGGTCACGTAACCTGGAGAGATTACGCCTTAAGAAAAAAAAGATTGGATGGGGGAGGGGGGGGGGGGGGGGGGGTGATGGGAGGGGGGGGGGGAGGAGGGAAGGGGTACAGGAAGAGGTTTTAAAAAAAAGAGGATTATGGTAATACTAGTGATGAGCGGGGACAAGGCAGGCAAAGCACACAATGTACACAACCAGAAATAGAAGCAGACCATCATCATTGCCATATCATTATCAATCATCATCACCACACACACACAGTGGTAACATCAAGTGTTTTTGGCAGGCTGGCAGAAAGGTTTACCCCCTAGCAAGAAAAAAGAGTGCTGTTCTCTCCTCTCCTGCCTGGCTTCTTCAGAAGGAAAGGTTACCCCCTAGCAAGATAAAAGGTGGGTTTTTTTTTTTTGGTGCTTTTCTTCAGAAGAGAGGATACAGTGACATGTTGTGGATCAGCTGTCTACAGGTAATGCGGCAGTTTAGAAAAGCAAGAAGTCATGGGTTTGATCCCCATGAGCCTGAACTTCTCCCTGTCCATGGACCTTGGGGGATGATCTAGGAAGAGGAGCTAGTCTTTCTGATGAGATTATACATGACTGAAGTCAGAATGCGGCTACCTTCATGGTGGGCAAAAACGGTTGCGTACACAAAATCTCACCATTGGTGAACCTCAGAGCTCTAGCCAAGTAACGAGCGAGCGAGCGAGCAAACGAGAGAGAGAGAGAGAGAGAGAGAGAGAGAGAGAGAGGAGAGAGAGAGAGAGGAGAGAGAGAGAGAGGGTGTTATAAACAGAGGTCTCATATGCAACACATGTTCACTGCATATTAAAGACCCCACTGGCAAAATTATGTTGCAAAAAAAAACTACAAAAACACTACACTCTCCTAGGGAAGCAACTACATATACAGACAGGAAAATTTATTTTAAAAAAAAAAGTTGTGCACCTCATGTGGTGATTGATGCGCTCACCATGGGGGAAGCAGCCTGAATTACATGCAGAGAAAGCTGCAGTGCTGCATGCTGTGAGTGGTCTGGTATGGAGTACAATACATTTAGCTTATGTTACATGTAAAGGATCCCACAGCAGCTGCAGTAATCAGGTCAGTCAACAATGATAAAGGATTCAGCCAGAGCAGGTAAAAAAAAAAAAGGTAGCTCTGAACAGGAGCAAAACCCATACCTGAGTGTACCTGTGTAGACAACACCTGAGGGAGGTGTTTTATTTATTTATTATTATTATTATTTTTTTTTATTGTTCTATATCAAGGATAATGGAATAAGCATTCATGTGCTTTTTTCTACATCCAGTCCTCATGTGTATGCATTTTTGTAAATCTTGTCATCAGTTCAGGTGGGAAAGATGTGTGATGATGATTGATGGGGTGGGTGGGGGTGAGGCTGATCAAATTTGGTGTTATGTCACCTGTCTCCAGAAAAGGGGAAGGGGTGGTGGTGGTAGTTAGAGGAGGGGAGAGGGGAGGGGCAGATAGCCATGTTGGCGTGACATTATCCTTTTTTCCCCAGAAATGTCACCGCTTTGTTTTTGTCCGTGTTGCTTTTAAAAATTGTTTTTCAGAAAATGTGATAATTTTGAAACTGAATGCCGTTATCTGCGGAGGAGGAGGAGGAAGAAGACAGCGAGTAGAGTGCCGTGTCTGAAAACGGTGATTAGGAGGGGAAAAAAACCTCCAGTTATTTCCATCCTGCATGCCATGATGCCCCCCCCCCCCCCCCCTCCTTCCCTGTCACCACTTTTCTCCCTTTACATGAAATATCGGGCTTGTTTTTTCTTTCTACTTTTAGCTCTCCATCCATTAGGGACTACCCCCCCCCCCCAACACACACACCTTTCCCCATCTTCTTTGAGGAGGAAATCTGGTGACAGTATTGCAGATTGTATGAGAGAGATCAGTTTGTCGCTCTGTTTCATATTTCTGTTTATTATTATGTTGATAATATATGACTTGTGTTAACATTGCAGTACATCATTGTGTTGATATTTCAGTGTATGACCGTGTTACTATTCCAATACACGGCTACAGATTAGATCCTGTGCATTGCAGTAAATCATCACATGACTGTATATCGGTTCATCACTATTAATATTTTGGTATGTGACTGTTTTCCTTGACGGTTGTGTTGTATGAATCCTATGTTGGTCGTGTTCTGTTTTTGTGTCTCTAATGATATTTTTGGGGGTTGCTTTTTTAATATAAAACTGAAGTTTTTTTTTCTGATTTGTCTGAGAGAGTGAAAACAGATTGTTGGTTGAAATTTTATTGTAAAATTGAAATAACACCTGATCAGTTTGCGTTGTTGCCTATGGATGATTCCTGCTGTTTCTTTGTTCAGTGGTAACATTTTGCTCTGCGATGTATGAAACACTGATAATTACTTTTGATCATGTTTAGTTTTACTTTTAGAACATTGCTGATTATTGGTGACAATTTTTGAACTTTTTTTTATATTATTGTTGACAGTTTACACAGCTTTGCTGATTCACAGTTTACTGAGCATTGCTGATTATGACAGACAAGATCATGGAACAGTGCTGATTCTCATTAACAGTTTACAGAACATTTCTCAGTCATTGACTGTTCATAAACCATTTCTGATTTTCATTGACAGTTTATAAAACATTTTGGATTCTCATTGACAGTTCATAAAGCATTTTGGATACTCAGTGGCAGTTCATAAAGCACTTTGGATACTCAGTGACAGTTCATAAAGCATTTTGGATTCTCACTGACAGTTGATAAAACATTTTGGATACTCAGTGACAGTTCATAAAACATTTTGGATTCTCAGTGACAGTTCATAAAACATTTTGGATTCTCAGTGACAGTTGATAAAACATTTTGGATACTCAGTGACAGTTCATAAAACATTTTGGATTCTCAGTGACAGTTCAGAGTATTTTGGATTCTCAACGACAGTTCATAAAACATGTCTTATTCTCAGTGACAGTTGATATAACATTTCTTATTCTCATTCTTAAAGCATTTCTGATTTTCAGTGACAGTTCATAAAACATTTTGGATTCTCACTGACAGTTCATAAAACATTTTAGATTCTCACTGACAAGAGTATTGTCTATATTTGTTGCAGATCATCTCCCCTGGCAGTGGCGACAACACTAGAGGACCACAGTGGCTGTGGGCAACACTCACCTGTGGTCAGCAGACAGCCAGGTGGCAGCCGAGGTGACCACAATGGTGGTGGAGGTGGACACTGCCCTCAGTGCTGTGGAGGCAGACAGGAACACTGCGGCTAAAGAAGGGGGAGCCTGACTTCATGGACAGTACCTGTACAGAGTGACAGTGTGGATGAACACTACACTGCAGAGGGCAGATAAAACAAAGACTTCTGGTGTGAGTGTTACCAGTGTGAAGACAGAAGCTGCTTAGAAGGAAAGAGACAGAGTTACTGGAGAAAACCGCTGTAGGCAGAAACAAGCTGTAGGATAGAGAATTAACAAACAATCCAAGAAGAAATAGATTAAAAAGTATTTTCTTAAAAAAAACAACCGTAGGGAGGCTGCAGAAAGCGACCGAAAGAAACCAACTGTTCTGTGTTCAAAGTTCAAAAACCATCAACCTCAAGCATTATAACAGCTGTGATGGACATCAGAAGCGACTCCTGAGAAAAGGAAGGGGGAGGAGTGATTCTGCCGACAGTTGAACGGTTGCAGTGATCCCATCAGGCAGGAATCGGGCAGGCAGGAATCAGGCAATTCTTGCAGGAATCCGGCAGGAATCAAGCAGGAATCGGGCAGGCATCAGGCAGGAGTCCGGCAGGAGTCAGGGCAAGAGTCAGGGCAAGAATCAGGGCAGGAATCAGGGCAGGAATCAGGCAGAAATCCTGCAGGAATCATGGAGGAGATTCGTGTGCTGAGTCAGGACGTGCTGGTGGCCTGC
>CM060334.1:36802405-36827405 GCA_030674155.1 Stramonita haemastoma | reverse complement strand
AAAAGGAAGGAGCGCGCTAAATTTAGCACACTTGACTAGACCCTACTGAGTGATGTTGGATTTGTGCACTGTGCTACATAATAACACCCCCGTTTCTCGCTGTGACAGGTACATCGATGCAGGGTCAGGCTTCGTGGCAGCGTACCACCTGGTCGTGCTCGCAGTGCTACGCGGGATCTTACTAACCAGCAGGGGCCGCAACCCGCCGACTCTACGGCAGAGCCTGGCGTGCGTGTGCGTGCTGTGGGTGATGGCCTTCCTGGCGGCCATCCCCTTCCTGCTGACGGTGGAGGACGTGCAGGGCTACTGCCACTACACCATGGACACCAACGTGGAGCGGGAGGTGCTGCTCCTCAACTCCTTCTCCTGCTACGTCCCCGTGGCCCTCATCCTCTTCATCTACTTCACCACCCACATGGTGGGCCAGCGCTACTTCGAGGACAGCTACTCCTACAAGGAGAAGCAGATGTCCAAGCTGGTCAGCGTGCTGGTGGTGTTCTTCGTCCTCCTGCAGCTGCCTTTCCGTGTGCTGGACACGCACGTGATGTACAAGGAGCTGGAGGCCGAGGAGATGGACTTCCCCGACGAGGAGAAGCTGGAGTCGCTCTACATCTCCCGCAACTACCTCCTCTGCCTCATGATGGCCGACAAGGCCGTGCGGCCCATCATCTGCGCCAAGCTGGCCCCGGGGCTGTCGAAGGCGTTTGATGAAGTCATCAACTGCACCACCTGTCAGCGGCCCCCTAGTCAGGCTGCGGCGGTTAACGGTGTGCATGGTGGTGGGGGCAACAACAACAACAACAACAGCGAGGATGGTCAGAAAGGTCGCCACCCTTCCACTTCAAGTCGAGCGCCGCTGACCGGGGGCAGTGAGGGGGGCAGCGCTTCGGAGCAGGGGGAGACCACCATGGATGAGCTGGAGATTGTTCCAGCTGTGACCGAAGACGCTTGTCGTTGCTTTGCTGTTTGTCACACAGTCGTGACGCACTGTCAAGACACGTTGTTCAGCTGTGACCTCAGAGAATTGTCGTTGCTTTGCTGTTTGTCGACAGTCATGATGCGTGCTGTCAGACACGTTCAGCTGTGACCTCAGAGAATTGTCGTTGCTTTGCTGTTTGTCACACAGTCGTGATGCGTGCTGTCAGACACGTTGTTCAGCTGTGACTGAAGACGCTCGTCGTTGCCTTACTAATTGTCACACAGCTGTAATGCGCTGTCAGATATTGTCGTTCAGCTGTGCCCCCTGGCAGCCAGAGTATTACAGGTTTTAAGCATTCTGTCATCGCTTCGCTGTCAGTCAGCTGTACAAGAATGATGGCTAAGTGTCAATGGACACTGTCCAGCTTTAAAAAAAATAACAACCCAACATGGCTTTTAGTCAGTTTCTACCACAGACCCTGAAGCTATGAAAAAATCATTGGTTTCCAGTCTCTGTCTGTTCAGCTATGAAAAAAATGTGAAAAAACCCCAACCCAAAACTTGGACTCTCAAGTCACTTTTACCATGAAATCTGTCCCATCTCTTCAACTGGTCATGCTTGGTGATTGTACTGCTGAACCACTCTGTATGTCTCCATCCATCCTGCTGTCTTGAAGGCACAGGTCAGCTCATGCAAAGATCGATCATACACAGTGCTCAATAAACAGTAAAGGAAAAAACAGACAGATCAGCTGTTGTATGAAAGTGGCACTGACGGAGAGAGTTAGGATCCCATGATTCACTGGAGGTGTTCCGTGTGGGAGAGCTGTGATCCTGGCAGCTGACAGTTGTTCCATGTGGACAAGCTGTTGTTTTTTTTCCTGGTGATTGGCAGTCCCAGTGACTGACAGTTGTTTCGTAGGGACAAGCTCTGGTGATTGATTGTCACAGTGTGTTTAAAGGGCTGTCTGACGGTGATTGATTGTCACAGTGTGTTTAAAGGGCTGTCTGACTGGTGACTGACAGTTGCAGTGGATGGAGGAGGAAGCCCCATCACCAGAGATGGATTGTTCCTCTAGGAGTAGAAGACCTGCATGTCTGATGACTGATACCATGATATAAGAGCTGTATTTCTGGTGACTGATGGACAGTTATCCCATGCAGAAGAGCTGTATTTCTGGTGACTGTTGGACAGTTAAAATATGGAAGAGCTGTATTCCTGGTGTCTGATAGACAGTTATCCCATGTGCAAGAGCTGTATTCCTGGTGACTGATGAACACTTATGATATGAAAGAGCTGTATTCCTGGTATCTGATAGACAGTTATCCCATGTGGAGAAGCTTGTATTCCTGGTGACTGGCTGTGGAAGAGCTGTACAAACAGCATGGACTCATGTACACTGTCCTTCAGAGTGACACCAAGGTTCACTCTTACTTTGAAGCCTGTAAAGTTAACGCACAGATCAGCTGTTGTATACTCACGAAATTAGAAGAGAGTTTACTTATTAATTCATGTGAATCAGTTGTTGTTTTTTCCCTTTACAAGTTATCTTGGCAAAGCAGTGATGGATAACACTCACCATGTATTGCCTAAGCGGTCAATATTTGACCAACCTGAATTGCTTCCCATTATGTGCTAGACCTGCTGACTATACCGGACTGTGCTTTACCTGCTGTCTACACATCCATGTACTACACCTGCTTTCTGTTCATCTCTGTGCCACACCTGTATAACAGTACTACACCTGCTTCCTGTTCATCTCTGTGCCATCCCTGTTTTCTGTACATCATTGTGCCACACCTGTATAACAGTACTATACCCGCTTTCTGTTCATCTCTGTGTTACACCTGCTGTCGGTTCATCTCTGTGCCACACCTGCTTTCTATACATCTCTGTGTTACACCTGCTTTCTATATGTACATCACTGTAAAACATTAATGTGAAGCTTCGTGCTATGCTACAGGTGCTTAAATAGAACATGGCTTCCAATCATGATGACAATAGTCAGTATTTGGCATTAAATTTTTCACTTCCACTTTTCTCTATTTTTAAATAAAAAATTGTACTATATCTATGTACATGTATACATGTTGTTCATTCATGACAAAAGTCAAGTGTTGAATGTGGGTTAAACTTGCTTGCTCCTTTTCCATTTCTGAGTATGGATGTGGAATAATAGCAAAATGTTGCATTCAAGTGTGGAAGGGATTGGCTTTCTGTTCCCGCGTTTCTTCATTTGTTACCATGGGTGTTTAATTCATGACGAAAGTCTGTTTTCAGTGTGGAATATATTCACTTGCTCACTCTGCCAGTATCTACATTTGTAGACATGTATGGAAGCTCATTTGTGACAAAAGTCCATATTCGTTCATTGTAAAAAGAATTCACTTGCTCACTTTCCATTTGTCTTTATCTATATGTTCATTGAAGACAGGTGTGGTAGTTCTTGTTGGGTGAGGTTTTTTTCCTCAATTCCCTGTTCCTTTTGTTCTTTTCGTTGCTTCAGTGTCTTTTAGTTTTACCATCATAAAAAGTAGCCCGTATGCTTTGTCTTTTTCACACTGTTGCTGAATTCCGTGAAGATGATTTGACAAAATAACCCGTTGTTCGGTGTAGTCATCCCTTTATGAAACCCATTCTAAGTTTTTGGACTGACAGATGTTTTGATGTTTTTTAGGGGGTGTGTGTGTGTAGGGGGGGGGGGGTTGTTTCTTCTTTTTTCCTTTCTTTAACAATTTTTTTTTATACAATAATGCAGCAAAGAATTTCCCGGAACTTTTCCTGTATATAAATAAAGAGAGCTTCTGGGAGTATTTATTGACCATAGTTTCTGTTCAGAGCCTTCTCTGTGTTTCTCTTCCTTCAAAGCCTTCTCTGTGTCTCCCTTCCTTCAAAACCTTCTCCGTGTCTCCCTTCCTTCAAAACCTTTTCTGTGTCTATCTTCCTTCAAAACTTCAGTTTCCCTTCCTTCAAACCTTTCTGTGTTTCCCTTCCTTCAAAACCTTCTCTGTGTCTCCCTTCCTTCAGAACCTTCTCCGTGTCTCCCTTCCTTCAAAACCTTTTCTGTGTCTATCTTCCTTCAAAACCTTTTCTGTGTCTATCTTCCTTCAAAACCTTCTCTGTATTTCCCTCTTTCCCAAAACCTTTTCTGTGTCATGCCCAAGCCGCAGTTTTTCAGCTGCACAGGTTTGACTGCTGATTTCTCACTC
Source organism: Stramonita haemastoma (assembly GCA_030674155.1). Taxonomy (NCBI): domain Eukaryota; kingdom Metazoa; phylum Mollusca; class Gastropoda; order Neogastropoda; family Muricidae; genus Stramonita; species Stramonita haemastoma. Next base: position 36,823,277 of record CM060334.1, on the reverse strand, counting down.
TTGTCTACAGTGTTTGTCTTTAGAGAAGAATTTCTCATGGAGTGGGCTGATATGTTGTAGTCCCTATGCTGCAGGGTTTGGGGTTCACAGTATAGATAGAATTTCTCATGGAGTAGTGCCAACATGTCGAGTCCCTATTCTGTGAGGGATTTGTGTTCACACTAGAGACAGAATTTCTCATGGAGTGGACTGACATGTGAGTCCCTATGCTGCAGGGGTTTGTGGTTCACATATAGATAGAATTTCTCATGGAGTGGACTGACATGTCGAGTCCCTATGCTGCAGGGGTTTGTGGTTCACAGTATAGATAGAATTTCTCATGGAGTGGGCTGACATGTCGATTCCCTTTTCTGCAGGGGTTTGTGTTCACACGGTGATTTTCCATTCCTGCTGTCTGTCAAGACAAACATCTTTTATTCTGTGGCTTTACGAAGAAAGAAGTACCTCCATTCCTACTGAAATTCTTGTTGAAGAAACAGGGTATTGGAGTGGCTTCACATGACCGACCATTCCAGGGCAGTTGGTTTCCTGGTGAAGAGTTTGTCTAGATGGAATTTGTTTTGTTGACTGCCTATTTCTGCTGTATTTTTTGTGAAAACAGGTTTTGCAGTGAGAGGATTCAACACAGCACTGCTTATACTTACTGCAATATATTCATTATGTGCGTATGTCAAACCATCTATTTGGTGCAGGGTTTGGTGTAGGTGAACTACACAACTTCCCCGTATTACTGTAAAATATAGATATAATGGAATAATACAGTAGAATTTTGTGACGTAATCACCCATTATTACCACAATGGTCTGTATGTTAAGTATAACTATAACAAATGGATGCAGGTTTGCTACATAAAGGCAATGTGTGTTCAATGTGTAGAGTTTGTTTCCCAGTTTTGACTCCCTGTTCCTGCTCTGTTGTAACTTGTGACAACAAATGCTTTTAAAGTTACCAGACAGTTTCCCATTTTAGCTGGATAATACATACATGACTTGAAAGACTAAAAACGGTTGTGACATTATCCCTGTGACTGTAGTGAAGTCAGAGTCAGTTCTGTGACTGTGTGGAGTCAGAGTCAGTCCCTGTGACTGTAGTGAAGTCAGAGTCAGTTTCTGTGACTGTGTGGAGTCAGAGTCAGTCCCTGTGACTGTGTGGAGTCAGAGTCAGTCCCTGTGACTGTAGTGAAGTCAGAGTCAGTTTCTGTGACTGTGTGGAGTCAGAGTCAGTCCCTGTGACTGTGTGAGTCAGAGTCAGTCCCTGTGACTGTAGTGAAGTCAGAGTCAGTTTCTGTGACTGTAGTGAAGTCAGAGTCAGTTTCTGTGACTGTGTGAGTCAGAGTCAGTCCTGTGACTGTGTGGAGTCAGAGTCAGTCCCTGTGACTGTAGTGAAGTCAGAGTCAGTTTCTGTGACTGTGTGGAGTCAGAGTCAGTCCCTGTGACTGTAGTGAAGTCAGAGTCAGTCCCTGTGACTGTAGTGAAGTCAGAGTCAGTCCCTGTGACTGTAGTGAAGTCAGAGTCAGTTTCTGTGACTGTGTGGAGTCAGAGTCAGTCCCTGTGACTGTAGTGAAGTCAGAGTCAGTCCCTGTGACTGTGTGGAGTCAGTCAGTTCCTGTGACTGTAGTGAAGTCAGAGTCAGTCCCTGTGACTGTGTGGAGTCAGAGTCAGTTCCTGTGACTGTGTGGAGTCAAGCTGCTGTCAGAGACCTCAGTCAGTGGACTCGGTCACCAGTGGCAGAAGTCAGGGCCTTATTTAGGCATCCCAATGACTCCACTGTACAGAAAAAACATGTAACGGTTGAGGAGTGATGAACTATGACAGTGCAAAAAAGACACACTAACTAGCTATGCCTCTTACGAAACAGACAGTGTGGTTTATAGTGATACTACAGAAAAGAGCAAAGTAATAATATTTATTTTAATGGTGACAGTACAACACACACACACACACACACACACACACTCTTATTATTATTATCAGCTGTGTGTTCATGATCTGACGATGAATGTCTTCTTTCATGTGAACACTGCCCTGTGTTTCAGATACTGTTATTTTTTTATGTTGCTCAGCATAATGTATAATAATCACTCAGTGATACAGCAGATGAATGCTTATAAAATTTGCTTTTGATTATTCTGTGACATGCTTTTTGTGCAATGATTTTGTGATTGCAATTGGACAGCCCTAGCCACATTGTATCATCCTCTGAAATGGGTGAACAGTGAATGCTTTAACTGCCAAGGTGCAGAATTAAATACGGTTTCATGTGTTTATTTACCTACTTGTTTTATCTGAAAAAGAGTACAGTACAGACTGATGTTTTGTTCAGTAGTGTTATTAATAAACCTGGGTTTATATTTGTATTAACTTTGCTATGTTCAACTTTGCTATGTTGAACATTAGCCATTATGTGGACTGATCAATGTGTGACCTGTTCTGTTTATGGACTGTTTATTTTGTGAACTGTTCATTCAGATAAATTTGTTTTTTTTTAAGAATCACCTCTTCTGTGGACTGGTCATTCTTCGGATTGTTCATATGAAATGTGTGTGTTCGTGTTTCTCAGTGTTCATGTTTTTATTTAGTTTCATGGTAATATTCTAATTATTGTATTTTGAAACTGATGACATTTATTCCTTAAATGAACTGTCATTGCTGAAAACTTGTTTGTCTGTCAGTGGCTGGAGAAACCACTCTCATAGCAAAAACCAAAGCAGCCTGATTGCCTCAAATGGTAACTGGTTAATGCCTTCTGTTTAGGGAAATTGAGATTGTTTTACGGTAAATGCTTTTTGTTTAGATAAATGGTGATGAATGACATGAAAAGAATGAACTTGTGGCTGTATATTTGAAGCATGAACAGAAAAAAAGCGTTAACACCTGAATGTTTTGTGGTAAATGCCTTTGTTCTATTTAGGGAAATGGTGAATATTTCTTGGTAAGAGGTTTCCATTTATATAACTGGTGATGGATTACTTAAAAACAATGAACTTGTGGCTGTTCATGTGAAATTGAACAGGAGAAAAAAAAAGGAAAAACACCAGAATGTTTTTATGGTAAAGGCCTGAGAAATGGTGATTATTTTATGGTAAATGGTTTCCGTTCAATAACTGGTGATGGAGCATATGAAAACAATGAACTTGTGTATACATGTGAACTGTGAACTGAAAAAACGCACATGAACAGTCCACAGTTTGCTGCAGGGTGCACTTGGTGCTGTTGTGATTTAAATCAGTGTAACAGTTGTTCTGATAATTAGTGAAAGGTGTGATGTAAAAATCAATAATTGGTCTAACTGACGGTGTAAAGAAAAAAAAATCAGTAACTGGTATAACAATGAAAGGTCTGAAGTAAAAAATCAATAATTGGTATAACTGTGAAAATGTGAAGTTTGAATCAGTAATTGGAATAACTGTGAAGTAAGAATTTATAATTGGAATTTTTTTTAAAATCAATAATTGGAATAACTGTGATGTAAAAATCAATAATTGGAATAACTGTGAAGGTGTAAGGTAAAAATCAATAATTGGTTTAATTGTGAAGGTGTAAAGTAAAAAAAAAAAAATTAGTAATTGGTACAATTGTGAAGGTGAAGGAAAGTAAAACTCAATAATTGGAATAACTGAAGGTATGAAGTAAGAATCAATAATTGGAATGACTGTGAAGTAAGAATCAATAATTGGAATAACTGAAGGTATGAAGTAAGAATCAATAATTGGAATGACTGTGAAGTAAGAATCAATAATTGGAATGACTGTGAAGTAAGAATCAATAATTGGAATAACTGTGAAGTAAAAATAAATAATTGGAATGACTGTAAAGTAAGAATCAATAATTGGAATAACTGAAGGTATGAAGTAAGAATCAATAATTGGAATCACTGTGAAGTAAGAATCAATAATTGGAATGACTGGGAAGGTATGAGGTTAGAATCAATAATTGGAATGACTGTGAAGGTGTAAAGTAAAAATCAATAATTGGAATAACTGTGAGGGTATGGAGTAAAATTCAATAACTGAAGGGGGGGGGGATGAAGTAAAAAATCAACAACAGGCCTACACAGTCCTGGCTTCAGAATGGGTGAACTGCATGGTATGTGTTGATGATCATTTCTGCTTAGCTATGGCTGTGTCAGAGTGTGAACCAGAAAAATGAAAAACAAAAGCATAAAAAAGATACCCCCTAGTTCCAAACACCCCAGTGCTGGTTTCCAGGGAGGGTGTGGTTTGATGTTGATATTTTACACAGGTGTTGTTGTTATCCTATGTTTTTGTTTCAGTTTTTTGTTGTTGGTTTTTTGTAGGGGTTTTTACTATCAAGATTTTTGTTTTATTATCAAGATATTTATTGTTGATTTTAAATTTTTAAATAAAAACTATCAACAGATTTTTCTCATGTTGTTATGTTACCATCAAGATTTTTTTTTATTATCAAGATATTTATTGTTGATTTTAAATTTTTAGATAAAAACTATCGACAGATTTTTCTCATGTTGTTATGTTACCATCAAGATTTTTTTTTATTATCAAGATATTTATTGTTGATTTTAAATTTTAAAATAAAAACTATCAACAGATTTTTCTCATGTTGTTATGTTACCATCAAGATTTTTTTTTTATTATCAAGATATTTATTGTTGATTTTAAATTTTTAAATAAAAACTATCGACAGATTTTTCTCATGTTGTTATGTTACCACTGTGTGTGGTGAAGAAATGTATGACAAGTGCTGTGTATATTGCTGCTGCTTTTTGTGTTCAACCTGAAGCCAAAAATGACCCCCTCTGTTACAGTATGGGAGTTAGTGTCACCAGTCTGTACCATTTAATATCCTGTAGTACACATTGCTTGAGCATTATGTGTGTCGTATAATTACTGCATATTCCTTTTCGCTATGATGACTGGGCTATATGCATTATGCAGTAGAGATGTATGTATGATATTCAATTCTAAATCCTTGTAAAAAAAAAAATAAGGGTGCGATTGGTTGTAGAGATCCTGTATGATTTTCTGTTTGATTGAAAACAAGCCTGTGTGTGTGTGTGTGTGTGTGTGTGTGTGTGTGTGTGTGCGTGAGCGCTTGCGTGCATTAGGGATATATGCTGTATAATATTGTGTGTCCTTGAAAACAAGGGTATGTGTGTGCAGTTGAGATGCCGTATAACAAAGGGATATATGGTGTGTGATCTTGTGTCCTGCTTAACAAGGGAGTGTGTGCAGAACAGTGTTCAGTTTATTATCTGCATTATATAATTATAAAGATTTTGCTTCAACTCTCTCTCTCTCTTCTCTTCTCTCTCCTTCCCAGGGTTACACACTGCAATGCAGTCTGATTTGTTTTATCCAGAACTGGATGTGTGTCTGTCTATCTGTCTATTGGTGTATATCTTCCTTACCTACTGCCTTCCAGCCTGCCTGTCTACTTACCTACCTACTTACTTACCTACCTATTTATATAATATATATCTCCCTCCCTCTCTCTCTCTCTCTCTCTCCCCCTCTCTTGATTTAGCTGTTGGTCTGTCTGTCTGTTAAGTGGATCAGTGGTCTAGAAGTACTGCACTTCTTAAGAAAGCAAAAATTTGCTGATACAATCCACATTTTACCATGAATTTATCCTTCAAGTTGGAATGTAGCTACCTTAAAGGTGGGCAAAAACAGTAGCATGTATATGCAAAAGTCTAACCTTTGGTGAACATCAGAGTTCTAACAGAGGGAAAAAACACCCAAAACACTTAAATTTTCTCCACATCCAGTAGAGCTCGAGTGATGAGATGATGAACTGGGGTCCATGTGTAACACAATTTAGAGCAGGGAAAAGAACCCATGGAAACAAGAGAGTTGTCCCTGGTAAAATTCTGTCAAAGGAAAGCCCCTCTCATAGTGAAATAGATACACATACACTGATACAGACAGGAAAAATCTGAGAAAATGTTACGTGTTTATGGCAAAGCCCCTCTTGTAGTGAAATAGATACACATACAGACAGGAAAAATCTGAGAAAATGTTATGTGTTTATGGCAAAGCCCCTCTTGTAGTGAAATAGATACACATACAGACAGGAAAAATCTGAGAAAAGGTTACGTGTTAATGGCAACAAACACTTTAGGGGAGCAGTATGAATTTCATGCAGAGAGCTCTTCACCTTCACCATCTCGTTGTCTCGTACCACTGTAGATTTTACAGCCAGCTTCCTCCATCCACTCCTTGCAGTTTTCCTTGCAGTTGTTCCACTCAAGGCCAGTCCACTCTCTGATGTTGTCTTCCCATTGTGACTGAAAGAAAGTACAAAAGATAGTTTCTTAGTCTTGCAGAAAGCTCTATATAGTATTTTTTCTATCTACGTGTGTGTGTGTGTGTGTGTGTGTGTGTGTGGTGTGTGTGTGTTGTGTGTAATTTTCTGTATGTGTGTGTGTGTGAATTCGTGTATGTGTGTGTAATGTGTGTGTATGTGTGTGTAATGGTGTTGTGTGTGTTGTGTGTGTGTGTGTGTGTGTGTGTGTGTGTGTGTGTGTAATGCATGTGTGAGTTGTGTGTGTGTGTATGTGTAATGCATGTATGTGTGTGTGCGTGTGGTGTATTTTACATAATTGCATAATGTGTGTGTAAAGCATATATGTGTGTCTGTGTCTGTGGTGTATATACATAATTACATAATGTGTATGTGTATAAGCATGTATGGGCGTGTATGTACATAAGTATGCTGTAAACTGTCAGCCCCCCAGTAAGACAAATGGCATGACCTTTCAGTATTCAGCCACTGACGGGCCCACTGTACCGCTGTGTGAAGGACAGAGCTGTACAGCGCTGCATCACTGCCTCACTCTGCTGCAGCATTGCTTTATCAACTAAAGGACACACTGTCCTTGCTCTCTTGCTCAAATTTGAATAATAATAATAAAAAAGTTGGGCTGAAAATATTGATTAATGATACCGAGTACACTTTGAAATCGAATAATAAAAGTGAAAAAATATGGATGTGGGTGTTTGGTTTATGTGTGTGGGAGTGTTTACTGTGATGTTCGTCTTACTGTCAGTGTTTGCTCCTCTCATGGGCATATCTGTTTCTGAGTCTGTCTATGGATCTGTTGTGTGTGTGTGTGTGTGTGTGTGTGTGTGTGTGTGTGTGTGTGTGTTGTGTGTGTCTGTCGTTGTGTCTGTTGCTGTGTTGTCTGTCTATCCCTCTCTCCCCTCTCTCTCTCTCACACACACACACACAACACACACACACACACACACACACACACACACACACACACACACACACACACACATACATATATTACAGCAGAACACCTTTAGAGATTACACCCTATCAGCAGAATACCTTCAGTAATGACTACCCTGACAGAGGAAAAAAAAACACATTCAATCATCACTGTCCTTCCATCAGAACACCTTAAGCGATGACTGCCTTTACAACAGAACACCTTAAGTGAATGACTGCCTTTACACAGACACCTTAAGTGATGACTGCCTTTACACAGAACACCTTAAGCGATGACTGCCTTTACAGCAGAACACCTTAAGCGATGACTGCCTTTACACAGACACCTTAAGCAATGACTGCCTTTACAGCAGAGCACCTTAAGCAATGACTGCCTTTACAACACCTTAAGCGATGACTGCCTTTATGACAGAGCACCTTAAGCAATGACTGCCTTTACAACAGAGCACCTTAAGTGATGACTACCTTTACAGCAGAGCACCTTAAGCAATGACTGCCTTTACAATAGAACACCTTAAGCAATGACTGCCTTTACAACACCTTAAGTGATGACTGCCTTTACAACAGAGCACCTTAAGCAATGACTGCCTTTACAACAGAACACCTTAAGTGATGACTGCCTTTACAACACCTTAAGTGATGACTGACTTTACAATAGAACACTTAAGCGATGACTGCTTTACAACACTTAAGCAATGACTGCCTTTACACACCTTAGCAATGACTGCCTTTACAACACTTAAAGCAATGACTGCCTTTACAACACCTTAAGCAATGACTGCCTTTACAACACTTAAGCAATGACTGCTTTACAACAGAGCACCTTAAGTGATGACTGCCTTTACAACAGAGCACCTTTAAGTGATGACTGCCTTTACAATAGAACACCTTAAGTGATGACTGCCTTTACAATAGAACACCTTAAGCGATGACTGCCTTACAGCAGAGCACCTTAAGCAATGACTGCCTTTACAACAGAGCACCTTAAGCGATGACTGCCTTTACAGCAGAGCACCTTAAGTGATGACTGCCTTTACAACACCTTAAGTGATGACTGCCTTTACAACAGAACACCTTAAGTGATGACTGCCTTTACAACACCGTAAGTGATGACTGCCTTTACAATAGAACACCTTAAGCGATGACTGCCTTTACAGCAGAGCACCTTAAGCGATGACTGCCTTTACAACAGAGCACCTTAAGTATGACTGCCTTTACAACACCTTAAGTGATGACTGCCTTTACAATAGAACACCTTAAGCGATGACTGCCTTTACAGCAGAGCACCTTAAGCAATGACTGCCTTTACAACAGAGCACCTTAAGCAATGACTGCCTTTACAACAGAACACCTTAAGTAATGACTGCCTTTACAACAGAAACCTTAAGCAATGACTGCCTTTACAATAGAACACCTTAAGCGATGACTGCCTTTACAACAGAACACCTTAAGCGATGACTGCCTTTACAACACCTTAAGTGATGACTGCCTTTACAATAGAACACCTTAAGCAATGACTGCCTTTACAATAGAACACCTTAAGCAATGACTGCCTTTACAATAGAACACCTTAAGTAATGACTGCCTTTATAACACCTTAAGCGATGACTGCCTTTACAATAGAACACCTTAAACAATGACTGCCTTTACAACAGAACACCTTAAGTAATGACTGCGCTGCCTTTATGACAGAACACCTTAAGCGATGACTGCCTTTACAGCAGAACACTTAAGTATGACTGCCTTTACAACACCTTTAAGCGATGACTGCCTTTACAAAGAACACTTAAGCAATGACTGCCTTTACAACAGAACACCTTAAGCAATGACTGCCTTTACAGCAGAGCACCTTAAGCAATGACTGCCTTTACAAACACTTAAGCGATGACTGCCTTTACATAGAACACCTTAAACATGACTGCCCTTTACAACAGAACACCTTAAGTGATGACTGCCTTTACAACACCTTAAGTGATGACTGCCTTTACAATAGAACACCTTAAGCAATGACTGCCTTTACAAAGAACACCTTAAGTAATGACTGCGCTGCCTTTATGACAGAACACTTAAGCGATGACTGCCTTACAGCTGAACACCTTAAGCGATGACTGCCCTAACAGCAGAACACTTTAAGCGATGACTGCCCTTACAGCAGAACACTTTAAGCTATGATTGCCCTTACAGCAGAACACTTTAAACTATGACTGCCCTTACAGCAGAACACCTTCCACTTTCCTGAAAGTCCTTAGGATGACATTATAAATCAAAGCCCCACGTACCATCAATGCAAAACCTTGCGCACACGTTAAAACCCATTTTGCCTTTCAGAAGAGTAGCCATTTGTTCCAGTAAGAATGGGTTGACAATTTATCAAAAACAACAACTAAAATCAAAGACCAAATACACACCACATCCACACTGGTGTCGTGATTGAAACGGGAGGGGGGGGGGGGGGGGGGGGGGGGCAAAATCAGAAGAAAAAAGAGAAAAACAGTTGCATACATGTCAGTGGCATCTGTTTGCCCTTAGTACTATGTATTTTTTGGCAGAAGGGAACATATGAATCTAATTAACCGGTGTCCATGTGGGATTGGCCTATCCACAGTATGGAATAGGTAAGGTGCAGTCTGTACTATATATATATATATATATATATATATATATATATATATATATATATATATATATATATATATATATATATATATTTCTGTGTGTGTGTGTGTGTGTTTGTGTGTTGTGTGTATGTGAGTGTGTGTGCGTGTGCGTGTATGTGCGCGCGCGTGTGTGTATGTGTGTGTGCGAGTGTGAGCGCTCGCGCACGTGCATGTGTGGACGCGCGCACATGTGTGTGCATGCATATGTATAAGGCCATGTGTATGTGTGCCTGCGTGCCTGCGCAGGTGTCTGTGCGTTGTTGTGTGTGTGTGTGTGGGGTGTGGTGTGTGTGTGTGTGTGTGTGTGTGTGTGTGTGGTGTGTGTGTGTGTGTGGTGTGCGTGCGTGCGTTGCGTGCGTGTGAGTGTGTGAGCGCGCGCGCACGTGGGTGCACCACTCACGTTTCTCAGTGACAGTCCTGTGCTAAGAAGTCGGATGACACGCGAAGACTGACTCGTGTGTCTGCAGGACAAAGGTCGGGGGTCAAGAGGTCAGGTGCAGTACACACACACATACACATGTTGATACTTCTCCTCTGTCAGCTGGGTCACACCTTGATAGCCCTGTGTCCCTGTACGGCCTCTCACCTGCAACCGAACACCTCAAGAGGTGGGCGTCTTTCTTCTGACCTGCGTTTGTGTGTGTACTAGGCCTACACCTGTAGCCATTGTTTGGACTTGGGAGGCAGAGTGAATAACTGGTAGGCCCTTACATGCAATTGCTTTACACTTGAAAGGATGCTTTATACCATAGGGGAAGCAATTAGATTGTATGATTGATTGATTGATTGATCGATCGATTGGTTGTGGGTGTGTGGTTGTCTTTGCTTTCTTACGATGATCAACTGACATTTTTTTTTTTAGAGAACTGCAGACTAACTATGTAGATACTGTGATTGCCCTTGATTTCCAACCATGAACGCTTAGAAAACTGCCAACTACATGTTTGTTTAGGGGTGTGATTGTCTTTGTTTTTGAAGGATGTGTTAACTGGTAGCTAGAGAAATGTAAACTTATTATGCAGCTTTGTGGCTGCCGTTGAAGAAAAAGAAGAAGAAGAAGAGAAGTTAGTATGTAGCTGTGTGGTTGCCGTTGTTTTCCAATGATGCATGTATACACAATTTTAAGCAGTAGGGTGACACAATATGTTAAAAACCCGTTCCGCCTTACGGAAGAGTAGGCCATTATGTGCCAGTAGAAACGGATGACAGAAAAAAGACAGTATGCACACAGATGTCGTGTTGAGACATCATCCTGAGGTTAGTATGCGGCTACTTAAATAGATTATGCATGCACACAGGTGTTGTGTTTAGACACCATCCCTGAGAGGAAAATAATAATGGGTAGGCGCTGCACTTGTGGCGACGCGCTCTCCCCGGGGAGAGCAGCCCGAATTTCACGCAGAGAAATCTGTTGTGACATAAAGTGGAATAAAATAAAATAAGATAAAAATAAAATAAAATAGTGGAGGGGAAAAACGGTCGCACACGCATAAATCTCATCATTGGTGAACCTCGAAGCTCTAGCCGAGGAATGAAAACAAATATATGATATAAAGACATTTAGAAAATTACAATATCATTATGCAGGTGTGTGAATAATATTGTTGTTTGTATTCAGTGATGCGTGAACAAGCATTCAAGAGAACCACAAATAAACTAAAGCAGGGCCACTGACCTCAGTTTTGCCCAATGACTAATCCATGTTACCAAAGATTGTGTGCATGTAAGCATCGACTGAAAAGAAATTCTTCCCGAACTGAAAGATTTCTTCCTAAACCAAAAGACTTCCCCCCTGAACCTTCTTTTTGAACTGAAAAGCTGTCAGTTGTGCTCTGTGTGTGTTGCAGACGATAACAATGGCCGGCATGAAACTGCCTGACCCCATCACTGACCCCGAGGTCAAGTTCACTCAGGTCAGAGGTTATGGTGGCATTGGCCGTCTTGATAGATTGGATAATCGATTGATAAATGGACTGGCTGGATGGTTGGCTAGGTTGTGGCTGACTGGTTGGCAGCTTGGTTGGTTGGGCGATTAAACATTGACATCTGATTGAGGAACTACTTAGCTGATTGGTCAATGGATAAAATTAATCGGCTGGTCAGTTAAGCATGGGGTGACTGGCTGGTTAATAGTCAAGTTGAACCAGCCGCCATGGCGCAGTGGTTAGCGCCGTGGATTCCGGACTGGAAGGTCGCGGGTTCGAATCCCATAAGTCATAGGGATTTTTTCGGGCTCCGGCCGGCTCCTACCCAGAGTGAGTGTGCTGTGGGCTCAGTGGGGAGACTGGGACCACACAGTCGAGCTTCATCCACTTTACGGATGCGAATTTGAGAGTGTTGCTCAAATTACCTGACCAACACTGCAGGTGTCTGTATCTCTCGGGCCTGGTTGACGCCGGGAATATATTATGACAGTAAGCGTAGAGAACAACCCTGTCAAGTAGTCTCAAAGCGGATGCACCTCCACAGCAGCATCATTACATCATCCTCATCCTCATTGATCATCATGCAATAATAAAAATTGCCTCTGATTCGGTGGCCTCCGTTGCTCTGGTCTCATGGTGACCTCAGATTCGTTTCCCCATACGCTTCTGTGCCTGTGGTGAATTTGTGTCAAAGCCTTTGGGTTGGGGTTCGTGGGGTGGGGAGGCGGTCGTTGGAAGGACGTTGTGGTGGTCGCCACCTTGGGTGGGTGACTCACTCAGTCTGGCTCCGCGACTGAGCTAATACTGTCGTTAGTAGGGGGCTTAGTAGGTGGTGTCCTGCGTATGTTAGCTCAGAACAGGCACCACTGAACACCACCAAAGTGACCCAGCAGAAGTGCAGGGCCCCTCTGGCTGGTGGCCCCGCGGCGGCCTAATATTGATGAGCTCCCTGTGGACTCCCGACCCCGGGGGTGAGACACAACGAATCTGGGTATGGCTGTGGCGGGGAATTGAAATGAGCGGCGTGGGAACAGCAGTACGGGAACGTCACAGAAGACGAGGCAGCAAAAAAAAAAAAAAATAAATAAAAAATAAAAAAAATAGTCAAGTTGATTGACTGGCTAAAATTAAAATGACTTACTGGTAACTGGTAATCTGCATGCTTCTGGTGACTTTAAGATTTATAGGTTTGATTTATGGTTTATGGATTAACTGGTCAGTTGGTCAATTGACTGGTTGACTGGTTGGTGGTGGTTGGCTTGATTCATTGACTGCTGGTTGACTGCTTGCTTGGTTGTTTGGTCGGCTAATATTTGGCATGACTGACTGGTTAATCGGCTGCTTAACCAAGTGATCTGTGATGATGACAACAGAGAGAAAAACAAACAGGCAGTGCAGCAATGATCTGCAAAGATGTCAACATTTAAACTGCCAAACTGTACCAATCATAAGTAATTTATATGTATAACCCCCACTCCCAGCCTGTTCTGTTCAATTTTCACGTCTTATCTATAAAAAAAAATGTTAACATACAAAAAGTTCAGAAAACTTACAGGTCAAATCCGTCTGTTTTGCGATCAGCCTCTTCCTCGTTCTTCCAATTTGCGCTTTGGAAATTGTTCGCGCATGCGCACAGCCCATATAAGTCGTCTGCAACAACAAAACCGTCGTGCATCAATTTGAAAGGAACAGCATCCAAATTATCACCAAAACTTAAAAAACCCAAAAAACAGGACACGTCGCAACGCTTTTCCATAGAAGTGTAGGGACAGTACTATTGCTTTTCTTTTTTTTCTTCTTTTTTTCACAAATTATTTTGAAATTGACAACCATAGAACGTTTTGGGAGATCTATGTGTAGATGCAGTACTTTATGTAGTCAATGACAATAACAAGAAGTGGGCGATCGTGTGAACAATTTGAAACCGATTAATCATCTGGTTTGGGCTTAAACATCACCTCATCTCATCTTGTTGTATGAAAAGCCGATGATAGGTAAGTCCATTTTCGATTTTTGTAGACTTGTTGACTAACACGAAGGAAGATACTGAGCGTCCAATGTCCTCTCTGGTAGGCCTTGCAAAAACATTGTGACACGCTTCTGACCCTGAAGATGAGACATAACCAACCTGGGTATGGCTGTGGCGAGGAGATTGAAACGAGCGGCGTGGAAACAGCAGGGATAGGAACGTCACAGAAGATGAGGCAGCAAAAAAACCCCAACCTAACCCCCCCCCCCCACCAAACGAACCAAACAAAAAAGAAAAAAGGACATCGTGACACATACCCCCCTATCTCTTTTCTTCCTTAATACACAACATGAACACCGTTCTTCTATCTTACCGTTGCCGAAAATTCTCCTTTCAACACGAGAACTGGTTCTGTGGTTGTTTCAGTAACAGTATAAATTGTTATTATGATTATTTATAATACTATATTATGGTACTTCTCTCTCATTTTTGTGGAGGTGGGTCTTTGTTGTTATTGTTTTTTGTTGTTTGCTGTTTTCTTTTTTTCGGGGTGGGGGGGGGGGGGGGGTTGAGGGAGGGGGTGTTTGTTATACTAAATGCCATTTTATTTTATTCCGATATGTGTGTGCAGTTAAAAAGAAAAGATAATGTTGGTCAACGCCTGAGCTCGCACGCACGCACGCACGCCCCGCACCCCCCCCCCCCCCCCCACCCCACCCCACACCACACACACACACACACACACACACACACACACACACACACACGCACACACACACACACACGCACCACACACACACACACACACACACACACACACACACACTCACACACACACACACACACAGCACACACACACACCACACACACACACACACACACACACACACACACACACACACACACACACACACACACACACACACACACGTACACACACACACACACACACACTACACACCACCACACAACACACACACACACACACACACACACACACACACACACACACAACACACACACACCTGGCGCCGGTAAGCGCTGAATGATATAACAATGTATGTAATACCCAGCTAACAACCATTAAAAACGGTCTCACTTACTTAACAGTACAACCTTGACTTTTGGCACAGTGCCTTGTTAGCAGACAGATTAAGCCATCGCCCACCCCCCACCCCCACCCCACAGCCCCCTCCCCAACCCTCCCCCCCTTCCTCCTTGGCAAGGTCACACTGCCGTGTATAACAATTCTGCCAGGGCTAAAAAAAAATTGAAAAAAGTTAAAGTAAAGAACAACAACAGTAACTAAAAAACTTGCTGACAGTTCTTTATGAACAATTAATTGTTGATTGTTTACACAGACGATAAGTTGCTGACTGCTGTCAGCTTGAATTATCCGTAGTGGGTTTATGGATGTCTACACTGACATTTATTGTAGTGATAATATCCACTACGGGTATGTGGACTGCTTGTATTGACGATGATTCTTGTGTGTGTTGTTTATCAAACTTTATGGGTCTGGACTGAGTTTACGGTATTAACTATGATTGTTGTCGCTATATGGTAATTAATCAGCAGTTTTTGGTCTGTTTATTGTTGTTTCAGTTATTTATAAATAACAAGTTTATACACTGTTCACATTAGCGGTGGTTGTTATTTTCACAATTGTTTATCAAGAATAGGTTTATGGACTGTTAACACTGACTCTGTTGTTGTAACAATTGTTAATCAACAGCTTGTGAATTGTTTCCATTAACGGTAGGCGTAAGTGTTGTTAAATTATTTTGTTTATCACACTTTTATTAACTATTCACACAGCAACAACTGCTGCCACAGTTGTTATCCAACAGTTTATGAACCGTTTATATTCATGCTGTTGTTGTTGTTTCAGTTGTTCATCAACAATGAGTTTGTGGACTCCGTCAGCGGGAAGACCTTCCCTACTGTCAACCCCTGCTCGGAAGAGGTCATAGTTCGCCTGCAGGAAGCTGACAAGGTCAGGGCCGTTTTGTTAGCTCATCCCAATTTTTGTCTTTATTTCTCTGATATCTTCAGTAATGTTCTTAAAGTCTCCTTGAATGAATGGATTGGTGAATGAATGGATGGTTGGTTGGTTTACAGAGCGCATCAAAACCACCATACCTATACGAAAGATCAAGGAAGAAGGAAAATGAGGAGGTCAACGGTGGGAATGGAGAGAAGACAGGGATTTACAACGATAATTACCAAACTCATAACAGAGTAGAAACAGTTATGAACAGAACATACTTCCAAGCAAGTGACTCTCTGATGATGAGGAGGAGGAGGAGGATGGTGGTGGTGGTGGTGGTGATGATGATGAAGATGATGATGATGATGATGATGAGGAGGATGATGATGATGTATCAATATGTATCGATAGAGAAAATTGAGATATGTATCAAGAGATGTACTGATGGATGTACTGATGTATCCATAGCACTGACATATGTACTGATAATGGTGTCCTCTGCAGGCAGATGTGGACAAGGCAGTAGTGGCAGCCAGAGCGGCCTTCAAGCTGGGATCCCCATGGCGGAGGATGGACGCCAGCCAGAGAGGAGTTCTCTGCACAAACTGGCCGACCTCATGGAACAAAACATCGTCTACATCGCCGTGAGGATTCTATTATTCCTCCTCCTCCTTTTCCTTCTCTTCTTCCCTGTCCTCTTTCCTCTCTTCTCATTCTGTTCCACTCCTCCCCCCTTTAAGTTTCTTTCCATTACTCATGCATACATATCTATACTATATCTATCTATATATATCTATCTGTATATATCTATCCATTCTCTCTCTATCTGTTCTCTCTCTGTGTCTCTCTGTCTCTGTTCTCTTGTCTCCCTGTCTCTCTCTGTCTCTGTCTCTTCTCTCTCTCTCTCCCTCTATATATATATATATATATATATTATATGTGTGTGTATGTGTGGCGTATAAGTCGTGCTTGCCTATGAATTATTCATATGTGTGTGTGTGTGTGTGTGTGCGCGCGAGTGTGTGTGCTTGTGTTGTAGTGTGTGTGTTGGTCAGAGTCTGGAGGTGCTGGACAACGGCAAGCCGTACACCATGGCCATACTGGAGGCCTTCTTCTCCCTGCAAGTGCTGCGGTACTATGCTCGGCTGGGCTGACAAGATTCAGGGCAAAACCATCCCTATCAGTAAGAGGAGAGAGAGACAGAGACAGAGAGTGTGTGTGTGTGTGTGTGTGTGTGTGTGTGTGTGTGTGTGTGTGTGTGTGCGTGGTGGTGCGTATGATGCGCATTGTGTGTACACTACGTGGCATAACCCATACTCTGGATTCATGATCTACTCAGCATGATGCGTTTAGTTATGATGCGTCAATATATGGCATAATGTGTACGCTATGTGGCAGCATGTGTCAATTATTGTGGCTTGACGTGTCCACTATGTGGAACAATGTGTTCACTATGTGGCATAATGTGTACGCTATGTGGCAGGATGTGTCAGTCATGTGGCATGACGTGTCCATTATGTGGAATAATGTGTCCACTTATGTGGCTTGGTGTGTAAGCTATGTTGCATGATGTGTGCAGATGGGGATTACTTATGCTTTCACTCGCCATGAACCTGTGGGAGTCTGTGCCGCTATCATCCCTGTAAGTTAGTCCATCCCTCAGTCTGTCTGCGTGTCAGTCTGTCTGTCTGACTGTCTGTCTGTCTGTGCACAGTCCTCCATTCTGGAGATACTTCATTTTGAGTCTAACTTAAAACTGTGGACCGGTGCAAACTCCTCATCCATCTGTATTTGTTCCCGGAAAATGTGCAAAAATCGGGATTACGTCAAAATCCAATTTTTTTCTCAACAAAAAAATATGAAAATCGAAAACATCGTCTGCTCTTTATCTGAGACTACTCTCACTGTACAGTTTTTGTGGTTGCTTTGTTGAAAAAATAAGGATCTAGCCATGTGACTCCTTGCATTCTCACACCACCACAGAAATGTCCACTCGCATAACCATATTTTCACGTGTGTAAACAACTTTTACACCGTTGTCCTTGAACTTGCGGTCAGTTCCTGTTATGCGTCCAAGGCCATAGCCAATCAAGTGCCTGTACATCGGGCAGGTCGTCTGCTGTTCGTGTGCAGTACTCCGTATAACGATAACAAAAGGCGCTGTTATGTGTATATAGCTAACACTGTATATCCCTACACTGACGCTTGGACATGAAAGGCAAAGGTTTCTGGAAGAAAAAAAAGATCGGCCCAGAGTCTTCCTTTGCAGAAACTTTCAGTACTGTCTGCAGGAGAGTTAAACTACATCAGTAATGTAGAGTAAGGGACAGGTGGTCAACACATAACACGCCCTTCTACAAATCCAAAAATCGTGGGTACAGTCCCCGTTCAGCCCCCTTCGCAGAACATCTTGCGCACACATTAAATCCTGTTACGCTTTTCGTAAGTAGGCATCGGTGCGGTGGGACAGGTGCTTTACAAAACGCATAAAACACGGACTGGATGTAAAAGCTCAAGAGTGCTATCATATCCTCGATATAAAAGAAACAATAAATCAATCCCATCCACTAGACCATGAGTCTGGATGCTGTCTTTCTGATGAGATGATACAGAGGTCCCGTGTGCATTACACATCTAGCGCTTGTAAAAGAGCCCACGACAACAATGGAGTTGTCCTTGGTTTAATCATTTTTTTAGAAAAGAAAGCTACTCTTATACTAAGCCAGGTCAAAAGCTTTGTAAGTTGCTGACATAAACAAAGTGCCAAAGCCTAAACATGAGACTATTGTTCTGCTTTAAAATGTTATGTAGGGGATTGTCTTCATAATAACGAAAGCTCTTAATACAAGACCCTGTACCCTTCATTAAAGGAAGAGAAATGTCCTCTGAAGTTGGAGTATGGCTGCCTTTCTTATGAGGCATTGGAAAACAGCCGTACACGCAAACGTCTCCTCCAGTATGTCCTGTAAATATTGTGAGGAACATCGAGGTATGCTGTCTCACAATGATTCCCAGCTACACGATGAGCGAGATTTATTTTTAGGTTTTATTTATTTTATTCTTCTATTTCAAATAGAGATCACCACAGTATCCTGGGTGACCCCCTAGGGTGCCTAAGGTGAAGAACACTCAACAACGACAACAACAAACAACAGTAACAACATATAATTCACGGGGAAACAAATATACAAACTGACAGGAACGGTTTTTGTTTGTTTGCTGGGTTTCTTCTTTGTGGTGACGCAATCTTCCCGAGGAGAGCACCCCAAATTTCATCCAGAAAAAAATCTGTCGTGCCTGAAAGTGGTTATACAATACAATACAATACAATACATACAGTACAATACAATACAGTATAATACAATAAGTGCAGTACAGTACAATACAACGAGTTCAGATAATTATATCCAATCCGGAATGTTTTGTTTTACTATGATAGATAGTAGATACAAAGGGCATAAAGGTTAAGAATGCAGGAACATTTATCGGGCTATAAGGAGCCATGCATCTCGTGGTCAAAGGGAGAGCATGTCTTTAGTCAAAGGTAGTTAAGAAGTTGTTTCCCTTATATTCGCTGCATCTATGCCAACGACATTTCCTTGTGTTTTTGGCATCTACCAGATATTTATTCATTCATTTATCCTTTTTATATCGAGGATAATGGAATAAGCACTCATTGCTGTTTTACATCCAGTCCCCGTGTGTATGCAGTTTTGTAAATCTTGTCGTCAGCGCAGGTGTTGGGACTTTTCAATGAAAACTAAGTGACATAGGCTAACACTAACGCAAGCACATGATCAATTTTTGTTGTTCGATGTGTCAGTGGAACTTCCTGGCCATGATGCTGACCTGGAAGCTGACCCCAGCGCAGTTGTTGGCATTTTTCAATGAAAACTAAGTGACATAACATTAAAAAAAAACACAGCACATTATTAGTTGTTTTGTTGTATGTGACAGTGGAACTTCCCGGCCTTGATGCTGACGTGGAAGCTGGCCCCGGCTTTGGCAGCAGGCAACGTCGTCATCGTCAAACCCGCGGAACAAACGCCCCTCAGCGCCCTCTACATTGCTTCCCTTGTTCAACAGGTTACTATGTGTTAAAATGCGGGGGTGGGGGTCTTGGAGTGGGGTAGGAGGTTAATTTACTGAAACTACAATGAACGGCTAGGAAAATGTATATTTAAAGTAATTTGCGAGTACAGAATAGTTAGAGTAATAAATTTAACAAATCTAATAAATGAATAACAAAACTATGTAACCAACAAGAGAAAATCTATTTCGCAGAAGGACATTGTCTTTAAAGTCAATAATAATCATAAAAACGAAACAGCTGGACTGTGCAATAATGATTTGAAAAAAAAAAACCTATCTCACTAAAGGATCACTAATATCACCGGTGATGATAATGAACAAAGAGCAGGTTTGTAACTTTTTAGCATGCTGCATAGTAATAGATGATCAACAGTTGTACAATGGCCATAATTATATAGGGTCTACAAGAGAAATGTCCCAACATACTTGGTCTTAAAACATTTCAGTTTTCATCAGCAAACAAGATACTTTGTTTTATACTGTAAAAATCGTTTTCTTACATTAAAACAAACGACTAAAATTTTTAACATTTTCTTCTCCCTCTGTGTGTGTTGTGTGTGTGTGTGTGTGTGTGTGTGTGTGTGTTGTGTGTGTGTGTGTGTTGTGTGTGTGTGCTGGACACAGGCAGGATTCCCCCCAGGTGTAGTGGCAGTGTTACCAGGTTACGGGCCGACGGCGGGGGCAGCATTGACCTCTCACCCCGACATCGACAAAGTGGCCTTCACTGGATCCACGGAGGTACAGGGGCACTGGGAAGTGGCGGGGGCTTGGTTAAGGAATAATTAATTTTTGTTGTTGTTGTCCATTACTCAGCTTAACACACCCAAGGTCACCCAGAATAAGCACTCTGACCCCCCCCCCCCCCTCCCCGTCCACCCGAAAATCGATGTGATAATTATTGTAAATATACACTGGATGACAGAAGTTTGCAAGTGTGACAATTTATGTATGATTTAGCCTAGTGTAAGGTTTAGGTTGGTGTGTGGTGTGGCGTAGTTTGTGTGATGTTGTGCACCTAG
>CM060334.1:36779905-36797405 GCA_030674155.1 Stramonita haemastoma | reverse complement strand
TCATTTATTATTGGTTGATAAATTCATTCATTTCTAACAATCTTTTTTCAGGTGGTGATCAAGCTACCAGCTAAAAATTCCTGAACCATTTGGCCCTGTCTTCTGACCAGGTACTCACCAGTATGTCTGTCCCTCTATCTGTTTTCTTTTTCTTGATCCTTTGTTTTTTGTTTTTCCTTAGCCGAGATGTCGTCAATACTCATGCATCCAAAATTTGTTGAGAGGCATTTTAGCGAAAAATCTTGTGTATTTTTTTTTATCAAAACAATGAATCCTACGCCCTGGACTTTTATGCGTACACCTCTCATACAATTATTGTGTTTTTTAATTTATTTATAAGATTGTTGTATGAACACAATGAGTCATATGTCCTGGACATTTGTACATTCAAGTTATGCTAATACGCATTTTTGCGATGATCCTGTTTTAATGATTGGTTTGATGTTTTAAAATGTTTTTTTATTTTATTTTATTTCTATTTCAGACGATGCTCGTTTTGTTTGAATAAACTTTTTTGTTTGCACGTACACTCTTTTGATATCTTCGCTTTACCTATACTCTCTCTCTCTCTCTCTCTCTCTCTCTCTCTCTCTCTCTCTCTCTCTCTCTCTCTCTCTCTCTCTGTGTGTGTGTGTGTGTGTGTGTGTGCAAGGTAGTTTATAAACATTTAATTATGATTGCAGTGAACTTACTCTGGGTGCTGGCCTACTTGTTGCTCATTGGTGGTATAGAATAGATTACTCTGTAGATAGAGACTATGGCTCTCGTGGGATTCGAACCCACGACCTTCCAGCCAAGAACTCAATGTGCTGGCCACTGATGTGTTGAGTGGCAAACACTGCAGAAAATGTAACAATAGACAGTAGCCTAAGTAGCCCAGAAAAGTGTTATACAGAACACTGAAGATGGACTGGGGGGAAAATGAGGGGGGGGGGGGGGGGGGGGGGTATATGGACAACTGCGGGTTGAACTGGCAACCCATCACTTTACAAACCCTCCTTTTCAGACCAACCCCCCCCCCCCTCCCCTCCCCACACACATGCATAAGATCACAAAGGCATATGCCTAATCTCATACAAATCAGCGCCATACTTTCAAGACTAAAAATCAAGATTTTACAAATGACAATGTAATATACATAACAAAATCCCAGCATTTGAACATTTGGGTTTTTTCAAGGCACCATTCAGTTTAAACAATATAACCACTATGATATCATGATGAATGTGTCACGTATATGGTCCTTACTCGAAATGGGATCAAATGCTTCATTGAAATAATGTATAATTTTGTAAGTTTTCTTTCTTTCTTGCTGTATTTTTTCCTGAACTGAATCTTTGTAAATCCTTTTCAAAGTGATATCATAATAATTGCCTCATAGACCATAACCAGTGGTCAGTCCTTGCTGCTGACCGGCAGGCCTGGCGACACACTGTACATCAATCGGTCTCCTCCTTTGAGGAAAATCGCAGAGCCACCCTTGAGGAGAAGCGAATGAGGAGGAAGAACCGCGTCCCCCCAACATCAACCCCAGAATCGACTTTCCCCTGCAGCCGCTGCGGCCGGGTTTGTTTGTCACGCATTGGACTGAACAGCCACCAGCGAGCCTGCACCAGACGTGGACAGTGCCCTTAATCTTCGTTCGCGAAGCCAAGCCATGATGATATCATAATCAATGTGCCATATACGTATATGTAGCCTTCCATCTATTATACTATCCGTATGTCATCTATACGTACTCTCCACCCTATCCCAACCATACCAAACAGCCCAGCTACACTCACATCATCATTATCTCACATCACTGTGTCAAAAAGTTACTTTCTCCGTTAAAAAACAGCATCTTTACCATGAAAACTACGAGACAACAATTAGTTCAACAACATGAAAGCAATCATTTTACCAAAACAAAACAAAAAGATTTTCAAGTCATAGACTCATCCTTTTTGCATTGAAAAATCTTCATCTAGTAAGTTTTACAGTACAAAATTCATGAAAAACAACAAACAACCCATTTTGAACATGGATACTTCAATTTTTGATTCATAAATCCATGTTAAATTGTTAAAAAATTCACAGTACAACCCCCCCCCCCCCCCTACAACGCAGTATGAAACCTGCAATCTTTATACTAAAAAAACTCAATATTTATGAAAGCACTTCTCTCAATAGAAAAACTGTAATACTTTCCACTTAAACAACCACTTGATTTACTTATTTATCCTCCTCCCCCACCAAATTCTGTGGGGAAAAAGTAGTGGTGTTCTTCTCAAAGTCTGTTAGGCAGGGAAAACATGCCAGCGACCACAGCGCAATGAGGTTCTACACACACACACACACGCACACACACATGGCGCAAACACGCATACACACGTCTAAAAAATCGATGAGCAACTGTGCACTGTATGGTGAAAGGGAGGTAATACGCAAAAAACTCTCTCCTAACTTCAAGTAGACAACCAGCTCCACCTGAACTGCACAATCATACACCGAGGTCTGAATTTGTGACATCTTGAATGCTGCATAGTCAACAATGCATTTTTAACAAGCCGATATTTTATTCATGATATCAACAACAATGCAAAAATGATCCTCGTATAAAAAAAATAAAATAAAAAAGAGGTAAAACATATCACTTTGCTCAGTAAAAACTAGACATTAATTACAGTCCCTTTTTTTTTTTTTTTTTTTTTTTTTTTTTTTACATTTTTCTTTTATAAATTACTCCAAACAAAAATATGAAAACGGTCTCTTTTCATTATGATCCAAAACGTTGAAAAAGTATAAATTACATCGTAAAATTTTACACTAGGCCTAAGGTTTAGGATTATGATGACATTTGTTTTTCACATTTTCCTTTTATAAATCATTCTAAACAAAAATATAAAGATTTTCCCCCATTAAAAACGTTTAGCATGATAAAACCATTCATGAAATTAAACTATAGGCTTGATTTTTAACAAAAAAATTAACAAAGCTGGGGTTTTTTTTTTCAATCGCTCACACCATATTGGATATAAGACAATTACAGCATTCATTCAGTATAGATCTATATCCTTGCGAATAATATGGAAAGTAAGTCAAGAGGTGAAAGTTTTCCAACAACGCCCCCTACCCCCAAAAGATAAAGAAAACAATGCAAAAACAAACAAACAACAGCAAAAATAAACAATCCATAACAGAATCTTCCTTCATTGACTTCACTGAAGGATTGAAATGCACTGTGATGGCTTTATGTAGCAACGACAACAAATCAATAGTAATAATGACGAAGATGATA
This sequence comes from Stramonita haemastoma, assembly GCA_030674155.1. Lineage (NCBI taxonomy): Eukaryota > Metazoa > Mollusca > Gastropoda > Neogastropoda > Muricidae > Stramonita > Stramonita haemastoma. The sequence continues at coordinate 36,794,125 of CM060334.1, read as the reverse complement.
ACAATTGTGTACACCTCCAAAAGTTTTATCCAGAGAAGAGGAACAGGTTGGAAAGATTACCAACCAAAATTTATAGGCATAACAAGAGTGAATAAGACTGCGTCATAATGATAATTGACATTCTTGATGATAATGATAAAGAATAGCGCTATGTGAACGACAAAGTGACTCAACACATTGCAACATGTCCAGGCCAACTGGCAAAGTTCTGTCACTGGGCAGGGATAAATGACATGGATGTGACAGATTGATAACCTCCGGGCAGTGAACCACTATGCAGGAACACATAGGGCTTCAATGCATGTTGCTGTGGAGTGTGTCTGTGTGTGTGTGTGCTGTGGTGTGGTGACATGTGTGCTGGATGCTGTAGTGTGGTTTCAATGCATGCTGCCTGACACAGGGAGAGTTGCATGGATGACATGGCCACCCAGCATGCACAATCATGGCCTAGAGAGGGATGGGCTCCACCAGCTTCAACTAGCCCAGGACACATTGCCCCAAATGCAGCGCATTGCCCCAACGACTCCAGCAGTCAGTCAGTCACAGCACGCACATACAGTCTGTCCTGTGGTGATTGTTACAGCCTGTGACACAACCACCAGAAAATCATTGATAGAAACAAAGGTTACTGACTGGTTTCTGACGGAACAGCAGAAAATAGAAGGATGTGAATAAAGGTTACTGACTGGTTTCTGACGGAACAACAGACAATAGAAGGATGTGAATAAAGGTTACTGACTGGTTTCTGACGGAACAGCAGAAAATAGAAGGATGTGAATAAAGGTTACTGACTGGTTTCTGACGGAACAACAGACAATAGAAGGATGTGAATAAAGGTTACTGACTGGTTTCTGACGGAACAACAGAAAATAAAAGGATGTGAATAAAGATTACTGACTGGTTTCTGATGGAACAGCAGAAAATAAAAGGATGTGAATAAAGGTTACTGACAGGTGTAGATGTAGCATTGAAAGCAGTCAGGTGGTAGCACAGGTAAAGCACTAGAAGTTCTCATAGTGGTGGGTGTAGGTGTAGCATTGATAGCAGTCAGGTGGTAGCACAGGTAAAGCACTAGAAGTTTCATAGTGGTGGGTGTAGGTGTAGCATTGAAAGCAGTCAGGTGGTAGCACAGGTGTGGCACTAAAGTTCTCATAGTGGTGGGTGTAGGTGTAGCATTGAAAGCAGTCAGGTGGTAGCACAGTAAAGCACTAGAAGTTCTCGTAGTGGTGGGTGTAGGTGTAGCATTGAAAGCAGTCAGGTGGAAGCACAGGTGTGGCACTAGAAATTCTCATAGTGGTGGGTGTAGGTGTAGCACTTGACAAGCAGTCAGGTGGTAGCACAGCACAGGTGTGGCACAAGAAGTTCTCGTAGTGGTGGGTGTAGGTGTAGCATTGAAAGCAGTCAGGTGGAAGCACATGGTAAGGCACTAGAAGTTCTCATAGTAGTGGGTATAGGTGTAGCGCTGAACAGTCAGGTGGTAGCACAGTGTAGGCACTAGAGTTTCATAGTGGTGGGGACAGGTGTAGCGCTGAACAGCAGTCAGGTCAGAACACAGCAACATGTAAGGACACTAAAAATTCTCATAGTGTGGTATAGGTGTAGCGCTGAAAGCATGTCAGGTGGTAGCACAGGTGTAGGCACTAGAAGTTTTCATAGTGGTGGGTGCAGGTGTAGCGCTGAAAGCAGTCAGGTGGTAGCACAGCACATGTAAGGAACTAAAAGTTCTCATAGTGGTGGGTGTAGGTGTAGCCCTCCACTCGGTTCAGCGTGTTACAAGCTGACTGCACTGAGGACGTCATGGGGCCGGGACCACAGCTGAACACTCCAAACCTTCTGACCTGTGAGCACCACACACACGTCACAAACACACACACACACACACACACACACACACACACACACACACACACACACACACACACACACACGTTATTAATTAACTGTCTGTAATCTACTTAAAAAAGTGTTGAGGACATCAATGTACAAACATTCCTCGACTAATGTATTATGTTGAACTGCAGTTAGAACACAGCATATATTACATCTACAGCAATTAATTAATTGCACTGATGAGTGAATGGACGTGAGCTGTGGGGCAGCACCCCCATCCCCTCCAGCCCCCTCCTGAAAAGACTTAAGACCTATGTCACACCAGACTGCGCAACAATGACATGTGAACATGTACATTGGACACAGCAAGTTTTGTATATGGTGCATGTCATGGATCTCGACACTGTTACTCTGCTCTCTCAGTCCTCATGACCTAACCCCCCTCCCTCCCTTCCTTCCCTCAACAAAGCCGTTTATGGACATCCACACGAGAGGGGAGGGGGGGGGGGGTCAGGGGAGGGAGTGTGTGTGTTTGGGGTGTACCTTGGGGTGCTCCAGTTGCAGGGAGAAGAGAAAGTCCACGAAGTCAGGACGTCCGAAGTGTGTGGTGGCCTTCAGCCCCGTGAACAGACTGCGGCCTTCCACCTTCTGGAAGTGTCTTTCACAGATGTACTGCAACACACAGTGTCTATATCATGTTATTGTTGTACATTGTTATTGTGTACAATACACATCAATATATCATCAGTGTGGAGTGTCAACAGACTGCGGCCTTCCACCTTCTGGAAGTGTCTTTCACAGATGTACTGCAACACACAGTGTTTGTATCATGTTATTATTGTACATTGTTATTGTGTACAACACACATCAACATATCATCAGTGTGGAGTGTGTGGTGACCTTCAGCTCTGTGAACAGACTGCGGCACTCCATCTAAAAGTGCCGTTCACAGATGGACTGTTAACACAGTGCTTGTATATCATTGTACGTTGTTGTCAATTTTGTAAAATACACATCAACAGATCATCAACGTGAAGTGTGTGGTGTCCTTCAGACCTGTGAACAGACTGCAGCCACCTACTTTTTGGACATGGCGTTTACAGATGTAGTGTGATACAAAAAAGTGTATCATAATGTACACATTATTACAATAATGATCATTATACATTGTTAATTAATTGTGTTAATTACAAACAGACAGAAAGACAGACAAACAGGCAGACAGACACAGACAGACAGACAGACAAACAGACAGACAGTTAGACAGACAGGCAGAAAGACAGACAGACAGAGAGACTGACCAACATGGTGGTGCGGAGGTCGTATTTCTGTTTGAACTGGGTGACGAAGATGTGAGTGCTGACCACGTCCTGTGTGTCTGTGTGTTCCACCTCTCTGATCACTTCAGTCAGCCACTCAAAGCTCTTCTGGGTCCGTGTCACCCACAGAAAGTACACCTGGGGCACAAAAAACCACACAGAAAATAAGGATATCACCGATACCAATACACAAATGATACAATCAAAATCTTGTGTGTCTGTGTGTTCCACCTCTCTGATCACTTCAGTCAGCCACTCAAAGCTCTTCTGGGTCCGTGTCACCCACAGAAAGTACACCTGGGTCACAAAAAAACCCACAGAAAATAAGGATATCACTGATACCAATACACAAATGATACAATCAAAATCTTGTGTGTCTGTGTGTTACACGTCTGTGATCACTTCTGTCAGCCACTCAAAGCTCTTCTGGGTCCGTGTCACCCACAGAAAGTACACCTGGGTCACACAAAAAACCCACAGAACATAGAATCACTGATACCAATACACAAATGACAACAATCAAAATCTTGTGTGTCTGTGTGTTCACCTCTTGATCACATCTGCAGCCAATCAAAGCTCTTCTGGGTCCCTTACCACAGAAGTACCTGGTCACAGAAAATAATGACATCACTCACTAATACCATACACAAATATTACAACAATACAAACAAACTCTTGGTGGCTGTGTTGTATATATATATATATATATATACTCTCTCCTCTCCTCTACTATATATATATAAACTCACACACACACACACATACACACACACACACACACACACACACACAACACACAACACACACACACACACACACACCACACACACACACAACACACACAACACACACACACACACACCACACACACACAACACACACACACACACACACACAAAACACACACACACACACACACACACACACACACACAACACACCACACACACACACACACACACACAACACACCACACACACACCCCACACACACCCACACACACACACACACACAACACACACACACCACACCACCACAACACACACACTTCATTCAGCACACACTACCCCCAACAATTTATCACAGAGTTATGAAAAACTCAATTCAAGTTATCACTGCTTTTTTACGAAAAGACAAACACAAAAAAAGAAAATGATTGTGGCCAACTGTCCACTCCACTCTAACGGCGCTGACCTTCTGACAGTTGATGAGGGCCCCTGTCTTGGACTTGAAGGCGATGTCCTTGAGGATGGAGGCAAAGGGGGTGACCCCTATCCCCCGCCCACCAGCACCGCCACGTCACAGCTGTACCAGTCCTGGTGACCCTCCCCGAAGGGTCCGTCCAGGTACAGCTGGGGACAACACAGTGAGGGGTCATGTCATAACACAGCTTCCTTCTTTATTTTATCTGATTTATTTATTTATTTTATTTCATTCTTTTATATCGAGGATAATGGGATACGCACTCGTGTGCTTTTTTTTTTTTTTTACATCCAGTCCCCGTGTGTAATAAAGGCTAAAGGCAAGCTTGTAGAAGGCTGTGCAAAGATGTCCGGATTGAACAAAAATGAGCTATACGTTAATGTTTTTAAACAAAAAACACTGATTTGCGCGCGCGCGCGCGCGCACACACGCGTGCGTGCGTGCGTGTGTGTGTGGGTAAGTGGGTGGGTGGGTGTCTCTCTGCCTCTGTCTGTCTGCCTGTCTGTCTTTCAGTACACCCACCCACCCACCCACCCATCCCCACCCCACATCTTGTGCACAAGTTAAAGCCCGTGCCTCTTTTCGGAAGAGAAGGTCATTATGTGCCGGTTGAAACGGATGACAAAACTGACAAAACTGCATACACACAGGGACTTGATGTATAAAAAAAAAAGCACATGACTGCTTATTCCACAATCCTGAAAATAGAATAATAAAATAATAATAGAAACACACTACTTATTCCATAATCCTGAAAATAAAAGAATAAAAAAAAAATAATAAAAACACACTGCTTGTTCCACAATCCTAAAAAAAAATAAAAATAAAACAATAACATAAACACACTACTTATTCCACAATCCTAAAAATAAAAGAAATTAAAAAAAAAAACCAATAAAATAAACACACTACTTATTCCACAATCCTGTAAAAAATAAAAAGAACAAAATAAAAACCAAAAACACACACAACCTACATACCTTAGGATAGGGCTCCCCGGCCAGTAAGTCCTTGTCATAGGCCTGCCTGAGGTTGGAGGTCCAGGGCCCCACGGCACGGATGTGCAGCATGAGGTCACGTTCGTGGGGGGAGGAGGTGAGGGTGAAGGGGTGGTATTCCTCCTTCCCCAGCCGCAGACAGGCGATCCGAACCCACTGCCCCGACCTGTAGGCGAAGTTGGCCGGCCTCCGGAACACCAGCTTGATCACGTCTGCAGGGACAGCCAGACAGACAGGTTTGATTTGATTTGATTTGGTTTATTTTTTTATATCGAGGATAATGGAATAAGGACTCTTGTGCTTTTTTTGTTGTTGACATCAGTCCCCGTGTGTGAATGCAGTTTTGTAAATCTTGTCATTCGTTCACTTTGAATATTGTCTATTCCAGGACACTTGCCTTCTTTAAATTTACTTGCATGATGGCAACAGTTTCTTCCATTTATGTCCAATACAAAACAAAAGAAAAGAAAAAATGCTTTGATTTGTTTGCTTTACATGAAGATTCAGCGCTATATAAATTCCATATATTATTATTATTATTATTATTATCATCATCATTATTATGATCATCATCATCATCATCATAATAAATAAATAAATAAATAATAATAATAACACCATCAGTATTATCATTATCATCATTATAATCCTCCTCCTCCTCATTATTATTGTCATTATTAACATCATCCTCTTCCTCCTCCTTAAAAACACAACACAGGACCCACCAGACGGCAGAAGCTCAGCCTGCAGCACAGGAATCTCCACCCTGTTCCTACTAGCACTGGCCAGCCTGTCCAGCACGAAGAGGAGCAAGGGGCCCAGCAGGTACCAGGGAAAGAGGGGGTCCTGCACCAGCCTGCCCACGCCGTGCAGGAAGGTCAGCAGGTAGACCAGCGGGTACAGGCTGTGGGTCAGCCAGAAGGCGCGGAACACGCGCCTGCGACTCCACTGGTGGGCGAAGACGTACATGATGAAGATGACTACCGTCACCAGCACCCCGGCCAGCCCCGTGATGGTCTGGAAGGCCCAGTAGTGGAAGGTCGCTACGCCGTCAGAGCTGTGGGGGAGGGAGAGGGGTGGTGAGAGGTGAGTTGTGGTGGGGGGAGGGGGTGGTGGGGTGTGTGTGTGTGTGTGTGGTGGTGGTGGTGGTGGGTGGTGGTGGTGGTGGTGGTAGTGTGTGTGTGTGTGTGTGTGTGTGTGTGTGTGTGTGTGTGTGTGTGTGTGTGTGTGTGTGTGTGTGTGTCTGTGTGTGTCCGTATGTGTGTATTTATTTATTATTTTTTAAATTTTATTTTATTCTTTTATATCGAGGATAGTGTGTGTGTGTGTGTGTGTGTGTGTGTGTGTGTGTGTGTGTGTGTGTGTGTGTGTGTGTGTGTGTGTGTGTGTGTTCTCGCGCGTGCGCGCCAATCCAATGATCCAATGGACACTGGATTGGCGCGCACGCGCGAGAACAAACACAAACAGACAGACAGACAAGGAGACTAGTATACAGACTTACAGGGTGAAGAAGCACACTGACTGACAGACAGACAGACAGACAGACGACAGAGAAGGAGACAGACAAACAGTCATCCAGAAGTGCAGACTCACGAGGTGTAATATTCCCTGAAGAAGCAGTTGACGTTGACAGTGGACTGGGTACACATGCAGTACAGGTTGGTGCCGTGACCGAAGATGTGAATGACTGACAGACACACACACACACAGAGAAAAAAACATAACCATCACCATCAGTCATTGGGGGGAGGGGAGGGGACTAGTGGTCAGAGCTTGTGCTCTTCATCTGATAGTATTCGTGGGCACACGTTATAAACTATAAACTGAGCCCGATGTGTGAACGCCCGCAGAACATCTTGCGCACATGTTAAACCTGTTCCGCCTTTCGGAGGAGTAGACGAACTGTGCCGGTGGGAATGGATGACAAACGTTACGACAAAACCTGCATGCACACGGGGGCTGGATGTAAAAAAAAAAAAAAAAAAAAGCACATGAGTGCTGATTCCATTAACTTCGAAATAAAGACTACAAGAATAAATAAGTAGATAGATAAACAATCTTGCTCACACATACATACTCCTCCATATTCTCTATTCCCCCTCTCTCTCACAAGCATTCTCTGCCTGTCTATCTGTCAGTCTGTCGGTCTCTCTCTCTCTCTGTCTCTCTCTCTGTCTCTCTCTCTGTCTCTCTCTCTCTGTCTCTGTCTGTCTGTCTGTCTGTCTGTCTGTCTGTCTGTCTGTCTGTCTGTCTGTCTGTCTGTCTCTCTCTCTCTCTCTCCTGGAGATTTTTCTCCTGGAGTTAACATCAGTGCTGACTCCACTCTCCCCAAAAGTCCTTCGGATGAGACTTTAAACCGAGGCCCCGTGTGCGAACGCACGCAGAACATCTTGCGCACACGTTAAATCCTGTTCCGCTTTTCGTAAGAGTAGGCCATCGCGTGCCGGTGGGAACAGATGACATTTACAAAACTGCATACACACGGGGACTGGATGAAAAAAAAGCACAAGAGTGCTATCCCATTATCCTCGATATAAAAGAATAAATCAAATCAAATCAAATCAAATCAAATCTCTCTCTCTCTCTCTCTCTCTCTCTCTCTCTCTCTCTCTCTCTCTCTCTCTCTCTCTCTCTCTCTCTCCACACTACTCACTGGTAGCGATCATGGCCAGGACCGAGATGTACTTGTGGAAAGCCACAGCGGAGTCGAAGGGGACGAAGCGGTGGAGGAAGGTTTCGCGGAGAGTGGTGATGAGGTTTCTGCACATGGTCAGCAGCAGACTGCTGTAGGTGAACATGATCACGCTGGCTGACCCCCGGATCATCGCTGTCGTCCACGCGCCGGACAGGCGACGGAGGCCTGCGTGCTCCCGTCCCACTGCGTAGTCTGTAGGAGAAGGAGGGGGGCAGAAGGGTTGAGTGTACATTGAGTGTGTGTTTGCTTGTTTGTTTTAACAGTTAACCTGTGTGTGTGTGTGTGTGTGTGTGTGTGTGTGTGTGCGTGCGTGCGTGCGTGCGTGCGTGCGTGCGTGCGTGCGTGCGTGCGTGTGTGTGTGCATTCCGATTTGCTAAAACTATTTATTGTCATTGGTTGCTTGTGTGTTGTGTGGGTCGAGTGCAAGCGCTTTGATTTGTTTTTGCAAGACATAGCGCTATATAAATTCCATGTATTATTATTGTTGTCATTATTATTATTATTATTATTATTATTATTATTATTATTATTATTATTATTATTATTATTATCATTCTTCTTCTTCTTATTTTATTAACCTAAGTCGTGATAGTGATAATAGTAGTGGATTGGTGTGACAAGATTAGAGTTTCTAAGACAGCAGTACAGGGTATAACAAGAATAATGATAATAATAAATTGCACATATGATTTATTTATTCTTTTATATAGAGGATAATGGATACAAGGCAGTAGTACAGGCTACAACAAGAATAATGATAATAGTAAATTGCACATTACATTTTATTTATTTATTTATTTATTCCTTTATATATAGAGGATAATGGATACAAGGCAGTAGTACAGGCTACAACAAGAATAATGATAATAGTAAATTGCACATTACATTTTATTTATTTATTTATTTATTCCTTTATATATAGAGGATAATGGATACAAGACAGTAGTACAGGCTACAACAAGAATAATGATAATAATGAACTGTGTATTATACAGTTTACAAGACAGCAGTACAAGCTATAACAAGAATAATGATAATACTTATAAACTGTGTATTATACAGTTTACAAGACAGCAGTACAGGCTACAACAAGAATAATGATAAAGGAACAACTCGCCTACTGCTGTGGGTTCTTGGATATGCATGTCATCAACTTCACACCCCTTCCTTTACCAGGAACACCATCCCATCATCACCCATACCCCCCAAAACACACAGACACACACACACACACAGACACACACACAGACACACACACAGACACACACACACAGACACACACACAGACACAGACACACAGACACACTTACACACACACACACGCACGCACGCACGCACGCACATACACACACACACACACACACACACACACACACACACACACACACACACACACACACACACACGGGGACTGGATGAAAAAAAGCACACGAGTGCTTATCCCATTATCCTCGATATAAAACAATAAACTAAAATAAATAAAAATAAACACACACACACACAAAACAAACTAAAAAAAAACCACAAGCAAAAAAACAACTCACAGTAAGCCCTCTCCACAAAGATGCCGCAGGTGACCAAGGTGTAGAGCGTCACCCAGAAGATCTGCAGACGGTAGACCTCAACCCACTTGGTCAGGCGGTACAGGTAGTTCCTCTGGCCCGCTCTCCTCTCCTCACCGGCCTGGGGTTTCCTGACAGACAGGCGGATCTGGGAGCGACGTTGTCGGGCCAGTTGGCCCTGGCGTGGGGATGGGGATCTGCCGTCTCGGGTGGCGGTAGGGGCGTCTCCTGCTGGTGTGGCTGCTGCTCCTGCTGCTGCTGCTCCTCTGTTGGCCCTTCTCTTCCTACAAGGGAAAGAAAAGAAGTGTTCAGAAACGCTTGGTTATACTGCCATTTTTTTTTTTTTTTTGCAGAGCAAGGTGAGATAAGGAAAGAAGTTTTTACAAACTCTTGGTTATACTGCCATCGGGTTTGGGGTTTTTTTTTGCACAGTAAGGAGAGATAGGGAAAGAAGTTTTCAGAAACGCATGGTTGTACTGCCATCTTTATCGGTTTTTTTGCAGAGCAGGGAGAGATAAAGAAAGAAGTTTTCATATATTCCTGGTTATACTGCCATTTTAGCCTTTTTTGCAGAGCAAGGAGAGATAAAGAAAGAAGTTTCCAGAAACGCCTGGTTATACTGCCATCTTTATTATTTATTTTTTTTACAGAGCAAGGTCAGATAGGGAAAGAAGTTTCCAGAAAATCCTGGTTAAGGGTAGACACGGGTCCAAAAAGACCCAAAATCATGTTTTTTTAGAATAAAAAAATTACTGGATACATTTATGAAGCTCTCCCTGTGTGAATTTATCTCTATCTTCCATGCATGGCAAGGAGAGATAAAGAAAGAAGTTTTCAGAAACGCCTGGTTATACAGCCATCTTTATCCTTTTTTTTTGCAGAGCAAGGAGAGACAAGAAAAGAAGTTTCCAATAAATCCTGGTTAAGGGTAGACACGGGTCCAAAAAGACCCCAAATCATGCTTTTTTTTTAGAATAAACAATTGCTGGATACATTTATGAAGCTCTGGGTTTATAATGCTATCCACAGGACTGTTTGAGGGGTGGAGTCAGTACCCATGTTCACTCCAACGGGAACAACCCCCCACCCCCCTCCGACCCCTAAGCAGAGACTGGGATACTGTCAGACGACAATGTCAACACTCTGGCTGTGTACTGACCCTTACATGTTAAAAATGTTATGTAGCAGCTAAAAGTCTCAGGGTGGGACAGACGGATGAAGAAATGTGAGAGAAATAGCGAGGACAACTGAAGAGGGCAGAAAAAAGACAGGTGTGGAGAAGTGTTCCCAAAAGCAGCGCAGAGCAGAGCAGCCCACCTGTAGCTGTTGATCATACGGCTTTTCCGCTGCTGGATGTTCCGCGGCTTGGGGGCTGCCCCCTTTACTGCTGCACCTACACACACGCACGCACGCACGCACGCACGCACGCACGCGCGCGCGCGACACACACACACACACACACACACACACACACACACACACACACACACACACACACACACACACACACGTACACGACACACACACACACACATACACACACACACACACACACACACACGTACATGCACACAACACACACACACACACACACACACACACACACACCACACACACACACACACACACACGTTTATGAAGACATACCAGCATTAATTTTGTCCAGTAATTGCACATGTATTACTGCACACACAAAAAAGCTATTTCTACAGCCGATTTTTTCTGATATGCACACAAGTATTAGCCAATATGGTAGATTACCGCACATGCTACACTAGCCATTGTCTTAGAACATGTACTGATTCAAGTAAAAACTTTTCAAACCTTGAATGATATTTACAGAGTACAACACTGACAGAAACACAGTATGGAAAAGACCATAGACCAGGACACAGGTGAACTGCCTGCTAATGACGACACACGAGCAATAGCCAGTGACACAGTACACGATTATAAAACCATACCTATCACCGTTGTATTAGCTACAGCTAAGGAGGCAGACAGAACCTTATCAGTGCTCCTATCAGACTTACTGGCATTGGTCAGGGTGGCGGCCTGTAAGGTCGAGGCGTATTCCTTGGAGGCGAAGACCTGGCCGAAATCTTCAAACGTCATCTCATTCTTATGTTCGATGCCCGCTTCCCGGAAGATGACGTCCACCAGTTGCGTCACACTGCTGTCGTCATGGATGTCACTGGCGTTTTCTGACAGCTCCAGCAGAGATCTGACGTCAGCACAAAAAAAACAACGTCATTGAGACGACAGCGACATCATCAATACAATGGTCTGTGAACACTGAAACTGGTATAGTTTATGTACTGTGACAGTGCGTCATTTGTTCATGATCACTTGAAACACGAACATGTTTTTCTCGTCTTTACAAGGAAAAAGAACTGATCTAATGGGTTTTTCAAATGCCAAGAAACCCCACCGAAATACAAACAATCACAGACAGTTTTGGCAATAGAGAGTAGCGATAGCTTTTCACAACGGAGAGAAAGGAGAGAGGGTTATTTTTTTGTTTTTTACACCAAAACACACTTTATTGTAAGAACACAAAAGGCACAAGGCACAAAATGATTAAATTTCATACTTTATAGGAAGTCAATTTACTGGACGCTATTTTCTAAGAGATGTACACAGGTCTGCTGATTACAATCATTATCATGATAAATCATATAAAAGGTAAATAGATCAATAAAATTCACAACATACAAACATATCATCTTATTTCATAACAAACAAAAAAATCATCATCATCATTCATACCATACAAACAGATAAATCAATAGAATTCATAACAGAAAAAAATGATGCCTGTAACCTGATCATCTTGGTGAAGTCTTCCCGGGTGAGCACTCCCTGTCTGCGGACGTCATAGATGTTGAACATGAGGCGTGCTTTGTCCTGCGCCGTACCTGCGGGAAACAGACTGTACAGTCAACACTCTGTCCTTGCATAATGAATGCTAACATGTATTGAACATGAGGCGTGCTTTGTCCTGCGCCGTACCTGCGGGAAACAGACTGTACAGTCAACACTCTGTCCTTGCATAATGAATGCTAACATGTATTGAACATGAGGCGTGCTTTGTCCTGCGCCGTACCTGCGGGAAACAGACTGTACAGTCAACACTCTGCCCTTGGATAAGGAGTGCTTTGTGGTGGTTTTATGTGGTGTTTTTTTTCCTGCACATCATTTCAGTCATGCTGACCAGTGAATAGTATGTTGTATTGATGAATTATGTTGAGTTTATTTTGTTGTGTCAATAAGTCCATGTGACTTTTATGGCAATAAATAATTTCTGATTCTGATTCTATGAATCTTTTCCATGTGGATATTGGATATACCACACATATGTAATACAACACTGGCTTGCTAGCTGCTTGAACAATAGCCGCTTGAAAATATAAATTTGGAGCTGACCTGAGCTGAACCGAATGTCAAGTGAACGAGATAATGATCAGCTAACGGGAGTGAGTGTGTGTGTATGTGTGTGTGTGTGTGTGTGTGTGTGTGTGTGTGTGTGTGTGTGTGTGTGTGTGTGTGTGTGTGTGTGTGTGCGTGTGTTTTGTGTTGTGCGTGCGTGTGTGTGTGTGTGCGTGCGTGTGTGTGTGTGTGCGTGTGTGTGTGTGAGGTAGCCCACCTTTGAGGAAGATGGCGAAGAGGCCGATGAACTCGTGGAAGGAGACGAAGTTGTCGTTGTCGGAGTCGGCCAGCAGGAAGATGTTGCGGACGAAGATGGAGGACGGCTGCATGCCCAGGGCCTCGGCGAACTCGGTGCGGGTCAGCCTGACATGCACCACGTGCTCCATGCCCGCTTCGTACATCAGGGCGTCCTCCTCCGCCCCCGCCTCTGCTGACACCTGCCCATACCCATTCCACAGTGTAGTAGTCAGTTTCCCCCACTTTCAGCTCCTCTCAGGGGCCTAATTATTTCATCCCATCCCAGCCCAGATGCGGCCACCCATTCCATAGTAGTCAGTTTCCCCCACTTTCAGCTCCTCTCAGGGGCCTAATTATTTCATCCCATCCCAGCCCAGATGGGGGCCAGTTGGTGCTATTTTTATACCAGGAACTGACCACGCTTGGGCTAGGTAAAAATGAAGGGGAATGCTAAATAATAGCACTCTGGACTGAGTGATCTTGGATTTGTGGGCTGTGTGGCTTCACCCACTTCGCATATGCCATACTGAAATTGATGCTGGAAGGACATGGTAGTGACAGACAGGGGAAAGTCACGACAGTAACAAACAGAGGAAAGTCACGACAGTGACTGACAGAGGAAAGTCACGACAGTAACAGACAAAGGAAAGTCACGACAGTGACTGACAGAGTCACGACAGTAACAGACAAAGGAAAGTCACGACAGTGACTGACAGAGGAAAGTCACGACAGTAACAGACAAAGGAAAGTCACGACAGTAACAGACAGAGGAAAGTCACGACATTAACAGACAGAGGAAAGTCACGACAGTAACAGACAGAGGAAAGTCACGACAGTAACAGAGAAAGGAAAGTCACGACGAAAGTAACAGACAGAGGAAAGTCACGACAGTAACAGACAGAGGAAAGTCACGACAGTGACAGACAGAGGAAAGTCACGACGACAGTG
>CM060334.1:36769905-36772405 GCA_030674155.1 Stramonita haemastoma | reverse complement strand
TCCATGTGCCATCCATCCATCCACTGCCATCCATCCATCCACTGCCACCCATCATCACCGCCATCCATCATCTGCCATCCATCCACATCCACATCCATCTCATCCTGCCATCCTCATCCATCGTGCCACCATCGTGCCATCTCATCAATCTGCCACATCCATCCACCCTGCCATCCATCCTCACCTGCCACCATCACCACCCTGCCCCATCATTCTCCACATCAATGTGCCACCATCGGCCATATCCATAAATCCTGCTCCATCATCCACCCTGCCATCATCGGCCATCCATCATCATCTGCCATCCATCATCAATCCTGCCATCATCCATCATCTGGCCATCCATCCATCATCGTGCCATCCATCAATCTGCATCCCTATCCGCATCCACCCTGCTCATCATCAATCCGCATCCATCCAGCCATCGTGCATCATCCATCTGCATCCTCCATTATCCATCCGCACCAGCGCCCTACCTAGCTCGTGGCCATTGTCCAGAGGGTCCATGCGAATTGAGACCGAGTTAAACCCGATGCCGTGCCGGTCTTCTGATTCGAGGCAGCCGTCAGGCGGAATACTCGTAGGGGCCGTAGTAGGCAGCTGTGCAAAGCGCCAGTAGTTTTGGCTTAGAGGGTTTGGGGTAGTGGTGGAGTCAATGATGGTGTACTTACTAACTTAAGACCTATCACGTTTAGTGATCAGTCAATGATGGTGTACTAACATCAGACCTATCACGTTTAGCTGATCAGTCAATGATGGTGTACTAACATCAGACTTATCACGTTTAGCTGATCAGTCAATGATGGTGTACTAACATCAGACTTATCACGTTTAGCTGATCAGTCAATGATGGTGTACTAACATCAGACCTATCACGTTTAGCTGATCAGTCAATGATGGTGTACTAACGTCAGACCTATCACGTTTAGCTGATTAGTCAATGATGGTGTACTAACATCCGACTTATCACGTTTAGCTGATCAGTCAATGATGGTGTACTAACATCAGCCCTATCACGTTTAGCTGATCAGTCAATGATGGTGTACTAACATCAGACCTATCACGTTTAGCTGATCAGTCAATGATGTGTACTAACATCAGACCTATCACGTTTAGCTGATCAGTCACTGATGGTGTACTAACATCAGACTTATCACGTTTAGCTGATCAGTTAATAATGGTGTACTAACATCAGACTTATCACGTTTAGCTGATCAGTCAATGATGGTGTACTAACATCAGACTATCACGTTTAGCTGATCAGTCAATATGGTGTATAACTAACATCAACCTATCACGTTTAGCTGATCAGTCAATGATGATGTACTGATACAACATCAGACCTATCACGTTTAGCTGATCAGTCAATGATGGTGTACTAACATCAGACTTATCACGTTTAGCTGATCAGTCAATGATGGTGTACTAACATCAGACCTATCACGTTTAGCTGATCAGTCAATGATGGTGTACTAACATCAGACTGATCACGTTTAGCTGATCAGTCAATAATGGTGTACTAACTAACATCAGACTTATCACGTTTAGCTGATCAGTCAATGATGTGTGTACTTACTAACCATCAGACCTACACTTAGCGAACAGTCAATGATTGTGTACTACATTCGAACCTATCCCGTTTAGCTGATCAGTCAATATGGTGTACAATCAGACCTATCACGTTTAGCTGATCAGTCAATGATGGTGTACTGACTAACATCAAACCTATCACGTTTAGCTGATCGGTGGTCTAGTAGGTACCGCGCCTGCCTAGAAAGCGAAAAGTCCGGGTCGGAGTGTGCGGTGGTTCGAATCCCGTTTGGGTCTCAAAACTTTTCCCCATCCATTAGACTATGAGTGGTGGTCTGGGCGCTAGTCTTTCGGATGAGACGATAAACCGCGGTCCCATGTTTTACACATCTTTATTTGGC
Source organism: Stramonita haemastoma (assembly GCA_030674155.1). Taxonomy (NCBI): domain Eukaryota; kingdom Metazoa; phylum Mollusca; class Gastropoda; order Neogastropoda; family Muricidae; genus Stramonita; species Stramonita haemastoma. Next base: position 36,770,474 of record CM060334.1, on the reverse strand, counting down.
ACACGTAAAAGAACCCACGGCAACAAGGGGGTTGTCCCTGGCAAAATTCTGTAGAAAAAACTCACTATCACAGGGAAACAAATCCAGTTGCAGACAGGAAAAAAAAAAGAAAAATAATGAGTAGGCGCTGCACTTGTTGCGACACGCTCTCCCCGGGAAAGGAGAGCAGCCCGAATTTCACGCAGAGAAATCTGCTGTGACATAAAGTGGTATAAATAAATAAATAAAAGAATGCATAAAAAATAAATAAATAGATAGATAAAGAAATTGTGATGTGCTGATTCATTACATCAAACGCATCACATGTAGGTGATGAGTCATGTCAGCGGTGGTGTACTTACTCCTAAAATCAGGCGCCACCACCTCGTCCTCCCTCTCAGAAAAAGTGCGGATCATTCCACGGAGCAGGGCCATCCAGGTGATCCCTCACCACATCCTGCATCAGGTGGGGATGATATTATTTAGTTTATTTTTTTTTTAAAGAAATTATAACATTTTACAGGTACAGGTAATGCTGTATGTGTATGCCTGCGTGGTACGTGTGGTGTGTGTGTGTGTGTTGTGTGTGT
>CM060334.1:36752405-36759905 GCA_030674155.1 Stramonita haemastoma | reverse complement strand
TGTGTGTGTGTGTGTGTGTGTGTGTGTGTGTGTGTGTTGTGTGTGGTGGTGTGTGTGTGTGTATGGTGTGTGTGTGTGTGTGTGCTGGTGCGTGTGTGTGTTTTTGTGTGTTGTGTGTGTGTGTGTGTGTTGTGTGTGTGTGGTGGTGCGTGGTGGTGCGTGGTGCGTGCGTGCGTGTGTGTGTGTGTGTGTTTGTACTGGCGTCGTGCTTCGCTGAATTGCTAACAAAGCTTTGACTGCTATAAATCTTGTTTGAGTTTTCATTGGGGGGCTCCCCTCTATGTCTGTATATCTCTCTCTCCCTCCCCTCCCTCTCTCTCAACCCCCATCCCTCTTCTCTCTTTGTTATCAGAATAACTGCGGTAATGATCCACATCTAGAGATAACGTACAGAGACATCTTGAAATTTGAATACATGCAAAAAGTTAATGACAGAAAATGGGTACAACTGGGGTAGAAGCCCAACAAAGCCAACAAAAGGCAAAAGGATTTTACACTAAAGTGTCCCCCACTGATTTGATATGCGATTCGAATTGCTGCTGATTGCTGTCGTAAGCAGCCTGGCCATTTTGGTTAGGAGCGGCGCTATAGGCTAGATGTCCTGATTATTTTGTATTGTTGTCAAAACCGTGACACATACTACTCGTTCCGTCACGATTAGGGGTTCTCAGTGCTAGCCTAGAAAAAAAAAGATTATAGAGGAAGGAGGAAAACTGAAAAAGAAAAAGAGAATACAGAAAAATTCCAATCACAAACCAAGACAACACACAACACTACACAACACAAACACACACACACACACACACAACACACACACACACACACACACACACACACACACACCACACACACACACCACACACACACACCACAGACAACAACATAGATAGCAGACAGACAAAGACAGACAGACAGCGACACACAGACAGACAGACAAGGATACACAACACACAAACACAACAATAGATATATATAATATAATATATAACACATACTAATATATATATAATAACAGATAGATAGATAGATAATAGATAATATATAATAATATATACATATATATATATATATATATATATATATATATATATATATATATATATATATTATATGGGATAGTCTCGTGATTACAGCGTTGCACTTGCGATCTGGCGGCCCGGGATCGAACCCAGGTTTGAGCCATCACCGAGACGCCTGTTTAAGGGGATTTTCCCCTTGAGTTCACATCAATACTGACTCCACTCCCTCGAATGTCTTCAGATGAGACTATAAACCGAGGCCCCATAGGCAAACACTTGCAGTTCATCTTGCGGACGCGCTGAAGAGATTTTAGGTTTCATTTCAAGAACACCCCCCCTCCCCACTCCCCGGGTATATAAAATTTAACCATGCAAAAACGGTTCTGCCTTTGGAAAAGTAGGCCTTTGTGTGCCGGTGGGGAGGGATGACAAAAGTTTCAAAGCCACATGCACACGGGGACTGAATTAAAAAAAAAAAAAGCATGCACACAAATACAATGTGTCGAGCATTCATTAAATACGCACGTTTCAAATCGTTATATTCGGTGGGTTGCGGAAAGACGAACATACAACAGTATAGGCTACAGCCAAGGCTTAACTAGTGCATATGATTCTAATACACACTGGCCCAAGCATGTGAAAGTCAGTTTGTCCGCAAAAGGGATACAGCCTTGTGGCACTTTGAAACTGAATTGGAAGGGGGAGGGGGGGGGGGGGGGGCAAGGGGTGGTTAATAATGTCCTTGTGTGGAATGCAGACACATAACTTTTCCTTTCACTATTTACAGGGTTTTCCAACATATGGCATGTAGAACATCCTTTTTCATCCTGAAACAAGTCATCAGGAAAAACCCCATGGATCCGGGAGGTTGAAGGACAGACTGACTGTCTACGTGCCTGAAGACACATGTGAGATCACAACAACACCATCTTCCCAGTGTCCTCTCCCTTCTTTCCTATACTCGCCTGAATGTTATCATTTCCTGCGACCATCCACAATTGTGGTGTGTGGATCTGTATTGTCCTGTATTTTAGTTTATCATACTACATTGTATTTTATTGTTTTATTCTCCATCATTTTCGCTACGTAATCATATGGCCCGATATGGTATCTTTCTGTACTGTGCTGTGCTGTACTTTTTGTATAGTGATGACGGTATTTTGTATGTTAAATTTAATCAGTTGCTTTGCGGGCGAGTGCGCCACTTTAGTTCACCCAAACCCTCTTTTTCTCCCAAAAAGATATTTTAAATAGCACATCCGAAAACTTAGCAACCTCTGTCACTAAAAGCGACAGATAACCGGTTCATGACAGGATTCGAACCTCAGACATGTGGCCTGTTAGTCTCGCGCTGTCTTCACAGACCCTGCCAGTACAGAAAATTCTCTTTTTGGATATGGAAGATCAACTTAGCTGCTTCCGCGAGCAGTGTTGGCTCCACAGATTTGAATCTGATAGATTAGGGGTACCCTATGCAGGTCCATAATACAAGATGAAAGACCATGGAAGGAAACCTTAGGATTACAGCTTCTTCTCTTTCAGGCTTTCTCTACCTATTAAGGTCAGAGAAAACATAGCTCTTGAAGCCGTTTTGAGGGCAGAGTTTAGCTCCAACAATATTCCAAAGTGGGATTGTTCTCGTTTTGCGAATGAAGGAAACCAAAGGCGTCAGCCAGTTCATTGGAAATGACCAGCTTTGTTCCTCATGTCCACGTTTCTTATGTGTTATCAAAATGTTCTCTGTAAGGTCTGCCACTCCGTAGTTTTGGTGGTGGAAGCAGTCAGCACCATACAGAAGAGAACGGACTGACCGCTTTGAAAATGGCAGATATCAAAACTGTATCAACGTATTCTTAGCTGAACAAAGTGAACATACTAGGAAGTGTGAAGGTTGGTCGCTGGTCTCTGGCCGGTCAGAAGCAATCGTGGATTTTCATCTTAGCCCAGATGGTGGATGAAGTGCTTCTTCCTTTTTGCTATAGTCTCCCCTGGTGCGCTGTGCTGGGAAGCGTTAAGCTGTAGGTGTGTATGGATGGAAGGCGGATATCCGTGACCGGCCACATGGGCCTTTATGGCCCACGACTAGGTCACGACTGTCTTCTTGTTCATCCCAGGCTCTGGGGTCGATGGTTTGTGTCCCCCCAGTGGGGGGATATCTTGTAGTATCGTAATGGGCATGGACCACCTTAGATGTTTGATGTGTGTGTGTGTGTGTGTGTGTGTGTGTGTGTGTGTGTGTGTGTGTGTGTGTGTGTGTGTGTGTGTGTGTGTGTGTGTGTGTGTGTGGTGTGTGTGTGTGGTGGTGCGTGCGTGCGTGCGTGCGTGCGTGCGGCGTGGGGTGTGCGTGCGTGCGTGCGTGCGTGCGTGCGTGCGTGCGTGTGTGTGTGTGTGTGTCGTGCGAGCGCGCGCGCGCGTGAGAACTCGCCCCACGCACGTGTGTATATATGTGTGTATGTATCCTTTCAAGGATGATGTTTTTATATGTTTGTGGGACGGGATATCCTAGTGGTTAGAGCGTTGAGTTCGTGATCTGACGTCCCGAGTTTGAGGCCCCAACGAGGCACCTCGTTTGAGGGGATTTTCCCCTCGAGTTAACATCAGTGCTGATCCTCTTCCCCGAAAGTTCTTCAGGTTAGACTATAAACCGAACGTCCGAGTGCGAACCCAAGCTGAAGATCTTACACATACGTTAAACCCGTTCTGCCTGTCAAAGAGTAGGCCATTGCGCGCCGGTAGGAACAGATGACAACATTTAAAAAACGCACGTACACTAGTGACATGTTACGGCTCTAACCTTGTAGTCGGAATGCGGCGACCTAAACGGTGGGCAAAAACGGTGCATACGCAAAATATCAATATTGGTGAACCTCGTTGCCGAGGAAGGAAAAAATAAAAAGACATAAATTATGAGGGGTTTTGCTTGTGAGTTGGTATTTGCTATCTCTAACCCCCCTCCCTATTCCAACGCCCGCCCCTCCTTTTCCCTATCTTCCTCCCGTACCTCTGCTACCATGTCTCTGTAGGTAGGAACGTTTTTAATCATTCCACAGATCCCAAATCAGTCATAATAGTATGCGGCCACCGGACTGACCCTACACCTGAATGAATGGCAGACAACAACGGTAGCCTGCTAGTCAAACATTGCACTGGTCTAGGTATGTAAGCGAAAGCGGTGGGAAGGAAAACGGACTGCTTGCTTACATGTGCTTGTCTTTTTTTTTTTTTTTTTTTTGGCCACTATGACCTGCACTCCTGTGCTAGACTTGTGGCCAAAGACTTCTGCCCGCCCGCTGTGTTTACACACACTGAGTTCAAGTATAGCTGAGCGTGGAAAAGGGTATTAGCCCGTTAGCTCAGTACCGCTACTGGCGAAGTTGGGCGTCACTCAGTGTCAGAAAATCACTGGGAAAAACTAGAAATGCTGCTGTCGTCCACAGAAAGGGAACGAAGTTAAGTTTCCCCAGTATTTTAAGATGTTGCACTTCTAAACTTAAAGACCAACAAAAGCGAAAAAATAAAACAAAACAAAAACATCACCAACTAATAAAACATGATCGATGCCAAAGAAAACATACTCCATGAATAACAAAAATGGTAATAGGTGTATCGGTCAAGCGCAAAGCCAGTTATGTGTGATCAATCAGAAATAAAATATCATTAATTTTTTTTTTCTCAACTCTTTCCTCTCCTCCTCTCACGTCATATTACCTTTCATCTCTCTCTCTCTACTTATTCAAAAAAGTATGTAATGCGTCTTTACTCTGTTACCCATTGAAAAAAAAGTATTCATTATTCATTACATATCATTCTCTCTCTCTCTACTCCATGCATGATCATCTCAAACCCGTCCACTCGGCCTACTCACCCACAAAGTACATATGTACAACAATGATATTACTGTGACAACGGTGTGCACAACTCAGACTCTTGAATGTGCGCACGCGAACACACACACACACACACACACACACACACACACACACACACACACACACACACACACACACAGTGCTGACTCTACTCTCCCCAAAAGTCCTTCGGATGAGACTTTAAACCGAGGCCCCGTGTGCGAACGCACGCAGAACATCTTGCGCACACGTTAAATCCTCTGAGTAGAGTAGGCCATCGTGTGCCGGTGGGAACAGATGACATTTACAAAAACTGCATACACACGGGGACTAGATGTAAAAAAGCACAAGAGTGCTTATCCCATTATCCTCGATATAAAAGAATAAATCAAATCAAATCACACACACGCACGCACACACCTATCACACACAAACACACACATACACCACGCGCGCGCAGCCTACTAACCCACTCACCTATCCACACACACGCACACACACACACACACACACACACACACACACCCAAACGCACCACACACACACACAACACACGACACACACACACACACACACACACAAACACACACCACACACACACACACCACACCACCACACACCACACACACACACACACACACATATTACACACTCTCTCTCCACTCACCTGCAGCCCAAAGGAAAAGCCAGCACGCTCCATTGCAGGCGAGGCATGGCCCCTCTTCACCCCGTAGAGAAAAAGACAGAGTGCCTACTGACTGATCCACAGTACAAGGAGTAGGCCTAGGTTTCCCTATCCCCCCCACTGCTTACACCCCAGTGTCACACCCCACTGGTCACACTCACACACACCCCAGGCAGGGAGGGTGGGGTGGGGAGGGTGGGTGATAGTGGTCAGGGCCCAGAAAAAGCGGTCAGTGCCGAGGGGACCATCAGACGATTCGCTGTGCACTTTTTTGCCGCAGGTCTGTCCGCGCGCTCACCTGTTGATATGTATTGTATTGGTGCTTAGGATGAGTGAGGTTTGATACCAGTACGGTGATGATAACAATGGTGATAACTACAACAATGAAAGTAATAATGATGGTGATGATAATACCACCACCACAACCACCAGTAATAATAATAATAGTAATAATAATAATAAACAGCACTACTACTACTACTACTACTACTACTACTACTACTACTACTACTACTACTATTAATGATGATGATGATGATGATGATGGTGATAATATACTGACGATGATGATGATAATGGTATTGATAACAACAATGATCATGGATGAGAAGAAAAAGAAAAGGAAAGTAGTAGTAGCAACAACAACACACAATAAACAGCAGCAGCACAAGCACCAAAAGTAGCAGCAGCAGCTGGAGTAGCAGTAGTAATAAAAGGCCTTGATCCTTGCTGCAAATCAGGTAGACAACGACAATTTCATATGCCCATGAAGCCCTCTCCCGTTGCTTGTTGATCAGGCTATATTACAGTCCCAGCGGAGTCGTCCAGTTTAGGGACCATGTCAACCAACCATCACTACCACTCAGGTATTTTAACCCTCTCCCCAATCTCTCTCCCCCCCCCCCCCCTTTCTTTTACGTTGTAGGACTCCACACACACACGCTCACTCCCAGCTGATCATCCAATGCAGAGTAACAGATGGCGACTTTGCTGTTAACTGCCACAGAGGTTGTTGGGACGCCCCACTGACATTGTTAGGCCCTGCACCCCGGACAAGTGCAGTTAGCTTAGCAGGACCTGTCCTCCGAGTAAGGTTTTAGAGAAAAAAAAAAACCCACAATTTTCCAAACAACTGAAAAATGCACGCATCAAACATGCGTAAGAGAGAGAAAACACCGAAATTTTCTTTTGTTTTGTTTCGATGCTTCAAGGAGTTGGATGAACGAGGTCTGACCACGCTTTCAGCCGAACAGATTAAAAGTGTGAAAGACAAAATGGGAGAGAGGCCCTATAAATATACAGAACTCCGCCCCTATAGTTCTACTGGCCAACTCCTGACTGAGTAGGGAAGCATACAAAGGTGTTAGTCACTCCATGCACTTTTACTGAGCAGACCAGCTGTGGTCATTGGCTTTTGCTCTCCTGCTTGGAAAAAAAAAACTCCAACTCTTCAGACAACTCCAAGCCAATCCAATCTTATTATGTTTTTAACTCCACCGACCACAGAGGCCATGTCAAAAGCCCTCGAGAGTGTTGTGCTTACTGATCTAAAAAGATACACGTATTAGGAAACAGCAATTTAGTTGTTCTACATAGATGACCGGTCTGTCGTCTTGGTAAGGGTTTTGTGTATGTCAGCAAAATATGGTAAAGCCTAGCAGTGACTCTTTTCCACAACAAAGTGCTTTTTTTTTTTTAAATAACAGCACCACTAAAGAGACCCATCTTTATTGCTATGATTACGACTAAACAGAACAGAGAACAGTTTTTTGGAGGGGGGTGGGGGGGGGGGGGGGCGGTGGAAGGGGGTCTCTGCAAGTGAGTATCAGAAAGTAGGAACACCTTTCAGCTTTATAGTACACTGCCTGGAACTTAAATCCTTTTTCTACACAGGTCACTTCACTGTGGCGCACGCCTCGACGGTGCTTTAAATTAAGCCACAAGCGCA
>CM060334.1:36744905-36747405 GCA_030674155.1 Stramonita haemastoma | reverse complement strand
GGCAGACAATGACTTGCACCTATGTGGAAAAGACAGGACATGAAAGTGCAGCCAGTCATGACTGCCTCGTCACCTGACCCCCCCTAATCACCGAACATCTAGTTATCGAATCCCGGCTCCGGCAGGACAGGAAAGCATGGGCACAATACAGTATACAGCGAGTCATGCATGGGGGAAATACATAACAAAGCTCTGGCGGTGGAATGGTGGAATTACCAGCTCCGCTCACTCACTGTTTGGTGCACAATGATCAACAGGAGAGGGTTAAATGCCCAGTCATCCAGTGTGTCAACTGGAAACTCCCAAAGTGTGACTTAGAATAGATGACAACATCCATTTCGCAAATCCATCACACACAATAGCTTGCAAGACCATTGGGACAGCAAAAACAAAAATTGAAAACAATGGGGCCCCAACCAAAACTTTTTGAAGGAGCAACGATACTACAGAATGAATTGCACTGAAAAGCAAGCGTATCGACACACACACACACACACACACACACACACACACACACACACACACACACACACACACCACACACACACACACACACACACACACACACACACACACACACACACACACACACACACACGCACCACGCACGCACCAGCACACACACACACACACACACACACAGACCCTTCATCCTTCGTTCCAACCCACTGCCTCTTCCCATATCACGTATTGTGCATCTATCAAGGGGACCAAAGGGCACCATTTTCTAAAGTCTGCGCATCCTTTACCAACCCTTCCTGAAAGGATCTGCCCTTCCTTCCGCTCACGTGACAAGTGACCTCGGAAAGACACAGTCCCTGACAATGCTGAAGATGTGGGCGTCAGCGAGGGTCTGTGAACACTGCTTCCTGAGTGACTGCATGCATAATTGGCATGTTCAATCCAAAAGTGGGTTGCGCAGCAGCCCCCAAAACTCCCTACAGTTTCCGTTGTAAATGCAGTTTTGTAGAAGGCCGAATACAAAGAAAAGTTTGATTTTTTTGTGGCGCAGTCATATTTGGCACAACAAAAATTTAACAGACAACAGACAGACAACAGACAGACAGACCGACCGAACCGCCCGGGACCGACCGACCGACCGAACCGACCAAACCGACCAAACCGACCGACCGACCGACCGACCGACCGACCCGACCGACCGACCGACCGACCGACAGATAAAAAAGATAAGAAAGATAAGATAAAAAAGAAAAATAAAAAATAGATAGTAATAATAATAATAGATAGATAGACGACAGATTGATAGATAGATAGATAGATAATTTAGAAGATAGAAAGATAGATAGATAATAATAGAAAGTTTGATAGATAGATAGATAGAAAAAAGATGAAGATACAAAAAACCGATTGACGAACGAAAAAAAACAACAGACAGATCCACAGATCGACAGACAGATTGGAGAAAATTAAAGCAACATAGCTTAGGGACAACAGAGAGACAATAGGTATAAAGACAGACGATAGACCGACAGGCAAGTAGATAAATAGATAGAAAAGAGGAAGAAGACGACCAAAAAAATTTTATGAATAGATAGACATACAACAGACATTTGGCAAAAAATAAATAGATATGCTTTTTTTAAAAGATCCCCTTTTAAAAATTTGGAAAGTCCTTTTAAAATTTTTAAATTTTTTTTTAATTAAAAAGGAATTGGTTGGGGTTTTTGTTGAAAAATTTTGGGGGGGGAAAACAATATGAGGTCATAACACCCCGCAAAACCCATTTTTTAAAAAAAAAAAAACCCAAAAGCAAAATCCAAAAAAAAAAAAAAACCAACCCCAAAACCGGAAAAAGCCCCCCCCCCCCCCCCCCCCCCCCCCCCCCCCCCCCCGGGGTTTTTTTTTGGGGGGGGGGGAAAGGAATAAGGTTAAAGCCCCCCTTTGGAAAATTGACCGGGGCAGGGGGGGGGGGGGGGTGGTTTTTTGGGGGGGGGGGGGGGGCCCAAAAGGGGGCGGGGAAATGCGGGGGCACGCCAGCCCAAAACCGGGCCCCCCCCCCCCCCCCCCCCCGGGGGGGGGGGGAAAAAAAGGGGGGTTTTAAAAAAAACCCCCCCCCCCAAAAAAAGGGGGGGGGGGTTTTTTTTTTTTTTTTGGGGGGGGGGTTTTTTTGGGGGGGGGGGGGGGGGCCCCCCCCCCCCCCCCCCTTGGGGTATTAGTGTGTTTTTTTAAAAAAAAAAAAGGAAAAAGGAAAAAAACCCCGGTTTTTTAAAACCCCCGAAAAAAAAATTTTTGTGGGGTTTGGGGGGGGTTTTAACATTGGTTAGTGGGTGAAATTGGGGGGGTTTCACTTTCCCCCCCCTCCCCTTTTTCGTTGTTTCTTTCCCGGGTTTTTGTGGGTTTTTGGGGGGGTTTTGTTTTTGTGTGGTTGTGGTTTTGGGTTTTGGTTTTTGGGTTTTTGTTTTGTTGTTTTGTTTTTTTTTGTTTTGAAACTTTATTTTTAATGTGGTGGGGAAAGGTGAATTTGGGGGGTTTTTTTTTG
>CM060334.1:36740531-36744805 GCA_030674155.1 Stramonita haemastoma | reverse complement strand
GAAAAACGTGTGGGTGCGTGTGTACATGTGGTGCGTGGGTGTTCACGCGGGCGACGTAAAAATAAGCATACGTGGGTTTTGTCACGCTTGAGTGCCCCAGCCGCGCGCGTGTGTGTTTGTGTGTGTGTGATGTATGTATGTATGTATGTATGAAATGTATGTATGTATGTATGTATGTATGTATGTATGTATGTATATATCTATATATCTATATATTTTTATTATATATGTGTGTGTGTTGTGTGTGTGTTGGGTTGTGTGTGTGTGTGTGTGTGTGGGTTGTGTGTGTGTGTGTGTGTGGTGTTTGTGTGTGTGTGGTTGTTGGTGTGTGCTGCGCGCGCGCGCGTTTAAAGACGGTGATATCTATGTCGGTGTTTGCTTTCAGCAAATAAAAAAGAAGGAAGGAGAGGTAGGCACCCTAAGGTTTGAAGCACTGAAACAGAAAAAAAAAAGTTAGATCACGCACCCCCCCAAAACAAAGAGAAAGTGATGTAGGCTTTTTGATAACCTATGGTTGTGAGTGGAAAGGTTTTTCTCTTGACCCCCCCCTCCTCCCTGTTTTGCGTTGTTGCGTTTGTGTCCTTGGATGGACTTTAACCGAGGCCCCGTGTGCGAACGCACGCGAAAATCTTGCGCCACGTTAAATCCTGTTCCTTTTTGTAAGAGTAGGCATCGTGTGCCCCGGGGGGAAAAAAATGAAATATTTACAAAACTGCATACACACGGGGCCGGATGAAAAAAAGCACATGATTGTTTTCTGTTATCCTCGATATAAAAGAATAAATAATAAATAAATAAATAAATAAAAATTGTGTTTTTGTGTGTGTGTGTTGTGTGTGTGTGTTTTGTGTGTTTTTTTGGGGTGTGTGTGTGTGTGTGTGTGGGTGTGGTCTCTTCTCCTCTTCTTCTTCTCTCCTTTTCCTTTTCTTTTCTCTCCTCTCTCTCTCTCTCTTGTGAATCGTTTAGTTTTTCAATGTAGGTGGGTACACAGGTAAGACTATAATTATGTGTGTTTTACTAACACACAGGCTTCCACGTACTATGTGTGTACGTGGCATGTGGTGCGTGCGTGCGTGTGTGCGCGGCGCGCGCGCGCGCGCGCGTGTGTGTGTGTGTGTGTGTGTGTGTGTCTCTCTCTCTCTCTTGTCTGTTGTCTGTCTGTCTGTCTGTCTGTCTGTCTGTCTCTGTGTCTCTGTGAATCGTTTAGTTTTTCAATGTAGGTGGGTACACAGGTAAGACTATATGTGTGCTTACTACACACAGGCTTCCACGTTCGTACGAGTGTACGTGCATGTGTGTGTGTGTGTTGCATGTGTGTGTGCATGTTTTGCGTGCTGTGTGCATGTGTGTGTGTGTGTGTGTGTGGTGTGTGTTGTGTGTGTGTGTGTGTGTGTGTGTGTGTGTGTGTGTTGTGTTGTGTGTTGTGTTTTGAGGTGACTGTGCAGTTTTAATCCAACTCATTAGCTCTCTTCATATGCAGTTTTCCTTTTTTTTTTTTTCTTTCCTTCTTTCTTCCTGAAGTCACCCGTGCCACCAGGGGCACCGCATTTGTAATTTCCATGTCGTGTGCTAAGGCCTACTTCAACCTGACGGAGCCCATTCCTCGCCAGTCAAGAATGCATGCTAGGTATGTATGTGTCATCCATACCATCGGTCACGACTGCTCTACTCTTTCTACAACAGATGGATAAGTTCTCCATGTCTGCGTAAGACGTGTGCAGTGGCAAATTACTTGACGAACGATTGTGCTTGTTAAAAGAGTATGGGGCACCTGGCAACACTGCATCACATTGAAAACGGCATTGCATCGGCGTTTATGGCAATGAGCATACTGCTTAAACCAGCAATGTACTGCAGATCTCATGTCTGTATTGCTGTCTACATAGTTCATTTAAACAGTATACCAGTACACTTCAGACTTCATCGGTGGTCTAGAGGTAACGCGCGTACCTTGAAAGCGAAAAGTTCGGGTCGGAAATGTGCGGTGGTTTGATCCCCGTTTGGGCCGAAAACTTTCCCTCCCCAATCCATTAGACCATGATTGGTAGTCTGGGTACTAGTCTTTCGGATGAGACAATAAACCAAGGTCTCGGGTGTTACAGATAATTATTTAGAGCACGTAAAAGAAACCCACTGCAACAAGAGAGTTGTCCCTGGAAAAAATTTGTTGCAAAAAAGCCACTCTGATAGGGAAATAAAATACAGTTGCAGACAGGAAAAGAAAAAAAAATCGGTGGCGTGCTCTTGTGGGGGCGTGCTCTTCCTGGGGAGAGCAGCCCAAATTACGCACAGTGAAATCTACCGTGACTTGAAGGGGTATAATATAATATAACATATTATATCATAATTATATCCTATCTTATAATATAACAATCTAACCTCCTTCCCTAAACGCCTTTGCTCTCTTGAATCCCCATGTACTCTATAAAGGAATTGCCATAACAACAATCACTGGTGTAAAGCTGTCTGTCTTAGTTCAGGACCGCTAGGGCCTATCTTTTTCTGAATTAAAAGCAACAAACACTCCATAAAAAACCCCACACTCGAAAAATGCAACCAAACAGTATGACACCCAATAAAAACCCAATTCAAAACAAAACAAAGCAAGACATAAACACAAGGGAACGCGACAAAAAAAAAAAACACACAAAACACTGAACAAAATCAAAAATGAAAACAATGAGAAATAAAACCAAACCAACCTTACTCCTACTGATTTCACCGGCAAACAAGCAGCGACACCCCTATAGCCCACAGCGAAAACCTGTCCACAGCCAAGTGGCCCAAAACCTCCGAAGAAGTGGGAACGGGCGTTTTACTAGTAGACAGTGCAGCAGGAGCCAATGGTGAGAGAAAATAACTTCTTCCAGGACACTGTTAAACACAGCGGTCCTCGCGCCACTGAAAATGAACAAACACGGAAACAGGGCCTTGGGTAGACCTCAAGCTTGAAAACACAGGCTCTTTCTCCCCCTCCCTCTGTCCCTCCTTCACTGTCGTCCTCCCCCCTCCCCCCCCCCCCCCTCCCCTCTCTCTCTCTCTCTCTCTCTCTCTCTCTCTCTCTCTTTCTCTGTGTATCTATCTGTTCTTTGTGTTGCTAGTATTTCAATTTTCTTCCCGGTTCAAAGACTGTCTTCTGTAAGCTTTGCATGACTGATTTCTGACTATGTGGATAGCCATCTACATCCCCATAGCTGCCCTATCTGATTGCCACTGCGGGACACCATATATTATATCTGATGATATGGTGATGGCGATAATGACAATGATATAAAGATAATGAAAAAATTATAATGATAACATTGATGATGACGATGATGACTATACTGATGATAGTACTTTGTTTTGGTTCCTCAGTGAGAGCTCCGAGGTTCACCAATGGGAACTTTGGAGTATTGTGTCACACATGTTAGAAAAATGATATGCACCCATGGATTTGGTTATGTTTGGGCTATGCAGAATTGTGGTAACTCTTCATCATTCAAAAATGGATTAAAGACAACTTAAAGCAAACAGTTTGTTTCTATTGATTTATACGATCCAACATGAAAACAACATTTTTTTGAATCTTTAAAAAATGGGAAGGGATAGCTCAGTGGTCAGAGCACACGCTTTCCCCAAGCCAATGCTAAGCAGCATCGTGCGAGGTTACCAAATGGATGGGTGACAGTTTGCGCGCCTTGGCTTCAGTACAGTCCCCCAGTTCACCCAGATGTAAATGGGTGCCTGCTCTCTTTAGGGTCAGGGAAGGTAAAGCAGGGAGGGAGAGGAGATGGGCGGCTCTCTCAATAACATGCTGGCCCCTGGAAGAAGCGAGGTCTCTGACACCTCGCTCCCCTACAAACACATAGGTTATGGGGCACCTTTACTATTTTTGTAATTGTGTTGAGGACAACAACCTCCATCCTCATTTGTTGCGTATACTTACTGCAGGCTTTAGAAGAAAAAAAAACAACTATACACACATTACTAAGAAATTCTATGTACCTTATGCGAAACAAAACTTGACTTAATGTTTGATAGACTGCACACACAAACACCCTGAGAGAGCGTGGATGACATGAGCATCACCAAAAAATATGCTGAGCTGTGAAGAAGATGACAAGTCACGATGAAGGAAGGAACGAGGAAAGAAAAACGAGACTTTTCCTCTTATGAAAAGAAGCAGAAGATGCGATCTTTCAATCGGGTCTACTCTACACATTTTGAATACGGTACTGTTGGCAGTTTTCACCACTTGACAACAATTGCGAGCAGACGCAAGAGCTAGCGGT
>CM060334.1:36735531-36738031 GCA_030674155.1 Stramonita haemastoma | reverse complement strand
TCCCAGCGATCAGCAAAAATTACCACCGGTGAGGGAATGACGGTTCAAACCATGCATGGTTGTTTTTTTTTCTCCAAAGTTTCAGTTTTGTTTCCGTGCTCTCCCAGACCTGTCCTTGTGTGTGGAATGATCCTGAAACCATTGAGAAGTTGTTGGAACTCTGCATAGTATAGGCACCTGGTATCTGGTAGAGGCGCTGCTCTGCACTGCCGCTGGGTCATTTTGGCAGTGCTCAATGCTCTGAGCCAGCATAATTACAACACCACATACTGCCGTCGACTGACAACCAAAACAATTCAGTTGCGTGGGTAGACTAAGACGCCAACTAAGGGCTGGTAAGGGGTCACCACGTTCTTCTGCTAGCAATTACCCCTGAATCACCAGAATCACCCAAGAACTTACATCAATTCATCACCCTAGGCATGAAAGTAACCAAAACAGAGCTCACCCTAAGACCAGAGCACCGACGACCCCCCAAATTCGAATACTATAATGAAGAACAAAGAGATTGAAGACGACAGACGCTACGAACGTTCAGCTGGTTTTGAGACTCTGACAAGGCTGTACTTCGCACTTTTTTCATCATGCATTCTAGTCCTCAACCAGACTGGCGAATACAAACACTCGCTGTGCTATGTCCGATAATGAACCCTCACCCTCAATTTCACATCCACGAATTAACATTTTTAGTCTACAAGTGAAGCCAGATACCCATCGACTCCACCCCTCCAACACACCCCGCCATAACTGACTACCGCCAAGAACAATCATACACAAAAATTCTTTCTCTTCAGTTTTGGAAGGGATGATCAGTACTTGTGGAATGTATCACATTGCACGCCTGCAAGTATGTCTTCACCGATGCATTGCATATTGAGCGTGTGAAGCCTTGTACAGTTATTGTCACGCACATGATCTTTAACGCCCATATTTGATCTTCTACTGGCATCTATACATTACAAGGTTACGGTTAAGGTTCTGGTAGTCTGCTTAAGAGTTGATTTGGGATATTGTAGACCAACACAACTGTATTCGACCTAGTACTGCTGATACTGGATCCCATGAAATGGGAAAGAACTTCATTTTTCAACCACCACACCCTGATAAACCCAA
The DNA here is from genome assembly GCA_030674155.1 of Stramonita haemastoma. NCBI lineage: Eukaryota > Metazoa > Mollusca > Gastropoda > Neogastropoda > Muricidae > Stramonita > Stramonita haemastoma. Next base: position 36,736,918 of record CM060334.1, on the reverse strand, counting down.
TACTTGTATACAACCATCATGGTCACAATTACTACCTTCATGTAAAAGCTCATTGTCTGTGGCATAAATTATTTTCGTGGCGTAAACCGCCTCCAGTTTAGGTCTTTTTTTTTTTTGGGGGGGGAGCAGATATTACTGTACTGTTTACTCAGCTCAAATCATCAGTCAAACAGCACAACTTATTGAAATAAAAAAAAAGGATTTGTGCAAATCACTTTGTGGCGTAAAATTTGTGGCGTAATCAGTTCTTGTCATGGTATAAATTGTTGCTTTTGCTAACTCAGTGTTCATGGCTGAAATCACTGCTTTGACTGTATAAACTATTGTTTTAGTGATGTAAACCACTATTTCTATAGTTTAAATAACTGTTTTCCTGACGGATATCGCAGGTTTTGTGGGATGCATTACTGTTTACGTGATCTGAATCACCATTACCCTGACGTTGAATGTTTTTTGTGGTGTAAACCATTGTTTTCGTTGCGTACATTTCAGTTTCCTGATCTATGTCCCTGTCTCCCTGGCGTACATCACTATTTTCGTGGCGTAGATGACACTTTGTAATGTTAATTACAGTTTTCTTGAAACACACCATAGTTTTCGAAGCGAACATGACCATTATAGACAAAGACCTTTACACATTGTGGTTGTGCCATACGAGATAAGGACAAGATGTTGAAGCGGCCCACAGACAGTTTAGTGAACATCTGCCACCTCCGTTTATCCAGGCTGCTTAACCACTGTTTTTTCGACAGCTTGACGCAGCAGAGACCATTTAGCCGAACGGCAAGCCCTCAACCACAGTTAACGAGTACTTTTGGCCGCCGTAAGCCGTGTTCGGAGCGATGGTTATGATCAAATCATGGGGTTCACTGATGCTGGGTGTTTGTTTTTGTAGTTGGTGTTTTCTTGGGGCTGAGTGTCGTTTCCTGAACGAGTGGGTGGCAGAGATAGAAGGAGGTTTGGACCAGGCTGAGGACATCGCCAAACGACACGGCTTTCAAGTGGTCAGAGCGGTAAGGATGTCTGTTGGTTTCAAACTACACACGAGTCCTTCAACAACATTCCAAGAAACCTGTAGTTAAGTCCGCACCAGCAATAGTTGTACGACTTTCTCTGGAACATACCGATACTACATTTGGGTGTTCAACATTCCTTCAACAGCACACTAAGGAAGGCTGGTTTCAGGGGTCCTTTAAAACAACATTCCATAAAACACAGAAAGTAATTCAGTACAGGGGGAAAATCCTCTTAACAGAATCGTCAGCGGAGATAAGATTTGTAACCTCAAACTAGTAGGCTGTTCCACCTTAAACAACAAGGAGAGTGAGGCAAACGAGCTGGTTCTTGGTGACTGAACGGTCTGACTGTCACTGACAGTATGGTCCAT
>CM060334.1:36730531-36733031 GCA_030674155.1 Stramonita haemastoma | reverse complement strand
CATCACCATCATTATTACTATGATTATCACCATCAACTTTTACGTAATTTTTATCGCCATCATTATCATCACCATTACTGTTATTTCTATTGTCATTATCCTTGTCATAAAAATGATATATTTATATATATTATAAATTGTTATGTTTTGATATTTTTCATTAGCATTGTTTTAATCATCATAGCACAAAGTCGAACATCACCATATAGGCCAGCATACAGCAATGTACAACGCGCTATGCCGTCTTAGGCGGACAGAAACGTAATGCTTTTACAGCCTGTCCTACCACTGACGATGAATGATGCTATAATTAACCATTATAAAAACAGTCAGTCCGACAACAGCCGTTGTGTGTGTGTGTGTGTGTGTGTGTGTGTGTGTGTGTGTGTGTGTGTGTGTGTGTGTGTGTGTGTGTGTGTGTGATTGTGTGTGGTGGGTGTTCAATTCAATTTTTTTCATGTCTTTTCACAGCTTGTTGATATCATTCATTGTTTTCTTTTTAATCTTTGATAAGGCATTTTCAAAATGATTGAGAAGTTGGTACCTGCACTTGTTTTTCCTTCAATACTTTTTTTTTCTCAATAATGGCTTGTTTATATCCCAGAGAAAAGTGGGCTGGGATAGAAGAGGGGGGAGGGTGAGAAGGGGTAAATGAAATGAAATCTTTTCTTTTGATGGTTTTTCACGCATGTGATCGAAGACGACCCCCCTCCCCCATCCCTATCCCCTCCACACACACACACACACACACACACACACACACACACACACACACACACACACAACACACACACACACACACACACGTGCCAGAATGATTTACAGTAGCTTACCAACTGGGGATTACGTCTTCGAACGCTCAGACAACTACTGTTGTCTGTCATATAAGCAAAAATGCGTTGCTCTGCCATCAAGCCCCTGACAAGTTAGGCCCTGTGCATCCGACTTCGGCGTGGGAGAGAATGGTTGTCTTTTCAGTTTTTTTCTGGAAAAAAAGGCAGAAGAACGGATCAAGAAGGCAGAAAATAGAAACTATTTGCAGAATTTTTAACAAGATTAAGGTTTCTGTTACACAAAATGTCCTTTACATCACTGAATCTAGTAATTAAGTCCCTGTTAATCTTCTGATGTCCTGAGAGTAGTATGTGACACTAAAAAAAAAAAAAAAAAAAAGATGGATAGAAACTGAATTAGAACAGTGGCTAGTCTATGTGTGCGTGCGTGCGTGCGTGCGTGCGTGCGTGTGTAGTATGTATGTGATGTGTGTGTGTGTGTGTGTGTGTGTGTGTGTGTGTGTGTGTGTGTGTGTGTGTGTTGTGGTGTGTGTGTGTGTTTATTACAGGCGCCCAATTTCGACGACTACTACCTCCTGAGGCATGTGTCTGTCCCTCACCTCTCTAAACGGCATGCCCATTACTACACACGCAAACTGACTGACGAAACTAGGGTGAGGGGTCATGTTTCTGTCTGTCTGTCTGTCTGTCTATCATCCTCTCTACCTTTGAGTCTCCTCTCCCTAATTATTGCCTATTGTATGATGAGAGAGAGAGAGAGAGAGAGAGAGAGAGAGAGAGAGAGAGAGAGAGAGAGAGAGAGAGAGAGAGAAGAGAGAGAGAGAGAGAGAGAGAGAGAGAGAGAGTTTTGGCGCTTTGAACAATTCATCAACATTGCCCAATATCCAAAATGCCCTATTGAAAGAGGGGTAACACAATATGACCTTTTGTGAATGTAAATAGATACAAGAGAAATTATATGATGTATTTAACTTAATGAAAAGTGCTCTTTATAATATGTACGGCTATAAATTCTGCCATGCACTCGACTGCGAACTGCACATAGAAAAAGGAGTCAAGAACAAACAAGTAAACATAACAATAGGATCACACTAGAGTGATGCATTCGACCATCCAGTCAAATTCTATGTAAAATTTTCATTAAGCACTCCTCCAAACGAATAGGAAAGAGAAAAGAGGGAGACAATAGCAGGAAAATAGAAAAAGTAAGAGAGAGAGAGAGAGAGAGAGAGAGGGGAGAGAGAGGGGGGGGGGGGGGGGGCACCGAGGATTCTCACATGTTTCCGACTTACCTACGATCCTGTGTGTTCTCAGACATTAGAATAAGCTCCGCACCCATACATGCGCTAATCATGAACAGGTTCTGCTCACAAACAATGCACATCTTTCCATTACACATTGCTGAAAGTGGAATGTGTTTTTATACCTTTCCCTTGCGCATTGCTGACATTAGCCTATCTTCGGGTGAAATTTTAAGCAGTGGGCTTATCAGCACAGGCCTAAAAATCAAACTGATAGACCAATGCACTACTGAGCGATTGCTTCTAAACAATCGGAAGCGAGTAGGCCTGGTTAAAATGCTTTTACAATCGTTCGACGGCCGTTATGATTTTTTTTTTTTAATCTGCAAATCTACGACCGGCCACATCCTGTACAATGTTTCATTGAGGGCGAAATTTAATAAAATCTAATTAGATCTGAGATCA
>CM060334.1:36713031-36718031 GCA_030674155.1 Stramonita haemastoma | reverse complement strand
CTATCTACCATGGGGTGTGTGTGTGTGTGTGTGTGTGTGTGTGTGTGTGTGTGTGTGTGTGTGTGTGTGTGTGTGTGTGTGTGTGTGTGAAAGTCAAAGTCAAAGTCAAAGTCAAAGTCAAAGTTTTATTTACAGATGGTATATTGAATAAGCATTGATTTGCATTTTTTCATCAAGCCATCTATCTAGGGGAACAAAGAAGAAAGTGTGTGTGTGTGTGTGTGTGTGTGTGTGTGTGTGTGTGTGTGTGTTGTGTGTGTGTGTGTGTGTGTGTGTGTGTGTATGTGTGTGTGTGTGTGTGTATGTGTGTGTGGTGTGTGTGTGTATGTATGTGTGGTGTGTGTGTGTGTGTTGTGTGTGTGTGTGTGTGTGTGTGTTTGTGTGGAGTGTGTATGTGTGTGTGATAGGCAATGTAGATTGCTGCAGACTGGTGCAGTTGTGTGCAGTGTAAGGGGATGTGATAAGCTGGTGTGAAAATGTGTGGATGGTTAGGTTGTGTTCCCTGTTGCATTTAATTAAACTTCTCCATTGCATTGTATCGCTAATTTTTATTGTTTCTATTTTATTTTTTGCACAGCATTGTATTCATACTGTTTCGCATTTTGAATTGCATTGTCTGCATTAATACTCATAGGCATCTGCTACCGTGCACATGAAAAAAAACGTGGATTGGTGGTCTAGAGGTAACGTGCCTGCCTAGAAAGCGAAAAGTCCGGGTCGGAGTGTGCGGTGGTTCGAATCCCGTTTGGGCCCCAAACTTTTCCCCCATCTATTAGACCATGAGTGGTGGTCTGGGCGCTAGTCTTTCGGATGAGACGATAAACCGAGGTCCCGTGTGTTACACATCATTATCTAGCGCACTTAAAAGAACCCACGGCAACAGAGGGTTGACCCTGGCAAAATTCTGTAGAAAAAAGCAACTCTGATAGGGAAACAAATACAGTTGCAGACAGGAAAAAGCAACAAAAAATAATGGGTGGTGCTGCACTTGTGGCGTCGCGCTCTCCCCAGGGAGAGCAGCCCGAATTTCACGCAGAGAAATCTGCTGTGACATAAAGTGGTATAAAATAGAGATAAAAAAATGAGACCCTCAGGAGCTGACGATAACGTCAAATGAAAAGCAAGGAAAATTTGGAGACTGACTTTGTGCCATTTTCATCGAAAGTGTGTGGTGTGTGTGGGTGTGTGTGTGTGTGTGTGTGTGTGTGTGTGTGTGTGTGTGTGTGTGTGTGTGTGTGTGTGTGTGTGTGTGTGTGTGTGCGTGACAGTGTGTGTTGTGTGTGTGTGTGTGTGTGTGGTGAGTGTGTGTGTGTGTGTGTTGTGTGTGTGTGTGTGTGTGTGTGTACGTGTGTGTGTGTGTGTGTGTGTGTGTGTGTGTGTGTGTGTGTGTGTGTGTAGTGTGTGTTGTGTGTGTGTGTGTGTGTGTGTGTGTGTGTGTGGTGTGTGTGTTGTGTGTGTGTGTGTGTGTGTGTGTGTGTGTGTGTGTGTGTGTGGTGTGTTGTGTGTGTGGGGTGTGTGTGTGTGTGTGTGTGTGTGTGTGTGGTTGTGTGTTGTTCAGGTCAGCACACAGACCTTGGTGGCAAATGCACCCGAGACCACAGTGGAACCTCCGCCTCCGCCCCTCTGGCTGCAGGCATCATAGCTCTTGCTCTTGAAGCTAAGTGAGGAAAAAACATTCTCGTCATTTTCTCCTCCTCGCTCTTCTCTTTCTCTCCTCCTTTCCGCCCCCTTTCTCCTTTCCTCCACCTTATCATCATCATCATCATCATCATCACCATCATCATCATCATCATCACACACCACCACCACCACCACCACACCACCACACACCACCACCACAACACCACCATCCACTATATCTTATCTCCTCCTCCTCCCCTCCTCCTCCCTCCTCCTCCTCCTCTTCATTTTCGCAATTCGTCTTTTCTTTTTCTTCTTCTTCTACTTCTTCTTCTTCTTCGCATTTTCTTCTTCTTCTTCGCTTCTTCTTCTTTTCTTCGCAATTCTTCTTCTTCTTCTTCTTTTGCTTCTTCTTCTTCTTCGCAATTCTTCTTCTTCTTCTTCTTCTTCTTCTTCTTCTTCTTCTTCTTCTTCTCTTCTTCTTTTTTCTCATTCTTCTTTCTTCTTTCGCAATTCAATAATGGAATAATCATTCATGTGCTTTTTTACATCCAGTTCCCGTGTGTATGCAGTTTTGTAAATGTCATCTGTTCCCACCGGCACACGAATGGCCTACTCTTACGAAAAGCGGAACAGGTTTAATGTGTGCGCAAGATGTTTGCGTGCGTTCGCACACGGGGCCTCGGTTTATGGTCTCATCCGAATGACTTTGGGGAGAGTGGAGTCCGCACATATGTTAACTCCAGGAGAAAAATCCCCTCGACCGGGAATCGAACCGGGATCTTCAAATTGCCAGCGCAATGTTCTGACCACTAGGCTATCCCGTCTCCCGTCTATTGGTCAGGTCATTTGAACAACCATATCAAAACCGCACCCGTAAAGTAGGATGAATCTTGACTATGAGGTTCCAGTCTTCCCAATTGAGCCCATTACAAACTCACTCTGGGAAGGAACCAAACAGAGCCAGTGAAATCCCTCTATGACCCTAATGGGACTCGAACCCGCGACATTGCAGTCTGCCCCCACTGTGCCATGGGTGGCTTGTTTATTCACCCCTTGTTGGGTCTCAGGAGGTGACCTTTACGGTGACCGTATTATCCTCACCTTGTACCGCTGTTGATCATTTTTTATATATTTTATTTTATTTTATGCCACTTTATGTCACAGCAGATTTCTCTGCATAAAATTCGGGCTGCTCTCCCCAGGGAGAGCTCGTCGGTCGCCACATGTGCAGCGCCTACCCATTATTTTTTTTTTCTTTTTCTCAGGGATGGTGTCCTAAACACGAAAACCTGTGTGCATGCTGGTTTAAAAAAAAAAAATTGTCAACATTTTCACATGTCATTCAACACGTCCTCTGACTCACAACACCTTCCTCCTAACAGCGATAACGTCATGTTGTGCAGCGGCAATCTGACGTGGCGTGACATGCAGCATCTGGTGTGGTGACGTCAGACCCGGCCCCCTGAGGAAGGATGGGGGGTGGAAGAGGAACGGGGCGGGGCTGTGTGTGCATCAGTTCTTCGGCTTCGGGATGATGGACGCGAAGCGAATGGTGGAGGAGGCTGAACAGTGGACCAACGTGCCTCCTCAGCATGTCTGCACTGTAATACCGGACTCCAATGATTCGTGAGTGGACAGTTTATGTCTGTCGTCCTTGTTTTGTTTTGTTTTGTTTTGTTTGCTAGGTTTTTGAGTGTGTGTGTGTTGTGTGGTGGGGGGGGGGGGGGTGGTGTGTTGTGTGTGTGTGTGTGTGTGTGTGTGTGTTTGGTGTTGTGTGTGTGTGTGTTTGTGTGTGTGTGTGTGTGTGTGTGTGTGTGTGTGTTGTGTGTGTGTGTGTGTGGTGTGTGTGTGTGTGTGTGTGTGTGTGTGTGGTGTGTGTGTGTTGAGAGAGAGTGTGTGTGTATGTGTGTGTGTGCGTGCGCGCGTGCATGCATGATGCATGCATGCATGCGTACATACACTGCAGTCCGGCCCCGTCAACATCACCACAGCTACTAACAAGCGAGTGGTGTAGCTGCGGTGCTTGCCCTATCTTTCAGTAAGTAGTAGTAGGATCTCGGTGATGAGGCTGACATCGCCACAGTGACCAACAGAGGTCGTGTGTGTTTCCAGGCTGCCCCAGGAGCTAAGCCGAGGCGGTGAGGTGGAGGTCATCTTCACCACAGAGGGCTGCAGAGGTCATGACAATGAGGTCAAGGTCTTGGAATATGTGGTGTTCCGTGTCACTGTGACCTACAGCACAAGGGGAGCGCTGAACGCTACCGCTCTGTCGCCTTCAGGTCAGTGCTGGACCGGTGTGGTCACTCCCTGCATGAAAAAGGTGAAATGTAAAGGTAAAGGTGTCCCATAACCTAGGTGGTCGTAGGGGAGCGAGGCATCAGAGACCTCAGCTTCTCTAAGGGCCAGCATATTCAGGGCGGCGCCCATCTCCTCTACCTCGCTGCTTTACCTTCCCTGACCGTAAAGAGGGCAGGTACCCATTTACAGCTGGGTAAACTGGGGGGACTGTACTGAAATCAAGGCGCGCAAACGGTCACCCATTCAACTGGTAACAATGCTCGATGCTGCTTAACTTGACCAGGGGAAAGCAAGCGCTCGACCACTGAGCTATCCCGCCCCCTTTATTGAAAACAGACTTAGAGCCCTTGTGTGCTGACACAACTCCGTGATCGACTCACGTATAGGCCTACTTGAACGGCAGTTTAAACCTTCAAAGTATTTGTAAGCAGTTACTTCCCTTTGACTTGTATGTCGACAGGAACTTGAGAGTTCAAACAGCGGTGTGTTTGTTTGCAGTTTCTTTTTGGGACCTATTACCCACAAATAAAAGGCAAAAACTGTAAACCTTCGCTGCCACATCCATTACAGTCATGCTCACTAACTAATTATTTCCACACGCATTTTATCCTTGTGGGAGGGAGGTGGGGGTGGTAATTATCAACAACAATAAATTACAACATGTGGATTGTGATTTGAGTCCTGAGTAGCCTACTACACACAAAACATCACTGACTGCGTGTCTAGTAGACGATGATTGCAGGCACAGACAGTGGTGAGAAGACAGAGAAGAGAGAGAGAGAGAGAGAGAGGAGAGAGAGAGAGAGAGAGAGAGAGAGAGAGGGGGGTAGTGTAAGCAGACGCTGATTGCAGGGACCGAGACGGCAATGCTGACCCCGCGACGCCATGACCTGTCCCCTGAAGGCTTTGACGACTGGCCCTTGAACTCTGCCCACACCTGGGGGGAAAACCCCGCAGGTGTCTGGACCTTCCGGATCGGGGATGCTGTAAGTCCCGGCTGGGGGAGGGAGGGAGGGAGGGAAATGCAGCAAGCGTGCACATACGCGCGCGCGCGCGCACACACACACGCACGCACGCAC
>CM060334.1:36640531-36708031 GCA_030674155.1 Stramonita haemastoma | reverse complement strand
TTAATATCCCATAGGACTTTTTTGTGTGTGTTCTTGATGCTTTTTTTATTTCTTTTTTTTTCTCAGATCACAAAATCGAAGAATACAAAAACAACAATAGTAAATGAAAATATATGTGTGTGTGGGTGGGGAATATCCTATAGGACTGTGTCAAACCCCTTTTTTTGCAATACTAAATGCCACATTCAAGTCATTAATGTTGATGGATACTGCTTAATAGTTTCAAACTCTATTAGAAAAAAATTCTGACCTAAAAAAAATACATACAAAACCACTCAGACAAATTTGTTGGCTAAACAGTTGACAGCATCACAAGTGGCTCATCCCAGCCAGCCAGCCAGCCAGCCAGCCAGCCAGCATACCACCCCACCAACACTGACAGCTCACCAAACGACACGACATGAAGAACAGCGACATGAAGAACAGCATCAACAAAGAAAAACGATACACAATGTGACTGCTGCATCACAGCCTATTGTCGAGGCATCAAAGCAACTGGCGGAAATGTATTGAAATGACGGTGATGATAAAAAACCCTTTTATCTCCACACAATGTAAGAATACACACCAGCCCTCCTCCTCACTACCACCACTACCACCACCCACCCTCCACCAAAACTCTTTGCATATGGATATATATACAGCCACACTCCATTTTTAGTAGTTTAGGGATAAAAGCGTTTGCAACTGCTACTGACGCAGGAACGCGTTCACACGCTCCAAAATTGTTAATGTGCATGCTATTGTAATTCTAGAAACACACCAAGCGCATTGCTGGGATGTGTTTGCATGCACAAAGACTCACAGACACAGACACACAGATAGACACAGACAGACAGACACAGACAGACAGACAACACACACACACACACACACACACACACACACACACACACACACACACACACCCCTCTGTCTGTCTGTCTGTCTCTCTCTCTCTCTCTCTCTCTCTCCCCCCCCCCCCCCCCCTCTCTCTCTCTCTCTCTCTCTCTCTCTCTCTCTCTCTCTCTCTCTCTCTCTCTCTCTCTCTCTCTCTCTCTCTCTCTCTCTCTCTCTCTCTCTCTCTCCTCCTCCTCTCTCTCTCTCCTCTCTCTCTCTCTCTCTCTCTCCCCCCTGGCATTGCAGTTAAATTATCATAATAAAAAGGTGCATCACATTCATTTCACTCCATTCCTTGTGTTTGTAATATATTGCAATCTGTCAGTATTTATACACTCCTGAAACAATCGGAAAAAATAGAAATTGTAAAACATTTTGAATATAGATGCACAAAATATAATAAATCCCTACGTACGCAGTATGCGCGTTAACAGTTCACTGGAACAGTTTTTGTGATCGGAATAGTGAACTTATCTTGTTGGACATCATGATATTGACTCATATTTAACTATATGCTGGGCAGAATATCTTATTCATTTATACGCTCTGCTTTTTCTGTACGTTTCAAAGATATGTAATATTACAAAATGTCCTAGGTAGATATTCATAAATCGCCTTTTTCAAAATTTTGTCTAGGCAGAAATATTGTTCTTAAATGTCCAAAAGAATGCAATATGGAAGCCATGAATTCTGTTGATTTTATTTCTATAGAGTACTCCTATTGTTCTACTTAATATTTGTATTTTAATTCCAGTATAAAAAAAAAACCCTCTGTTTTATTTGATTTGACATTCACATGAGTAAAATTTCCCCATTATTAATGACTACCAAATCTAAGGTAACATCACTGTCGTTTTGTCATCATCGCCAAATAAAACTAGTTCATAGTTCAGTAATGATGTTGCACAATGACATATGCTTTTTAAAGTGTGCCAAAGCTGTGTCTAAAAGCCTGTGGATACTGGCAGTCCCATAAATAATCATACTGATATACTGTAGTTAATTCTGAGTTGCTGAATTTGCACCTGTCACTATTGACGAGATTCATTCTTTCTAATTTTTTTAGTTGTTTCCAGAGTTCTGTGACAGGTTTTGATCTAAAACCATCTGTGTATTTGTAAAAATTTAGTTCAATACTTCTTTCCAAGCAGTATGATTTCTGAGATATTGCTCCCCTGTTTCAAATGCTTTGATAAATCTCCAAAAACGGAATGCAGCTACCTTAATTGTGGGAAAAACGGTCGCAAATGCAAAAATCGGACCATTGGTAAACCTAAAAGTTCTAGCCCAGGGACAAAAGAAAATGCTTTGATGGGAAAAAACTAAGTATATTTTCCATCATAATGTTGTTGTTAAACACTTAAACCATTCTCTTTCGTTGTGATTTTTTGAGGTGCACTTGATCTCCTTTTGCTGAGATTGCTATCTACTTTTATTATTCTTATTCTGGCATAACTCCTAATTGACTGCACATAACTCATGCAGTTAAGAAAGTTGACAGGGAATCCTAGTCCTTGTGACAATGCCCCGTGACTGATAAAGTGATCATCTCCTTATAGAAAGGTAGAAAGTGTTGAGTTTAAAGTCCATTTCCTTTTATTCATTGCTTGCTAAAATAACCATTTATTTCTTTTCTATTGTGATTGTTTTCTTGATTTAAGACTGGTTCACCAATAAGTTACTGACAGTTTTTTTAAAAAATATATCCGTATATGATCAGAAGTGTTCTTATGAATTGGAAAAAAACAAACTCTCTCTCTCTCTCTCTCTCTCTCTCTCTCTCCTCTCTCTCTCTCTCTCTCTCTCTCTCTCTCTCTCTCTCTCTCTCTCTCTCTCTCTCTCTCATCCACACACACACACACACACACCACACACACAGAGTTTTCTCTAAAGCCTCATGATTGTAGCGACTCGTGACGTAACGATGACGCAACTATATTACCATTTACGGAGCCGTGTGCCTTCACGTTCAAGAAGAGAAAAACACTAGAGTGGTAATTTACAGCGCGTAGACTAATTGCTTGATATCCACAGCTGCTGCCCGTTCCTACTCCCATACTGCTGTGTGTGCACACCTCGATACGTAATTATACGTTTATACATAAGCACAAGTTAAAACATGCATGTGTAAGATCCCGCCATTTATGTCGTTATTGGGTTGCTAAGAAGTGATAATTATATCACACAGGAAATATTGTTGAGAAATATTGAAAAGAAGGGTTTATTTTAATATATACTGTTTGTTGTTGTTGCAAACGGACTTTTGGGAGTGTAAAACTTTTCTCTTATTTTCTCTCATTATAACCCCCCCTCCAGCCCTCCCCCCACCCCCACCCCCCTTTTCTCTCTCCCCTCCCCGGAAACAACAGCTGTGGTAACGCAATTGTAATACAGAAAGATGAAGGCTGGCTGTAAGCTGAAGTCCTGTAGTACGTATCAGCTCCATACTCGAGTTCTTCTCAATACAGACTGAAAAACTGGATGAAGTTTACCGGAAAAAGTCAAAAAATGTTTAGATCCAAAAATTTTAGTGGACAGGACAGCTCAGTGGTCAGAACACTCGCTTCTCCCCCAGTCAATGTTAAGCAGCATCGAACGTGGTTACCAACTGGATGGGTGACCGTTAGTGCGCTTGCTTTGGTTTCAGTACAGTCCCCCTGTTCACCCAGCTGTAAATGGGTACTTGCACTCTTTAGAGTCAGGGAAGGTAAAGCAGTGAGGGGAAGGAGATGAGCGCCGCCCTCAACACGCTGGCCCCTAGAGAAGCTGAGGTCTCTGATGCCTTATTCCCCTACGACCACATAGGTTTAAAAGTTAGTTAGTTAAAGTCTGTCCCGAGCCTAAGGCTCATCAGGCCGGTGCTTATCCCGGTTTCTGTGGCGTTAAGCGACTGAGAGTCGTAGACTCCCCCCTGGATAGGACGCCAGTCTATCGCAGGGTTAACCCCCAACACAAGGTTGGTACACCCTTTTACACATGGGTGGGGTGAGAAAATAGCCGTAAAGTGCCTTTTCCAAGGGCACAACACCATAGCCGAAAGCTGGGATCGAACCCGCAACCTTTAGATTACGAGTCCAACACCCTAACCACTAGACTACAACGGCGGCTACCACATAGGTTATGGGACACTTAAAACCGTCACTCCCCAAAATTCCAATTCATTCTGTATACTTAGCACAAAAGAAATGATGAAGAAATATTGTGTCTTGGTATAGATTGTCACAGCATTGAAAAATCGAATGTGGCTCAAAAACACCTGACCAAACAAAGTAACAAAGGTGTGTACGCCCTTTTGGAAAGCAATCCAAGTTTTCTGAAAAAAAAGTTTGAGACGACTATGTGATACCCTGCATACAACCATTTTTACCTTTGAAAAAGCAGTGTGGTACCTTGTGAGTTGGAGGATACAGATATTCACACAAAGGTTTACAAGTAAACAACTATAAAGAAAACTTTGGCACCAAAAACAAAGAAAAATTAAACACACACACACACACACACACACACACACACACACACACACACACACACACACACACACACACTCACACACACACACACACACACACACACACACACACACACACACACACACCACTTTTTTTTCCCCCCGAGATCCTTTTTCTTTTAAATCAGAAGCCAGTTACCCAATTTTCGGATACACATTACACAGTCAGAGGAAACCAGTTATTTCCAGTTACATTTGACTAATATTTGATCATTACACCCTTTCTTCTCACACAACTGGTGAAAGCTGTGTAAATTAGCATCATAGGTATGTAGGCAGATAGATTACTGACATGGTGTCAGTCAATAGGCGCAAGGGAAGAGATCTGTCTCGGTAATGTTGTGGTTATATCTAACTCCCAGCGGAGATTTCTGATTTAGAAACTGCACGTGATACATGCTGGGTATGTTCGTGTTTCCATAGCCTACAAAACTCTGGCACAAAGGACGGGGTTTTGAACGTGCATAATTACTTGATCAACATATTCACGAAGGGAATAAAGACAATGGAAGGTCTTTTTTTTTAATTTTGTTCTTTCGTTCTTTTATTTCGAGGAGAATGAAATAAGCACTCATGTGCTTTTTACATCCAGTCCCCGTGGGTATGCAGTTTTGTCAATTTTGTCATCCGTACCCACCAACACATAATGGCCTACCCTTCCGAAAAGGTCTGATGATGCAGGAGATCGTAAATATCCCCACTTTTAATTCACCAGACATTGCTGCCGAGATTTGAGCCCATGACTTCATAGACACACGGGTCTTAACCATTCGACAACAGCCTCTAACTGGTTTCAGCAGACCATCTGCTGTCTTCCAATAAAAAGAAAGTGCCGTTTCTTGTTACGCTGTGTCTGATCTGATACCGCACCATACTTTTCCGGTACTCGTCCAGGTCACAACTGACACTCAAGCTGGACATCATGAAAAGAGATACAACATCTGTTTCTGAGAGTGGCGGAGATGGTTTTCTTTTTCACCTGCTTTTTTCGCCCCCCAGTAGAAACACACACACACATACACACACACACACACCACGCACGCACGCACGCACGCACGCACGCACGCACGCACGCACACACACACAGAGGAAACACATTCAAGAAACTGTCTGTCTGTCTGTCTGTCTGTCTGTCTGTCTGTCTGTCTGTCTGTCTCCACCACACACACACACACACACACACACACCACACCACACACACACACACACACACACACACACACACACACACACACACTTACACAAACCACAACACACACATGCACACGCACGCGACATACATACATACGCACGCACACACACCAGCACCGCGCGCGCACACACACAAACACACAAACACATTCACTTACTCAATGATGCTCACACGCACTCACGACGAAACCACAAATAAGAAACAAATCTAAGTAGATGCACAGACCCCAGTTTTGATAACCAGAGCATTGTAAGCTTTGTGAAACAGCAACGAAAGTAATCAGTTTGGGGAGGGGAGGGGGGGGTGGGGGGGGGGGGGGAGGGGAGGGAAGGGAGGGAGAAGGCTTGGAGGTAGAAAGCAAGAAGAGAAGTGACAGGGATTTTATTAAAAAGAAAAGTATTGCATTAAGTGCCAACTGTGTAATACACTGTACTAAATTTTTTTTTTTAGCCCAATTTGATCGGTGGTCTAGAGGTAACACACCTGCACAAAAGTGGAAAGTATCAGTTCGGAGTGTGTCTCCCAGATTCAACCCCCCCCCCCCCCCCCTAAAAAAAAAACAACCCAAACAAAAACAACCCCAAAACAAAAACAAAAGCACACCCCCCCCCCCCCCCCAAAGAAACACAAAATAACAGCAAACCAAATTCTCCATTGGAGAGAGAGAGAGAGAGAGAGAGGAGGAGAGGAGAGAGAGAGAGAGAGGAGAGAGAGAGAGAGAGAGAGAGAGAGAGAGAGAGAGAGAGGGAGGGAGGGAGGGGGAGAGAGAGAGAGAGAGAGAGAGAGAGAGAGAGAGAGAGAGAGAGAGAGAGAGAGAGAGAGAGAGAGAGAGAGATTTATTATTATTTATTTATTCTTTTATATCGAGGATAACAGAATAAGCAATCATGTGCTTTTTTTCATCCGGTCCCCGTGTGTATGCAGTTTTTGTAAATATTGTCATCTGTTCCCACCGGCACACGATGGCCTACTCTTACGAAAAGCGGAACAGGATTTAACGTGTGCGCAAGATGTTCTGCGTGCGTTCGCACACGGGGCCTCGGTTTAAAGTCTCATCCGAAGGACTTTTGGGGAGAGTGGAGTCAGCACTGATGTTAACTCCAGGAATAAAATTTCCTCGACCGGACTCGAACCCGGGTCTTCAAATTGCAGCGCGATGTTCTGACCACTAGGCTATCAGAGAGAGAGAGAGAGAGATGAGAGATGAGGAGAGAGAGAGAGAGAGAGAGAGAGAGAGAGAGAGAGAGAGAGAGAGAGAGAGAGAGAGAGAGAGAGAGAGAGAGAGAGAGATTGGGGATAGGGACAGA
Organism: Stramonita haemastoma; assembly: GCA_030674155.1. NCBI lineage: Eukaryota > Metazoa > Mollusca > Gastropoda > Neogastropoda > Muricidae > Stramonita > Stramonita haemastoma. The sequence goes on along the minus strand of CM060334.1, from coordinate 36,701,145 downwards.
CAAAGAGAGATGGATTGAGGGACCAGACCAGAGAGACGAACAGAGAAAGCTAAGATGCGGAGACAAGCAGACTAGCAGAAGAAAATTGAAAATTCGGAGAAACGGATCTAATCTGCTGTGACATAAAGTGGTATAAAATAAATGTGAAATAAAATTAATAAATAGAGAGTCGTAAATTAACGCTGGGGTCTGTACTGTTTCCTCACTCCAGCTGAAACACATAGGCTATACTTCTGATTTACAAATTGTGAGAAGAAAGACTGCCTTAAATTGTCAGAAAAAAGATTCCACAAAACGATTTGAAAAAATCTTTATTTCTTTTATAAAAAAAAAAATACAGTGAGGCAGGATATCTGACAGTCTGGGACAAAATCGCATGTTTGAAAATCGAGCTATGAAGCACTGGTTTAGGAGATTAAGAGGTTTGGAAGCGTTTTGAATCTGTGCCGTGTCTATTGTGCGGAGATCTCACGAGTGTCTTCGACCATGGCGGCCATATTTGAATCGACAAAATTTATGGGTTTCTTCAAAACATGGGACAAATGCAGCCTACTGGTAGTAAGTACTGTATATATTTTTCCAGAAGTATGCTGTTATTGTATTTAAGGTGTCGAAAATATCTTTTAAGGTTTGTAGCAATTCCAGTATGTGGCCAGTGATGTTTTTGTTTACTGCATGCCTGTATTCTTTCACGTGATACTGCCTTGCAAACTGAGTTCTTTTGGCGTTTGGTCATTATGTTTGCTGTGCAACTGGCTCAAGGAAATTGCATTTGACGAAGTTTACACCCCCAGTTGTTTCCATGTTTTGTTGTTGTTTTTTTTTTTTTTTTTTTTAATCTCTCATCTTTCTTTAAAAGCGTATGTTGGTATTTCCATCGTGGGAAAGAGTTTCCGATCTTGATATGCTTGAAATGGCATCAGTAAGCCTACTCTAAAATATGTAATGCTAATAGATCTATTCTTACTGTTTCAGTTATCGTCAATCCCCGATATCGCAATGTGGCAACCTTGATGATGGGCTAAAACGGTTGCACACACAAAATCTCACCACCATTGGTGAACTTTGAAGCACTAACTGAGGAACACACACACACAGTCACACACACACACACACACACACACACACACACACACCACACACACACACACACACACACACACACACACACACACACACACAACACACACACACACACACACACACACACACACAGAGTCATGGTTAAATGTAAACAAAAGTTATGATTTTTAACCAGGAAACTGTTGCAATGTTTTAACTTTCAACTAACATTGCATAAGTGCACCCCCCCCCTCCCCCCGTTCCATTTACAACAGAAGGGAGCTGGTATATAGTTATCTCAACAAACACTAAATCTTTTGGCCAATTTGCCTTTTCATGCTCATCCCCTTTTGTCCGGAACACTTTGCCTCAGGATCTCTGTCATTTTTCTGTTTTCTTCATTCAAATCCAATTCAAATACTCATCTTTTTAAAGCTTCTCACTAAAGTTTCAGTGTGTGTGTGTGTGTGTGTGTGTGTGTGTGTGTTGTGTGTGTGTGTGTGTGTGTGTGTGTTGTGTGTGTAACTTTATAGGTATGTATCATTCATGTTGTATATTATTTTGTGGTTATTTTTGGGAATCGATGTTTATACATTGTTTAATCTCACATTGTTTATTTGAGTGTAGTGTATGTGTAGTATTCTGCTCTGTATTTGAGTGTGTTTCTATTTAGACTTTTTGTATAATGTAAATCACTTTGTGCTATTCATATAAAAGGGGAAAGGAAAGCACTGAAGAAATGTCCAGCATTATGATTATATTTTTCTTTTGCTGCAGTGTGCAACTTAGCTGACGTCGGGGACCACATGGAAAGAGGCAAGGGGAGGAGGAAAAAGCGGATGGTGGGCTGCAGATGGCAGATGGGGGTGAAGGAATCCACATCACAAGTCTGTTGGAATCGGTCAACTGCTTTTGTAAGGTAAGGCACACTGTTTAGTTGGAATTGTTGATTCTTCTTCCTTCTTATTCTTTGTTGAAAATGTCATTTGATTGCTATTCTTAAACTTTGATGCTTTGTGCTTCTTTTACCATGCGTCTCAGAATGTCTTATTTTGGAGGCGTTTGCGTAGCCTCGTGCTTTGAATTTATTTTTCAGTTCCCCCTTTCTCTTAGCCGAAAACTACCTCTTCTTCCTCTTCCTCTTTTTCCAGTTCCACCGTCCCTACGTTTCCCTCTTTTGTTCATCTCGTTCTACTCTTTCCTCTTGCTCCTTGTGAGGGATTGTTTTGCTGTTCCTTTGATTTAACTAAGTTTTGGCATTGAAAATATTCGTTTTGCGCAGAATATCCTTTCTGTGACCAGTTTCATGTTATTGTATAATGTGCCGATCTGTTTGGAGCATTCTCTGCAGCGCCACAGCCGCCTCTTAAAATTTCTTCAATAAATGCTTAAATGTTTAAACCAGCAGGCTGCTTTCACATTGTTTATAATTTTGTGTGTGGGATTTTTGATATGTAGGATAGGGGTGGGGAGAGGAGAGGGAGGTTAAAGTTTTGTTTTCCTCGGATGAAGAACAGCTTACTGTAGCGCTTTACCGTATTTTTTCTGACCCAGTAAAATAGATTTTTCGTTATCACACAGTATCTCATGTATATATTAATTTTCTCATTAAAAGCACTACGGTGTGGATTCAGAACGTGCGATTGTCCATCACCATAAAATGACACGGGAAAATCAGTGCCAGGTAAAGGGAGGCCAAATGAAAGGCCTGTACAATGATAGTGTCATATACTTTAAACTGCAGGACACAGCAGTCGTTCGTTTTAAAGACCAACAACGACCTTCGTGGTTATGTACACCATATGTTTCTAAAAATGAATGAGAAAAAAACCTGACAGCGCGTGTTGTGTAGGAACAGCAAATGCGAAACGAAAGAATTGAAGTGTGATAGCAAGAGGAAAAAAGCAATGGTGACACCTGTTACTCCGGATTTTTAAAGGGATATATTTTCCACAGTTATCATTACTCTGTCTGTGGCGGCTGCACTACGCTGTGTCGGTCGTCGGGAGAATGTTTTAAACGGCAGAGAAGTGGAGAAACTTTGTCCAAGTCTGGGACAAGGGAGGCAGAGTGCAAGGAGGGCTGACATAGGCTGAAGGAGAGGTGGACAGTATGCTAAAGAAGTATGCCCTCTTGTTAGTGGTGATCTGTCTGCTGCTCCACACAGGATGGATTCTGTCCGAGTCTGACTTCTTCAATGAGTGGGTTGTACGCATTGAAGGGGACCAGACCCAGGTCCGCAGTATTGTCGGTCAGCATGGCTTTGAGCTGGTCCGACCGGTAAGATGCCATGTTTTTCTTTGAAAGGAAATCTTGGTGGTGGATTTTTCTGTTCTTGCAGGGAAAAAAAAGACCCTTTGTTTTTTTTTCTGCACATTCTGTTTTAACAACTGAGTTTTACAAATTTTAGTAAAGTTTTTCTGTTACATATAATTTGTTAATAGTTTCTGTAAAATAAACAATACGTAAAGGCGACTTTTACAGGAATGATAAGGGGCAGATTCACGCAGACAAAAAGTTACGTGTTTCTATTACCCCCCTCCCCCCAAAAAAAAACAAAACAAAAAAAAGAAATGTAGTCAGTGAGTGTTCACCTTCTTCATGGTGGAGGCTGTGCTGATTTCTCTTTATAATCGTAAACTTTTGAGGAGAACATGAAAAAAAATCCAGTTCAATTCGAATCTATAAGAAACCAATTGACATCTTCCGTGTTTTAGAATTGAAACCAGTTTTTATACATCATTTTGGACTGTGGTATGAATATGCAAGGCTTCGACAAAAATCGTAAAAATGAACTGCGGTTCTGATCATATATACGTCCGTGGAAATTTCCGATTTAGGGAATATCAATCCCATAATTATGTTACAGGACTACTTATCTTTGCACACAATGCTGTCTGTACGATAGGATTTTTTTCTTTCCTCAGCTAGAGCTATGAGGTTCACTGTTGGTGAGATTTTGCATATGCGACCGTTTTTATCCATTCTTAAGGTAGCCACATTCCGGCTTCTGAGATGGTGTATGAACACAAAACCTGTGAGTATGCGTTTTTAAAAAAAAAGTTATTTGTTCCTACGGATACGGAAAACCTACACTTTTGAAAGGCGGAACGGGTTTTTAACGTGTGTGCAAAGTGTGTGTTCACACACACGGGGCTGCAACTCTCTCCACTAGGATTCCCCCCCCCCCCCCCCCCCCCCCCCCCCCCCCCCCGACTATTAATTTTATATTTTAAAATATTCTTTGCAAAACCGTAAGCTTTGATAATTGCCCATTGACAACATGAAATGGTTAAGGAAAAGAGGATTGATAAATTACCAATATCAGTCATAATGTAACTCTATATGTCCAGCGTGCCCAATGCCTTTACTAATCTAAAACAGGTGTGACAAGAGATACAGATGAAAATGAAGGTAAAAGGGTAACAGAGTGTATCTGTTCCACTCACTACTGACCCATTTCCCTATCTTTATATACATGTATGTATTTCTTCTTCGTGGAACACTCAGACAGCAATTGTTGTCTGCCAAATGAGCAGAAATGCGTTGCGCAGCTGTTAAGCGCCTTACAAGTCAGGCGCGGCCCAGAGCATCCAGTTTTGGCGTGGGAGAGAATTCGTTGGGTTTTTTTTTTTTAGTCTTTCTGAAAAAATGGCAGGAAAATGGACAGAGAAGGCAGAAAATAGACAAGAAGGAGGTTACAGGAAGAAAAAGAAATATAGCCAGAAACAAAGAGGGCGATAGTAGAAAAAAGGGGGATTCCTAGCACATAATTTTTAGAGGGGTGGGGGGTGGGATGCCATTTATACTGACAGGCCCTCGGCATCCCCACTGGGGAATATGTATGCATTTGACAATCATTGTCCATTAAAGTAGATGCATGTATACAGTACTTTACTATTTGAATATATTAATTGATTAGTCTGAACCACAAAACGATAAGTTCCGTTCCATCCTGGTTATCTTGTCTAAACCATTCACGCATAGCGAGGCGAATCCATTCCCAGTGTTTCCATCAACGGTCATATCAGGAACACGGCAGTATTTCATCTTGCTAATCAGCCGCTTAATTACAGAACTAAAAGTGTTTAATGCTATACTGTTCATCGACCTGACAAGAGTCTCCAGCCCGACAGCTTCACCTGCTGTGTAGATATTTGTTCATAGAATGGCAAAGGCGTTTTTATCCCGCAAATTGTGCTTTTATTACACATCAGTCAGGTTTAGGGAGTTCATTATCTGAGGGATGTTAACATATATCAAGTTTATTTAGAATGCAACATCAGATGATGGTCCATAAAAGTCAGGTGCATTTTCTGGACTATATGAAAGTATTCTCTATATGACAATATCCTATCTACAGAATTATCATAACGTTATGGCTGTTACGTCTTCATTCACGACACTGATAGTTAAGTATGGTATTCTCTAAGGCTCTACACTTAGGTGTCTTTTCTTTCAATCAGTTTTATCAGCCTCGCATAATTATTGTAACGTTGAACCATATGTGACGCTCCAGCACGAAAGGAGTTGCTTAGCACACAACCCACTTTTCCGCTAGAAGCCATTAAAGGCAGGTGGGGTCAAGTTGGCAAATTTCAGATTTTGGTTGATTATAAAACTATAACCATTATTCTACCTTGAAATGAAAACAATAGTGGACTATTGAAGGCTGTGTTACGAATATCACAGACCTCGTGACTGTATGATAACCGTAGTGGTCTATTGGAGGTTGTATTATGTATGCAGTAGACCTAATGAATGATAACAGCAGTGAACTATGAAGACTGTGTTACGTCGTCACAGACCTCGTGAATGATAAAAGTAGTGGACTATGGAAGGCTGTATTGTGTATGCTGCAGACCTAATGAATGATAATAGCAGTGAACTCTGACGACTGTGGTACGTATGTCATAGATCTCATGTATTGTAGCTGTGGTGAAGTGAGAAAAAGATGTGATGTAGCAGTGTATGTCCCACATCTGTGATCATGATAACACTTAAAGAGAAGTCAGTGGCAGCCGCGTGCCAGAGCAGGTGTACCTTTGATGCTGCTATGTTGATCATGTAGGGCGTCACTGTCAGGTGTGTACAGCTGCACTGGTGTCATTCTCAGCTCCCCCGCCCACATACACTGCACTTTGCACAATACGTGGCAATGAAAGTGCTGTCACTTTGTCAGAATGGGAAGAGAAGAGGGCCGGCAGGAAAGAAAACGAAACGGTCTTTTCTGAGTTTTTCTTTATTCATTTTGTCTTTTGGGGGGTCTTTTTGAGAGAATGGCAGAGAGAAAAGCCGACAGCAGAAACACTGATGCTACATTTTGTAAGCCTAGAATGTGTTTCTGGACTGAAGTTAGTAGTCATCAGTGTTTGGTGTAGGTTGTGCATACTACAGATTGAGAAAAACAAGCAGGAAGAAGACCAATAATTTTCAAAGGCTGAGAAAGAAGAGTGATAGAAGCAGAAATTTCTGGCCTAGGATTTCCATGCTGAGTGCTTCCTTCAATGAAAGAGTTCCTGGTATCTACACATGGCAATTTTGTGTTTATTATTTTTTGTTGTCAAGTTCTTGTGGGAGGAAAACCAAGAAGAGATAGGAGGGGGATGGGGTCGGTGGGGGAATGGAAATTGACTTCTACCTTAACTCCTGTAGGAGTTGTTGGCATCCAGTTCCTCTTGAGCAAATTAAACATGTTGGGGCTCATCCATATCCATCTCCAGATAGCAGGGCGCATGTTGGACACTTGGTGTCATCCGTGCCATCTGCCTTACAAGTCTATTCTAGAAAAAATATGTGGGGGTTTTAACATAAGCGCAAGACGTTCTGCACGTCTTAGTACACAGGATCTCGGTTTGTAGTCTCATCCAAAGGGCTTTCAGGGAAGTACGGTCAGTACCAGTGTTAATTCCATGGGAAACGTTTTTCCTGAAGGAACACCTGAGCAGAGACGTGAACCCTAACCCAGAGTCACTGTCAGGTGAAAGCCCGACACTGTGACCGCTAGGCTGCACCACCCGCCCACAATAGTGGTGGAAGTGAAGGGAGTGAGAGAAGAAAAAAAATTGTGCAAGCTGTGCCACACAGCAATTTGTTAGGTCGCTAATTGTATAGTTTTTTTTCGGGGGAGGGGGGAGGTTGTGATGTAGAGATACTACATATTGATCATGATCACGTTTATAAACACCAGAGAGCGAAGATGACTTTACTTAATGTAGGGGTAAATGACATGCATGTCGGCATTTCGAATCAGTAGGAAAGGCTACTGTTTTAGTGATGCAGTAGAAAATATTTCGGTCAGTCTAAAAAAAAAAGAAAAATCAAGCCTCCACCCATCCCCCTCTTTGACCCAATAAAAGCAGTTGAAATGATGACTAAAGCTGGTGGCGTAGTTTACCGGATTGCTTTGACCCTGTGGTTGGGTAGGCAGGTTTGGCACTGAGAACAACGGTTGATGTGAAAACTGTCATTGTGTAACTGGTCTTCACCTCTACCCCCATCCCCTTCCCTCCGCGTTCGTTCTACTGCATATGCTTTGTGCTTTTCAAACATCCAGACTAAAACATGCTGCTGCTGCTGCTGCTGCTGCTGCTGCTAACTACTACTACACTACTACTACTACTACTACTACTACTACTACTACTACTACTACTACTACTACTGATGGTGATGATGGTGATGACGGTGAAGATGATTATAACAATAGCCTTTATAATAATAGGTCATAATAATAATGGGGGCGGGATTGCTCAGTGGTCAGAGCATTTGCTTTCCCCAAGTCAGGTAGCGTCGAGCGTGGTTACCAGTTGGATGGGTGACCGTTTGCGCGCCTTGGTTTCAGTGCAGTCCCCCAGTTCACTCACTCACTAACTCACTCAGTCCCATGTCCCAAAGGACGTAGGGGGGACATGAGAGAAGACGCAACAGAGATCTTTTTCCATGCTTCACGATCCTGTGTGGCTAGTAGGAGGTGTTGCAGGGGTTGGGCGGTCCAGTCTTTGATGTTGTCAACCCATGATTTCTTTTGGCGGCCTCTTCTTCTCTTGCCCTCGACTGTTCCTTGCAGGATGGTTTTTGCTAGGGTGTTGTGTCTTGTGGTGTGACCAAGCCACATCAGCTTTCTCCTCTTTATGGTGGAGAGCAAAGGCTCTTGGGGGCCCACACGCTTTTTGATTTCTTCTTTCACATAGTTATTGGTCTTGTGTTCTTTGTATGATATTTTGAGGAGTCTTCTGTGGCACTTGTTCTCGAATGCTTGGATTCTCCTCTCTAACTCTGCTGTCAGAGTCCATGATTCACAGCCATATAGGAGGATAGATATCACGAAGGATTTGTAAAGGTGGTATTTGGTGCAGAAGCTGATGTTGTTGCTTCTGATGATCCTCTCGAGTCTGACTAGAGCAGATGTTGCTGTTGCAATGCGAGCTTTCACTTCATTGTTTGATGTGCCATCTTTTGTTAGGATGGAGCCTAAGTATTTGAATTGGCTCACCTCTTCTAGTATTTCTCCATTCATCTTTATTTCCGTGATGTCATTATTCGCGCTGTTGACCATGATCTTTGATTTCTCTGTACTGACCTCCATGCCGTATGCGCTCGCTCGATCTGTTAAATTGTCTGTGAGGATTTGCAGTTCTTGTTTGCTGCTGCCCATGAGGTCAATGTCATCTGCAAATCTGAGGTTGCAAATGGGTACCTGCCCTCTTAAGGGTCAGGGAAGGTAAAGCAGCGAGGGAGAGGAGATGGGTGCCGCCTTCAATATGCTGGCCCCTAGAGAAGCTGAGGTCTCTGATGCCTCACTCCCCTACGACCGCCTAGGTTATGGGACACCTTTACCTTTAAAAAAAACCAAAAAACTATCATCATCATTATATTATTATCATCGTTATCATCATCATCATCATCATCATCATCACATCATCATCATCATCATCATCATCATCATTATTTGTATTATTATTATTACTACTACTACTATTATCTCTCTTGCTGTGGTAAGGATTTTCGGGGCAGTGGAATAGGCACTAATGTTATCTCTTGGGGAAAAATCCCCTTAAATGGGCATTTCGGTGGTGGATTGATCCTGGGCTCGAACCCGGGCTATCAAATCACGGGTGCAACTCGCAATGCTTTTAACCACCGGCCTATCCCGTCTCCTTGGTAAAGTAAAAAGAAATAATTGTTTTCACTTGTAATGCACCACAGCCATCGGCCATAGAGACATGTGTATGGTGGCACTGTCTGTTTAGACTTATGATCAGTGAAACAATGGCTCTATGGATGTAAAGAAACGGGAATAGACATGGAATGCGTTATCTTTTAGTGATTGCAATGAAGATGTCGGCATGATGGCTGTGCAGATTTGAAAAAAAATTGTTTACAAACACTTTGGTTCTTAACCGGATTCCAAACAGGACTGTACTCATTGTTGCAGAACAGGTAGATATCGACTCTCAGTGTTGCCATGCTGTTGATCCACGTTGGATAGTATTGCTCTATCCTTTGTGTACACTGCCTCTGATGTTGTCATGAAAGACAGTTTGCGTTTCAACATATGCTAATCGTGTCTTTGAGTCAACGTCTATCGCTACCCCCCCCCCCCTCTCTCTCTCTCTCCCTCCTCTCCTCCTGTCTCTCTCTTCGTCTCGTCTCTGTCTGTCTCGTCTGTCTGTCTGTCTTTTCTCTCTCTCTCTCTCTCTCTCTCTCTCTCTCTCTCTCTCTCTCTCTCTCTCTCTCTCTCTCTCTCTCTCTCTCTCTCTCTTTCTCTTTCTTCTTTTTCTTCCTCTTCTTCCCCCTACCCCATTTTCATAATGTCATTTTTTTTTTATATGAATGAGGACGGCTGAAAATAACACGTAAAAAAGTTGTTTTTAAACATTCAGAAGTTAGAAAAATGGCAGGCTTTTCAAACAACGCTTTTTTTTTTTTTTTTTAAATAGTTATCATGGTTAACTTAAAAACAACAACAGTGTGTTTTTATTGATAGGAGCTTCATTGTGTACTGTGTGGAATAGAAGCAAACTATAAAAGCATATTTTCAAAGATAGCCAGAAAATCCAAAACCAAAAACAAATGAGGGAATAAAACATTCCCCCCCCCCCCTCCAAACAAAAATAACAACCACCCCCAAGCAGAGAAAGACCGCAGGCATTTTCTTGTCTAAGGAGAGGAAATGGGGAGAAGGGGCGGCTTTATTCAGTATTTTTGTGGATTTAATGCTGGACACATCCATCTTGCCAGCCTGTGCTGCTGCTGATTTTGTCTGTGCATTTTGTTTTACGTTGAAGATTTCCTTGGAATTCCTGCTTTTCTGTCTTCTGTTACCTCCCCTCCTTCCGGCCGTCTACGCTCCCTTTTTACTTTTACTTAGAAAAAAAGGTGGGAAGTATCTGGTATATATCCCCGAAGTCGGAACACTTTTACTTAAATAAAAAGGTGGGAAGTATATAGTATATATCCCCGAAGTGGGAATGCAGCTACCGTAATGGTGGGCAAAAATGGTCGCACACGCAAAAAAATTGGTAAACCTGAGTTCTAGCCGAGGAACGAAAAAAAAAAAGGATATGCCACACGCAGTGACTTCTTTCTTGTGGCTGTTAGTCACTGTAAATGTCCTGTGTAAATGTCTTACTTACAGCAATATGATAGCTGACAAGTCACGGAAGTCTATAAATTTAGCAACACTGATCCAGACTTTTGTTCTGTCCATTGTAAAGTTGGGGGGGGGGGGGGGGGGGGAGGACTGAAGTAAAGGTTGGCAACATAGCAGCAGGTGCCATAGAAGTTGGCAACAATATCGACCAACTGATGTTATCAGTATGCCATTTCCTGTAGTATAATCCTGCAGAAGGAGTGTCGCTGTATGACGTCAGTGGGCTGACGCGGTGAGGTAGTCAGCAGAAAGCCACGTCGGACATTGGCGTGGTATTTTGTGGCTGAGAGACAGTGGGATGGTTTTCAGCTCAGTGGTTGTTATGGGGGCTGTCATCTGACGTACATCCTTCCGGACTGCTGAGGGAACAGCAGGTTGTACAAAACCATTGACAACCGTCACACACACACACACACACACACACACACACACACACACACACACACACACACACACACACACACACCACACACACACACACCACACCACACAACCACCACACACACACCACACACACAACACACACACACACACACACACACACACACAACACAACGCAGCACACACAACACGCACGCAGCACCACACACACACACATATATACACACAATTACACACATATACACACACACGCACACACCGCGCGCGCGCACACACACACACACACACACACACACACACACACACACACACACACACGCATGTTATATATATATATATATATATATATATATATATATATATATATATATATATATATATATATATACTCACACACACTACCAACGCCATCACCAAAATAATCACCCCTTTCCTGCCCCCGCCCTCCTCCGAAAAGCAAAGTTCAACAAAAGGATTAAACAATACTGGAGATGGCTCGGATATAGGATTAAAAAAAAAACACGCTTTTTTTTTTTCGCACGGAGAGGAACAAACGTTTCACGGAGCAAGTAAAACATTAGAATTTACCCACACCCAAAATGAAGTCACCTTTATTACTGAAAGCACTGGTGATATAAATGGTTAGTGGCTGTAGTTCATCAACACAACTGTTCTGCAGCAGTGTATAAAGTATATAAACGCTTTCTTCAAAACAAATCTCGCATTTCAAAAGAGAAACGAAGTGTGTACCTAAAATTTATATATGTACACGTGTTATTGTTTGATGACAGATGCCCAATTTCGACAACTACTACATCCTGAAACACAGATCTGTCCCACACCGCTCTAAACGGAATGCTCATCACCACACACGCCAACTGACAGAAGACACCAGGGTGAGTCTGTAAGTCTCAGTCCGTCTGTCTGTGAGATGTTTCTCTCCATCAGCACTCTTAAACAGAATGTCCATACACGTGAGTTAGGACACCAGGGCGAGTGTCCGTCTCCCTCCCACCACCCCTCTCTCGCTTCTTCCCTCCTTCCCTCTCTCTGTCTCTCTCTTTCTCCTTCTGTCTTTCTTCCATTCTCTTTCTCCCTCAGTCTGTGTCTGTCTGTCTGTGTCTTCTGTCTGTGTCTTCTGTCTGTCTGTCTGTCTGTCTGTCTGTCTGTCTGTCTGTCTGTCTGTCTGTCTCTCTCTCCTCCTCCCTCTCCTCCCTCTCCTCCCTCTCCTCTCCTCCCCCCCTCTCCCTCCCCCCCCCTCTCTCCCCCCCCCTCTCTCCCTCTCCCCTCCCCCCCCCCCTCCCCTCCCCCCCCCCTCTCTCTCTTCTGCCTGTCTGTCTTTATCTCTCCACTCTTCTTTTATTCTCACTCCCTTTTCCATCTGTCTCTTGCCTTCCTATACTTCTTCCCTACCCACACTCCCCTTCCTCTGTCTCCCTGTTGTCTCTCCCTCTTCCCCACACCTTCTCTTTCAGTATCTCTCTCTTTCTCTTGTCTCCTCCCTCCAACCGTCTCTTCCTCTGTATCTTGTATTATTTCTTCTCCCATTGGTCTCTCAGTTCTCATCCCCTCCCTCCCTCTCCTCCCTCTTTCCATTTGTTTTCTCTCAGTCAGTCTTTGTCACAGTTTCTGTCTGTCAGGCACCCTCTTTCTGTCTGTATCTGTCTGTCTGTGCCATACCTGATGTGAACTGTTATGTCTGTTCTGTTCAGGTGCTGTGGGCCCAGCAGCAGGTGGCCCGGCCCCGAGCCAAGAGAGCTGTGAAGAAAACCAGCAACCCTAAGAACCTGATGAACTTCCAGGACCCCAAGTTTTCCCAGCAGTGGTACATCGTACGTTTGTTGGCCTCTCTGTCACTGGTGTAGTGATTGTAGTACTGTGCTCTTTCTCTCTCTCTTTCTTTCTTTCTTTCTTTCTTTCTTTCTTTCTTTCTTTTCTTTCTTGCTTTCTTGCTTTCTTAAACTAAGGTTCCGTGTGCGAACGCACACAGAACATCTTGCACACATCAAAACCAGTCCTGCCTTTCAGAAGAGTAGCCCAGTGTGTTCCGGTAAGCGTGGCTGACAGAATTTCAAAAACGCATGCTTGCTTGTGCCTGGTTTAGAATCATCCTTGAAGTCAGAATGCGGCTACCTTGATGGTGGGCAAAAACAGTCGCATATGCAAAACATTCACATTGATAAACCTCGGAGCTTTAGCTGAAGAGCAAAAGACCCCCCCCCCACTCCCCCAATTTTAAACTCTAGAATGGACAAGTTTGAGTACTCACTTTGAAGTACAACAGTTAACTTGATTGCATCTTTGCAAGGTATTTTGATGTACGGAAGTTAGTACCGTTTGAGAGAGAGAGACCATTTTTCAAATGAGTCTAACTTGTGATGCTGTTTTACACAGAATTATTATATGCGATATAACCCCCCCCCCCTCACATGGCGTTTATATTTGTTGTGGTTGTATGTCGCATACTATTACATTTAAGGATCATCGTGAAGTGCTTTATTGATTACCAAAATGAACTGCCCCAAAATAGGATTCTGTACAATTTTACTGTACTGTTCTCATTTTCACTGTTTGGTAGTGAACAAATACAAGCTTTGATCAGGCTTTCACGCAACATCCAAAAGGCTGATGACTGTGAGAACAGCCAGAAAAAACAGTCACCACACTAGACAGCCAGGGGAAAAAAACCTAGAGGTGGTAGAGCCTAGCGGTGAGAGAATTGAACTTGTGACTTGATCACTGAGGGTGAAAGTATGAATCTTCACTAAGGTGTTTCTTCAAGGTCATTCTTCCCCTGGAGTTGACATTGGTACTGACTCCGCTCTCTCTGGGCTATCCTGTGGATGATGATAGAAACAAGGGGATGTGTGCAAATGCCAAAGCCCCATCTGCCTTTCATTAAAACAGGCTGGAATTTTTTTCCCCGTTCCACGGTTTGAGCTCTGAAGTTCACCAATGGTGAGGATTTTGTGCATGCAGCAGTTTTTGTCCTCCATGAAGGTAGCAGCATTCCGACTTCAGGGATGAATAAGCAGGATGAGGCTGATGGCTTGGATGACACGAACATACCCAGCATGTACCTACTACCCGGAGGAGAATTGGCTACGCCAGCAGTCAACTTGCTCCAAACCCACTACATGAAAAAAAATCATTTTAGGCCCCTGTAACTGTTCAGGAGTTCTGTGAGAGTCACATGTAGGGGTTGCGTTGGTTATGGTTGTGTTGTTCTCTCTGTCTCTGTCTCTGTCTGTCTGTCTGTTCTCTGTCTGTTCTGTCTTGTCTTCGTCTCTTCTTCTCTCTCTCTCTCTCTCATAATAAAAATATAGTTATATAGAGGTGTGTTGTATGTGTGGGTGAGTGCATGCGTGCGTGTACGTGCGTGTGGAGTCTTAATGTGAAGAGGGAAACCACACCAACAATTTATTATTGCATGATGATCAATGGTGATGAGGATGATGTAATGATGAACAACTATCAGGTGACTCAAAGACTCAAGACTCAAAATATTTATTGCCATTTAAGTCATGCAGACCTATTTGACACAAACAAAACAAAACAAACAAAACAAACAAAAAATCAGGTGTGTGTTGGGATGTTTGTCTTGGCACAGGTGTCTTGGTACAAGGTTTTTTGTACAGGTGATTTGGTACAGATGTGCTGGTCTTGGTGTGTTTAATCACAGTATAGAAATGTTGGCAGTACAGGGATGTATGTATGTGTGTGTGTGTGTGTGTGTGTGTGTGTGTGTGTGTGTGTGTGTGTGTGTGTGTGTGTGTGTGTGTGTGTTGTTGTGGTACTGTGCAGACAGGAGAGGGGAACCACAACTACATGAGCAACGTGCAGATGGTGTGGAAAATGGGGTGACGGGCAGAGGCGTGGTGGTGACGGTGGTTGATGACGGTAAGTCTTCTTCAGCCAAACTGTCGGTCAGGTGGGCCGGGGTGGACACACCTCTAGGTAGGGGTATGGACCAGGCATACAGGGGTGTTTGACAGGCATACAGGGGTGTTTGACAGGCATACAGGGGTGTGTGTTGGTCTGCCCCAGACACGTAGATGCCTCACCTGGTACTTGCTAGGTGTCGGGTCATGTCAGTGGGTCAGGGGGTGGCCTTCTATGTGTAATACCCCAGTGGGTCAGAAGATGCCCTTCTGTGTACATTCGGATGAGACTATAAACCGAGGCCCTGTGTGCGAACGCACGCAGAACATCTTGCGCACATCGTTAAAACCCCATTCCGCTTTTCGGAAGAGCAGGCTATCGTGTGCCGGTAGGAGCGGATGACAAAATTAGAAAAAAAAAAAACAGCATGCACACAGGTGTCGTGTTTAGACACCATCCCTGAGGGAAAAAAAAATAATGGGTAGGAGCTGCACTTGTGGTGACGCGCTCTCCCTGGGGAGAGCAGCCCGAATTTCATGCAGAGAAATCTACTGTAACATAAAGTGGTATAAAATAAAAATAAAATACATTACCCAGGCTTGTAGGAGATGCTCTTTTAACCCTACTGGTTCTAAAGACATGGCCTGAGGGCTTAAAATTTGGCAGTATCTTAGATACGAAGGCTCTGAACCGCTCTTACAATTACTGTGAACCACTTTTACAATTACCGTAAACCGTTGTTGCAATTTACCACAGCCTTATTTCTCCTTGATTTCAGAGGAATGGAGTTGGTTCCAATGTTAACTCTAGTGACAAACTTCTCCTATACCTCAGTTTTTGTTAAGTCACAAATTCAATGTTCTAATCACTGGGCTATCCTGCCCCTTAGAGGATGAAATCACTGGGGGAAATGTCTCATTCTTCATGATGAATGGTGAAACATTTTGGAGTCCCAGCATGCACTTGTAGCTTTGAGGAATTTGGAGATCTAAACACACCCAGGTTGCACTTGTAGATTTTGGGGAGTTTGGAGACTGAACATACCCAGCATGCACTTGTAGCTTTGAGGAATTTGGAGACCTGATCTGAACATACCCAGCAGGCACCTGTAGCTTTGGAGGAGTTTGGAGACCTGAACATACCCAGCATGCACCCGTAGCTTTGGAGGAGTTTGGAGACCTGAACATACCCAGCATGCACTCGTAGCTTTGGAGGAGTTTGGAGACCTGAACATACCCAGCATGCACCCGTAGCTTTGGAGGAGTTTGGAGACCTGAACATACTCAGCATGCACCCGTAGCTTTGGAGGAGTTTGGAGACCTGAACATACCCAGCATGCACCCGTAGCTTTGGAGGAGTTTGGAGACCTGAACATACTCAGCATGCACCCGTAGCTTTGGAGGAGTTTGGAGACCTGAAAATACCCAGCATGCACCTGTAGCTTTGGAAGAGTTTGGACATCTAATCATACCCAGCATGCACCTGTAGCTTTGAAGAGTTTGGACATCTAATCATACCCAGCATGCACCTGTAGCTTTGGAAGAGTTTGGACATCTAATCATACCCAGCATGCACCTGTAGCTTTGGAAGAGTTTGGACATCTAATCATACCCAGCATGCACCTGTAGCTTTGGAAGAGTTTGGACATCTAATCATACCCAGCATGCACCTGTAGCTTTGGAAGAGTTTGGACATCTAATCATACCCAGCATGCACCTGTAGCTTTGGAAGAGTTTGGAGATTGAACATACCCAGCATGCACCTGTAGCTTTGTTGGTGTTTGGAGACTTGATCTGAACATAATAGCATGCACCTGTAGCTTTTGCAGTATGCATAATAATAGCCATTTGGTGAGTTGTCTTTTGGAAGAGTGACACTTCAATATATTTTCATTGCTTGGCATAAACTGTTTTGGTTGATACTGAAACCTTTACGATAGAACAGGACTCGTGGGTTTGTTGAAATTTTAAACATGCATTGCTCTGCTCGCGCACGTGCACACATGTGTATGTATGTATATATGTATGTACATATATGTGTACATGTGGTGTGTGTGTGTGGGTGTGTGTGTGTGTGTGTGTGTGTGTGTGTGTGGTGTGTGTGTGTGTGTGTGTGTGTGTGTGTGTGTGTGTGTGTGTGTGGATTGATGGATAATGCTGTGTGTGATGGTTACAGGGTTGGAGCACAATCATACAGATCTGGCCCGTAACTATGTGAGTTTGTTTCGTCCGTATTTTTATAGGTTTACTGTATGTACATTGCCACCAAACCACTGACTATGTTCATTCCTATCTATGTTATTACATGCTTGTACCATACCACGAAACATGTTGTGGGAATAGTATACAGATAGGTGTATCATTTATACTATAATGTGTGCACATTGTGGGGACAAATAATTCATATCTCACACAGGAGAAACTCATTCGGTAGCTAAAGTAAATGTTCACTGTTAATGCCGTGTGTGTGTGTGTGTGTGTGTGTGTGTGTGTGTGTGTGTTTGTGTGAGAGAGCAGGACAGGTGCTCACATGTGTGCTGTGTGAAATAACGAACTTTGGAGAGGTTATAAAATGGTTTTGCTAACTGACTTATCACCACACTCTATATTTTGTCAGTGACTATTGATGCTGGGATTTCGTATTTTCTGGGGTCGTTAGCTTATACTCTCTAAACCCCCAGAGAGGTCGAAGGTTTCAACGACTTGAAGCTTATGTGCTTGGAAAGATGATGCTTATTCGTAAGTGTATGAATACTTTGTGTTTGAGGTTGCATTGAATTGGTTACCACTATGTCATGGCAGAATTCTCTGTGTGAAATTCGGGATGCTCACCTCGAGGACAGGTGTCCCCACAAGAGCAGCACCACACCTTTTTTTTCGAGTCTCCATGAGTATTTTGTTTCCCGATCAGAGAATTTTTTCTTTAGAATGTTGCCAAGAAGAACTATGTTGTTGCCGTGGGTTCTTTTACGTGGGATAAATGCGTGTTGCACACTGGATCTTGGTTTATCGTCTCATTTGAAAAACTAGCACCCAGACCACACACCCATGGTCTAGTGGGCGGGGAAAAATTTGGGCACAAGCGGGAATTGAACCTGGACCCGGATTGAACCCGACTTTTTTGCTTTTAGGCATGTGCATTACCTCTAGACCATCGATCCATTGTGCGAATAAACTATTTATCTGGTGTACTATTTTCAATAGGGCCTTGGTTTCTGATAGGACTATACCATCGTTGTTTTTCAGTTGAAAATCATATCCGTTCTCAGTTCAGTGTTACATGCATTTTCAGTTGACATGCCATGCAATATGTCAGTATGGCACTATCTACATCAGTTCAGCATACATTGTCAGTCGATATGCCATGCAATATGTCAGTATGGCACTGTCTACATCATCAGTTCAGCACACACTGTCAGTTGACATGCCATGCAGTTTGTCAGTATGGCACTGTCTACATCATCAGTTCAGCACACACTGTCAGTTGACATGCCATGCAGTTTGTCAGTATGGCACTGTCTACATCATCAGTTCAGCACACACTGTCAGTTGACATGCCATGCAGTTTGTCAGTATGGCACTGTCTACATCATCAGTTCAGCACACACTGTCAGTTGACATGCCATGCAGTTTGTCAGTATGGCACTGTCTACATCATCAGTTCAGCACACACTGTCAGTTGACATGCCATGCAGTTTGTCAGTATGGCACTGTCTACATCATCAGTTCAGCGTACACACTTGGTCATTGGACCGTATGCATTCTCAGATGACATGACATACGGTACCTCAGCAGTGGGTATTTTCTACCTGAACAGCAGTCGCTGATGTACCCGTCATTGATGTACCCGTCACTGATGTACCTGTCACAGATGTACCCAACACTGGTGTACCCGTCACTGATGTACCCGTCACTGATGTACCTGTCACTGATGTACCCGTCACTGATGTACCTGTCACTGATGTACCTGTCACTGATGTACCTGTCACTGATGAACCTGGCATTGCCTGTGTTGATGTGTGCAGGAGCCCAGAGCCAGTTATGATTTCAACGACGAGGACCACGACCCCATGCCAGCCTACGAGGGAAAGACTTGGTAATTTCAGCTCACAAGTCTGTCTGTCTGTCTGCTGTATTTTCTTTATATAGTGATAACCAAGAGTCTGTATATTGGTAAACTACTTCTGTAATATTTATGATACTTTCTTTCTACTCCTCAGCTAGAGCTCCGAGGTTTTCCAATGATGAGATTTCGCATATGCAACCGTTTGTTCACGGTCAGAGTAGATGTATCTAACTAAACAAAAAAGTCTGTACGTATGCATTTAGAAAATAAAGGCCCATCTTTTCCTAATGGAACACAATGGCCTACTTTTCAGGAAGGCAGAACGAGTTTTAACGTGTGAGCAAGATGTTATGCGTGTTTCCGTACGCTAAACATTGGTCTATGGTATCATTTGAAAGAAGCTCCGGGAAGCGGAGTCGGTACTGGTGTTAACTCCAGACGAAAAAAAATCCTTTGAGCAAGCATCTGGGTAGTGGTTTGAACCTGGGCTAGTTAAAGACAAGATTGAGGGCTCTAGAACCAGCTGCCAAATAGGCATGAAATAAAGATTGACACAACTTCTATAGAAAATGTCAAAGACTTCAAGTATCTCGGCACAGTCAAAAGAAATAACAGATCATGTACCCAAACTTGAAGACAACAATAGTGTTGGGTAAAAGTAGAATGATCTAACTAAACAACACCAGGAATGTGTAGAGATGAATATGGAGAAAATATCAGTAAGTGGAGGTGGTGTAGTGAGTGTGGAGAAGATATCAGTGAATGAAGGTGGTGTAGTGAGTGTGGAGAAAAATCAGTAAGTGGAGAGTGTAGTGATGTGGAGAAATATCATGAATGAAGGTGGTGTAGTGAGTGTGGAGAAGATATCAGTGAATGAAGGTTGGTGTGTAGTGAGTGTGGAGAAGATATCAGTGAATGAAGGGGTTGTAGTGGGTGTGTGAGAGAAGATATCAGTGAATGAAGGTGGTGTAGTGAGTGTGGAGAAAATATCAGTAAGTGAGGTGGTGTAGTGAGTGTGGAGAAGATATCAGTGAATGAAGGTGGAGTGAGTGTGGAGAAAATATCAGTGAATGAAGGTGGTGAGTGAGTGTGGAGAAAAAGTGGAGGGAAAGATAGAATCAGTGAATGAAGGTGGTGTAGTGAGTGTGGAGAAAATATCAGTGAATGAAGGTGGTGAAGTGAGAGTGGAGAGGATATTAGTAAATGAAGGTGGTGAAGGTGGTACTCGGCAGTTAAGTTATATCAGCTTCACCTTTTTTACTTTTTGTTTTTGTTCGTATGTGTAGGGTTTTTTGTTTATTAATATAATCATAAATCATTTCTATAATTCTTCCTTTTGCTGTTTGTTTTCTCCCCCTTCCTCCTTGATACCCTCTCCCCATCCGTTCCCATCCCCCTCCCCTTTACTATTTTTGTTTATTTTGTCTGTTTAGCTTTTGTCGTTTTTGTTTGTTTTTTGTTTATTTGTTTGTATATTTGTTAGTGTTTGAGTTAAAAAAAATTAATGTGTGCATGCGCGTATGTGCATACGTGCTGTTTAGAGGAGCGCGTGAACTGTGTGTTTAAGTATGTACGTGCATATGTGTGTGTGTGTGTGTGTGTGTGTGTGTGTGTGTGTGTTTTGTGTGTGTGTGTGTGTGTGTGTGACTTTTGAGTGAATTTTTTTTATTGGTTGTTTTGTTGTTAGTGTTGTTGCTTGTATTTTCTATTGGCACATTGTATGTTTGAAGGTATTGAAATCATGATGGTTAATTAATGTTGGTGAAACAATTTTTCTCTGCTTTTGTTTTTTTTTATTTGGTGGGTTTTTTAAGATTTTTTTTTCTTTTCTTTAGATAGATGGCTTGATGAAAAAGAGCAAATCGATGCTTACTCAATGTACCATCTGAAAATAAAATGTTGACTTGACTACTCGGGCCACCTATTTCGTAAAGGGAGGTAATAATAATTACCTCCCTTGGCAATGTGATCGCTTTGCTTCGCATAGGGTGGTGCGCAACCTTGTGCAGACCTGTGCACCTTCCGTATTTGTTCCGGGAAAAGTTGCAAAATAAGAAAATACAGTTTAATTCATCAAAATCCAATTTTTGTCTACAAAAAATCTGAAAATCGAAAACATAAGTCTTCTATCGTTAAGTGATGCCGTTCATCTCACGTTACGTCGTCTGCTAGGCCCTATCGTTCAGTTACTTGTCTCCCCTTACAGCGCATGCGCACAGCATCACTTTTCAAACCAACATGGCGGCAAGTGGTGTAGACTTTCGCGGAAAAACAGATCAAACTGACACACTTACAAGCAAAGAAAGACATGGAGTTAACGCAAAATGACGCTAACAGGCCAAGATGGGGCTTGAAGAGGTACAGTTGCGGATATAGATGCACAAACAGAAAAATTGGCTGTTCGTTTTGCCGAGTAATGTTTAAAACTTGTGCTATGTCTCTCGATAGTGAAAGTTGAGCATTCATTCGCAAGTGGTATTTATTTATTTATTTTATTTATTTATTTATTTATTCTTTTATATCGAGGATAACAGAATAAGCAATCATGTGCTTTTTTTCATCCGGTCCCCGTGTGTATTCAGTTTTGTAAATATTGTCATCTGTTCCCACCGGCACACGATGGCCTACTCTTACGAAAAGCGGAACAGGATTTAACGTGTGCGCAAGATGTTCTGCGTGCGTTCGCACACGGGGCCTCGGTTTAAAGTCTCATCCGAAGGACTTTTAATATCAAGTTGAAGCCCCCGTACAAAAGCAGATTAAAAATTCATCTGATTTCTGGTGATGATGAGGTGTTGCTGGGTGGTGTGACAGGCATGGGACGCGGTGTGCCGGGGAGATAGCGATGGTGGCCAACAACTCTGTGTGTGGTGTGGGCATCGCTTACAACTCCCGACTGGGGGGTGAGTGTTATCGTCCTCGTTATCATTGTCAACATCATCACCACGTCACCATCATCACTGTTACTATTATCACCCTTATGATCATCTCCATTGCCAACAACTCGGTGTGTGGTGTGGGCATTGCTTACAACTCCCGACTTGAGGGTGAGTGTTATCGTCCTCGTTATCATTGTCAACATCATCACCACGTCACCATCATCACTGTTACTATTATCACCCTTATGATCATCTCCATTGCCAACAACTCGGTGTGTGGTGTGGGCATCGCTTACAACTCCCGACTGGGGGGTGAGTGTTATCGTCCTCGTTATCATTGCCAACATCATCACCACGTCACCATCATCACTGTTACTATTATCACCCTTATGATCATCTCCATTGCCAACAACTCGGTGTGTGGTGTGGGCATCGCTTACAACTCCCGACTGGGGGGTGAGTGTTATCGTCATTGTTATTGCCAACATCATCACCACGTCACCATCATCATCGTTACTATTATCACCTTCATGATCATCTTCATAGCCAACAACTCGGTGTGCGGTGTGGGCATCACCTATAATTATGGGCTGGGGGTGAGTGTTATTAGTATCATCATAGTAACTATTATCATGCATAGGCACTATTCTCTGTAAAATGGTCAAAAAACTCAGTGTGGCATGAGCAGTACTTGCTGTGGACTAGGGGGTGAGGTGGAGTGGGGTGATTTTATTTTCGTCATGATAATCACTGCTGCTACCACCACCACAGTCATTATCATCATCATTACCATTATCATCATGGTCCTTGTGTTATATATTTTTGTTGTTGCCCCTTGAATTGCAGGTTATATTCAGTCTTAAAGCATTTACATCACCATCATTATAACACATTCAATTTTTGTGCAGTAAGTAGTGTGCTGACAATGATATTGGTATTCTATTACACATAGCACTGTTTTCACTTTTTGTTAAGGATTTTTAACCCCCGCCCCGAAAAAAAGAAACAGAAATACAGATATCCTAAGTATTTTGATTATGAAAGGAACAAAAACAACAAGAAGATAACAACAAAAGTTAACTTATAAAAAATGTTGGAATGGAAATGAAGCATGAAGCAAAGATGTATTGATCGAAGTAATATAGTAAATGTGCACAGCTACTTTGATGTTCTGCGGGGGAGAAGCTGCTTATTTACAATAAAGAGCAGCAAAGCATACACAAACCAAGCGAGATACTCAGATAGGAGAGGAAGCCAGTTTAATTATGAGCAAAAACTGCCACAACCGAATTATTTTTCTTTACTGCAGGCTTTTGATAGAATCATTAGAATGGCTGGCTATTCTTCCTTCCTTCCTCCTTTTCTTTTTTCTTTGCAATTAGCACACACTTTGCATTATTCTAATATATATATGTGCAATACATATGTTTTATAAGCAGTTTCATCAGTATGATGGCAACAGAAGAAGCAGACTGGAAAAAAAAAAGATAAACACTATAAGACCCTCATCTCTCCGTACACTGCTAGATTATCCATTTTCTCAATGAATGGCAGTGTTCCCATTTTCAAGAAGATTTGTGTATAAAAATCATTTTACTTCAAATACAGTTGGTATTATTTCTAGGCTATGCACACATTTTTCTAACATGTAATGTATGTATTTCAGTTTATGAAGGAAACTATTGATGGCAGGCTTTATTTTGTTTATTCAACATTTATAGAGATGATTTTTCCTCAATATCAATAATAAATCTAGAATCTCAGTTTTTTTTTTTCGTTTTCTCCAAATATAACCAGCTTATAATTAAGTGATAATCATGTACAGTGGTGGCAGTTACTTTCCAATACATGTGTAAGTTCTCTCCAAACACCCTGAGAATATTGACATTCCCAAAGATAGTGGTATATTGTATCTTTGTGGTGTTGTCGTTGTGAGTTGGATGGTGTCATGGTTATGTTGGGTGTTGTTAGTCTGATGGTGGTGGTGATGCTAACCTGATGATGGGTACGGTTACAATGGTGGTGGGCGGTGTTAGTCTGAGGGCAATTGAGGTGGTGATTGTGGTGTCAGTCTGATGGAGTTAGCATCATGATGATGATAGGTAGTGTTAGCATAACAGTGGTGGGTGGTGTTAGCAGTAAGATGATGACATATAGGTGGTGTTAGCAATACAGTGGTGGGGGTCAGGCAGGCAGGTAACAGGTGGGGTCCTTCTGGGGTGTGCAGGTATCCGGTTGCTGGACGGGCCAGTCACGGACAGCATGGAGGCAATGGCCTTGACCTACAGCCACACGCTGGTCGACATCTACTCCATGAGCTGGGGACCTTTGGACAACGGGGTCACGCTGGATGGCCCTCACCACCTGACAAAGCTGGCCCTGAAGAAGGGCATACAAGAGGTGAGATAGTTGAAGGACTTGTCACTTTTTTGCGTGCCCGACACATGTTGGGATTGTCCTCCCTGCCAGTCAGATTTGGTCCTGCAGGAAGATACATGGGAAGTGCTTTTAGAGATAAAAACAGCTGATGAGTGTTTTGGTGGGATTTGGATTTTAAAATCGTCGAAAAACCCATGGCAACAAGAGAGTTGTCCATGGCAAAAGTCTGTAGTTCAAGAAGCCACTCTAATAGGGAAACAAATAAAAAAAAAAATAAAGAAGGGGTAATACTGCTCTTGTGGCGACGCGCTCTCCACGGGAGGAGCAGCCCAAATTTTACACAGAGAAATCTGCTGTGACTTTAAGTGGTGAACAAATATAAAATTAAAACCTATGAAAAATGTAAAACGTAAAAAAAAAAAAATCCACAACTTACTCGCCATATCCACCCTTTTTTGTTTACCTGTAGTCTGCAGGCATGACCCAATAGCATGACTGTCGACCTCCCTCCTCCGTACCCCCACCCATCAACAAGTGAAGAGAAAGAAAAGGCCTCAAGTGGTAGCTGGCACTGTGGTAGTTCAGATTTCAATGTCAGCCAGGAGTTGTGATAGCCATAGTCAGAATGGATCTCTCTGTCTCTTAGAAAAATGTTTGTTGGGTGTAGTCAGAATGAACCCCTCTGTCTCTTAGAAAAATGTTTGTTGGGTGTAGTCAGAATGAACCCCTCTGTCTCTTAGAAAAATGTTTGTTGGGTGTAGTCAGAATGAACCCCTCTGTCTCTTAGAAAAATGTTTGTTGGGTGTAGTCAGAATGAACCCCTCTGTCTCTTAGAAAAATGTTTGTTGGGTGTAGTCAGAATGAACCCCTCTGTCTCTTAGAAAAACGTGCTAGACATAGTCGGTACGAACCCCTCTGTCTCTTAGAAAAATGTGCTAGACATAGTCAGTACGAACCCCTCTGTCTCTTAGAAAAACGTGCTAGACATAGTCAGTACGAACCCCTCTGTCTCTTAGAAAAATGTGCTAGACATAGTCAGAATGAATCTCTTAGAAAAACGTGCTAGACATAGTCAGAAGGAACCTCTCTATCTCTTAGAAAAAATGTGCTGGACATAGTCAGATGGAACCTCTCTGTCTCTCAGAAAAATGTGCTGAACATAGTCAGTACGAACCTGTCTGTCTCTTTGAAAAATGTGCTAAACATAGCATAAACCTGTGTCTTTTAGAAAAACGGGATAGACATAGTCAGAAGGAATCTCTCTGTCTCTTAGAAAAACAGACACAATCCAGCACAGGTAGGTTGGTAACGCTGTCTTCATTCTCAGCAGCTGTCAATCCCCTCACAGTGTATGTAAGGCCAGGCCACAGAGAACTCACTCAGGAATGAAATGACAAAACTTAACTCTGTGTGTGTGTATATGTGTGGCAGGGCCGTGGCGGGAAAGGGTCAATCTACGTGCTGGCCTCGGGGAACGGGGGCAAGAAGAACGACAACTGTAATTGTGACGGGTATGCGGGGTCCATCTACACCATCTCCGTGTCCTCTGTCACCGAGCACTACCTGGAGCCCTGGTACGGCGAGAAGTGCCCCTCCACCCTCACCACCACCTTCTCCAGTGGCTACAAGGGCGAACCCAAAGTGGTCAGTATTTTGTCTTATATATGATGTTCTGTCCTCAGCGTGTTTCAGCAGGAATATCGCAGCATTTACCTCAAAGGGATCAGTACTTGTTTGAATCTGGCGTTCTGTACCCATGGTATTAAAACAGGGATACTGGGGGAAAGATGACACAGGGGAGAGTACTTGTTTGTCCTCATAGTGTTGGAGCAGGGATGCTGAAGGAATGGAGACAAAAGGGGCAGTACTTGATGTCTGTCCTCAGTGCGTTAGGTCAGGGGGAAGCTGTAGTGTGTCAAAGTAAAACTATTATTCTATGATTTTTTTTATGTTATATCGTCTGTGACATTCCTATCCTGCTGTTTCCTCACTACACATCTTGATTTCTCCACCCCAGCCATAGCCAAATTTGCTATATCCTCAGAGTCAGAAGTCCACAGGAAGCCTATCATTGTCATATATGGCTTGTAACCCACTGGAATTTCTCTGTTGTAGAGATAATAAAGTATTTTTGAATTTGAATTTGAATCGTCAGGCTGCTGTGGGATCACCAGCCAGAGAAGCCCCGCCCTGCTGCTAAGTCATACTGGTGGTTTTCAGTGGCGATTATTGTGAATACGTGACACCTCCTATTAAAAACCCTACTGATGACAGTGATAGTTTAGTCGTGGGGCCAGACTGAGTGAGACACCTACCCAGGGTGTTGATTACCACAACAGCCCTCCAACAACCTTCTCCTGTGAACCTCCAACCGCTAAGGCTTTGACATCAACTCATCACAGGCATAGAAGCGTATGGAAAACTGAAACTAAGGTCACCATGAAACCTGGCTTTTTGTCCAGCGTGTACGCACTCACGCATGCACGCATGCATGCACACACGATGATAATGTTGTCAGTACACTTTCTTGTGTTACTGGGGTTTTTTTTGCTGATGTTGATGGTATTGATGATGTTGATAGTGAAGTTGTCAGTACACTTTCTTGTGTTGTTGTTGTTATTGTTTTTGACGTTGATGATACTGATGATGATGATGACAATGATGGTGATGCTGTGCAGCTGACGACAGACATTCACAACGGCTGCACCGACAAACACTCCGGCACCTCCGCCTCTGCTCCCATGGCCGCCGCCGTCATCGCTCTGGCACTGGAGGTCGAGTGAGTGCATACATCACTGTCCTATAATCATCTCTGATTTATAGAACATTCAATTCAGGGAAATGATGGATACAGTGTATTGGATTCATTCAGGGGTAGGTTGGACACATTCAGGGATGCGTTGGATTCATTCAGGGAAATGTTGGATACAGTGTGTTGGATTCATTCAGGGTAGGTTGGACACATTCAGGATGTGTTGGATTCATTCAGGGATATGTTGGATTCATTCAGGGAAATGTTGGATACAGTGTGTTGGATTCATTCAGGGGTAGGTTGGACACATTCAGGGATGTGTTGGATTCATTCAGGGATATGTTGGATTCATTCAGGGAAATGTTGGATACAGTGTGTTGGATTCATTCAGGGATATGTAGGATTCATTTTAGAGATATGTCGGATACAGTGTGTTGGATTCATTCAGGGGTAGGTTGGATTCATTCAGGGATGTGTTGGAGTCATTCAGGGATATGTTAGATTCATTCAGGGATATGCTAGATTTATTCAGGGATAATTATGTTGAATTTATTTCAAGGGTCATTACGTTGGATTCATTCAGGGATATTATGTTGGATTCATTCAGGGATATTATGTTGGATTTATTTCAAGGATCATTATGTTTGATTCATTCAGGGATATTATTTTGAATTCATTCAGGGAGTTGAATTTATTCAGGGATATACAAATATGTCATTATTTGATACACTAGAGAGAGAGAGAGAGAGAGAGAGAGAGAGGAGGGGGGGGGGGGGGGGGGGGGAAGAGTCTTTGTTTGGCAAGGCAAATTCTTTTATTCGAGGATAATGAATAAGCACTCGTGTGCTTTTTAACATCCAGTCTCCGCCCTTATCAGGGATAAGATCAAGATAAAAAAAAATCCTTAACCTAAACAACAAGAATAATGAAATACCAAGAACAAGAAACTATACGCAGTACCAAACAACAGACAAGAAATAAGGACAGCAAGACTATAATAAGGTAATAAAAATGCACTCATTCAGAAAACGGAAATCAGAAATCACAATGAAATGATGATATTGATTGAAAAAAAAAAATTAAAGCGCAAATAAATAATGAGCAAACAAGGGAACATAGTGAGATAAACAACTGAAGACATCAATCCACCACCATCTGTCAATAAGTTATATAAGCCAATAAGATAAGTCATATAAATCGTAACATTTTGATAAAAGGGAAAAAAATGAGCTAATATCCTTATTGGAGGGGGGAGGGGGGGGGGGAGAAGTACTAGAGAGAGAGAGAGAGAGAGAAGAGAGAGAGAGAGAGAGAGAGAGAGAGAGAGAGAGAGAGGATTTTGCATGTTTGCATTATTTTTTTCCTTTATTCTTTCCTTCTTATTTTATTTCTCACTCTGTCAGTCTGTCTACCTCTTCTTGTGTTGAATGTTTTATCAAATGGTGCTACATCTTCAACTGACTTCAACAATTTTCTACCGCTAATCCTGGTTACAGCCCCAGTCTAACGTGGCGGGATGTCCAACATTTGACATACAGTAATGACACAAAACAGTGATATCCCAGTTCACCACAAAGTCGATCACTACCGCTAATCCTGGTTACAGCCCCAGTCTAACGTGGCGGGATGACCGCCACTTGACATACAATACAGTAATGACACAAAACAATGACATCGCAGTACACCACAATGTCGGTCACTAACACTAATCCCGGTTACAGCCCCAGTCTAACACGGTATGATGTCCAACATGTGACATACAGTACAGTAATGACACAAAACAATGACATCGCAGTACACCACAATGTCGGTCACTAACACTAATCCCGGTTACAGCCCCAGTCTAACACGGTATGATGTCCAACATGTGACATACAATACAGTAATGACACAAAACAATGACATCGCAGTACACCACAATGTCGGTCACTAACACTAATCCCGGTTACACCCCCAGTCTAACACGGTATGATGTCCAACATGTGACATACAGTACAGTAATGACACAAAACAATGACATCGCAGTACACCACAATGTCGGTCACTAACACTAATCCCGGTTACAGCCCCAGTCTAACACGGTATGATGTCCAACATGTGACATACAATACAGTAATGACACAAAACAATGACATCGCAGTACACCACAATGTCGGTCACTAACACTAATCCCGGTTACAGCCCCAGTCTAACACGGTATGATGTCCAACATTTGACATACAGTACAGTAATGACACAAAACAATGACATCGCAGTACACCACAATGTCGGTCACTAACACTAATCCCGGTTACAGCCCCAGTCTAACACGGTATGATGTCCAACATGTGACATACAGTACAGTAATGACACAAAACAATGACATCGCAGTACACCACAATGTCGGTCACTAACACTAATCCCGGTTACAGCCCCAGTCTAACACGGTATGATGTCCAACATGTGACATACAGTACAGTAATGACACAAAACAATGACATCGCAGTACACCACAATGTCGGTCACTAACACTAATCCCGGTTACAGCCCCAGTCTAACACGGTATGATGTCCAACATGTGACATACAGTACAGTAATGACACAAAACAATGACATCGCAGTACACCACAATGTCGGTCACTAACACTAATCCCGGTTACAGCCCCAGTCTAACACGGTATGATGTCCAACATGTGACATACAGTACAGTAATGACACAAAACAATGACATCGCAGTACACCACAATGTCGGTCACTAACACTAATCCCGGTTACAGCCCCAGTCTAACACGGTATGATGTCCAACGTACATGTGACATACAATACAGAAATGACACAAAACAGTGACACAGTACACCACAATATCGATCACTAACACAAACCCCCATTACAAGCCCCAGTCTAACATGGCAAGATGTCCAACACCTGACACACAATATAATAATAACGGAACAATGACACCTCAGCACAACACAGTGTTGATCACTACCACTACTCCTGGTTCCAGCCCCAGTCTAACGTAGCGGGATGTCCATCACTTGACATTTAGGCTAATAAGACAAAACAATGAAACTACAATACAACACGATATTAATCAGTGACATAAATCCCCATTACAGCCCCAGTCTAACATGGTGGGATGTCCAACATTTGACGTACAGTAATGACATATAACAATGATATCCCAGTACACCACAGTACCAATCACTTAACACAAACCCCCCTTACAGCCCCAGTCTGACGTGGCGGGACGTCCAGCACCTGACATACAATATAATAATAACAGAACAATGACACCTCAGCACAACACAGTGTTGATCACTACCACTACTCCTGGTTCCAGGCCCAGTCTGACGTGGCGAGATGTCCAGCACCTGATCGCGGTGACCTCCAAGCCGGAGCCGCTCAGCCGGAGCCTTAACGCCAAGTGGTATCAGAACGGCGCTGGCTTCTCCGTCAGCCTGTCCTTCGGCTTCGGCCTCCTGGACGCCCTGAGCATGGTCACCCGCGCCCAGACCTGGACCTTGGTGCCAGAGCAGCATGTCTGTGAGGTCACCGCACGTGCCAGGTGAGTGGATCTCCTTCCTCTTCTGTCTGTGTTCTTCTCCTCTCCCTCCCTCTTCTGTCTGTGTTCTTCTCCTGTCCCTCCCTCTTCTGTCTCTGTTCTTCTCCTCTCCCTCCCTCTTCTGTCTCTGTTCTTCTCCTCTCCCTCCCTCTTCTGTCTCTGTTCTTCTCCTCTCCCTCCCTCTTCTGTCTCTGTTCTTCTCCTCTCCCTCCCTCTTCTGTCTCTGTTCTTCTCCTCTCCCTCCCTCTTCTGTCACTGTTCTTCTCTCCCTCCGTCTTCTGTCTCTGTTCTCCTTCATCTCCCTTCTCTGTCTCGGTTTTTCTCTGCCTCCCTGTTCTGTCTCTGTCCTCCTCCTCTCCCTCCCTCTTCTGTCTCTGTCCTTCTCCTCTCCTCTCCCTCTTCTGTCTGTGTTCATCTCCTCCCCATCTTCTGTCTGTGTTCTCCTTCATCTCCCTTCTCTGTCTCGGTTTTTCTCTGCCTCCCTCTTCTGTCTGTGTTCTTCTCCTCTCCCTCCCTCTTCTGTCTCTGTCCTTCTCCTCTCCCTCCCTCTTCTGTCTGTGTTCTTCTCCTCTCCCTCCCTCTTCTGTCTGTGTTCTTCTCCTCTCTCCCTCCCTCTTCTGTCTCTGTCCTTCTCCTCTCCCTCCCTCTTCTGTCTCTGTCCTTCTCCTCTCCCTCCCTCTTCTGTCTGTGTTCTTCTCCTCTCCCTCCCTCTCTTCTGTCTGTGTTCTTCTCCTCTCTCCCTCCCCTCTTCTGTCTCTGTCCTTCTCCTCTCCCTCCCTCTTCTGTCTGTTTCTTCTCCTCTCTCCCTCCCTCTTCTGTCTCTGTTCTTCTCCTCTCTCCCTCCCTCTTCTGTCTCTGTCCTTCTCCTCTCTCCCTCCCTCTTCTGTCTCTGTCCTTCTCCTCTCCCTCCCTCTTCTGTCTGTGTTCTTCTCCTCTCCCTCCCTTCTTCTGCTCGTCTTCTCCTCTCCCTCCCTCTTCTGTCTCTGTCCTTCTCCTCTCCCTCCCTCTTCTGTCTGTGTTCTTCTCCTCTCTCCTCCCTCTTCTGTCTCTGTCCTCTTCCTCTCCTCCCTCTTCTGTCTCTGCCATCCTTCTCTCCCTCCCTGTCATCAGTAGAATGACTGAATGTGTAGTAGGCTAGAGGGTGTCATCACTCTCCTCCTTCCCACTGCACCACCGTCCCTACCCCCCCCCCCCCCTTCCCCCCTCCCAAAAGAAAAAAAAGCAACAGCAACAACAAATCCTTTCTGCTGTTAGTTTCTTGGATATTATCTTAAACACTTTTTGGACGTCGAGAGCCCCAATCTCACGCAAACGTTCAGGACAAAAATGCCATGATCAGAGTTTTAGTCAGTTTTGAAGTTTTGGAGAGGCACACACTTTCATGAATGACATTCGTCTAATTTTAAAATTCACTCACCTTGTCTCCTTTGAAAACAAGCCATGGTTGCAAACTACCTACCTGTGAGAGCAGGTTAGCATGTGTTCTGGAGATAAATGATAATGAAAATAATAGAATGTATGGAATTTATATAGCGCTGAATCTTGAAAAATGAACAAATGAAGTGTCTAGAGATCACCATAACCAATCATGCCAAATAACTTCTCTGTGTCTTAGGGGTGTTACTGTCAACATTAGTGGATCATGAATAGCTCCTCTGGCTATGGTATTATTGAATAATGATGTCTGGACATGTCTTGGATTGATGGACGCTATTGCTGAGTGGTTAAGACTGTCCAACATCAACCCCACGTGTCCATAAAGTCGGGGGTTCTAATCTCAGCGGCGTCGGGTGGGGATTTTTACGATCTCCCTGGTCAACATTAGTGCACATCTGCCAGCGTTTAATTCCCTGTGTGTATATACACACACATGCAGAAGATCAAATACGCACGTTAAAGATCCTGTAATTATTCATGTCAGAGATCGGCTGGTTATGGAAACATGAACATACCCAGCATGCACGCATGCATGCATGCATAATGATGATGTGATGATTGATGATGATGGTGATGATGAAGATGTCTGCAGTATTCCCATAAAGATGCACACAGAACAGCCAGTATGTGATGATGATGATGATGATGATGATGGTGTGTGCAGTATCCCCATAAAGGAGCACACAGAACAGCCAGTAGATGATGATGATGATGATGATGATGATGAGGGGGATGATGATGTGGTGTGTGTGCAGTTTTCAGTTTCCATAAAGAAGCTCACAGAACAGCCTGTGGTGATGATAATGATGACAATGATGATGATGGTGTGTGCAGTTTTCCCATAAAGAAGCTCACAGAACAGCCTGTGGTGATGATGATGATGACAATGATGATGATGATGTGTGCAGTTTTCCCTTAAAGAAGGTGAAAGGACGGCCCTTGGAGGTAAAGTTCCAAACAGACGGTTGCCGTGGCGAGAAGAATGAGGTCAAGTACCTGGAACACGTCATCTTCACCTTCTCCATGGACTACACGCACAGGGGGGCCATCAGCGCTGTCGCCATCTCACCTGCAGGTCAGGGTGCTAATCTTTTCAGTTCCGTTCACACCACTCACACCACTGTGTGTGTGTGTGTGTGTGTGTGTGTGTGTGTGTGTGTGTGTGTTTTTATCTTATTTATTTATTCTTTTATATCAAGGATAATGGAATAAGCTGTCATATGCTTTTTTTTACATCCAGTTCCCGTGTGTATGCAGTTTTGTTAATCTTGTCATCTGTTCCCACCGGCACATGATGGCCTACTCTTACGAAAAGCGGAACAGGATTTAATGTGTGCGCAAGATGTTCTGCGTGCGTTCGCACATGGGGCCTCGGTTTATTGTCTCATCCGAAAGACTTTTGGGGGGAGTGGAGTCAGCACTGTGTGGGTGTGGGTGTGGTGTGGGTGTGTGTGTGTGTTGTTAAGTTGAGGATACATGGATAAGTACAAGGCTTGCTTGTTATCACCATACCTACCTCCCCTTCCAGTCCTCTTCCCATTAGCCACAGCTAAAAAAAAAATCAACTGTCAAAGTCCAACAACAATTTATTCAGAAGAGAAGGAGGGCAGAGATATGTGACAGTGGTGTGTGACAGTGGGGGTGACAGTGACGTGTGACAGTGGCGTGTGACAGCGGTATGTGACAGTGGTGTGTGACAGTGGGGGTGACAGTGATAGTGACAGTGATGTGTGACAATGGCGTGTGACAGCAGTATGCGACAGCGACAGTGGTGTGTGACTGGGGGTGACAGTGGTGTGTATCAGTGATGTGTGACAATGGCGTGTGACAGCAGTATGTAACAGCGACAGCGGTATGTGACAGTGGGGATGACAGTGACGTGTGACAGTGATGTGTGGCAGTGGCGTGTGACAGCAGTATGTGACAGTGGTGTGTGACAGTGGGGATGACAGTGACTTGTGACAGTGGTGTGTGACAATGGCGGGTGACAGCAGTATGTGACAGGGGCTTGTGACAGTGGTATGTGACAGCGGTATATGACCGCGACATGTGACAGCGGTATGTGACAGTGACACTATGTGACAGTATGTGACAGCATGTGCAGCGTATGTGACAGCAGTATGTGACAGCGATGTGACAGCGGTATGTGACGGCGAGATGTGACAGCGACATGTGACAGCGGTATGTGACAGCGGTATGTGACGGGGGTGTGTGTTGTGACAGGGACAGAGACCAAGCTGCTGGGAGGTCGGATCGAGACACAGTCACCAGTGACTTCAACAAGCTGGCCCCTGATGTCTGTCCACAACTGGGGGGAGAACCCCTCTGGTGTCTGGATCTTCCGCATCTACGATACGGTCAGTCTGTGTGTGTGTGTGTGTGTGTGTGTGTGTGTGTGTGTGTGTGTGTGTGTGTGTGTGTGTGTGTGTGTGTGTTTGTGTGTTTGTGCTTGTGTGTGTGTGTGTGTGTGTGTGTGTGTGTGTGTGTTCATGTGTATGTGTGTGTGTGTGTGTGTGTGGTGTTATGTGTAGTGTGTGTGTGTGTGGTGTGTGTGTGTGTGTGTGTGTGTGTGTGTTGTTTGTGTGTTGTGTGTGTGTGTGTGTGTGTGTGTGTGTGTGTTGTGTGTGTGTGTGTGTGTGTGTGTGTGTGTGTGTGTGATGTTTGCGTTTTGTGTGTGTTTGTGTGTGTGTGTGTGTGTGTGTGTGTGTGTGTGTGTGTGTGTGTGTGTGTGTGTGTGTGTTGTGTGTGTGTGTCATGTGTGTTGTGTGTGTGTGTGTGTGTTGCGTGCGTGTGTGTGCGTGGCGTGTATGTGTGCGCTCGCATGCGCATGTATGTGCGTTGAAGTAAAAGTCAAACTTCTATTTCTACATGGTACATTGAGTAAGTAATGTGTGTGTTCTTTTTTTTTTTTTACAAACCATCCCTCTGATTGAACAAAAAAGAAATTCCTTCGTGGGGATGCCCGGGTAGCATCCCCACCTGGAATTTCTGTGATAGAAGTTTCCTCTTTTCTATCCCTGTCTTTGTTTCTGCCTAGCTTCTTTTTCTTCTTTACACCTGGGTCTATTTTTTGCTTTTTTTGGACCATTGTCCCGTCTTTTTTTCCAGAAAGACTTAAGAGATAACAATTCTCTCTCACACCAAAGTTGGATGTGCTGGGCCTGGCTTGTCAGGTGCTTAACAGCCAATGTAAAGCGTTTGTGCACATATGACAGACAACTGTAGTTCCATGCGAACAATTTTTGGGGAGTGGACTTGGTACTGATGTGAACTCTAGGGGAAAAAAATCCTCTTGAACAGTTGTGTCTCAGTGGTGGCTTGAACCCGGACTCAATCCCGGGCTGTCTGACCATGAGTGCCACGCTCTAACCACTGTGCTTTGCTGCCTCCAATGTATTATTTGATACAACATGGTAGGATACTGTGGTGTAATACTGTGTGTTAATGAGTGTGTCTGGATGGTGTGTGAGGGCAAAGTAGGTCTGGAGAATAGCGGGGAACTGAAAGATGTCAAGCTGACCCTGTACGGTACTGCCAAACGCCCTGCGTACAGGGATGACGGTCCAGAAACCGGCAGGGTATGATAGCCATTATCTTTGTCATTATCTTCATCATTGTCTGTTTCATCATCATCGTCATCATCATCATCATCATCATCATCATCATCATCATCATCATCAATTTATCATCATCATCATCATATCATCATCATCGCAACTGCCACTCAAGGAGTTAGTGCATAAATCGTCCTTACCATCATCTTTATTGTCACAACACCGCAGCAGGTTAATTAAGCTTGTACTCTCTGAAAACAAATCATTACTGGACTAGCGCAGTCGGGGGAAGGAGTCTTTACTTTATAAATTTTGGCTGCCACATCTGTGAGGTTTCTGTCCAGCTGTTCCCATTCAGCTGGTTCCAGTCTTACCTTTCAGCCAAACCCAAACAGGCCATTTCATTGTTAATGCCAGAAGTCCCAAGGGGGCTTATCAGTGTCAAGCCATCATGAAGACACCAGCCAGAAATGCTCTGCACTGCTGTTGGGTCACTTTAGTGGTGGTCAGTGGTGCATAATCTGGGCCAACATAGGCATGAATGTACACCACTGACTAAACTTAGGACACTGTAGCCATGGTGTGGAGCCAGATTGCGTGAGACATCCATCTGGGGTGGTGACCACCACAATAATAATTATCTCTTAACAACCTTCTTACATGAACCTCTGAGCCTGAGGGCTTTTACACACATCCATCTCGGGCACAGAATTATATATATGAGGAGACCAAAACTGATGTCATAAAACCAGAACAGCAGGGGACACTGAATCAGAGACAGGGTTTTTGTTATTGCTTGATGGGAGGATCTAGGAGGAGTTGTAGGATGCTATGGAGATGCACCACTTTTAAAAGTTCTTGACAGAGCTACAATCTGTGCTTCCTATCATAATAATTATATTCCAACATCAACCAGGCCGGGCCCGAGAGATACACCCACCTGCAGTGCTGGTCAGGTCATTATTTAAGCAACACTCCTAGTGTTGCATCTACAAAAAGGATGATGCTCAATTGCGGGGTACCAGTCCTCCTATGGTGCCCGTAGCAAACTCACTTTGGGTAGGAGCTGGTGAGAGTCTGAAAAAACAATGAGGGCTCTTGGATTTAAAACTAAAAGCTTCCAGCCAGGAATCCAGTGTGTGTACACATGCACAGACTTCCATGTGTAGTGACTTTTAAAAATAATTTGGATCGCATCTTTTTATGGGAGGGATGGAGTGGTTTAAATGATGTGTTTTCCTGTTCCCATCATTTTTTTTTCAGCACCAATGTGTCTGTTCACTTTTTCTACCTAGTGTCACAATAGAACTTTGAAGGGAAAATTTTCACATGTACAAAGTTATCTTCTGCTGAATTACTTGGTTGTTATTCAGCAAAAATATAAGGCTGAAAACAAGTACTGGATATGCCTGTTTGGTACAGTCAAGCAGTAGTTTGTAATGATTGTAATGATTTGTAATGATTGTAATGATTGTAATGATTTGTAATGATTGTTCTGAAGTAACTTTACTCAGATTGTATTGTTCAATTTTAAACCTGTACTTCAACTGCTTTAGAAAAAAAACCCTCCAGTACTGTTAAATGATTTTCCAATTTTACACCTGTTAAGATATCGCTTTGCACATGTAACAATGAGATTGAAAGTTTATAGATTTACAGTCTGTTAACAGCTTTGGTTCTTACGCTGCATCATTTCATGAAAGTCATGCACCCATTATTAAAAAAAAAAATCTGCATTATGTATTTGGGTCCCTGTTGAAGTGGCATTTTTCAATAGAATTTTGCCAGGGACAAATTTGGATTTTGCCGTGGGTTCTTCGAGGGCTGACTGCATCATGCACAAGGGACCTTGGTTTATAGTCTCATTTGAAATATAAACACCGAGACCATCATTTAGGGGTCATGAAGGGAGGAAAACGTTTTAAGCACAAATGGGAAAATGTTTTCCCCCATCCACAAAATCTAGATACTCCCATCCACAAGATCTAGACCATTAACATTATCGTTATTGTTATGATCATTATCATCATCATCACTATCATCTTCATCGTCAACATGATTATCATCATCATCATCATCATCACCATCACCACCACCACCACCACCTTCATAGTCAATATGGTTATCATCATTATTATTATCTTTATTATTTTTTTTTTTACTGTTTGCAGTCAGACGATGATGAAGAGGAAGAAGAAAGGGATGCATGGGAAGACGATGAGAGGTTTGAAGACGACGATGAGGATGAGGACACAGGGCTGAGAGAGCTGGAGAGCAGCAGCTTCCTGGAGGACGACTTGTACTCTGCCAGCTTCTACTCCCTGTGGTAACTGCCGTCACTTCTTCATCACAGCTGTGGGGTCACCTTTTCCACATAAAACTCACCTTGGATCTATATACATACAAATAGTTAGGAGAGGTCTGGGTGACCAGAATTCTCAATAGTTCTCTTTGAGAGAAAAAGGGGCCAGCTGTGGTACAGCAGGCTTCATTGTGAGGCCCTGTGGTTATGGTGCTGTAACCTGGGGATGATACAGTAAGCGGAATGGCTGGCGTCCTTAACACAGCCTGATCTTTTGGTTGTATTGTGTTATTGAACTTACTTTTTTTTTTTTTTTTTTTTTAGGTCAATGGTGTTGGATATTCGAAGGGATTAGGCGTTGATTTGGAAGTGAATGGTGAGTTCATGAAACTGAATAAGTAAGGCGACAGCCCTGAGATGGCCTGTGTGGTCGGTTCGGCTATAAGTAATTTGAAATAAAAGGAAAAGCATTCATGTAACTCTTGATTTCTGTATCAAATTAGGGTGGAGGGAAAAAAGAAGAGGGGGGAACAAAGTTCTCTTTGAATGATGTACAGGAGGCAGTAGTGATTAGTGGTGCACGGTGTAAGCTGAACGGTCTTCATAGAAGACACAGGCCATAGAGAGAGGCAGGACATGTGGTGTGGTACACTGCTGTGCTATGGTGACACATGCAGGTCATTCTGCCTATAGATGTAGACCCTGATAAGGTGAAGGTCTCCTGTCTGTTCTGTCAGATTGTGGCCCGTTGTGGCAGAACTGGCATCCTCATGATGGGCTGCAGCTACCGTGGTGGCTGTGTGCCCTGATCTGTTAGTTCACCACTCGGGTTGGTCTGTTTAGCAATGGCTTTGATCTTTCCCCTCTTCTGTCTGTTGAAATTATGGACTATCGTTTGATCAGTTTTGTTTTGTTCATCCTGATACAACTAGATCCACTTTTATTATGTGTTACATGTGTTAAGTCAATTACTAGGGTGGCCCTGTCTTTTTCCTGACCTAACTTTTTTCTGTAATGCGCTTGTAGCGTTGTTGGTAGGTTTGGCGTCAACGATTATTCAGATTTAATGGAAATAGGGTCTGTTTTTTTGTTAGGATTACTCTGTATATTTCGGTTGAGTTTTTATCTGATTATGTGCACGCACATTTCAAATGTGGATAATTGTCTTTCAGCACAATTCCGTGCATGATCTTGCGATTGGTCCAGGAGTTAGGGAGAAGCCCGGAAGTGAGTGAGAAGATTTGCAGAGAACAGGAAAAACAGAGACAGCAATGCAAGGTTACAGTTAGTGGGAAGATTTGTAGAGAACAGTCAAAGTAGAGACAACAATACAGAGTTTAAGTCAGGGAAGATTTGCAGAGAACAGGAAAAATAGAGACAGCAGCGCAAGTTTCAAGTTAGTGGGAAGATTTGTAGAGAACAGGAAAAACAGAGACAGCAGCGCAAGTTTCAAGTTAGTGGGAAGATTTGTAGAGAACAGGAAAAATAGAGACAACAATACAGAGTTTAAGTCAGGGAAGATTTGCAG
The DNA here is from genome assembly GCA_030674155.1 of Stramonita haemastoma. NCBI lineage: Eukaryota > Metazoa > Mollusca > Gastropoda > Neogastropoda > Muricidae > Stramonita > Stramonita haemastoma. Next base: position 36,661,728 of record CM060334.1, on the reverse strand, counting down.
AGATCAGTAAAAGTAGAGACTACAATACAGAGTTAAAGTCGGGGAAAATTTGCAGAGAACAGTTAGAGACAACAATGCAATGTTTCTTGTTTTATGAACAAGGTATGATGATGATTGTTGTTGCTGCTGTTGTTGGTGGCAGTCTTCTTTTTCACATGGAGAACATGGCTAGAAAAAAAATCACCCAAGAAGCTGACAGTTGTTGGTATAAAAATCAAACTCTTCCTTTGTTTTCAAAAACTTTATTGTGTAACAATTTTCTCTTGGCAAAATCAAATACATTGAGTATAAAAAAAAAGGTTATGGGTGATGAAAACAAAATACATTTTAAGAAAAAAACAATTTATTTTGATATCGTTTAATGATAAATGCTGTATGTGTGTGTGTGTGTGTGTGTGTGTGTGTGTGTGTGTGTGTGCGTGTGTGTGTGTTGTGTGCATGCAGGGGTGAATACACTCAGAAGCGCAGCCATGAAAACTGCCTGTAGCCCCATGGTGAAGCCGTGTCCAGAAGCAAGGGCAGTGTGTGTTCATTCCATGCTGACCCTGTGGACACCTTCCTTCCTTCCTTCTGCTACACACAGGTGGTGGGGCCTTCCTCCACACACTGCTCTCAGTCCCTGTACTGCATCATCATCATCATCATCATCGTCATCATCCTGTTTCATTATGCTATAAGTTATATCCCAGTGTCTTTCTGCAGTAGGCAGTGTACTTTAGAGGATAGGGTGTTACTCTACTGTAGCTGACAATTCAGTGTGTCATTATAGCCTACAGTGTTACAGCAGCAGACCTGTTACAGTAGCTGACATCATGTAACAGTAGCTGACATGTTACTGTAGTGGACAGTCTTCATGCATGTGATTTCTCCATTTTTTTGGTGGAATTCCCCCTTTAGTACATCCATATCTCCCGTTTAAATTTCCCCCCACTGTTTTAAAAAAAAAAAAATCTGCCGTTCCGCCATCTGGTCAAACGTTCACGCAAACAGCATTCAAAATGATCAGAGAAAGCCCAGCATCTTCGACTGTTTAGAATTTGACCTAGGCCTATATTCTGACGTATGCAAGCATTCTCTGAATGTAAATAACATTGAGAAACTGGTCAGCATTATTATTATTATTATTATTATATTATTAAAAAATAAATTGACCAATCAGAAATCCCTTTACGCAGAGGCCTAAGTCGATGTAAAACACAATAATGTTCCGAAGATACCTAAGGTTTGCTGTGGCAAATATTGGGAAAATAACATGATGTCGGACGTAATTATTTCTTTCGAAGACCTTTGACAAGAGAACTTGAATTCAAGAAATTATGCTTCCAACAGAGGCAATTTTGTACCTCTGCGGAATTTAAAGGCTTGGAAAAGATTAGAAAATAAATGAAATGCAATCATCATGAAGTGTTTTAGTTCTGCAGACTTAAACTGGGAATTAACCCCTCCAAAATGTGTTCACCCATTTGTGTGTGCATGTTTTGTGTGTGTGTGTGTGTGTGTGTGTGTGTGTGTGTGTGTGCTGTGATCGTGATGGATTATGGTGGTGTTTACCCACAGTAGTGGTGCTGGGTGGGGAGTGGGGGGATGTTTGCTTATTCTAGGTTGTAGCGTGTGTTTTCATTTTGTTTTTGCTGTTATGTTTTTGCATTGTTTGTGTGTTAATTTGGTCCCCCCCCCCCCCCCCCCACATGGATGTTAAGTGTTATGTAGTGCAGATAGATCTAGATCTATTACTGTTTCTCTCTTCAGGATGTTTGTCCACATAATACTCGGTGTTAGAAGGGACCCTCTCCCCCCCCCCCCAAAAAAAAGAATTAGAAAGGGGGGGGGGGGGGGGGGGGGTATGAATTCAATGTGGTACAGAAAACATGATAAACAGACAAAAAAAAAAAAATTGTGTCATCAATCAAGTGTCACATTTGATCAGATATTTGACTAATAGGGTAAAGCTTTTTAGAATGGAGGCTGTCAAAAGTGATTATGTGCACTATTGTGACAGCCACAATATTGCTGGTTGGGTTTTTCTCTTTTTTTTTTGGTCTTTGATGAAAATTTCCTCTTTTTTTTTGGGTGAGCAAAATCCCATGTCTAAGTTTTACTGTTGACAGTGTTACAGTCACTGACAGTATGTTACAGTAGCTTATGGTGTGTTACAGTATGTTGCAGTTGCTTAGTGTTACTGTAGCTGACAGTGTTACAGTAGCTTACAGTAGTTGACAACTGCTACGCTGACAGTGTTACTGTAGATAACATGGTACAGTAGCTGACAACATGGTACAGTAGCTGACAACATGGTACAGTAATAATAATGCAAATGTATGGAATTTATATAGCGCTGAATCTTGTAAAGCAAACATTATCACACAGCTTGCATTCAAATCATAATACGCGCATGTAACCACCACAAATTACAGGATTCTTAACAGATATCAAATTTATACTTTCACACACACACACACTTTGGCAGGGTGGTGGAGATGGAGGTGGTTGTTGAAAAGAAATGACAAGATACAAGGGGTAGATCTCAGGTGGGAAATAAGTGTTCTGAGGTTGGATTTGAAAGTATCTAATGTAGGCTTTTGGTAGAGGGAGAGAGGGAGGCAATTCCAGGTGGATGGACCAGAATCCGAGATGGAGTGCAGACCAGCAGTAGTTTGAATCTGGGTGTTAGAAAGCACAAAGTATATGCAGCTGAACGAAGGGAACAGGATGTAGAGTACAGATGAAGACAGTTACAGAGAAAAGAGGGTGCAGATTAGTGGAGACATTTGAAGCAGAAAGTAATTATCTTAAACTTCACTAGCTTTGTGGGATGGGCAGCTAGTGAAGAGATCGAAAAAGAAGAGTGATGTGTTCATAATTTTTTTTCTTAGGTTAAGTTTAGCTGCAGAGTTTTGTACACTTTGAAGGAAGTGGATGGATAATGCTGGTAGATCAGCCAAAAGAGAATTATAGTAGGTTAAATTTGAAAGAATAAGTTGTGACAAGCTTGGGGTTGCATTGCGAATTGCGCTTATGTGCTGAAAATGATAGTAGCAGGACTGGCAGGTGTGGGTGATGATTTTTTTCAATGAGAGTGTGTTATCAAAAGCTGCAACTAAGTACTTTACTGAGCTGTACAAAGGAAATGATGGATTGCCAAATTCTATTGAAGTTTAGTGATGGAGGAAAATTTTTGTTCAGTCCATATGAGCATGCCTTTGATATTATTAGCATTTAGCTGTAACTCGATCCGAGTCATCCAGTTTTGAATGTCTTGAAGGCAGTAAGACATATTTATCAACAGGGAAGGAAGGTGTTCAAAAGTATCACTGCATTGAAGCCGAGTATCGTCAGCATACAAAAGATGATTGATCTGATGGCGGTTTATCAAATGGATAGGTGAATTATTATTTATTAGAAATAGAAAGTCGGGGGAGTTATCAATTCAATGTGGTACAGAAAACATGATAAATGGATAAAAAATAATTGTGCCATTAATTAAATGTCACATTTGATCAGATTTTGAATTTTGTTTACAATAACTGTTTGGAATTGGTCTAAGAGGTATGAAGTAAACCAGGTGAGGGCTGTTCCATAAAATATTTATTTTGGAAATGAAAAAGAATTGAGTGATGTATAGTGTCTAAGGCTCCAGATGTCAAGAAGAATGGAAGGGGAATTTTTTCCTGCATCAGAAGAGACTAGAGGTGTATTTAGGTGTACGTGTGGACTAAGGTGGTTTTGGTGCTGTGGTTGGCGCAATAGGCAGGCTGATTTTTGGGATGAAGGTGGTTGTCAAGCTGTTCCAGAACAACTTTTTCAAGGACTTTTGAGACGAAAGGTAAGTTAGAGGCAGGTCTAAAATTCTTCAAAATGTTGGTATCAGTGTTGTGCTTTTTATTTTTTATTTTTTAGTAGACGTGTAACTATCGCCGACAGTGTGTTAGAGTAGCTGACAGCATGTTACAGTACTGACAGTGTTATGATAGCTGACAGTGTTACAGTGTCAACGTGTTGGATCACCTGACCGTGTTTCTGTAGCTGATGTTAACTGTAAGTGTCAACATGTTAAATGGATCCATAGTCTTGTGGTAAAGTCCAGGTTTGAAGTGTGTTCAATCCACATTTAGGCCCACTAGACCATGAGTGGTGGTCTGGGTGCTAATCTTTCAGATGAGACTATTAAGCGAGGTCTTGTGTGTTCACACAAAATTATTGAGCGCTTGTTAAAAAAAAAAAAAAGAAAAGCAAACCATGATAAGAGTTGTCCCTGGTAAAATTCTGTAGTAAAAATCGACTCAAACAGGGAAACAGATGCAGTTACAGAGAGGAAAAGAAGACAAAAAAAAAAAGGGAAGCACTGCTCTTGTGGCGACCCACTCTCCCCGGGGATAGGTGCCCGAATTTCATGCAGAAAATACAAAACAATACTGTAGTTTGTGTTTTTAATAGCTGTCAATGTGTTACAGTAGCATGGGTGATTTTCCTTCCCTTTTAAACAGAATTCTGTATTGGCAGTTTTCAGAATAAAAAAATCGTTTTAAAATTAAAAGAAATATTAGGTTCAGGACTTTGAATCCTGTTGAAAATGACTAACAGCCGACAACAAAGTGTCTAAGGGAAGTAATTATTAATTTGGTGCATGCGCAGTGTCTTGGTAGTTGTCCATCAATCATTTTAGACTGTTGAGTTATAAACAATAAAGTAAAAAAAAAAACAACAGCAGCAGTTAAGCATTAAATCCTGCGTAACTGACAAAAGCTGAGTTTGTAGGCAAGATTAATTTTGCAACAAATAAACGCTGTGCGTGTGATAAAACGTATTTGCCTGAAAGCAATGGTGCTCAGGCTCGCACAACAATGCTTCCAACTGTTTTTCTTGACTGTTGTTGATTTTGTATGAGAAAGATATTTAGACATTTTCACACATGGTAGGTTTTCATTTCATGAGAAAGAGGCACAGCCCCCTGACCCCTGCTTTTTAGGTGGGGGAGGAGTCACACCTTTCCTTTAAGCTCATCCACTGTAATTTTCCAAATTTTGACTGTAAAACCAGTAAAAGGATGGTTGCTTTGGTCTGTTACTCATATAGTAAGACTAGCATGTATAATCTGGCTGTGGTTTTACAAAAAAGTTCAGTAATGAAAAAAAAATTGTGAAAATCACCCGTGCAGTAGTTGACATGTTACAGTAGCAGACGATAGCCAATGGTAGTCATCACTGGCAACATGTTAGTGTAGTTGACAATGTGATGAATGTTGTACAGTAGCTGACAGTGTTACGGTAGTTGACAATGTTGTACAGTAGCTGACAGTGTTACTGTAGTTGACAATGTTGCACAGTAGCTGACAGTGTAACTGTAGTTGACAATGTTGCACAGTAGCTGACCGTGTTACTGTAGTCGCAATGAAATGAATGTTGCACAGTAGCTGACAATGTTGTACAGTAGCTGACAGTGTTACTGTAGTTGACAATGTTGTACAGTAGCTGACAGTGTTACTGTAGTGTAGCTGACAGTGTTACTGTAGTTGACAATGTTGTACAGTAGCTGACAGTGCTACTGTAGTTGACAATGTTGTACAGCAGCTGACTGTGTTACTGTAGTGTAGTTGACAATGTTGTACAGTAGCTGACAGTGTTACTGTAGTATAGTTGACAATGTTGTACAGTAGCTGACGGTGTTACTGTAATGTAGTTGACAATGTTGTACAGTAGCTGACGGTGTTACTGTAGTGTAGCTGACAATGTTGTACAGTAGCTGACAGTGTTACTGTAGTGTAGTTGACAATGTTGTACAGTAGCTGACGGTGTTACTGTAATGTAGTTGACAATGTTGTACAGTAGCTGACAGTGTTACTGTAGTGTAGCTGACAAAGTGTTACAGTAGCTTTACTATTTGCAGATGTCTGTATATAGGGTGGTCAGGATAAAGCATCAGACACAAAGAGGCTGCTAGACAGAAAGGTAAGAAGGTAAGTGACTGTAGATAGAGGGAAACTGCTCACTGCCCTCCCCACCAAAGAAAATGCACCATTTTCCTCCGATGAAAATTCAGCTGAGTAATGGTTTTACTTGCATGCTTTTTCCTTCATGTTGCATGCTTTCTCCTTCAACTCTGCTGGCACTCTCTCCCCCTCCCTCCTTTTGGGGGTGGGTGCTAGTGAAGAGCTGAAGGAGGAAAGCATGCAACATGGAAAAAAGCATGCAAGTAAAGCCGAGATTACTCAGCTGAATTTTCATTGGAGGAAAATGGTGTATTTTCATTGGTGGGGAGGGCAGTGAGCAGTTCTCAAATGCGCGGACCTGGACCCTATATAAACAAGGTAGCTTCGGGGGAGGGTGGGGCATATTTCGATTTGTCAACCCGGAAGCGACCACCACTGAGGGGTGGGTTGGTGGCTTTTTTTTTAAAACTTAGAAAAATTCACTAGGCTTCACTTCCACACATCATGACCAGGACAGCACACAGAGATTTCAATCATCCCTTTATTGCTCACTTGGGAGGGGTGGGGATGGGACGGGACTGTATAGGACGAAGGGAGTCGGAGGACTTGGTCCCTGTAGAACACGCACCAGGAGGCTGGGACTGCAGGAGATCCTGAAACATAATAGAAAACACAAGGTTAGAACATGGTAGAAAACAACACAGGGTTAGGACACAGTAGATAAGATAGGGTTAGAACATAGTAGATAAGATAGGGTTAGAACATAGTAGATAATACATAACAGATAACACAGGGTTAAAACATAACACAGGGTTAGAACACAATAGATAACAGATAACACAAGGTTAAAACATACTAGATTGTGAAATAAATCACAAGGTTAAAACATACCAGATGATTGTGAAATAAATCGCATCACGACGACAACACAGGGTTAGCACTTAGCAGACGATTATGAAATAAATCACATCATGGTAAAAACAAAGGGTTAATTATGTGGCAGAATGAGGAGTTTCTGAACTAACTCTTAACAAACTAACAAAGTGTCATTTGCAGAAGTGAACTACATCACAAACAGGTACCAATTACAAATCTGAAAACTGCAGGCAGGCCATCCACACACACACAAATGCATGTGACTCATGCCTGATCACTACAGGATGGGTGGGACTTACTAAGTGTTTTTTAGTACCGGAAGGACACTCTGAATCGTAAATTTCGAGATAGTGCAATATCACTCAAGCACCAAAAATAAAGGGGGGGAGGGTTTCTGTAACCTGTCAAACCATGACATTACATGGATCTTTAACATGTATGTGTGTGTGTATATACACAGAGAGAAACACAGGCTCTGTGAAAGTCTGAATAAGCTGAGCTGGGAGGTTCAGGATTCATGTCGGCACAGTGCCGACAACCTGTGACCCAATGATCATACACGTTTGGAACTGTCGTCTACACATCAACACTTTACTGATTTTGAAATGAACCTACAAGCATGAAATTGACATTTTCTGGGTTACAAAGCACACTGCTCTATAAAGTATACTTTCTGAATCAAACAAATTTCTATTAAAAACAAATTTTTTTTAAGCTGCACTGGCTACAGATTCAAGGGCACTTTCCAGTAAACCAAGACCTTTGAATGACAAGTAAACGTGCTTACAGAAAATGGCTAGGTAGGTCACAAAAAAATATGTACTTAGGTGCCAGATTACATCAATCTCGCTTGATCCATCTTCCTGTTCTGATATATTTTGGAACGGCACTGTCAGACACTGAACAGAAAAATGGCACAGATTTCTGCAGCAAGGTATGTGCGGTACTTAGCAAGAATGCATCAGATACACTTGCAGAAGTGGTTTGCCAACATCCGCATGGCTCCGGGCTGCAGCTGCCCTGTGTTGGACCCTCCACGTAAGCCTGGGCAGGACTTAGTGCTTTTTAGTACCGGAAGGACACTCTGAATCGTAAATTTCGAGATAGTGCAATATATTTCAAGCACTGAAAATAGCCTGGGCAGGACTTGGTGTTTTTTAGTACCAGAAGGACACTCTGAATCGTAAATTTCGAGATAGTGCACTGAAAATAAAGGGGGGCAGGGGATGTGAAAATATAATGAGAAACTGGTTGCCATGGTGGAGGAAAGCTATAGACTTAGCCTGAAAAGAATTGCCAGTTATGTTGGCATTCATTCATCAGTATGAAAAGTATCCCCACCTTCTGGAAATTTTCTTTCTCTGTTTCTACCTTGTTCCTTTTCTTCCTGTCACCTCCTTCTTGTCTATTTTCTGCCTTCTTGGTATATTCTCTCGCTTTTTTCCCAGAAAGATTTAAAAGATAACTATTCTCTCCCATGCCAAAGTTGGATGCGTTTTTCAGACACTTAATGGCAGCGCAATGCACTGTTGATTCTAGGATTTCAAAAAAGGGGGCCCTTGGGCCCCCCGAAATGAAAAAAAAGGGGGCATTTGCCCCCCTCCCCCTTTTCTCTTCATAAAAAAGGAGACAAGCAGTAAATAGTATTTGCTCACAATACTGTTAGTACTCTGATATCTGCTATTTTCCAAGAACGAGAAAAAAAACAAACAGGATGGTATGTAGGATGGTATGTAGCAGACAGGATTTAATATACACCTTATGTATTGCAGCTGGTCTGTAAAATGATTCTCTTACACAGGAAGAGAGAGAGAGAGAGGGGGGGGGGGAGAGAGAGAGAGAGAGAGAAAGGGGGGGGGGGGGAATTGTACATTCAGATGAAGAGGGATACATACTACATAGATACAGGAGATACATTGTTTGTATACAATAGAGAGAGGAGAGAGAGGGGGGGGGGGGAGAGAAGGAGAAAGAAAGAGAGAGAGAGAGGGGGGAGGGAGGGAAGGAGAGAGAGAGTCAAAGTCAAATTTGTATTTCCACATTTTGAGTTCGAGAGAGCTAGATCTAGATGAAAAAAAGAGGCAAGAGCTAAAATCAGTCTTACCCCCCCCCCCCTTTACTATATGAGAGAGAGAGAGGTGGGGGAGGGAGAAAGGGATGTCAAAAGTCCATTTTGTATTTCCATTCAGAGTTGGAGGCAGAACTAGATTTGGATCTAGATGAGAAAAGGGGTTAAAGCCAATATCTAATTCTTATCTTTTCCTACCATATGGCAGAGAGAGAGAGGGGTTTTGTATTTCCACTTTCAGAGTTACAGATCTAGATCTAGATGAGAAGTGAAGTGAAAGCCATGAGGGAGGTAGGGAGGGGAGAGAGAGAGATTTTCTGTTAAAGAGATCTAGATGAGAAAAGGGGTCAAATCCAATATCAAAGTCTTGTTTTTCCTCCCATGCAGAGAGAGAGAGAGAGAGGGGGGGGAAGGGGGTCAAAGTCATTTTTGATATCCAGCCTATAGTCTACCCTATGCCATCATTATTGTTGCCAAGTACGGGCTACTTGTCTAGCCAGATCTGAAAAACCGCCTTGAAAACTCTTTGGTATGCCAGCTTTGAACCTTGCTGGGACAAGGCTTCTTCACTATTGATCTGTCACAATGACTTGTTTCAGGAGTACACGGCTCCTTTGAAAAATGACGTAATGACATAACTGAGTAGGAAAATGACGTCAGACCAGCCGCTTCGTGACGACTGTGATGACTGTAGGTGCTAATCAGGGCATCCTGCTGTCCCTGGGGTATCAATGTAATGACCAACGCATGTAGCGCTATTAAGAAACTATATAAACGGCAGTTGCGGGGGTGCACTGTTTGTTCAAATATGCGCTATGCACAGTTTTTTTGCGTCCGTTAGGACGCACTGGTCACATTATTTTGCGGCAAAGTTGAAAAAAAATGCGGGAATCCCGCAAGGGCGCACCCTAGAATCAACACTGGCAATGCATTTTCACTTAGCACGGACTCGGAAAGATTATCAGTCCCAAATCGCTTGACTCTAGCAGTCTCAAAAGGTATTTCCTTTTTTAACACGAAGGGAGCTGTGCTGCAAGGACTGAAAGTCACGGGAGAGTTCTATAGAGACAATATTTTGTCTGACCTGACGTTTTAAGCAGCTGCCCAAATGAACACTGAAAAAGTCCCTGGTAGGGAGTCTCCAAGTTCTACCGAGCAGCCTTGGGAATAGCGGTTTTCCGATGTGACACAAGAGAGGCCTAAGACACAAGACACAAGAGAGGCCTATAGATCGCAGGGGTGATTTTCCAAAAAATTCCCAATACTAAACTTCAGTCTTTCTTTAATTCTTTTTTTTTTTTTTTACCATAGCTAGCACCTAAATTGTAGTGTTTGCCAAATAATCCTACTTCATAGCAAAAAAACCAGATGTCTTTAGGCTATAAGTGAATACCTGTAGCTCTCAAAGCCATTTAACTAACCATTTACACTAAAAATTAAGCATATTACAGCGGACGAGTTTAAGGGAGAGGTGCGACACCACCCCCTCCTAAAAAGCAGGGCTCAGAGACCCCTGAAGCATGTTCTTAAAATTTAGGCAAATTATCTCCAGAATTGAAAATAATATCTAAAACCCCTTTACTGTCAAGGTAAAAAGTGCTGGCAGCATTAATGTGTGAGCCTGAGAAGAAAGCCTTTAAAAACATATAGGATTGTGAGCATGTGCCTAAAGACCTTTTCCCCGTATAAAATTCAAAGGCCTTTATACGAGCTTAATAAATTCAAGATGTGATAATGCAGTATTACATTTATAGCCTACTCATCATGCTATCTATGCTCTATCATATATTGTCACCCAACGGAATTTGCAAATATACATGCATGACTCTATCTCCCTCAGATGGTGTGCTGAATAAGCAATGCATGTGTGTGTGTTGTGAGATGAGAGATCATTTGACTTAAATAATTTAAGCATAACATCTGAGTTAATCTTGAACTGTTATGGTCATGCTATAGGCCTATGGTAAGTTTATACTGGAATTGGTTAAAAAAAGTTTGTAAAAATATATAGATAAATAAGTTTAAAATATACAAGTTTAAATTTATGTAGTGAAAATTTTTTTGCAAGGTTTATAACTATCTCTTAATAAAGTTGGATACCGCATCTACCGATAAATACTAGAAAAAATAATGCTGCACTCAAGATGAAATAACTGTATGCGGAAACCGAAAGAATAATATTCACTTGCGTTGATCATGTTTTACAAATCCAGCACATAGATTTCACCTTAAGCTTGAGTGACAGGCACCAGATGCATCAAATTTTGTTATCTGTTTTGTAGCAACTAGAGTCCAAACAAAGTGTCAAATCTACTCATGGAAGTTGGCTTCTGCTTCAAACCCTTGCTGCCCTCCCTCCCTCCCCTGTAGGTCAATGTGTTTTATCACATCACAGCAAAAACACTTGTTTTGTTGCTACTTCTTTAATGTAGCCTCTGAGCTCTGCTTTCATCTATCACACAGGATTTAATCCTTAGTTTTTGCCTGCCTTTCTATGTTGTTTTGAACCCTGAATGACAAAAATCAGACCAATTTCAGAGACCTACTGCGCATGTGCTAAACGAATATTTACCTCCCTTGGAGACTTGGTCGTCTGCTCCATGCACTCACATGCACTTGAGCCTTTTTTTCCCCACAAAAATTTTAATAGAAACTTTCGATAGACAAGCCTTGACTTTCATGGATTTTTCAATAAGTTTGTCACAATTTGTCATTTTGGTCATTTGCAAAAGGATTCATAAGTCTTGGATCTAATATTTCTTTTAAAAAAAAGAAAAAAAATAAAATCCATCTAAAATGGATAGAAAATCACCCATGAGATCGGCCTTTCTAAAAAAGATTTGAGTGAATGCAAAAGTGTAGCGAGAGGGGTTGAATACTTTGAAAAAATGAACAGATTTGACTGCAGTGAAAGTTTGAAAAATAAACTGGTCTCAGTTTACTGGAAAGTGCCCTTATTCCTAATACGTAAGCCAGGTCATGACCCAGTCCAACCAGGCCACACATCTGCACTGCTCTGATAACCTACAGTTTTCAATGCACAGGTCCTGACCAACTTAGAATCAAAGCCTCCTCTTTCTACCTTTCATTATCTATTACCCACCTTTCAGCTGAGATGGAGTACAGGGTCAGCAGTTGCCTGAAGCCAGTCATCATGATGCCGTGACATTCAGATATAAGCACAAAACACTTTCTATGGGGAAACTTGCAGTCCCACACTGGTGAACAAATCAAAATACATGATTACATCAAATGATTCCTCACACGTGAATAAAGCAAACCCATAAATCGCTACATTAGAGCCAAACAAGACTATCTCCAAAATGGTGGTTTGGGGAAAAATCCCCCTTGTAGTTTTCAAATGAAAGCAAAAAGCACACGAGTGCTTCCACGGTGACAAAACCCACACTGGTTTAAGTTCCAGTAGTAATGTACAAGTGCTATTAACAGCATCAAACAAAAAGACACATTTACAAAAATGTGACGATCCACCACATAAGGAGTCGCATTGCACCAGAGGTCAATTTTTAGTTATTGACATATTAGTTTCCAATACAAAGGCTATTCAATGCAAAAACAGACTGAAAATCGGAAAATTCTGTGCAAAGTTATTACAAATTGAAATGATAGACTGCAGGATGTGACAAAATGAGAAACGGGCCTGTTTATTTTCCTAACAGGTTGTCAGAATGAGGGCTTGGGTATTTTTAAAACACATTTAAAAGCATAAGGAATAAAAATTATGCCTTGATATTTCATTACAAGGTAAAATAACACGTATAGTTTAATAATCGATCAAAATCTTAAAATTGACAACTTGACCCCCCCCCCCATCTGCCTTTAATGGCTCCTAGCGCAAAATTGGGTAATGTGCTAAGCAACTCATTTCGTGGCGGAGCGTCACAAATAGTCATTCCTTGCATGAAAACTGCCTTGCGATGAAGGTTCAAAATTTGAGACAAACCAGAATACCTGCAGTAGATCTGCTAAGGCATACATTTTTTTTTACCCTTTCACTAAAGGCGGTTCAAGCACACAAGGTGCTGAGCACCTTTCTTTTAAGCAGCTTTGGCCTAGCTTACAGGTCACATCTTGCTCTGTTAGTTGAGGCACAGCGAACTACCACCCCCCTAACCAGCTGTGGCATGAACGTAATATCTCGTCATCTTATTACAGCAAGGCAGAGAATCACCCAAGTGTACAGCATTAACTTGCCCCTTTTTTTCTCCTACTCCTGTACTCTGAGAGACAGGGTCAACACCACATATTCAGTCGTGGCTCCAAACCCGTAGGTAGTTTTGCTCTGTGCCAAATATTATCCCTTTATCTCTACAGTTATGTAAAATCAAATCACCAGGTTTAGAGCTATTGGTCAGACTAAGAAAACAAGATGCACCCCCCCCCCCCCCCCCCCCCCCAAATTTGGAGATAATCTGTTTGGCTTCTAATGTACCAAAATGATAAATCATTGCATGAATAGATAAAAAAAATTCCCTCACTAATGAAACTTCATCTTTATTACAACTTCTCACTGATGAGGTTACACATCACTTACTGATTTCCCCCCCTCTGTTCCTCAGGTAGAGTTCTGAGGTTCACCAATGGTGAGATTTTATGCATGCAACCGGTTATTGGCCCACCATGAAGGTAGCCACATTCCAACTCCAACATGTATGCTGGGTATGTTTATGTTTCTAAAACCCACTGAACACTGACATGAATTACAGGATCTTTAACATGTATAATTGATCTTCTGCATGTGTATATATATACACAAAGGGAATTATGGCACAAGCAGGTCTGCACTTAAATCCCCACCCTTAATTTGTCAGATGCTGCCGAGATTGTAACCCACAACTTCAAGGACCCATGGCATTTAAGCTGAACAGTAACCACTTGGGTTATAGTGTCTGACACTCACTGATGAGGTGTACCATTCCCTCAATAATAAGGTATGCTCACTCACTGGTGAGGTCTACCATTCCCTCAATGGTGAGGCTATTCTTCACGGACTTCAGTTTTGATTCAAAGATTTTAAAAAATTATTTTTTCCTAAAATGAGAACTAGTAGTAAATGTCCACTTTGGTCTACAAAAAAAGGGTCCAATCTATTGTGTAGTTACATTCCCTTATGACATCAGATATATACACAGTTAAGCCCCTGTGTTCTATGATACTGCAGTTGAAGGCCAGACATGGTTCTCCCCCTCCCCCCTCCGAAAAAAAGGGAGGGGGAAAGGGTGCCTGTGCAATTTGTGTATTTCCCTGACATTTAAGTGTTTTTCTTCTTTTTTTCATCCAACATTTCTTTTTCAAAAAACAAGTTGTTTTCTGAGTGCAAGTGATGATTTAAATTTGCCTATTCATGAAAGAAGGGATAATTTATAATGTCAACTGCCTTTTGTCCATAAACAATTTTTAGTTTGGACAAATATGGCAGCTTTGTCAATTTTTAAGAAAATTAGAGCTGGGGGTTATTTTGGTTAAAAATTTGGAAAAATGGAGGCCCAACTAAAAAGTGAGCTTGGCATCTAATGAATCAACAGCAAAAAAGGAGGGGAATAAAAAAGTTTATCTGCGTGTTTGGAAAAATGACTTTTAAGTTTTGGTCTCTCAGCCATTATGAAGCATTTATGATTTTCATGGCAACCAGTCCATGAAGAGTTTCACCTATTTTTGCCACTTTGATACCAAATAATTTTATTTCAAAAATGGTTTCCATGTCTGGCCTTATTCAAAGTTCAGTTAAGAATTCTACAGGTACTTTCCTCTGGGTTTTTTTTTTTTTTTCAATAGGGTGGGGGTTAGAGCTAAGGGACATTTTGTCTGCTTAGTGCAGATTTTAAAAAAGTTTTTTCTGTAGACTAAAAAAACAAACAAACTGGCTGCATTCCCTGTATAAAGTCACAGATACCCACTTAACAACTACAACCAAATAAAAAGACACCCATTATGCAGACAAAGAGGGGCAGGTAACCACACCTGAATACATCCACCTCCTCCCCCATACTCATGCACTGACCAACCTACCAGACTACAGCGATTTTGTGATGCGGAAATAATGTATAATGACTCCACAGCTGAGGCCAGAGAAAAGCTGGCTTCCACTATTCTTTTTTTTTTTTTTTTGTTCTTCAGCTAGAGCTCTGAGGTTCTATTGGTGAGATATTTGCATTTGCGACAAACACCTGACCAACTAAGACTGACTACCGGTAGTAGGTCAACTTTCGCATATTGACAATGCCACTGCCACCGGAAGCTCTTCCGGATGGGAAGGCCTTGGAAGCCATTTTAGATGTGGCTTTCAGAGGGCTAACCCAAGGTGTTTAACTACTGTGAATTTTCAAAAGCTTTTTTTTTGCATGTTTTTTTTGTGTGGGGACATTGGCACATCGCGAATCATTAGAACTTCTAGAATTTATTTTCAGACATAATATTGATGGTAAATGTGTTTTGGAGGTTTAAACTTGTGAAAAATGTTTGAAAAGAGACAAACATAAAGTCAAATGCGACCTTGTTATGAGCTATGACCGGGTTATGAACTATGATCCTCTGCTCGCTGACTTTGACCTTTTCCCTCCTTTACTAGTCACTACATAATTATATGGACAACTATTAAAGTTTTGGGTGTAGTGATCTCATTAGAATTTTTTTTAATAGCATTTGTATGCATTTGGTGAGAAAAAACAAGGAATTTTATTATTGATAAATGTATGTTTGCTGTGGGTGTAAATAAATTGCAGATTTAATTCCCTTGGCAAAGTATTTCCACTTTATACCTCTAAGTCTACAAGGAGAGCAGAGGGTTACGGATGCAATCCAATGAGGTGTGGTTACTACTGCCTTTAACAGCAAGTTTTTAATCTCACCTGCACAGTCCAATGGTGTGTGGTCAGCTCTGCTTCAGCACATCTTTCATCTCCAATTCCATTTTGTTCCCAATCTTCATAGAACTGTCCTTGTGTGCCTGTTGATGACAAAACCAGAAAAAGACCAAAGCTGAATCACCCTCTGACATTGAATCAGTCAGTGCATAAATAAAGTGACACTAAGAATGCCTTCAGTTAATCACATTACAAACTCCGCTCACACATCGCCAACAAAAGTCGGTCAAGGTCTGAGGCAGTAGAAAATAAGGGGAGGGGTGATACACTTGGTGTTTTGTTTTCCTATTTTGCTTCCAGGACAATAGAATAAGCACTCATATGCTTTTTAACATCCTGTTCCTGTGTGTATGCACTTTTGTCATCTGTTGCCAATGCCACAATGGCTTACTCTTCTGAAAAGCAAAACAGGTCTCAGAGTGTGCACATGATCTTCTGCATGTATTTGCATACAGGACCTTGCTTTATAGTCTCATCTGAAGGATGTGGGGAGAGGGGTGGTGAAGAGAAGGAATCAAGAGTAGGCAGGAGGGGAGGGGCCAAGTAAGCAGGGCCAGAAAAGATGAATTTATTATATTGAAATGTGTGCATGTGGATTAGATCAGATTTGTAAAGAAGATCTCCAAAGACTAAACTATCACTTTTATGTGGTTTAACTTGCATTATATATATTTGACAAATAAATTTAGTTTGTGTCAGGCAAAAATTTATATGCATGATACTTTCTCATTAGGCATGTTATATAATATTAAGTAATCAGGATTTTAAAGATCTGAATAAAGATTCAGTTTCTGCATTCATTTTCCTTAAAAAGAATTATATCTGAAGTAGTTTACATGCCATATTTTTGTGTGTTAATAATTACCCTTGAAACTAAAAATCTCTGGCACTGGGAAGAGCCATTTTTCCTGGGAGGGAACTGGTTAAACTAATTTTCTGTAAAAAGTTGTACGGTAGGCATCCTGTTACATGCATCATCACAAGCTTTCCTCTTTGATGCCTTTTTTTTCATATCATGGAAAAAAAAGGATTCATATTAGCCCTAGGATTACAAAATCAGGTCTTTGCACATTGTCATCAGCTACTGCACACACATACTGCCATTGGAAGCGGATACAAAACACTTGACACAATTTGGCTCCAAAAATTTGATACCGAGATTTTCACTTTCTGAGAGGTACGAAAAAAAAAAAAGGATTTCCAGGATACTCTGTCAAAAATAACTTCTAGAGTACAGTACAGTATCTCTGGGATGGTAGGCATACCTGTAAGTAGCAGCAGACAAACTTTTTTTTTTAAAGCATACACATGCATGAAACTGGTATTTTTGAAAAGAACTTTTTAAAACAAACAAAAAACCCCCACACACAATACCAAAAAAAAAAGTCTCTACTTTTATTCTTTCAAAAGTTATTGATGTCCAAAGATGACATAACATTTTCCAGGTGTTTTCACAATATCAAAGCCATACTTTGAAAGGGCCTATTGTGCAAAGCACTGTAATCACATTCCTGCACATTTCTATATTATACAATGTCTTTAACACTGATGATCCCTACAAGAAACATCAACTCTATCGTGAAGGGAAAAAAAGATATACTATGTTGCAAATGCCTAATTGTGCGATTGGCAGTCTGCTTAAATTGCATGATTGGCCATGTTTAAGGTCCAAAAGGAAGGATAAGATGGTATCTTATGGTTACTCTTTTACATTGTTCAAAAGATATGTTCATATAGACTATGCTCAATTTTTTCTAGCACTGTACTATACCAAATTTTTAAATATTGGGGTCTGATTTTGCTAAAAACCTTAAAATGCCCTGCGACGGACCAAAATACAGTACGCAGATTTTTTGTCAATAACTTTTGAACCTGTAGTGAGATTGACTTGAAATTTGGTGATGTAAAACATGGTTGTATATGCTATTAAAAATGCATTTGTTGAATTTTTTCATCCATTACATAATGTAACTTTGGATTCAAAATGGCCATCAAGTGCCCAAAAATATGGTGAACATTCTAGAGAAATGTTATGAAATATCAATTTTAAAAAAAAATCAAAATATGCTTAGAAAATAAGCAACAATCATTCTAACTTATATTTTAATAGTAAATTACTTTTACATTGCATATTTTGAATATGTTGTAATATATAATAATCCCAGAACAAGCTTGACATATGCTCACTTACAGACGGGTGGTAAAGGACAGAGACAGGTTGATATCAAGGTTTGGGGAGCTCACCGTTTCTTAAAATCAAAATTAAAAAGATTAATGGATTCTGCTCTTTTTTTTTTTTTTTTTTTTTTTATATTTCTAGATAGTATAAAACCAATCAACAACATAAAACTAAAGTACTAATTCAAGTAGTAAAGATAGTGAACCCTCAAATGAGTTAAAACAAAACAAAAACATAATGGAAACTCTGAAAAGGAAAATGATTAGGGAAAATGAAAAAAAAAAGACTGTATGGCTATTAGATACAGTTCTGTGTGCATAAATCACAAAGAGCAAGCTTACTTGTGGTACTACTGTTCTGAAACTAAACCTGCTTTAGTTAAGTTCAAGTCACTAAAAAAGAAATTCATTCAAACACTGATATGGCATTTAGTGATTTACTACTAAGGTTGCATAAAATATTCCAAGTCGTGCAACCCCCCTCCCTCCACAAAAATGAAAACTGTAACAAACTGTAACAATCATAAATGAAACCGGACCTAAACTGGTTAAAAAAAAAAAAACCAAAGCCAGAGGCAACAACCGATGTTTGCTTCACAAAAAGTGAATCATATCTTGGGATTACCTCATCTTGGTTAGACCAGTCATTCAATAAAAGGTACAATAACACACCTATTTCACTATACGACCTTAAAAAAAAAAAGTTTGAATAAAAGTGTGTTCAAACTATCCGATTTTATAGGCATCATAAATTTAAGAAGTAATTTCGTGAAAATATCCAAGGAAATCGGGCATGTTTTCTTCTTTCCGGTTTGCACATGCCCGAAAGTTGAAGACGATCGTATCTACCCTTTTCAATGTCTTCGTTTTTAATGACCTAATAAAAAATTTAGCAAACTACGTGACCTGTGTTTAAATAAACAATAACATTAATGATCTACAATCACAGATTTATCATATTTACCCACTAAATCGAGAAAATCGTTGATTTTCGACATAGTCGGTTTGCTGCGTTGGTTCGTTCTTGCCTCCATGTTCCCGATCTTTCCCAGATTTGTGTATGTAAGACAGCCCATGAATACATTAACCCATTTCCAAATTAGAACCAATAGATGGTCTTGTTTGATTTTCGCCTTCAGTATTGACTATTTTAAACAACAGGTTCTTTAGAACTTGCCGACGAAGATCGTGTACCGCCAAAAAACCTGGATTTTTGCAAAAACTGTCCATAAACAAATTAACTTTTACTCATTTTAGTATTCTACAATAAATACTGAACACGATGATACCTGATATAGCACGGTTGATTGTTTATCGTGAATACTCATCAAACTTAAAGTGGGCATGTCTTGCGAAAATGGCGGCCGCGCAGCGGTTTTTTTTTAGCGGAACACATACCTCATTCACGCACTTCACGTATTCGTGACAGATCAGCCACAGAAATAAAAATGCACTTAATCAAAAGAGAAAAGACCAAACTTTATTTTAATACATAAAGATTTTTTAATCAGTACAAAGGAAGCAGAGTAATAAAGAAGTGAAAAGACCGAAAAACTGCCATTTTTCAGCTGTAATGATGGGATTTGCTGGGGGCTTGTGTAAATACAGTCTGGATCAACCATGACTGATTGATATGACTTCAATCTCAAAATATTGGATCAACCAAGAACGACCGCTGGTAGTAGGTCAACCATTTCACTGTCACATATCCCACAATCCAAATGCGACAGGACAGTTTTCCAGAAGGGAAGTCGTTGGACGCCATTTTGAATGCTGTTTAAACAGACTTGACTGTGTTGTTTAGCCACGGTGAATTTTCAAAATAAAGCTTTTTTTCGCAAATTTTTGTGGGGACATTAGCGCATGGAAAACCTTTACAACTTCTAGAATTTACTTGCAGACATAATATTGATGGTAAATGTGTTCTGGAGGTTTAAACTCCTGAAGAAATTTTGAAGGGAGATATGTCTGAAGTCAATCACGACTTAGGAGCTATGACCAAAAGTTATGAACAATGATCCTCTCCTTGCTGACTTTGATTTTGTTCCCTCCCGTACCAGCTACTACATATGGAAAAAAAACAACAACTGTTTTGGACATACTGATGTAACGTCTTTGGGATTTTTAAAATTATTTTATTTATTCTTTTTTTTTTTTTTTATATGTAACAGAGTGCAGATATTTGATCTGCCGCGACTCTGTACAACTTCTCGGCGAGGACGACAGCACGGTCAGACAGTGGGAATGTGGCCTCTAAAGAGAGGCTGCATAAATACTACATTTTACCGCTAAGGGCAAAGTGCATGCAGAGGACGGCTTTCGACCAACCCCCAACGATACAGAACATCACACAATTCACAGGTGTTGATCTAAATTTAGATCCACAACGCTGCGATTGGCTGTTCCCATCGCATGGGAAGTAATCTAATTACCGCCCTGCCACATCCACCACCGCTGACTTTGTGCCGCGTCCCGAGGCACAGTGGGTACTGACCAGCGTATTTGACGCTCAAATCAGTAGCCCTAAGTTCTTTCCATCCTGTCGGCGACGCCACTTTGTAACAGAGTGCAGATATTTGATCTGCCGCGACTCTGTACAACTTCTCGGCGAGGACGACAGCACGGTCAGACAGTGGGAATGTGGCCTCTAAAGAGAGGCTGCATAAATACTACATTTTACCGCTAAGGGCAAAGTGCATGCAGAGGACGGCTTTCGACCACCCCCCAACGATACAGAACATCACACAATTCACAGGTGTTGATCTAAATTTAGATCCACAACGCTGCGATTGGCTGTTCCCATCGCATGGGAAGTAATCTAATTACCGCCCTGCCACATATAGCATTTTCAGCATTTGGTGATAAAAAAAGGAATTTAAAAAAAAAAGAATATATGTTTGTAGCAGGTGTGAATGTGTTGCGGATTTACTTCCAGTAGCATAATATTTTCATAGATCATATATAAGTTTACTAAGTCTATCAGGGCAGCAGTTGGTCAAGTTAGCACAAGGTGATTTGGGGTCTACAGGATAAAGTTGAGTACAGGGAGAGCAGTCTGACCTCAGAGTTCAGCTCGTTGTCAGGGTGGACGTGGGGTTTGGGCAGGTGTGCTGTGTGCAGCAGTTCCTGACGACTGGACGACATTTTGCTGATGCTGTCTGCGTCCTCTGTGTCACTGAAGATGTCCCCCTCCTCACTCTGTAACAACCCATTTCATTGGTCACTGGAAAACATTTTATTGGTTAAAACAAAAGTTTCATTGGAC
>CM060334.1:36599705-36622205 GCA_030674155.1 Stramonita haemastoma | reverse complement strand
TAGACACAGGTAGACAGAGAGATAGGCAGGCAGACAAACAGACAGAGAGACAGACAGACAGACACACAGAGAGAGACAGACAGAGAGACAGACAGAGATGGAATGGAATGGAATGATGGCATCACATGGCAGGGTAGGGGCTAGCCTACAACAAGATACTATGCGTTTACTTGCACGAAACCAATGCTCGTAACTTACAGACAGAGAGACAGACAGAGACAGACAGACATGCAGACAGAAAGATAGACAGGCAGACTGACACACACAAACACACACATACACACACACGCGCGCACGCACGCACGCAAGCAGGCAGGCAGGCAGGCAGGCAGGCAGGCAGGCAGGCAGGCAGGCATGCGGACACACACACAGAGACACACACACACAGACACACAGACACACACACACACAGACACACACGCACATGCACACACACACACCACCACACAGACACAGACACAGACACAGACACAGACACACACACACACACACACACACACACACACACACACACACACACACACACACACACACACACACACTGGAAATTAGTAAACACGGAGAAAAGAAGAGCGACAAAATAAAACCTAAGCCATGCTAGAGTTCTACGGTTTGTGGATACAGACATTGGCGAACCTGCTTTACTTTATAACACTATGAGGTGATTAACATCCATCATTAAGTATTGCTTTGGGGACCGATGAAACTTTGACAAATCGATTTGAAGAAACTGCCTTTCTCTCAAGCATGCTTTCAAGCACAGCCGTAGATTCTTTGCAAGGCGATAATTGTTCAGTCTCTTTGTCATAGTTTTATTGCTACCATAATCACTAAGAGAACTGACTTCTAAATATTTCTTCATTCCTCAGCTAGAGCTCTGAGGGTCATTAAATGGTGAGAATTTTTGTACGCAGCCGTTTTTACCTACCATTAAGGCTACTATAGCTTGAATTAGCATTTAGAATTTGAATATTCATTTGTGACATTTTATTACTATAATGGCAGTTTACATTTGATTGGTTTTTATTCATCATCTGATGTTGAATAAAGATGCAAGGTTGGATATTATAAACCAAAAAACCAAACGCTTTCTTTAAAAGAAAAAAGCTGAAGAAAAATACACAGCAAAATAAAAAGCATCCAGGCCATTTTCTTTGTATCATGCTCTGATTGCAGTTTGTGCGGCAATGCAATCTTCCTAATGTGGGCTATATTGTTGGTGATGTGATGTCATCTTTGCTATTTTCCTGACAACACAATCTTCCAAATTTCCTCATAAAGTCTGGCAAGCGCGGGTCTCACTTGCATTTTATTCCTTTTTTTTATTCCAAGGAGAACAGGACAGGCACTTGTGCTTTTTTATATCCTGTCCCTGTGTACATGCAATTTTGTAAATGTTGTCACCCGTTCCCACCGGAACACAATAGCCTACTGTCGAAAGGTGGAACGGGTTTTAACGTGTGAGCAAGATGTTCTGTATGTGTTCACACGCGGGACCTCAGTTTATAATCTCAATCCACAGAACTTTCGGGGAGGGGGGGGGGGTGTGTGTGTGGAATCGGCACTAATGTTAACTCCAGGGGAAAAAAAAATCCCTTGGAGGGGCATTTCGGTCCGTGGGTCGAACATGGACTCAATTCCTGGCCGTTAAACTGCGAACGCAACGTTCTTACCACCGGGCCATTCCGTTTATGATCTGCAGGGGGGAGGGACAATATACAAGGGAGCACTGTTTCTAAAGCATAAAAAAGCCAAAGAAACCAAACTTAACTAGCAAAATGTTGTCGTAGGGGAGCGAGGCGTCAGAGACCTCAGCTTCTCTCGGGGCCAGTGTATTGGAGGCGGCGCCCATCTCCACTCCCTCGCTGCTTTACCTTCCCTGAACCTAAAGAGGGCAGGTACCCATTTACAGCTGGGTGAACTGGGGGACTGTACAGAAGCCAAGGCGCGCAAACGGTCACCCATCCAGTTGGTAACCACGCTCGATGCTGCTTAACCTTGGCTGGGGGGAAGCGAGTGCTCTGACTACTGAGCTAGCACGTCCCCTATTCTAAAACATACCCAAGCCAAAGAAACCAAAAACAAGCAAGCAAGCAAGCAAACCAATGGCCAAATAAGAGGAGGAAAAGTAAAGAAAAATTACAAGCCATGCCGGGTTCCCTTGGATTATGACCACTAACACACTCTCACCTCCTATGTCAAAGAAAGCTACCCGCACCATCTTCAGCTAACACCGCCATGAGCTAGCTGACTGATGTTGATGGAAAGAAAGAAAAAACATTGCTGGCAAAGATGGACCTATTGCACTGTGTTGTACAAAAACTCCTGATAAAGGCCAGAACAGGGAGAAAAATGGAGGGAATTGGTTGTCAAGTCTTCAGGGGTGTCCCCGCGGTCGCCAGACTAAGGGATAGATAGATAGATAGATAGACAGACAGACAGACAGACAGACAGACAGACAGACAGACAGACAGACAGACAGACAGACAGACAGACAGACAGACAGAGAGAGAGAGAGAGAGAGAGAGAGAGAGAGAGAGAGAGAGAGAGTAGAGAGAGAGAGGAGAGAGAGAGAGAGAGGAGAGAGAGGATAAGAGAGAGAGAGAGAGAGTTCTGTACTGTATTGCATTGTATTATATATCACGCTAAGTCACGGCAGATTTCTCTGCGTCAAATTCGGGATGCTCTCCTCGGGGAAAGCGTTGTAGCCACAAGAGCAGCGCCACCCATGATTGTTTTTCTTTTCCTGTTTGCAACTGTATTTGTTTCCCAATCAGATTTGCCTTTTTTCTACATAAGTTTTCCAGGGACAACTCCCTTGTTGCCGCGGGTTCTTTTACATGCGCTAAATAATAATGATGTGTAACACACGTTACCTCGGTTTATCATCTCATCCGAAAGACTAGCACGAGGACCACCACTCACGGTATAGTGGATGGGGAAAAAAGTTTGGGGCATAAACATAAACAGGGATCGAACCACCACACACTTTGAAACCAGCTGGAGTGTTCGCTTTCTAGGCAGGTGCGCTATATTCTAGACCGCCGATCCACCTAACAACAACATGTACACTGGTGTCGTGTTTAGACATCATCCCTGAAGTCGGAATGTAGCTGCCGTAATGGTGGCCACCCCCCCCCCCTTCCCCAGCCACATGCATAAACATTTCTTCAAGGGTTGAATCTGGGAACTCAAACTGAGGAACGAAAAAAAACAAATTCCCCTAATCTTCTTCATAGAATAATAATAAAAAAAGAGCTGCAAACAAGGAAATGATAAGAAGAGAGTGGTAAAGAAAAAAACCCAACTTTACCAACCACGCTATATCAGTATTTCATGAACTCTGTGCTCTTTTCCTGACAATGCAATTCTCTAAACTTCCTCATAAAATAACGGGATATTCAGATCCAGCGCTGATCATATCACTTCTTGGTCTGCTGCGTTATAAACAATACGGGTTTAAAAAACAAAAACAACCCCAGTTTGGCAAAGCAGACTCAAGTTAAAAAAAAAAAAAACCAAAACAAGCAAGAAAAACTGAATATAGCATACAAATAGGAAAAAAAGAACAGAACTAAAACTCTTATAATTGTAATTGCCCTTCAGGGGTTGATTAAAGTGTTTTTGACTAGACTGTAATTATGTGCAGAAGATTTGGGGGATCGGGGTAGCCTAGTGGTTAACACCTTGTGTTTATGATCTGACGACACGCGTTCGAGCCACCACCCAGACTCCCACTTTGAAGGAAAAATCGAACTGAATGTCAAGTCTTTCGGAGGAGACTCTAAACCAGTAGGACCCGTGTGTTTACGGGCTTGTGCACGCGAAAAAGAACCCATGACAGCGGAAAATGAGAAAGAGGACTGAGGTACCCCCGACTGTCCTGGCAACAATGATAGGTTTGATTCCCAACTATGTCCCCGAAGTCGGAATGCAGCTACTTGAATGTTGGGAGGGGGGGGGGGGGGGGGGGCGTGGTGGTCACTTACGCGAAAAATCTCATCATTGGTAAACCTCTGAGCTCTAGCCGAGGAACGAAAAACTAAAATTACGTTTTGATAATTTCATGATTATTGTTAAAATTTTTTTTTTTGTCTCGAGGAGAATGGAATAAGCAGTTATGTGCTTTTTTTTTGCATTCAGTACCCGTGTGCATGCAATATTGTAAATTTGGTCCTCCATTCCCACCGGCACATAATGGCCTACTCTTCCGAAAAGGGGAACAGGTTATAACGTGTGCGCAAGATGTTCTGCGTGCGTTCACACACGGGACCTCGGTTTACAGTTTTATCCAAAGGACCTCCTTGGAGGAGTGGAACCGACACTGATGTTAACTCCAGAGGAAAAATACTTTTGAACGAGATTCAAACCCGGGTCAACAGATCACGAGCGCATCACTCTGACCACCAGGCTATCCCGTCCCTTATAATATAATGTTAAGCTCAATGTAGGCAAACAACCTATACATGTCTAAAGCAGAATGCTGCTTTCTTTATCCAAACTGGTCACATAAAAAAACACACCAAAAACAAACACCTCCCTCTGCCACTTGCATATAAGATGATTAAGACACACATAAGTGCTGTTACAAGGTCTACACATAATACAAAACAACTGCCCTTATGACTGCACAATAAGATATTTTTAAATATTTATCTTCGTGTATTTGAAGTTATAGATCATTACTATTAAAAAAAAAAGAGGAAAACAATTTTTCAAATAATGCATTTTGAAGCTTACTAAAACGATTGCTTCTTTGATTTGAATAGAATTTTCCTTTCTTGTGATGTTTATTTGGTTTTGATACGGGTTTCTTTAAATTTTCAGCATTGCTGTAAGTATATCAATCTATTTTGGGAGACACGCGTCAATTTCCATTTATCTATAATCCATTTCTCCTGAAACCCCCCCCAACCAAACCCAAAGACTTCTGTTTTACAAATAAAAATATGTTTGGAAAATAAAAGGAAGAAAGCAGGCATAAAAAGTGACAAATCATCCTGTCAGTATTTCACATACACTCTGCTTCTTCTGCAACAGTCCAACCTTACCAAATTCGTCCGGCAATAACATTAAAGAACCTTGATGTGGCCTCTATGATCTAGTGGATTGTAAACAACATCAGAAAAACACAGTCCTAGCCGAAATTCATACCAAAGAAAAAGAACATGAGCAAAAACACGAACCAAACAGGAAAAAAAAATCCACTTCAAAAAACATATCAATCCCCCCCCCAAAAAAAAAAGAAAACAAAAACAAAACAACAACAAAAAACACTAAACAAACCAAAAAAAAGTCAACCATACTGGATTTCTGTAGCGTTTATGGGCAAAAGAAAAACATAGAAAACACCACCATCACCACCACCATCACCACCACCATCACCATCACCACCACCATCACCACCACCACCAGAACACAGGAAGCCCGCTTAACCTTAAAGCTCCATTAGCTGATTGATATCGACCATAAAACAAAAAACAACAACACCACCACAAGAGCAACAACAACAACAGCAAAAAACCCAAAATAGCAACGTTGTTACACGAGGGTTCTTTTTTTGACAAACTGACATTTTGGGGAAGCTGCCTGTCGCCTTCTCTCCTGTACCCACAGATGAAATGTCTTCCCTTCCCATCTACACTCGACAACATGAAGTTTCTGGTGACATTTTCATGTTCGCTTCTGTGCCATTGACAACCAAGCAATGTCTCAATAATGGAAGCCATTGATTTAAGAATGGAAGAGCATTCGAGAAAAAAGTCTTTCTGAGTTCATGTGGCCAAACTGCCTGTATGTTTCAAACCAGAATGACGAAAAAACTAATAAAGGAAGCAGTAATTTTTTGAATCTTTATCTTAATGCCTGCAATAAAAACGAAATATCGAGAAAAAGACTCGAAAATGCACCCCCCCCCTCCGAAAAACAAATTAAAACAAAAACAAAAATACCAACCCCCCCCCCCGCCCCCAAACAAAAACAAATAACAAAAGCAAGAGCGTAAGAGAAGAGGCTGCTTTACATGGTTACATTCTTTAATTGCTTCCTAAAAGGGTGTCTCAGAATCTATGATGGCTCTTTCTTTCTGTCCGTAGGTTTGCTGTAACTGGTGGTAAACTGTCCATGAGATTCTAGCATTGCTTGGTAGTATTTCTTTTATTGGAGACTGGACCTTTATTACTGTATTCTTCGCAGTCCGTTTCCACTCAACTTTGTTCTCTCTCTTCTCTCTCTCTCTCTCTCTCTCTCTCTCTCTCTCTCTCTCTCTCTCTCTCTCTCTCTCTCTCTCTCTCTCTCTCTCTCTCTCTCTCTCTCTCTCTCTCCATCTGAGAAACAAGAACTGTAAGAATCTGCCTGGGTCAAATTTGACATTTTTAGAAAAGAGATAGACAGATAGAAGAGAGAGAGAGAGAGGAGAGGAGAGAGAGAGAGTGAGGAGAGAGAGGAGAGGAGAGAGAGATGGAGAGGAGAGAGGAGAGGAGAGGAGAGGATAGGAGAGAGAGAGAGAGAGCGGGGGGGGGGGGGAGAAAACAGATAAACAGACTGAAAGAAGACAACAGACAGAGACAGAGAAAGAGATGTTGTATGCAGTGTGGTAATGACACTAGGGCGTGTATCAGAACTGACACCTTCAATTCGCTGAGAGAGACAGAGAGGGGGGGGGGGGGGGGGGGGGGAGAGACAAACAGATAAACAGACTGGAAGACAGACAAACAGACAGAGACAGAGAAAGAGATGTTGTAATGCAGTGTGGTAATTGACACTAGGGCGGTGTATCAGAACTGACACCCTTCCACATTCGCTGAATAAGATCTCCCATGAACGCCTAAGGGGAATAAAAAACCCAACAGAACCCCCCCCCCCCCCCCCCAGTAAACCTGTTTACAGATTCATTGCTTTGCCTATCAATTGATCAATTGATCAACTCCTGTCAGCCATACGCACACTTCATTCATTTTCTCAGCGCAGATTGTAAAAAAAAAAAAAAAAAAACCCACACAAGAAAATGTCTTCGAAAGACTATTTATTGCCTTAAGTGGCCTGTCGTTGTTGCACGTGCCTGCTTAGGGCAGCTAGTTTGTCCTTCAGTTATGTGTTTTCAAGATTGCTAGCTGTCTAGTGCTTACACTACTACAGAAGCTGCCCTTTACGTGTGTTTGTGTGTGTGTGTGTGTGTGGGGGGGGGGGGGGGGGGGGGGTATGAGACTCTACCAACCCAAGCCCTCATCTCTCTGGGGGCACCATTTGGCAAGATTTCCTATCCATCTGTCCGCTCCTATACTCTTACCTCATATTTTAACCATGGGAGTGGGGGCTTTGGGGGGTGGGGTGGGGGGATAGCCTAGTGGTTAGGACTTGGCGCTCGCGATTTGACAGCCCGGGTTTAATCCTGGGTTTGAGCCATCACTGAGAGGCCTGCTGCTGTAGGGGGATTTTCCCCCCTGGAGTTAACATGGGTACTGACTCCACTTTCCCTGAGAGACTGGTTGAGACTATGAACCTAGGCCCCGTTGTGCGCACGCACGCAGAATATCTTGCGCACACGTTAAAACCCGTTCTGCGTTTCGAAAGAGTAGGCGCTCGTGCCGGTAAGAACAGATGACAAAAGAAACAACAAACACACACACACACACGCACGCACGCACGCACACACACACACACACACACACCACGCACGCGCGCGCACCCCCCCCCTCCCACACACACAGGTGTCATGTTTAGAAATCCACCCTAAAATCGGAATGCAGCTACCCCATAATGATGGGCAAAAAACCCAAAAAAACCCGGTCGCCTACACTAAAACCTCATCACTGTTTTTCTAAGGAGTCTCTACCTGACTGTGTCTGACAGCCTCCATCCAGTACCTAGGTATCGTCCTCATAGCTGTCTCTTCTCCAGTCACACACCCTCCCTCCCTCCCATGTATCACCCCAGCTCTGTCCCATCCTGATGTCTGTCTCAGTGTTAACAGTTTCTATGGCCGTCTTTCCTTTTTTACCTGCAACATGTGTGGATCGAGTTTTTGGCAAAGAGATTGATATCATCAGTGGTTTGCTATTGCCTTGTGATAATATTAGTCCTCTCCCGTTAGCTTTCCCCAGGTGGTACCACGTGGAGGTAGGAGTAGGACTTGGGAAAGTCTACATTGCCAAAGCAATGTCGGCCCCCATTTACCAGCCATGTTGTATAGGCTTAGGCTTAATACATACACGTCTGTAAAATTATTTTGGAATGTTTAAACAAAATGTGAAACGCAGCTTTCTTGTGTCTCTTTCGTGATTGTGTGTGTGTGTGTGTGTGTGTGTGTGTGTGTGTGTGTGTGTGTGTGTGTGTGTGTGTGTGTGTGTGTGTGTGTGTGTGTGTGTGTGTGTGTTTATCAATGATGTGTTTGTAAGTACTGTCATTACCATTTATTGGATGATTAACGTGCTTTTTGATTTGACTTTACTTGTGGTTCTTTGGAAAACCTTGAAGATAATTTTTTGCTACAGTGTTGGAGCAGGTAATCTGAAACTTCCACTACAGTTTCCGAACATGCATTGCTCTGTAGCATCGGGGACGGGATAGCTCAGTGTTCAGAGCACTCGCTTTCCCCAAGCTAAGGTTAAGCAGCATCGAGCGTGGTTACCAAGTGGATGGGTGACCGTTTGCGCTCCTTGGCTTCAGTATAGTCTCCCAGTTCACCCAGCTGTAGATGGGTACCTGCCCTCTTTAGGGTCAGGGTAGGTAAAGCAGCGAGGGAGAGGATATGGGCACCGTCCTCGATATGCTGGCCCCTGGAGAAGCTGAGGTCTCTGATGCCTCGCTTCTCTACGGCCACATAGGTTATGAGACACCTTTACTTTACCTTACCTTTACCTGTAGCATAAAGCAATCAATATTCGGGGAAGCTGTAGTGGGAAACCTTTCTGTTAGGTATCAGAGTCACCTATGAAGAAAAAGGATTCGCTTTGCTGTTTTGGTCATCAGCAGTTGCTGTTTTCTTTTTATATTACCTAATGGCAATGGTGATAAGGGTATTGTTAATGCCACGGCTATTTCTGCTCAACTACTACTACTACTACTACTACTACTACTACTACTACTACTACTACTACTACTACTACTACTACTACTACTACTACTACTACTACTACTATTTCTTCTTCTTCTTCTTCTTCTTCTTCTTCTTCTTCTTCTTCTTCTTCTTCTACTACTGCAGCACTACTACCATTGTCAATAAAATAATAATTTTTGCACATATCATCTTCATTCACCCATTATCTACCACCTGCCCCCACCCCTACACAGACACACAGACAAATGCACACACGCACACGCACGCAACACACACACACACACACACACACACACACACACACACACACGTACACACGTACACACACACGCGCGCGCGCACACACACACACACACATACACACACAGACGCGCGCGCACACACACACACACACACACACACACACACACACACACACACACACACACACACACACACACACTCTCTCTCTCTCTCTCACATGTGCGTGCTGACAGACAAAAGACAGAGCTAAAGGCCTAATAATTCAGGGCTTGTGTGGCTGGTTCTAGGTGCATGTCCTTGAAGAGACACTTTCACTGCAGTGCAGGCAGGCCCAGCCAGGCAATCTGAGGACTGGCACTTCCACCCAGCACACCACTGCCGGGGGATGTGCAGGCAGTCACAAAGTGTCATAGCTGACACCTCTTCTGTGTCCTAAAGGGGTTCGTGTCGTTAAGAGATAAAAACTTGTCTTTTTTTTTTTTTTAAAACTTTTTTAATGTTCATTTTTCAATTACAAACAACATAGGTAAACATTTCTAATCAAAACACGAAAAAAAAAAAAAATCCAAAAAAAGTAAGAATGCAATTTTGTGTCATAACCAAGTGACAGGAAGTGCTTTTCCAATGATTAACCAAAAAGCACACACACACGTTCATATCCCTATCAGTATGCTTGCATGCACGCATGCATCCACACACACACATATATACACTTACGCATGCACGCATGCTTGCACACACGCGCTAAATTCAATGTATCATGTACGCATACAAACAACAACCAAAGAACAAAACAGAACAAAACAAAAACAACAACTACTACAACAACAACAACAGCAACAACAAAAAAGCACACCAAAAAACACACAAAAAACTCCCCAAAAGTATCTCTGTCATTTCTGTCTACCTACGCCATTATACATTTTTATCTATAAGAAAAGCACGCTGAGTCAGTGTCATCTCAAATGCCTATTACACATACAAGTCTTTTTTCCGGTATCACCTGTTTGCTAATCAGCAAATAACATGGCCAGACATGTTTTACCTATATGTATGTGCACCTATATATACACATACACATACACACATATACACACAAACATATCTACAGATATTATATATACATATATATACATATATATATATATATACACATACACATGCATATACACATATACACATACACACATATATATACACACACACACACATATATATGCACATATATACACACACATACACACATTATACATACATATATATATACATACATACATACATACACACACACACATACACATACCCATACATATACATACCTAGCTACATATTCACACATACATACACACACATAAAGATTATACCTATATATATTTAGTCTGTACAATCAAACAATGGTTTATAATGATTCCATTCAAAGGTGAATCTACTCAAATTGTTTGCAATTGTCGCGTTGTATTGTTCAATTTGAAACCTGTATTTCAACTGTTTTAAAAAACTTTTATTATGGGCGAATGGTTTTCAATTCTACATCTGTAAATATACCATTTGGCTAGTAGAATGATGAAATCAAAAACAGCATCTGTTTTCATACAATCATCTACTCCGAAAAGAACAATCTGACGTGAAATTTTTACATTCGATGCATGTTCGCAGTTGTCATTAATATATTTTTCTAATAAAAACTTGTCTTTGTGTCTGGAGACTTCATGCGGGTAAAGGTAAAGGTGTCCCATAACCTAGGCGGTCGTAAGGGAGCGAGGCATCAGAGACCTCAGCTTCTCTAGGGGCCAGCATATTGAGGGCGGCGCCCATCTCCTCTCCCCTGGAGAAGCTGGGATCTCTGATGCCTCGCTCCGTCACGACCACATAGGTTATGGGACACCTTTACCTTTAAGTCACGACTGAATTTTTATTTGTGTACTATTATTTCATTGCTGTTATTTTGGGTAGTGTTTTGATGAGTGTTGAAAGAAAATGATGTGGTGATCAGTTTAAAAAATGATTTCAAGTTACTTTTTGACCGGGGTTCGCGCAGCAGAACGACTTAAATCCAGTTAGCGACAAGAACTCCAGTTAAGGACACCGCACACGTATTACATAGTCCAATGTACAATAGCCCAGCCAGCCCAGACTGCACTGGAGAGAATGATGGTGCTACAGTCCTTCACACCTTTGGTGAGGAAGAACTTCTGCCACACGTTAAGGAAAGCGTGTTGGTGATGATGCATAATTCAGAGTGTGGATTGATATGATGCCTGGCTGCAATGTGAGAGGGGGGGGAGGGGGGGGTAGTTAGGAAGACAATGCCCTTTAAAGTTGTGACTGTGTATCTGTCTTCTGTCTGTCTGTCTGCATCCATGTGTGTGTGTGTGTGTCTGTCTGCATGAATTCTGTCTGTCTGTCTGTCTGTCTGTCTGTCTGTCTGTCTCTCTTTCTCTCTCTCCCATTCTGGATTCCAATCATTAGTTTGTTCTTTCACAGAAATTAAAAACAAGCAGCCTGACACGTTTTTGCATGTTGTATATCTCTTTCTATTTTTATTTGCACTTTCTTTTACATTTTTTTCTTGGTATTTTTATCGTTTTTTTTTTTCGTTTGTTTTTTGTTGATCCAGGACTATGCACTCGCATACATTCACAGTGAAAACACACGCGCGTCGTTTCACATGTCACAAGATGAATCCTTAACAAGTTGTTAGCTGACAAATTTTCTCGCTACTCTAATCACAAAATTTCCCTTGAGGCAGTTTAGTGCTGAAATGGGCAGGGAAATATTAATAAAAAAAACACCCCAAACCACGAAAAAACCCACCCTCCCAGGGGTGGGGGTGGAGAGGGGATTTGAGTGGAATCTAACATTCAAACTAACAAATGGAAGAAAAGACAGGCTGTCCCACAGCTAACGAGCTGAAAACAGCCATTCAGCTCCAAGTCGTCTGCTCACACAGGCTTGCACTCGACAAGCACAGCCAATGGAGGACAAACTGCACTGAAAGGAAGGGGTTAAGTTCGTTTTGTTTTGTTACCGCTGTCCACACTGTCTTGTGGAGGGTGGGAGCACTATGGCTATGTTATGGTCTTAAACTGAGCACTTTAAAAAAAAAAAGAGTTTTTGTTGGCACTGATAGTATTTCAGTCAATTGCAGTTAGTTTTGTTTCCCAGTTAAATATGTTTATAATCCTCAATATCCAAAAAAATGGGTTAAAAGAATTAAATCTTGTAAAAAATCTTTCTAGACCCAGGGAGAAGTGTTTATCTCTGTTGAACCTGTCCACTTTACAGCTAACAATGACCACTTCACGACACGTCAGCGCTGTGTATCCTTTTCACAGCTCCTGATCTGATGGCCGGAGGGGGGCGGATAGCCTAGTGGTCAGAACATTGCGCTGGCAATTTGACGACCGGGTTCGAGTCCGGTCGAGGAAATTTTCTTCCTGGAGTTAACATCAGTGCCGACTCCACTCTCCCCAAAAGTCCTTCGGATGAGACTTTAAACCGAGGCCCCGTGTGCGAACGCACGCAGAACATCTTGCGCACACGTTAAATCCTGTTCCGCTTTTCGTAAGAGTAGGCCATCGTGTGCCGGTGGGAACAGATGACAATATTTACAAAACTGCATACACACGGGGACCGGATGAAAAAAAGCACATGATTGCTTATTCTGTTATCCTCGATATAAAAGAATAAATAAATAAATAAATAAATAAATAAATATAAATAAATGGCCTGTTTGGAGCCACTATCGAGGCAGCCATTCCCTCCCTATTTAATATCAGTACCGTCTCCACTCTCTCCGAAAAGTCCTTCAGATGAGACTATAAACCGGGGCCCTTTGTGCAAACGCATGCAGAACATCTTGTGCACTCGGTAAAAGATGTTCTGCCTTTCGCAAGAGGTGGCATATTGCGCGGAAGTAAGAGTGAATGTCAAACTTTTAAAAACCACATGCACTGGTGTCGCGTTTACACATCTTCCCCACGCCGGAATGCGGCTACCTTAATGATGACATAAACGGTCATGAGTGCAAAATCTCACCATTGGTGAGCCTTGGAGCTCTAGCCAAGAAAAAGATAGGAAAAAAGAGAGAAAAGGAACTTTCATTACTTTATTGTTTTTGTAAAAAAAAAAAAACCTGTTTCAAGTAACTTTACAATATTTTTTCTGCTTAATTGTATTTCTGTATTTATGTGTATTTTTTGTTTAGAATCCCGCCCTCCCTCGTTTTTGTGTAGAAGCTACTTCAAAATCGGTTCATGATTCTTTTACAAAACGCCCTGGAAAATAGTAGAGTACAGACGACGAAAAACTGACATGACTAAATTCCAGATCACTTTTTCCTTACGTAAAAAGAATCTGCGTATTCGCCCTTGGCTGTAACTGCATTATCCCATTGCAATTTACTTCCTAATACATTTACTATTATTTCATCACATATTTTGTTATCTTTTGAGAATCCACGGGATACGATAAGAGAGAGAGAAAGAAAGAAAGAAACGCGCGCGTGACTCTCCTTATTTGGAAGTTTTCCTAACGTTCGTTGGGTGGCAACTGACCTTTGTCCACCCTGCAGAACATTCATTCATGCATTTATTTTATTCTTTTATGTCGAGGATAATGAAATAAACACTCGTGTGCTTTTTTTTTTATTATTTATTTACTTCATTCCCGTCTGTATTGGAGTTTTGTAAACTTTGTCATCTGTTTCCCACGGGCACACAATGGTCTACTCATTGGAAAAGCGGAACATGTTTTAACGTGTGCCCAGATGTTTCTGCGTGCGTTCGCACACGGAATCTCGGTCTCATTCGGACTTTTACAAAGCAAGCGCTTGTCTGGGCCTCTACTACAGTGGGCGAGCATGGACTAGTTAAATCAGTAAAGAAATGAAACAATTCAACTCATAATTATACGAAGAAAGACACTTGTCAAGATATCATGAAAATTGCAAGAGACAATGCGAGATCAAACACAAAGAATGCAAATCTTAATTTACCGTAAAAATGTTCAACGGTTGAAACTGATGTAAACATTGACTCTGGAGACAAAAAAAGCAGACTTCCGCCCACCAAAAAAGGCAGAAAGCTCTCTTGCCAGCAAACACCACAAACCCAAATTTTCCTAAACTAACCAGCCAAAAAAAAAGACAGAAAAAGAGACCCCCCTCATAGACAAACTATGCAGAGAAGAACAGAACATAGTCTGCGAAAGATAACAATACCCTAAAGGAAAGGAAACCTCACTGTATTTACCCAGATATAAGCTCAAAAAGAAAATCAACATCTCCAAGCAGGCCCCTAAGGAAAGGAAACCTCACTATATTTACCCAGATATGAGCTTCCAAGAAAACCAACATCTCAAGCAGACGCCTTAAGCAAGTCCACCCCATACCCCCTTGCATCACCTACGGGCAAAAGCCACACACTTTTTCAACACAACCTACTTGCTTGCTGGAGCGCAGCAGTAGCATCAGCAGCATTCCCCACAACTAGCAGCCAGACTCTGTCAAAGACTTGAAGCTGATCTCTATCGTCTCGACCTTAAGGCAAGAAAATAAGTCTGGTCTGGATAGAGACAGGTCTAGCTCTCAGCCATGCTCAGGCCAATCTTGGGTTAGGAGGCCCTGTGGATGTCATTTCAGCCAGAAGGTTTGTCTAGCACTTCGGGCAGAACGTCATCTTCATAACTTGTGTTTGCTTTCCATTTGGGATTTTAAAAAAAAAGTACTCTTTTTTATATACGTAAGGAGATACCATCATCCCTCACGGTCAGTGGTTTAAGAGTTGGCTTAAAATTTTTTTTTTTTTTTTTTACTTGGTATCTTTGTGTGTTTTGACGCTGACTGTGTAACCAGCTACTATCAGGTCAGAGTTTGCAGTGTGTCTGGCCAAGATGGGATGATGTAGGGTTAAACCTTGGTTCTTTTCGCTTCACTTTTTATTTCAAGGTAGGACTTTAAGACTTGGCACAGAATCTGATACATTTTGAGAGTCGCCATTTTTTAAAAATGCACTTGAAATTCTGATTAATGGTAAAATAGGAAAAAGAAAGAATACAAACAAAGGAAAAGAAAACAAATAGAAACGAAAATCCTAAGGATGAGACTATAAACTAAGGCCTCGAATGTAAACATATGTAAATGTGTGCGTGTACATTTGAATTTTTAAAACTCAATTGTGAATTGGTTGAATGCAAGCGCTTTGATTTTTTTTTACAAGATATAGCGCTATATAATTATTGTTATTATTTTATTATTATTATTATTATTATTATTATTATTATTATTATTATTATTATTATTATTATTATTATTTATTGTTGTTTTTTTATTTTATTATTAGTTATTATTATTTATTATTTATATATATATAGTTATATATGTAGTAGTAGTAGTGTTAGTAGTAGTAGTAGTAGTTAGTATAGTTAGTAGTAGTTAGTAGTAGTAGTAGTAGTAGTTAGTAGTAGGGAGAGTAGTAGATAGTAGAGTAAGTAGTAGTAGTAGTAGTAGTAGTAGTAGTAGAGTATGTAGTGTAGTAGTAGTAGTAGTAGTAGTAGTAGTAGTAGTAGTTAGTAGTAGTAGTAGTAGTAGTGTAGTAAGTAGTTGTAGTTGTAGTAGTATAAGTAGTGTAGAGTAGTAGAAGGAGTAGTAGTGGTAATAGCATTATCATCCTCATCCTCATTTTCATTATTATTACTATATTAAATACAAGCATAACGCCTTCCCGCACGACAAAATAACTTTGGGATCAAATCTAATGCAAAAGCAACAATCTATAGATTTTTGTAGCAGTTTGAGTTTCTGTTTTGACAAATGGGTAAGAAAAAAATAAGGCAAGGAACAAAATGAGAGGGAGGGAGGGAGGGAGGGAGGGAGGGAGAGAGAGAGAGAGAGAGAGAGAGAGAGAGAGAGGAGAGAGAGAGAGAGAGGAGAGAGAGGAGAGAGAGGAGAGAGAGAGAGAGAGAGAGAGAGGAGAGAGAGAAGACAGACAGACAGACAGACAGACAGACAGACAGACAGACAGACAGAAACAGACAGAAGACAGAAAGAGACAGACAGAGAGATAGAAAGAAAGAAAGACAGACAGACAGAGACAGAAAGTCTAGGAGACAGACATAAGACAAAAGACATTTATTTCTTGACGCCAATGGCATGAGCAAATTGACAATTATGCTTTTTTTGGCCTTGTTTTTGTTTGTTTGTTATTTTTTTTCTGTTACGCAGCCTTGGAGGCAAAAAGCAGAGGAAGGAAAAGTTAATGTAATATTCAAATGTTGCTAACAAGGTCAAACGAAGGAGGAGAAACAGAACAAATGATCACGAGTAAAGAACAACAGAAATACAAAACCGAAAGTGGATGAAATCAAGAGGTAAAAAGATTTTTATTTTTTAAAGTCGAAAAGACAGAAAAAAATATAGAAACATGCCAGAAAAAAAGCAAAAAACGGAGGAAATAAAGGAATAAAACACAAACAAAGTAAAGATATTAGTAGGAGGAAAGAATGTCACAAAAAGTGAGGGTAAGACGGGGAAAAGAGAGAGAGAGAGAGAGAGAGAGAGAGAGAGAGAGAGAGGAGAGAGAGAGAGAGAGAGAGAGAGACAGAGAGAGAGAGAGAGAGAGACAGAGAGAGAGAGACAGAGAGACAGAGAGAGAGAGAGTGAGAGGGGGGAGACAGAGACAGACAGATAGACAGATAGAAAGAGAGAGAGAGACAGACACAGAGGTAGACAAAGAGAGAAAGAGAGAGGAGAGTAGAGACAGAGGGGGTGGGATAGAAACAGAGGCAGAAGGAGAGGCAGAGAGACAGAGAGATACAGAGATAGAGATAGATTTGATTTGATTTGATTTATTTTTTATATCGAGGATAATGGAATAAGCACTCTTTTGCTTTTTTACATCCAGTCCCCGTGTGTATGCAGTTTTGTAAATCTCATCTGTTCCCACCGGCACACGATGGCCTACTCTTACGAAAAGCGGAACGGAAGGACTTTTGGGGAGAGTGGAGTCAGCACTGATGTTAACTCCAGGAGAAAAATCTCCTCGACCGGACTCGAACCCGGTCGTCAAATGGCCAGCGCAATGTTCTGACCACTAGGCTATCTGTCCCCCATAGACAGAGATAGAGACAGAGATACAGACATCCAGAGAGGGAAAGAAATCATCCTGTGGAGGTGTCGGAAGCCTGTCAGTATAAACAGCACCCCTACCTTCTGGAAACTCTAGGCTAGGAATTCCCTCTTTTCTATCCCTCTTTTTCTTTATGTCTACTTCCTTTCCTTCTTATTTTATTTATTTATATATTTATCTATTTCTTCTTTTATATCGAGGATAATGGAATAAGCACTCATGTGCTTTTTTACATCCCGTCCCCGTATGCATGCAGCTTAGTAAATCATGTCTTCTGTTCCCACCGGCACACGATGGCCTACTCTGGCGAAAAACGGAACAGGATTTAACGTGTGCACAAGATGTTCTGCGTGCGTTCGCACACGTTGCTCGGTACATTAGTCTCATCCGAAGGACTTTTGGGTGGAGTGGAGTCAGCACTGATGTTAACTCCAGGGGGAAATTCCTTCCAACGGGAATCGAACTCCAGTGGTCGAATTGTGAGCGCAGTGTTCTGACCGCTAGGCTATCCTGTCCCAGGGGGAAGAGACAGAAGATGTGAATGAGGGGTTAAACTTTGGCACATGAGTGTTTAACGTGCAGGCAGAGAAAAACACAGACAGATAGAAAGACAGATAGTTATGTCGATACACATGGGTAGAACACCCCCCCCCCCTCCTCATTTATTCCAGCACATTCACCCAGCCTGAACAAAACTGATATCTTCCACCTACTCAAAACACCATTCAGAGAAAACAAAACACAAACACAGCTGCTCTTGTGTTTTTAACCCGCAAAAGAAGAGGAGAGAGTTAAAAAAAAAAAGACAACAGAGAAAGACACCCCCAACTCCTCGTCCCTACAGAGCCATTCAACAGGGGAAATCATGAGGAAATACAAAACAGGGGGTAGCGTCCCTTGGCGAGCACAGGCAGGCAGGCAGTGAAGCGGAAGCGAAGCCATTATGATTGTCTGACCATCCAACTCTCTCCACGCTTTTTGACCTGCACATGATGGGGGGCTATGGCCGTCACTGCCTTTTGTCTCTTCACGCTCTTTACAGAATACTCTTGTCACGATTCGAAGAACTGATGTATGAGCAGCTTTTTCTTCTATCTGTGGGGGTTTAACAATGGACATCCACTTAAGTGACTTGGCAGATAGATGGTCGTCAAAGTAGGCAGTCGATGAGACATAGTCAATGTAGCGCTAGACTGCATCGGTAGATTTAGTATGCTTGCTTCCCTTTGAAAAAGTTGCAGTCTGGCACTTTTTGTCTCATTCTTGTAACTTTTTGTTCTGCCTGTTTTTTTTTTTTATTCTGGTTTTTGTTTTGGGCTTTTTGTTACAGAAAGAAATAGTGAGTCGTGAACAACAACAGCAGTCATTGAAAGAAGGATACTTTGCAACGGAGATGAGATGCTTTCGTAAACTTCTTTGTTTCTCATTCAGAGATCACAGAACCTACGAAGAAAATAAAAACCAGAATTGAAAACACCATCCGGGAAACATGAAGAGCTCCTCACTTCGGTGAAATAACATAAAACTGAAGTGCTACAGGCACGTCATACGAACATCTGGACTGGCCAAGACTTTCCTACAGGGAACAGTACAAGGAGGGAGAGGGAAAGAGGCAGAGAGAGAAAACGATGGGAAGACAACATCAGAAGGAGACTGGCCTGGAGTGGATAGGAATTACCACGGAAAGCTGACAATCGCGGAGAGTAGAGGAAGCTGGCTGCAAAATCTTCAGTGGTGCCTGAAGAAGAGTATAAAATAGCTTCCTTATAGGAAGAAATCGACTGTGGTTTTGTTTCAGACTTACTGCCATTCTAATACCTGATAATTATTTCTGCAGTGCCGTGAAGTATTTGCAATGTGAAAAGTGTGTGCTGACTTTCTTTGATGTTTCATTGTATCATCAAGTTTCATTCCTCATTATGAAAATTTCGATGGAAGTTTTTTCTTAAACAAAAAAGGATTACAGGACCGCGTACACACTTACACACGCGTGGACACACACACACACACCACACACCACACACACACACACACACACACACACACACGAGCGCGCGCGCGCGCACAACACACACACCCAAAAACAACAACAAAACAAACACACACACATACACAAGCACACCCAACACACACCACACAAACACAGACACAGACGCACACACACACACAGATCCCTTTAAGCGCGAGCATGTGTGCGTCTTTATGTTGAGTCAAAGAGGCACAAATAAAAAGGAAATTGTGTTAAACACAAGAGAGAGAGAGAGAGAGAGAGAGAGAGAGAGAGAGAGAGAGGAGAGAGAGAGAGAGAGAATACATACATACATACATACATACATACTACATACATACATACTACATACATACATATACAATACATACATAATACATACATCTACATACATACATACATACATATACATACATACATAATACATACATACTACACACATACATACTACTACCATACATACATACATACATACATACAACAACATACATACATTACATACATACAACATACATATAACACATACACACACCATACACTACAACATAATATACATACATCAGACATACGACATCATCATACATACACATGACATGCATACATACAACACACAGACAGACAGACAGACAGACAGACAGACAGACAGACAACATACATACATACCATTACATACATACATACATACTATACATACAACATACATAAACATACAGAAAAGGGGAGAGGCTCTGAATTAGGGACACATAGATAACTGAAAAAAAAATCTAAAAAGGGGAGCAGAGGTACGTGCCGAGTTGAAGAGCAAATACATCTGTCCAGTTCTAGCTTTTGAAATGTTTTTGGTTTTTCTTTCTGTAATTAACAACGTTAATTCAACTTCGGTTAAGAATATACTGCTGTACATGTCCTTCAATTCTATTAACGTTTTATCTATTCTATTTACTTTTTGCTTTTTATTTTTAATATATCTACTTCCACTTCAATTTGTTGAAAAGATGTTTCGACATTTTAGGATGGTGACAAGAAAAAGCCGGAAAATGGGGGGAATGCTTTAAAAAATAATTAAATAAGACATTCAAAATAACAGTCACATCCAAAATATTTTGTCGGCATTGTGAAGCTATTTTAAGTCTATGCCCAATGCTCCAGTTTTTTTTTTTTTTGTAATGCAGTTTACATTTTTACATAACATTTTTTATGTAACATTTTTATGGTTTTTTTTTTTTTTACACATAATTTTTTTCTCTGGTATTTTGTTATCCGTTTAAAAAAAAAAGTTAGAGAGAGAGAGAGAGAGAGAGAAGAGAGAGAGAGAGGAGAGAGAGAGAGGAGAGAGAGAGAGAGAGAGAGAGAGAGAGAGAGAGAGAGGGGGGTGGGTGGGGAGGGTACAAAAACAAGGAAGAGAGCTAGGGACTATTTAAGCAGACTGCATAAACCCACTTCCAGATAAACATACATACGCAAAGTCATTACCTTTCAAATACAGATGAGAATACGGAAGAAAAGTCATTCTAAATTCATTTTCTCATTAATTTGACTTCTCTTTCTCTCTCTCTCACGAGTGCTTATTCCATTATCCTTGAAAGAAAAGAACAAAAAATACTAAAAAAAGAATACATTAAAAATAAGACCACCGAAAAGAGAAAAAAAATTATTCAAGTGAGTTTTTTTTTATCAATATATTTGTGAATGACTGCAGTTGCTTTTGTAGAAATAAACGCTCCGACAGCAAACTATTGTGTTAACTGTATATGATTATCGTTCTAGATAACTATCCAAGCGTAGTTTTGTTTTTTATTTTGTTATATCCTTTACAGTATTGCGAAATGATGACCAGTACAGTGCACAATCACCCAACTGGAGCAACATTCACTTTCAGCATGCACATTAGGAATGTGGTATCATCCTATTTCTAAGGGTTGTTTTTTTTTTCCTTTGGTTGTAGTTTTTTTTGTGTGTTTTCTATTCGGCCTGACATTTCGACTGTAATTAGCTTTGGCAACCTGCATTTCTATGGCTGTTTTATTGATTACGACACTCTCGTGAATACTTGTGCTTCTCTCTCTCTCTCTCTCTCTCTCTCTCTCTCTCTCTCTCTCTCTCTCTCTCTCTCTCTCTCTCTCTCTCTCATCTCTCTCTCTGTGCATGTGTGTGTGGTGTGCGTGTGCGCGCGCGTGTGTGTGTGTGTGTGCACGCGCGCGTGTGTGTGTTTGTGTGTTCTTCTTCAGTTTAATGTCTGTTCACTTAAGTGATAGTAGACCATTTGTGTGTGTGTGTGTGTGTGTGTGTGTGTGTGTGTGTTGTGTGTGTGTGTGTGTGTGGTGTGTGTGTGTGTGTGTGTGTGTTTGTGTCTGTTGAAGCGTGTGTGTATGTGTGTGTGTATGTGTGTGTGCATGTGTGTGTGTGTGTGTGTGTGAGAGAGAGAGAGAGAGAGAGAGAGAGAGAGAGAGAGAGAGAGAGA
The DNA here is from genome assembly GCA_030674155.1 of Stramonita haemastoma. Classification (NCBI taxonomy): domain Eukaryota; kingdom Metazoa; phylum Mollusca; class Gastropoda; order Neogastropoda; family Muricidae; genus Stramonita; species Stramonita haemastoma. The sequence continues at coordinate 36,600,309 of CM060334.1, read as the reverse complement.
GAGAGAGAGAGAGAGAGAGAGAGAGAGAGAGAGAGAGAGAGAGAGAGAGAGAGAGAGAGAGAGAGAGAGAGAGAGAGAGAGAGAGGAGAGAGAGAGAGAGAGAGAGAGAGAGAGGATGAGAGAGAGAGAGAGAAGAGAGAGGAGAGAGAGAGAGAGAGAGAGAGAGAGAGTGTGTGAGTGAGTGAGTGAGTGAGAGAGAGAGAGAGAGAGGAGAGAGAGAGAGAGGAGGAAGTGTGTGTTGTTGTGAGAGAGAGAGAGAGAGACAAGGCAAGGCAGGCAAGCAAGGCAAGTCTTTTATTCGAGGATAATAGATAAGCATCGTGTGCTTTTTTACATCCAGTCCCCGCCCTTTTCAGGGATACATCAAGTTGAAAATATACTAAACAATAAGACTTTACGCAGTACCAAACAACACACAAGAATAAAGGACACTATATATGATAAGGTAATAAAATGCACTCTTTCAGAAGACAAAAATCAGAAGTCACAATGAGAGAGAGAGAGAGAGAGAGAGAGAGAGAGAGAGGAGAGAGAGAGAGAGAGAGAGAGAGAGAGAGAGAGAGAGAGAGAGAGAGAGAGTGTGTGAGTGTGTGTGAGAGTGTTT
>CM060334.1:36581059-36599605 GCA_030674155.1 Stramonita haemastoma | reverse complement strand
GCACATGATTGCTTATTCTGTTATCCTCGATATAAAAGAATAAACTAAACTTCTCTTCCTTCCTCCCTCTCTCTCTCCTTCCCTCTCTTCCTCCCTCCCTCTCTCTCTCCTTCCATCTCTTCCTTCCTCCCTTCTTCCCTCTCTCCCCTATATCTCTCTCTCTCCTTCCCTCACTCCTTCCTTATCTCCTTTCCTCCTTCCTTCCTTCCTTCCTTCCTTTTTTCATTTCACCTATGACAATCCTTTTTCCATGCCTTCTTTTCTTGTTTCTTTTTGTCTGTCTGTCTTTTTGTTTTTTTTGGTTTTTTCTCTATGTGCTTTGTCCTTTATTTTTCAATTTTTGATTTAGGGGCTGAGTGGGTTCGGGGGGGGGGGGGGGGGGAGGGGGAGGGGGAAGGGAGGGGAGGGGGGGGGGAGATGTTGAGCGGATAGGTCGGGGCATTAAGGTGTAAGGGGGTGGTGATTTGATTAAACTGATTTTTTCCCCTCCTTTTCTTTTTCTTAAGCTAGAAATCAGTTTTTTGTTCAAGAAGGACGGTGGCAGGACGGTTTAGACGGTTCCCCCCTGCCTAACAAGTAAACTGTGAGGTTTTGGATTCGATTCCCGGCCTTGCTCTTTCTCGCCAGTTTGACGAGAAAATCAAACTGAACGTCATAGCTCTTCGTGTGAGACTATAAACCCAGGCCCCGTGTGCAAATGCACGCAGAACATCTTGCACACACATTAGAAACAAGTACCACCTTCGGGAAGAGTCCGGTCAATTCAAAAGTCAAAGTCAAAAGCACTTTAAGAGGAGGCCATTTCGAGCCTGTATGAACGGGGGCGGGATAGCTCAGTGGTCAGAGCGCTCGCTTTCCCCCAGCCAGTTTAAGGAGCGTCGAGCGCGAGCGTGGTTACCAGTTGGATGGGTGACCGTTTTCGCGCCTTGGCTTCAGTACAGTCCCCCCAGTTCACCCAGCTGTAAATGGGTACCTGCCCTCCTTAGGGTTAGGGAAGATAAAGCAGCGAGGGAGAGGAGATGGGCGCCGCCCTCAACATGCTGGCCCCTAGAGAAGCTGAGGTCTCTGACTCGTTACCCCACGACCACATAGGTTATGGGACACCTTTACCTTTATGAACGGATGACAAAAACTTTATAAAACTAAACCGTATGCACAAAGGTGTCGTGTTTAGACACTGTCCCCAAAGTCAGAATGCGGCTACCTTAATTGGAAGGGGCTGGGGCTGGGGAATGCTTGCACACGCAGAAATCCAACCGTTAGTGAATCTCAAAGAGTTCTAGCCGATGAGCGATAAAAAATAAAATAAAAATTTTGTCCCATTCAGAACATACCTGTGATCATGCCAAGCTGTTTATAAAAATGAAGTCCCACTCTGTATCTTTCTGTCTCTGTTTCCGTCTCTGTCTGTCTGTATTTGTCTGTCGGCCCACCTGCCTGCCTGCCTGTCTGTCTCTCCCTCTATCGGTATCTCTCCCTCTCTCTCCCTCTCTCTTTCTCCCCTCCCTTCCCCCTCTCCCTACCCCCCCCCCCCTTCTCTCTCTCTACCCCTCCCTCCCTCTCTCTCACTCTTGTGGTTTTTTTTATATTTTATTTTTTTTATTGAGGGCTTTGTGTAAAGAAGCCGCTGGCTGATCTAAGTGCCCTCAATAAAATTTTCGCGTTCGATCTCTCTGTCTGTCTGTCTGTCTGACTGTCTGTTTGTCTGTTTGTCTCTCTCTCTCTCCCCTCTTCATTCCCCTATCTCTTCTTCCCCATCTGCCCGTCCTCCTCATCATGGTATCGACGTCACTCTACACAGAAACCGAAGCATCAGCAGGAGGAAGAAACAAAAGTCCAGTTTTCTCTCACACAGTACAGCCACCTACTCATACCATCATCATCCGAGGAAGAACACGGTCCCTTTACTTAGTTTTTACGTTCTGACCTTTCCCATAGCAGCAAGAACAGCGTGGACACTCCTGATCTCATCTCCTGTTAAATCGCTCCCTTGTTTTTGTTTTAGTGATGGTGGTGGTGTGTGGTAGGTAGGTGGGTGGATGGGTGGGTGGGTGGGTGGGAATTGCAGGTAATAGAGAGTTGGGTATGAAGGTGTTGATTTGGGGGGAGGGGGGAGGGGGGCAGGGGAGAGGAGAGGAGGAGGAGGGAGGGAGGGAGGGAGGGAGGGAGGAGAGAGAGAGAGAGAGAGAGAGAGAGAGAGAGAGAGAGAGAGAGAGAGAGAGAGAGAGAGAGAGAGAGAGAGAGACAGACAGACAGACAGACAGACAGACAGACAGACAGACAGAAGAGAGAGAGAGAGAGAGAGAGAGAGAGAGAGAGGGGAGAGAGAGAGAGAGAGAGAGAGAGAGAGGAGAGAGAGAGAGAGAGGAGAGGAGAGAGAGAGAGAGAGAGAGAGAAATGAGATTTGGAATGTAAGGGTGGTTTACCAATCCTTTTTAACCTTTGTTTTGAGTCTGTGGTGGGGACGGGATAGCTCAGTGGTCAGAGCGCTCGCTTTCCCCCAGCCAAGGTTAAGCAGCGTCGAGCGTGGTTACCAGTTGGATGGGTGACCGTTTGCGCGCCTTGGCTTCAGTTTCAGTTTCCCCAGTCACCCAGCAGTAAATGGGTACCTGCCCTCTTTAGGGTCAGGGAAGGTAAAGCAGCGAAGGGGAGAAGATGGGCGCCGCCCTCAACATGTTGAGGTATCTGATGCCTCATTCCCCTACGACCAAACAGGTTATGGGACACCTTTGCCTGTTACCTTTTTACCTTTTGAGTCTGTGAATTTTTAGCATTGATGTAATCTAATATGATTAATTTATATCTTATTGCATTGGAGTGGAATCGTATGACATACAGCAAATTTCTCTGCACAAAATCCAAGCTCTCTCTCTCTCTCTCTTCTCTCTCTGTCTGTCTCTGTCTCTGTCTCTCTCTCTCTCACATACACACACACACACACACACACACACACACACTCAAAAGACTTTGCCACACACAGACTGTGACACTAACAACATACCTGTCTTAATGAAAGTAAGGTTTACGGCTAAGAAAACTACTAAAAAATAGACCAGCCCTAAAATTTGACACCGAAAAAACCATAACGATCTAGATAAGACTTAGCCTCCTGTTTCCAACAGAAAGAAGTAAAAGGTTTTCACAGCTGCTAGAAACATACGAGAAAACGATATATAAATCGCCAACAGGTGAGACACATCAGGAAGAGCACATCGCCAGTAGTTCAACACCACCTGTTTTTTTTAAAACATGCGAGTGTATTTATCTCCCTATGAGAGAAATCTTTTTCTGTATAGATCTACCTTTTATTTTATTTTATTTTATTCTTGTATTTCGAGGATAATGGAATAAGCATGCAAATGCTTTTCTACATCCAGTCCCCGTGTGTATGCAGTTTTGTAAATCTTGTCATCTGTTCCCACTGGCACACGATGGCTTACTTTTACGAAAAGCGGAACAGGATTTAACGTGTGCACAATATGTTCTGCGTGCGTTCGCACACGGGGCCTCGGTTTATAGTCTCATCCGAAGGACTTGTGGGGGGGGGGGGAGAGTGGAGTCAGCACTGATGTTAACTCCAGGAGAAAAATCTCCTCGACAGGGAATCGAACACGGTTGCCAAGATAAAAGCTTTTTGTTGCCGTAGGAGTTCTTTTTCTCTGTGCCCCAAATGTAAATTGCACACCAAAGTGCCAGTCGTTGTCCAAAGACTGGCACCCAGACCACCATTCACAGGCCAGTGGGGGAAAATCTGGCTTAAAGATAAGGAAGCGAGCTTACTATCTTTTGCTTTGTAGGCTCTGACTGGCTGTCTGTCTGTCTGTCTGTCTGTCTGTCTGCCTGCCTGCCTGCCTGCCTGCCTGCCTGTATACCGGCCTCCTGCCTGGAACTCTCTCCCCCCCCCTCTCTCTCTGTCTCTCCTTCCAACTCTGTCTCTCTGTCTGTCTGTCTTCCTGCCTGCCCGCCTACCCCACCCCCCTCTCTCTCCCAGACGCAGTGTTACACGATATATATACACCACACACACACACACACACACACACACACACACACACACACACACACAGATATAGATATATATATATATATATATATATATATATATATATATATATATATATATATACCATCAGCTGTCTACCGTTCCCTCTCCATCACTGGTTTCTGTGGGCCACACACACAGACTTAAGTGTTGGTGTTGGCTCCAGAGGCACAACCAATGCAACAACCAAGTTGTGTGTGTGTGTGTGTGTTGTGTGTGTGTGTGTGTGTGTGTGTGTGTGTGTGTGTGTGCGCGCGCGCGCGCGTGTGAAAAGGTATGTGTGTGTGCAAAGGTGTGTGTTGTGTGTGTGTGTGTGTGTGTGTGTGTGTGTGTGTGTGTGTGTGTGTGTGGTGTGTGTGTGTGTGTTTATGGGGGGTGGAGGGTAGCGCAGGTGGATACTTGAGCATGAATGTCTTTTTTTTTCTATTTCCCATTTGCCTACCAGTCTCCCCCCCTCTCTCTCCCCCCCTTCTCTCCCCCTCTCTCTCCCCCTCTTTTCTCTCTCTCTATCTCTCTCTTTTACACACACACACACACACACACACACTTACAAAACACAACAAAACACGCACACACAACAAACACACACACACAAACACACACACACACACTTATACAACACACACACACACACACACTTACACAACACACACACACACACACACACACACAAACACACACACAAACACACACACACAACACACACACACACACACACTTACACACACACACACACACACACACACACACACACACACACACACACACACACACACACAACACACACACACACACTTCCACAACACACACACTGTAAAATGACAAAACATATAAATAAGAAGGGTTTTCATATCTGTTGATTATAAAACCCCCAGTTTCTCTCTGTTTACAAAGCAGCAGCCAATTAGGACTGACAGCTTTGGGTTATCAATATCAGAAATGCCGTATCACGAAGACGTCTGGTAGATTTGCATAATTATAATCTTTGTTGCGGTAGTTTTTGTCCACTGTTTGTTTCTTTGCTATGGAGAAACAGCAGTTTCTTTGGAATTGCCTGTGATGATAAGAGGATGAGTGGGAGCCTATAAACTTGCATGGAATTCGGAAGTATTCCTGTAAACGTCAGACTGTTAACTCTCTCTCTCTCTCTCTCTCTCTCTCTCCTCTCTCTCTCTCTCTCTCTCTCTCTCTCTCTCTCTCTCTCTCTCTCTCTCTCTCTCTCTCTCAGGGGGGGCGGATAGCCTAGTGGTCAGAACATTGCGCTGGCAATTTGAAGACCCGGGTTCGAGTCCGGTCGAGGAAATTTTCTTCCTGGAGTTAACATTAGTGCTGAATTCACTCTCCCCAAAAGTCCTTCGGATGAGACTTTAAACCGAGGCCCCGTGTGCAAACGCACGCAGAACATCTTGCGCACACGTTAAATCCTGTTCCGCTTTTCGTAAGAGTAGGCCATCGTGTGCCGGTGGGAACAGATGACAATATTTACAAAACTGCATACACACGGGGACCGGATGAAAAAAGCACATGATTGCTTATTCTGTTATCCTCGATATAAAAGAATAAATAAATAAATAAAATAAATAAGTACACACAGACATACAGAAACACAGACACAGACATAGACACAGGCATAGACGCACACACTCACACACACAAATACACACACATGAGCACGCGCACGCAGGCACAGACACACAGACAGAAAGACACACAGAGACACACAGAGACAGACACACAGACACCCCCCTCCCCCCCAAAGTCCTTCGGATAAGATTATAAACCGAGGCTCCGTGTGCAAACACACGCAGAACATCTTGCGCACACGTTAAATCCTGTTCCAATTTTCGTAAGAGTAGACCATTGTGTGCCGGTGGGAACAGATGACAAAATTGACACAACTGCATACACATGGAGACTGGATGTAAAAAATCATAGAGTGCTTATTCCATTATCCTGGATATAAAAGAAGAAAGAAAGAAAAAAAAAACACACCCATGCCCCCCTCCCCCCCCCCCCACACGCACACGTACACTCATGTACTCACACACAAACACACACACTAAACACACACACACACACACACACACACACACACACACACACACACACACACACACACACACACACACACACACACACACACAAACACACACACACACACACACAGAAGCACACCCCACCCACCCACAGACACTTAACAACCCACCCACACCCATACAAACACAACACTACCTTACACCACCACCACCGTCAACAACAACAACAACTACAACAACAACAGCTACAACAGCAAACAAACAAAGTAAGTGGCTTGCGATGAAGCGAAAGGAAAGAATGATGTATTGCTTATAGATGTGATTACACGTGTGAGGATTTTAGCACTCGGGTTGTAATCCAATCCACCCTATTGGCATGGTACAGTTCTTTTTTTTTCTTTTTGTTTTTAAAACTTATTGGCAGATGATGATAAACTTGGAACACTCTTTCTTTATTTCCAGTGGAATGGAATTTGCAGCTTATGTTCTTTTTTTGTATATTTCAAAAATATATTTTGGGGGAATTTTTTTGCACCCAATCTCCGTGTGCATGCAGTTTTGTTAAATGTTGTCATCTGTTCCCACTGACACACAATGTTCGCCGAAATGTGGAACAGATATTTTAACGTGTACGTGTATGCAAGATGTTCTTGCGTGCGTTTTGCACACGGACATCACTTTGTAGTCTCAACCGAAGGACTCTCGGGAGAGTGGAGTCAGTACTGATGTTAATTTACTGGTGAAAAAATCTCTTGAACCTTATGAGGAAAAAATGATCTCGAACTTTACGAGGAAAAAAAATTCTCGAACCTTACCAGGAAAAAATTCTTTCAAACCTTAGGGGGGGAAAAATTCTCTCGAACCTCTGCGGGGAAAAATTCTCTCGCTTTAGTTATGGTTCGAACCCAGGCCGTCAGATCACGAATATAACGCTCTAACCACTAGGCTACCCCCACCCTCTTCTCTGCCCCCCCCCCCCCCACCATACAGGTCTACAATTTAAAGTACACAGAAAATTAGCGATTCCATAGGGGAAAAAACACCATTATCAAAACAAGAAGAAGGAGAAAAAAAGAAGAAAGGAACAGAAAGAAAAGGAATGACGTTGTGTTCATAGATCTGATTAAGTGTATGAAGCTTTCTAGGGCACTTGCAATAATCTAATATTGGCACCGTTCTGTTTTGTTGTTGTTGTTGGTTTTTAGTTTTGGGGGGTTTGCCTTTTTTTATTATTATTTTTTTTTTATAACCACATGACACTTGAGAACTGAAAAAGTGGAATCGTCAGTGCCTGTCATATCCATCAATTCAGCATGTACGATTTTAACATCGAAGGAAAAACTCAATGTGTGCAGTGTTTGTCTGTCTGTCTGTCTGTCTGTCTGTCTGTCTGTCTGTCTGTCTGTCTGTCTGTCTGTCTGTCTCTCCTCAACATCTCTCCCTCTCCCTTTCCCTCCGCCCTCTCTCTCTTTCTGTGTTTCTCTCACTCCCTTCCCTCCCCCTCTCTCTTTGTGCACGCGCAGGTGCTTGCAAGTGTATATGTATGTATGTATGTATGTATGTATGTATGTATGTATGTATGTATGTATGTATGTATGTATGTATGTATGTATGTATGTATGTATGTATGTATGTATGTATGTATGTATGTATGTATGTATGTATGTACGTACGTACGTATGTATGTATGTATGCACGTATGCACGTATGCACGTATGCACGTATGTACGTTATGTAGTATGTATGAATGTATGTATGTATGTTATGTATGTATGTATGTATGTACGTATGTACGTACGTACGTAGTACGTATGTACGTATGTATGTATGTATGTATGTTGTATGTATGTATGTATGTATGTATGTATGTATGTATGTATGTATGTATGTATGTATGTACGTATGCACGTATGCACGTATGCACGTATGCACGTATGTACGTATGTATGTATGTATGTATGTATGTATGTATGTATGTATGTATGTATGTGTGTATGTATGAATGTATGAGCAGGAAAACTGTAGAGATATCCGCACACCTGTAAAAACCATTACACAGGTGTTGTGTCCTAAAATGGTGACAGTCCTAAAGTGGACAAGTTCAACGGAGATGAGAACCGTAGAAAAAAACCCGTAGAAAAGAACTGTAGATAAAAATAACCCCAACCTTCTTTCAGTCACCAAGTAGACTGTTAATGCACATGCACAGCCTGCCACTCACACTAGACAAACGGTTTCGAATCTTGATAATTCCCAATGTCTTTTTGTGATCGTGGGGATCAGGTAAAAAGAACAGATTTTTTGCGGGAAAGTAGTTCGCAGGTCTCGACTGAGTTTTGATATTTTGTAATATCGTTTTGTTGTCTTTATGTTGTGTCGTGTCTTCATGTGGTGTTGATATCATCATTGGAATAATGTTCTTAGCAGTTTAAAGCTAATTTCCAGATACTTTTTGACCGGTTTCAGGGAGTTGAACGTGTAAATCTAGTTAGGGACAAGAAGTCCATTTAATGACGCCATATACGTGCATAATTATTACAGTAGACGCAAAAAACTAGCTATTGGAGATTCCTCTTCGCGAAACACTCAAACAGCAGCTATTGTTGTCTGTTATAGGAGCGAAAATGCGTTGCGCTGTCGTTAAGGGCCTTACAAATCAGGCCCAGCACATATGACTTCGGCGGGGAGAGAATTGTCACATATATATTTTTAAATTTTTTTCTTTTATATCACTTTATCTAAGGTTTCTTTCTGGAAACAAAGTCAGAAGAGTGGCCATAAGGCAAAAAAAAAAAAAACCCGAAAAGAAGGAGGTGACAGAGAGGAAAGGAAGATAGCATATAAAAGAGATCGAGAAGGATAGAAAAGAAGGAATTTCTAGCACAGAATTTCCGAAAGGTGGGAATACTATTCATACTTACACCCCCCCACCCCCGCATTCTTACCGCGGGGGGCGAGGGGGGGGGGGGGGTAGGAAGGAGGGGGGAGATTGGAGATGAAGAAAATTTAATAAAGACTGGCTCGCTTTGAAGCGAAAGGCCAGAACGACATTTTGCTCATAGATCTGATTAAGTGTCTTACACTTTAAATTTTTTTTTTTTTTTATAGCGTACTTTGCTGTAATCTAATATTACAACTCTCCCCCTGTCCCCCCCCCCCCCCCACACACACCCCTTTTTTTCCATTAATGGTCTTCGGGGGAATATTTTACGTCAAATCGTCTGCGCTTGGCTTGTCACTCAACCCCACGTGTGATTATGATATGGAATGACAGAACAAGGTAAACGAATACAGTAAAAACGTTACAAGTAAAAATGTTATTTCATTATTTCCTTCTTTTTTTTTTAAGCGCGCGCGCGCGCGCGTGGGAGAGAGAAAAACAGAGAGAGAGAGAGAGAGAGAGAGAGAGAGAGAGAGAGAGAGAGAGAGAGAGAGAGAGAGAGAGAGAGAGAGAGAGAGAGAGAGAGTGTGTGTATGCGTTGGTGCGTGAGTGAGTGTGTGTGTGCTAGTGTGTGTGCTTGCTGCATGCGTGCGTGTGTGTGTGCTTGCACGTGTGTGTGCTGGTGGTGTGTGTGTGTGTGTGTGTGTGTGTGTGTGTGTGTGTGTGTGGTGTGTGTGTGGCTGTGTGCGTGCGCATGCGCACACAAGATCTTGAATACTACATTTATAAAAAAAAGAGGCCATTTTTTTGGATGGAAAAAAACCCAATCTTTTGTAACCGCGGCGAAAAGAAAAAGAATTGTTATTTTTTTAATTTTCTAATTCTGGAAATAGCCTCTTACTAGTTTAAATGTCAAACAAAGCTTATGTATGCAGAACATCAATGTCAGCCAACATCTTTCTTTCTGTGGAATGAAATCAATATCATGAATGCCGAGAAGACAGCATTGACAAAATAATCAATGAGCATGTATATCATTTTATTGGGTTTCATTTCTTGCATGATGATTTATTTATTTATTCTTTTATTTCGTTTATTCTTTTATTTCGAGGATTATGGAATAAGCACTCATGTACGTACGGTTTTTTTTTTTTACATCTAGTAACTGTGTGTATGCAGTTTGGTCAGTTTGGTCATATGTCCCCACGATTCCATGATCAAGGACAATGTGGATGATGTTATGATACTGTTGTGGATTACAGCACGCTTTGAGACTACTTGACAGGCCCGTACTCCACACTGCCTATCATTATATATACACCGGAGCCACCCAGGCCCGAGAGATACAGACACCTGCAGTGTTGGACAGGAAATGTTGTATATACACTCTCAAAACCGCATCCCTAAAGTGGATGAAGCTTAACCGTGTGAGGCATGCCTAGTCTTCCCAATTGAGCCCATAACACACTGACTTTTATCTGGGCAGGAGCCGACCGGAGTCCGAAAAATCCGTGTGACTCTTTATGGGGTTCGAACCCGCTACTTTACTGTCCGTAACTCAAAGGTGTTAACCACTGCGCCATGGGGGAGGGGGGGGGGGGGGGCGGGGGACGGTGCAGCATGCGTATTTTTTGTTTGTGAAAATCGGCTGTGTTAAATTTCAACCTTTAGAAATGAAAAAGAGAAACAGACGTCGAAGAAGAAGAAAAAAAAAGGTATCAGTTTCTCTCTCAGCTACTTCTATATTATCCCTCCAACAAAAGATGGCACACTTTCAAAGATGAGGAAGAAACGGTAAATGTATACATCGAAATAAGAATAATATATCTGTGTAAAGGTATCGTATGCGTACATACATGTGGCCAAAGAAACACTCCCAGCACACACACGCACCACACGCGCGCGCGCACACCACACACACATACACACACAAACACGCACACACACAAACACACACACACACATACAAAACAAACATACACACACACACACACGCGCGCGTATGGGGACGGGATAGGGATGGGGGGACGGGATGGTCAGAACGTTGCGCTCGCAATTTGACAACCCGGGTTCGATTCCCGTTCGAGGGGAATTTTCCCCTGGAGTTAACATCGGTGCTGACTCCACTCTCCACAAAAGTCCTTCGGATGAGACTATAAAACCGAGGCCCCGTATGCGACCACACCCAGAACACCTTGCGCACACGTTAAATCCTGTTCCGCTTTTCGTAAGAGTAGGCCATTGTATGCCTATGGGAACAGATGACAAGGTTTACAAAAAAACAACAACTGCATACACACGGGGATAGAATGTAAAAAAAGCATATGCGTGCTTATTCCATTATTTAAGATATAAAAGAATGAATAAACGAAAACAAATAAATAAAACACGCACACAATTATATATATATATAATAAATATATATATATATAAATCCAGAAGCAACAATTTGGGAATGAGGTTCCGTGTTTCTACGTACAAGCCTCTCTAAGCGCCTGCTTGATATTCCAGAGCTAGCAATTTGGAAATGAGGGTCAGTCTCCATGCCTGTGTGTGTGTGTGTGTGTGTGTGTGTGTGTGTGGTGTGTGTGTGTGTGTGTGTGTGTGTGTGTGTGTGTGTGTGTGTATGTCTGTGTGTGTGTGTGTGTGTGTGTGTGTGTGTGTGTGTGTGTGGTTGTGTGTGTGTGTGTGTGTGAGTGTTGTGTGTGTATGTCTTTGTGTGTGTCTGTGTGAGTTCGTGTGTGTATGTGTTGTGCTGTGTGTGTGTCTGTGTGTGTGTCTGTGTGTGTGTCTGTGTGTGTATGTGTGTTGTGTGAGTGTTGTGTTGTGTTGTGTATATATGTATGTTTTGTTTTTTTGTTTTATTTTGTTTAATGTGCTTCAGTACTTGGTGATATAAACACACCCGCATTCAACCCCCCCCTCTCTCTCATGAATATAATATATATATATATATATATATATTATATTTCCATGTATGTATGTATGTATGTATGTATGTATGTATGTATGTATGTATGTATGTATGTATGTATGTATGTATGTATGTATGTATGTATGTATGTATGTTGTAGTGTGTGTGTGTGTGTTGTGTGTATGTACGTATGTATGTACTACGTACGTACGTACGTACTACGTACGTACGTACGTACGTACGTACGTAGTAGTACGTGTATGTATGTATGTATGTATGTATGTATGTATGTATGTAGTATGTATGTATGTATGTATGTATGTATGTATTGTATGATGTTGTGTGTGTGCGCGTGTGTGCGCGTGTGGGTGTATAAGTTTTGCACAGTCGACTTGTTAGTCTGTATGTGTGTCTAGTTGTTTGCCTGTGTGTTTGCTTCTGTCGGCCATTTTGTCTGTATGTCTGTCTCTCACCCTCTCTCCCTACACCCTTCCCCCTCTCTCTCTGCATCCATCAATGACTTGTTAACTCTCTCTCTCTCTCTCTCTCTTCTCTCTCTCTCTCTCTCTCTCTCTCTCTCTCTCTCTCTCTCTCTCTCTCTCTCTCCTCTCTCTTTTTTTTCTCGGATGAGACTGTAAACTTAGGCCCGTGTGTGATTGCACGCAAACATCTCGCGCATACATTAAATCCTGTCCGCTTTCGTAAGGGTAGCCATTGTGTACCGGTGGGAACAGATGTCAAGATTTACAAAACTGCATACACACAGAGAATGGATGTGAAGGAGCACCTGAGTGCTTATTCCATTATCCTCGATATAAAAGAATAAAAATAAATAAATTAATCTTTCTATCTCTCCACCCCCATCTCTCTCTGCCTCTGCCTGCCCGTCTCTCCTTCTGCCCCCCCCCCCTCTCTCTCTCCCCTCCATCCCCCCCCCCTCTCTCTCTTTCTCATTTCTTTGACAGACATCTTCATGCTATCTGACTTTTAGACGTCAATGTCCTCAATGCCTTTGTTATTTTCAGCAATTTTTGTTTCCCTTTATGAAATGTTCAATATCCAACGTTTTTAAAAACTTTTTTTTTTGGCATTTGGCGTGACTGCATCCCCCGTGTGTTTGTATAATGGGCTTTGGCTGACGTACAATAAACATCCGAATTGAGACACACTCTCTCTCTCTCTCTCTCTCTCTCTCTCTCTCTCTCTCTCTCTCTCTCTCTCTCTCTCTCTCTCTCTCTTCTTTCTCTCTCTCCTCTCTCTCTCTCTCTCTCTCTCTCTCTCTCGATCTCTCTCTCTCTCTCTGTCTCTTCTCGTCCTCGTCTCTCTGTCTCTCCCTCTCTCACCTCTCTCTACCTCTCTCTCTCTACCTCCCCTCTCTCCCCGCCCCGCCCCCCACTCCTCCCCGAACCGGCTCAGTCATGTCCCTGTCACTCCTCTATCTGTTTTTGAAAAGGCCCCAACCATACAATGGGGAAAAACAAACGAGATGAAGATTTCCCAGGAGAACAATTTTCCTATCTTTTGATCTGATGATGAAAGTGATATGTACGTCCTCCTGCGGTTTACTAACAAGACCCGGCTGGTATTTTACAGTGCGCGCGTGTTGTGTGCGCGTGCGCGCAAGAACACACACACACACACACAACACGTACACACACACACACACATACAACACACACTCAGATGTTTTTTCCTTGTAACATTCATTCAACTTAACAAACAAACACACTTTATATTTACTTCTATCTCCTCCTTCCCTTGTCCAGTCTAAAATCACTTGTTAGTAGGATAGACATTAAAACGAACACACACACACACACACACAACCACACAACACACACACACACACACACACACCACACACACAAACACAACACCACGACACACACACGACACACACACACACACACATACACACACACACACACACCACACACCACACACACACACACACACACACACAGCACAACACACGCACACCACCACACACACACACACACACACACACACACACACCACACACCACACACACACACACACACACACACACACACACACACACACACACACACACACACACACACACACACACACACACACACACACACACACACACACACACACACACAACACACACACACACACACACATCCGAAGTTCATCAATGTGAGATCTTGCATATGCGACCCTTTTTTTAAACCCACCATAAAGGTAGCTGTATTCTACTTCGGGAGACGGTTCTAGCTACATCTGTGTGCATGCGTTTAAAAAAAAACAACTTTATCATCTGTTCCTACTGGCACGAAATGGCCTACTTTTCCAAAAGGCGGAAGCGTTTTTATTGACGTGTGCGCAAGATGTTTTGCCGTGCGTGCGTTCGTATACGGGGCCTGGCCTCGCTTTGTAGTCTTATCTGAGGGACTTTTCGCTGAGTGGGGTCAGTACTGATGTTACCTCCAAGGTAGTAGTAGTAGCAGGCACCCGTCAGTCTCGGAAGACTATGGAGTTGCGCTCTAGTCTTTAAAGCGCAAAGCCTGGGTAGGTAAGTATGGAGGGCAAGCTGTTACCCATGCAGCAGACCCCCCCCCCCCTCTCCACGCCACTGGAATGATCCATTGGAAAGGCAATGACCGATACGAATGGTTCCAGTACCGTCGCAGGAGCCACCAGAACGTTGCCAGATAGCCTACAGCCCCGAGCCGCCCTGGGACTCCAACCCCCCGATTTTTCATCAGGGATGGTGTCTAAACACGACACCTGTGTGCATGCTGGTTTTTATAATTTTGTCATCCGCTCCTACCGGCACACGATGGCCTACTCTTCCGAAAGGCGGAACGGGTTTTTAACGTGTACGCAAGATGTTCTGCGTGCATTCGCACACGGGGCCTCGGTTTATAGTCTCATCCGAATGACTTTGACATTCAGTTCGATTTTTTCGTCAAACTGGGAAGAAAGGGGAGGCTGGGTACGAACCCAGAAACTCACGGTTTACATATTGGCAGGCGAACGTCTTAACCATCCTGCCACCGTCCTCCAAGGTAAAATTCCCTAAAACAGGCACGTCTGTGGTGGCTCGAGCCAGGACCGTGAGATCACGAGGGCAACTCTGTAACCACTACACTATCCTGCCCCCCGAATTTCCTCTTTTAATTTTTACTTTTTAAAAAAATAATCTATTTCATACAACTTTATGGTCACAGCAGATTTCTCTGCATGAAATTCGGGCTTGCTCTCTCTCCCCCCCGAGGAGATCGCGTCGCCACAAGTCCAGCGCCACCCATTAGTTTTGTTTTCTTTTTCTTGCCTGCAACTGTATTTGTTTCTCTGTCAGAGTGGGGTTTTTTTTCCAACAGAATTTTGCCAGGGACAACCATCTTGTTGCCGTGGGTTTCTTTTCACTCACTCACTCACTCTGTCCCATGTCCCAAAGGACGTAGGGGGGACATGAGAGAAGACGCAACAATATCTTTTTCCATGCTTCACGATCCTGTGTGGCTAGTAGGAGGTGTTGTAGGGGTTGGGCGGTCCAGTCTTTGATGTTGTCAACCCATGATTTCTTTTGGCGGCCTCTTCTTCTCTTGCCCTCGACTGTTCCTTGCAGGATGGTTTTTGCTAGGGTGTTGTGTCTTGTGGTGTGACCAAACCACATCAGCTTTCTCCTCCTTATGGTGGAGAGCAAAGGCTCTTGGGGGCCCACACGCTTTTCTTTTACGGATTTCTTTTACGTGCGCTAAATAATGATGTGTAAAACACATCACCTCGGTGTATCGTTACATCCGAAAGACTAGCACCCAGACCACCACTCAAGGTCTCATTGAGTTTGGGGCCCAATCGGATTCGAACCACCGCACACTCCGACCCGGATTTTTCGCTTTCTAGGCAGGCGCGTTACCTCTAGACCACTGATCCACGCGTTATATTCGTATCGAATCATTCTTTGAAGACAACCAGGATGGTACAAGGCTTAGAAAAGACGTACCTATAGCTGATTTACTTTACTTCATCACACTGTGTTGGTGTGTTTGTACAATGACTGTTCTTTAGTCCACACAGACAAAACACTACGCGCTTGGCATGACTATAAAAGAAAACGACACCACTGCTTTAGGTCTCACATCTTGTGGAAGACGGATAATAATTTAATTTCCACGCAAAACCTGACTGTAGAAGCAGTGACAGGAAATTATAGAAAAAAAATGAAACCAAAATGGAAACAATTCAAAGGTTCACTGTGACCTCAAGACATCAAAAGCTTTCGTGAACAACTAATACCCATTTCTGAACCAGGAGCCAGGAACAAGGACCAGGTAGATAGATCAGATTGCAAGCAAATTACTTTTTTTGTTCACCATGAAATCTAAAACTTCACAGTAGTCATTCTGAAATAACGTGAGCTTTGAACAGCAGAAAAGGTCTTTTTAATTAAGATATGTGTGTGCGTGTTCGTGAAATCAGAAATCTAATGTCTATATCCATTTTTTCCGTTCACAAAAAAAGTGTACAGGTAATTTGAAGAAAAGAGAAAAAGAAAACAACATTTGTTCTTAAGAGATCAAAATAGGGATGTCTCTCTACACAGATGTGATTAGCTGTTTCTGCCTTTTTTTGGTGCAAGTCCAGTCATCTTGTAATAGATTTATTCCTTTTTGGCTAACAGAGGGGTGTTCAAAAGAACCAACAATGAAGTTCCAGTGAGAATCGCTTTGATTGCTCTGGTAACTGTTACTTTTTACATTAAAGTGGAGGGTTTTTTACCTGTTTTTACTGTGCAGTTTGTCTAGATTTTCTATTACTAATTGAGGAAAATGAAAATGAAACGTCACTCTCTTCCAAGAACACTCTCCCAGCTGCTTTGAAAAAAGGTCTAACCTATATTTGCTGGGCACTTTGGAATTGTCTCTGACTGAAGTGGGTGTGGCTCTGATCGCAGGGATTTGTGTTTTGTTAGTTCAGGGTTATTTTTTTTCCCGTTCCTTGGCTAGAGTTCCAAGGTGCACGAATGGAAAGAGTTTTGCGGATGGAACCGTTTTTGCCCATCAGTAAGGGAGCCACATTCCGACTTCGGGGATGATGTCTAATCATGAAACCAGTTATGCATGCAGTTTAAAAAAAAAAAATTCTTGTCGTCCGTTCCTACCAGCGCGAATAGCCTACTCTTCCAAAAGGCAGAACGGGTTTTAATAACGCGTGCGCAAGATGTTTTGCGAGCATTTGCGTACGAGGCCTCGGTTTATAGTCTCATCTAAAGGATTTTTCGAGGGAGTGGAGTCAGGACTGATGTTAACTCCACGGGAAAAATCCCCTTAAACATGCGTCTTGGTGATAGCAGGGACCCGAGCTCGAACCCGGGCCATCAAATCACGACGGTAACACTCTAACCACTAGACTATCCCTCACCCCCCCCCCCATCTCTGCCCCACCCCCTTCCAGTTATGGTTCAAAGCAGTGTAGAAATGATACAAAGTCCTCAAGTCAGCGTGACATTAGACGTTAAAGCCTTCTTCAGCGCTTATCAGTCTCCATTTCTAGTAGTTATTATTATTATTTTTTTAATCTATTTATTTATTCTTCTATATCGAGGATAATGGAATAAGCACTCATGTGCTTTTCTTTTACATCCAATCCCCGTGTGCATGCAGTCTTAAAATCTTGTCATATGTTCCCAACAACAATGGCCTACTCTTACGAAAAGCGGAACAGGATTTAACGTGTGCACAAGATGTTTTGCGTGTTTCCGCACACGGGACCTCGGTTTATAGTCTCATCCGAAAGACTTTTTGGGGAGAGTGGAGTCAGCACTGATGTTAACTCCGAGCTCTAGTAGTTAGATAATTATAAGATGTCGATTGCAGCCAACTTATTCACAGTAGAAGTTGCAATTCTGTGGTCTAAGGAAGCTGTTACAAAGCACATCATGCAAGAATCCCCAAAGTCGGAATGCGGCTACCTTAATGGTGGGAAAAAAACAACAACACCCGGTAGCATTCACAAAATCTCCCCATTCCTGAACCTCAGAGCTCCAGATGAAGAACACTAAAGTAGAAAATCAATCTGCGATGGAAAGGGAGGAAGAAGAAAGCTTAGCCAAGAGTTATGTACATGCATCTATGCTTTCTTTCAGCCTTAATCCAAACCAAGATTGTATCCTCTCTCTCTCTCTCTCTCTCTCTCTCCTCTCCTCTCTCTCTCTCCTCTCTCCTCTCTCTCCTCTCTCTTCTCTCTCTCTCTCTCCTCTCTCCTCTCTCTCTCTCTCTCTCTCTCTCTCACGCCTGCTATCACAATTAAAAAAAGAGACCATTGACACATTTTACACACACTGCACCAATGCAAAATGAAATCATTGATAAATTTTACACCTGCTATAGCAATAAAAACTGAAAGCATGGATATATTCCACACACACTATAGCAATGAAAAATGTAAGCACGTATATATTTTACACATGCTATAGCAATGAAAAATCAAAGCATGGATAAATTTGACACCTACTATAGCAATGCAAATGAAGGTTTTGATAAATTTCACATATACTGTAGCAATGCAAAATAAAAGTATTGATAAGTTTTACACATACTATAGCAATGCAAAATGAAAACATGGGTAAGATTGACACATTGTGTTACAATTCAACATGAAAGCATATATAAATTTGATATATACTATAGCAAGGAAT
>CM060334.1:36571059-36576059 GCA_030674155.1 Stramonita haemastoma | reverse complement strand
GAAGAGAGAGAGAGAGAGAGAGAGAGAGAGAGAGAGAGAGAGAGAGAGAGAGGGAGAAGGGGGGGGGGGAGGAAGAATGAATGAATGAATGAATAATCTTTATTTTTCAAGGGTAACAGAGTAAGTAAGCATTACATACTTTTTTTCATCCGGCCCTTGCCCTGATCAGGGAAAGAGAGAGAGAGATAGAAAGACAGAAAGACAGTGAGAATTACACAGAGAAAGTTGGAAGCGAAGGTGACAGATTAAAAAAAAAAGCCAAAGAAAACAACAACAACAACTAAAACAAGTCTTAGAAAAGTGGAAGTGACTTCAAGACATCCCCAAAAAGCCTTCTTCTTCGTCACCAAACTAGCAGCCTTTATTCCAAGATCAAGCTCTCATTGCAGATGGAATTAAATCGCAAGCGCTTAACCTTTTTCTTACAATGGACTTCTTCAAGCATTGACAGAAACAGTCAGGTTCAAAAGACATGTCCCTCTAGTTGAAAAAAAAAATTGTCAGGTAAAAGTAAAGAATAAAAAAAAGACATTCTTTTCACAGGTACAAGAGGTGAGAATGTTCTCTCTCTTGCACACACAGAAGTGATGGGATGGTTGGTATCCGTCTAATCATGTAGGGCTTTTCTTTTTCAAACAGAGAATTTCCTTCTTTTTGGCATCAAAATGCCAGGTTGGCAGTAAAGGTTGTTCTTTGTGTGTACGTGTGTGTGTGTGTGTGTGTGTGTGTGTGTGTGTGTGTGTGTGTGTGTGTGTGTGTGTGTGTGTGTGTGTGTGTGTGTGTGTGTGTGTGTGTTAGAGATAGATAGATTGATATATATATATATATATATCAGAGAGAGGGGAGAGAGAGAGAGAGAGAGAGAGAGAGAGAGAGAGAGAGAGAGAGGAGAGAGAGAGAGATTTGTGTGGATGTGTCCGCTCGCGCATGTGTGTGTGTATGTGTAAGGGTGTGTGTGTGTGTGTGTGTGTGTGTGTGTGTGTGTGTGTGCGTGCGCGAGCGCGTGCGTGGGCGTTTATATTAATATGCACACGTGTTTGTGCATGTGCAATGCAAGCAATAGACGGTGTATTGAGAATGAAAGACAAGACCCCACAGCCGGCTATTTTGAGATTAGCCCGGGCTTTTAGCGGAGAGGCGTAAGAGAGATAGATGCCAGTGTCAGCGAAACCAGTCTTTGCCCCTGTCCAGTTTTCCTGGGTTTTTATTTTTGCAGACACTTAAACGTGAGGTGATTCCAAGAAAAAACCAACTTCTGTTTATAGCATCATCTCGGAATACCCCTTTACTCTACCCGCATAGATCTGATCTGATTAAGCTGTGTTTGCCTTTTCAGAGTAAATTGCTGTAATGCAATAAAGCAATGATTCCTTCCTTGTCATGAAGAAGGCTTGGGGAATATGAAACGTCAGACCTTCAGCTAAAAACGGCTCCTGTCCACTAGGCCTATCAAGTGAATTCTCTCTCTTTTCTTTTTACGTGGCCTTTTTAAGTTCATATACGGGGGCGAAAGGGGGGAGGGGGGGGCAGGGGGCGGGTGGGGCGGGGGAGGGGTGGGGGTGGGATGGAAGTGGGGAGTAGCTTAGTGGTTAGAGAATTGGGCTCGTGATGTTATGACTTGGTTTCGATCCATCAACAAGACAAACTTCGAGGGGATACTTCACCCCCTGGAGTTAACATCAGCGCCAACAAACTCCACTCCCTTGAGAGTTCTTTGGATGAGACAGTATACCAAAATCCTGTGTGCAAATGCAGGCAGATTGACCTTGCCCACACGTCAAAACCCGTTCCGCTTTTTGAAAGAGTAGGCTACTGCGGGTCAGTAGGGACGGATGACAAAACTTGAAACAGAAACGCATGTACACTGATGTCGTGTTTAGACACCATCCCCGAAGTCGGCATATGGCTACTTAATGGTGAGCAAAGAAACAAAAAAAAAAACCCACCACAAACGGTCGCATACGCAAAATGTCTCACCATTGGTGAGCCCCAGAGAGCTCCAGCCGAGGAACGAAAATAAGAAACCCCAAACAAAACCATAGACCCTCGCCAAACCCCCCCCCCCCCAACAAAAACCAAAAAACCCCACCCCAACCCCCTCTCCAAAAAAAAAACAAACAAAAATACACCATTTGTGAGGAGACAGTAGACCTCGGTATTTTCTTCAACCCTTCTGAAGTTACAATATTTATGCTCCTGATATAGTGTGAATCTTGAAAATTTCATCTGTCTTTCACCAAACCTATTAGCTTTGCTGGTATTTCCTCAAAAAGTCAAATTTCTAAGCTTTCACAACGGAGTACATTTTCAATTTATTTCCAGCATTGATACTCTGACGACGGGATATCTCAGTGGACAGAGCGCTCACTTTCCCCAAGCTAAGGTTAATTAAGCAGCACGAGCGTGGTTACCAAGGGATGGTGAGCTGTTTGCATACCTGGGTTTCAGTACAGTTTCCCAGTTCACCCAGCCGTAAATGGGTACCTGCCCTCTTTAGGGTCAGGGAAGTAAAGCAGCGAGGGGGAGGAGATGGGCGCCGCCCTCAACATGCTGGCCCCTAGAGATGCTGAGGTCTCTGACGCCTCGCTTCCCTACGGCCACATAGGTTATGGGACACCTTTACCTTTTACTTTTTCAATGCTACTCAAATTGCATTAAAAAATAAATTGATGTAATTTATTGAAATAATTTGCATTTTCATTGTTTTTCAATCCTTGTGTACGATTAAGGTTCATTCTTAACTAAACGCTTATTTTTTATTTTTTAGTTCCTGTTGGATGCTCAAATTAGTTTTGGTGAACATTAATGCTGTTAGGCTTCTTCTCCTTTTATATGCGTTTGTAGTCCCCCTTGTATCCTCTTTTGGGATGAAAGGAACTAATCTTGATCTTGATGTGTGTGTTGTGTGTTGTGTGTGTGTGTGTGTGTGTGTGTGTGTGTGTGTGTGTGTGTGTGTGTGTGTGTGTGGTGTGTGTGTGTGTGTGTATGTGTGTGTGTGTGTGTGTGTGTGTGTTGTGTGTGTGTGTGTGTGTGTGTAGGTGTGTGTGTGTGTGTGTGTGTGTTAGTGTGTGTGTGTGTTTTGTGTAGTAGTGTGTATGGTTGTGTGTGTGTGTAAGTGTGTGTAGTGTGGCGTGTGTGTGCGTGTGTGTGTGTGTGTGATTTAACTCTTTTTGCCGTTGCTACTAAAAGAGGATGTCTGTATATATTTTTTGACTGCACTTAGAGTATTCAGCAATTTTTTTTGTCTATATTCTGAAGCATCACAGCACAGCAACTTTTTCGTTAATCTTGAATAAGTAACACTCTACCTTTTCCCCCAAACGATTTAAAGACAAAAATAAATAAAAAGCGATTCCGACGAGAGAACAATGCCAAATTCAAAACTAAAGAAAAAACAATAAGAATAACTTGAAGCGAAAGAACAAACAAAACAAATGAGAAAGCAATAATGGAACAAAGAAAAGTAGAAAAAAGAAAAAAATGCAAAAAGAGAAATCACAAAACAGTCACTTTTGTGAAAGACAATATGACAGAAAGCATACCAAGAAGAAAAGACCAAGTGAAGGAAAGACAACAATTGTCGAAAAATCGTTTCAGGAACAAAGAAAGAATAAAAAAGGAAGAACAAAAAAGAAAGAAAGACAAGAAGAAAGAAAGAAAAGAAGAAAGAAGAAAAAACACGAAAATAAAGATTTAACATGAGGACAAAAGAATAACAGGAGGAAGAACAGAAAAGAACAAAAGCAAAAGAACTCCAAAAAGACAGAAAAGAAAGAACACACCACAATGGCGCAGTGGTTAGGATTTGGGTTACGAACTGGAAGGTCGCGGGTTCGAATCCCATAAGAGTTCTAGGCATCGTTTTGGACTCCGGCGGCTGCTACCTAGAGTGAGTATGCTGTGGGCAGATTAACAAGACTGGGATCACACAGTCGAGCTTTTTGGATGCGAGTTTGAGAATGTTGTTCAAAATGACCTAGCCAGCCTGAAATAGTCTGTGTGGGAACAACATGACAGGAACGTCACAGAGATGAAGCAGCAAGAGAAAAAAGGAAATAAAACAACAACAACAAAAAACAGAAAAAAGAAAAAAAAAACCCATAAGGGTAAAAGTATCAAAACGAACAAGCGGAACAAAGAATAAAAGAATCAACAAAGACAAAAAAAAACCAGACCCAAAAATCATCACAATGCAACAGAAACATGCATACCAGGTAAGTTATATACTAAACAAAGAAAGTTCAACAATTTTTTTTTAAAAAGCAAACAAATAAACAAATAAACATTGCACGACAGAACAGGATAATAAAAAAGCGAGAAAGAAAGGAAAAAGTGTTACATCATTCTCTCTCAGAACTAAAACAAAAAATCTACCAAGAATCGAACAATATTCACGGGAGTTTAAATCCTTTGTTCTGTGGCAGTTTCTCTCCTCTCTTTTCTCTTTACATTGTGAGGCATGCCATTGTCTTGATATAGAGATACTGCCCCCACCCCTACCACAACATTACTACAGTCACAGCCTACCCCCCCCCCCCCTCAAAAAAAAAGGAAAAAAAGAGAAAAGATCGTCCAGGAATGTACGTAATTTTCAGCTTATTTCACCACCACTCCCTCCCTCCCTCCCTCTCTCTCTCTGTCTGTGTGTTTGTTAGTCTCTGTCTCTCTCTGTCTCTCCCTCCCTCCCCCCCCCCCCCCTCTCTCTCTCTCTCTCTCTCTCTCTCTCTCTCTCTCTCTCTCTCTCTCTCTCTCTCTCTCTCTCTCTCTCTCTCTCTCTTTCTGTTTCCTTACAGGGTGGGGTGCATTATGTCTGGTCTTCTCCTTTGCACACGGGGCCTCGGTTTAAAGTCTCATCCGAAGGACTTTTAGGGGGAATGGAGTTGGCACTGATGTAAACTCCAGAGAAAAAAAATCCTCTTAAACGAGATTCGAACCCGGGTCAGCAGATCTTTGACGGCACACGTCTTGTTTTTCTCGCAATCATTTCAGCTTTACCGCAT
>CM060334.1:36563559-36568559 GCA_030674155.1 Stramonita haemastoma | reverse complement strand
CCATCAGGTGAGAAAACGGGCAAATGAGCGTGAAGATGTCTGGATAATTCTTTTTTGTGGTCTTCACCTGAGGGAGGGAGTCTTCATGCATGCACCACAGAGCATAGCTGTGCATGCTCCGGGTGTTGTGTTAGAAACCGTGATGCAGTAAAATGGACAGATGTAATTATATCTATATATTATATTTATTTATATATATATAGATATAGATCAATATTTTATTCATTTATTTATACTTTATATCGAGGATAATGGATTAAGCACTCATGTGCTTTTTTTACATCCAGTCCCCGTGTGTATGCAGTTTTGTAAATCTTGTCATCTGTGTGTGTGTGTGTGTGTGTGTGGCGCGCGCGCGCGTGTGCGTGTGTGTATGTGTGAACAGACGTTAAATTGTATGTATACCTGCATCCACACCTGCACATGCATGTATGCCTAAAGAAAAAAAAGCCCACCCACCTCTCTCTCTCTGTCTCCCTCCCTCTCTCCCATCTCTCTCTCTCTCTCTCTCTCTCTCTCTCTCTCTCTCCTCTCTCTCTCTCTCTCTCTCTCTCTCTCTCCCTCCTTCCCTCCCTCCCCCGTCTCTCCCCCTGTCTCCCTCCCTCCATCCTTGTATCAAAATGCCTGTTAGTATTGTAATTTCCCTTCATCATGCGATGATTAAAGTGCTTTTAACTTGACTTGGCTTGACTTGACTTGAATTCAGAATAGACAGCCAGTTAAACATGACTGTATGGGTGCAAAGTCATGGTCACACAAAAGAAAAGGTTGACTGAACAATCACAACATCAATCATCACCACTTTGTCAGTCGTTATTTTCCAACCCTCCACTCTCAAGAAAAGCCACGGAACAGCAATTTTCTTGGTAAAGGTAATAAGCGGTGTGCCTTCATCTTCTTCAGGTGAGAAAGCTGTTAAATGACCGTGAAGATTTCTGGATAAAGTCGTCGTTTTCACCTCATGAATCAATCTTTCTTGCGGCACAGGATCATGATTGTCTGCTTTGCTCTCAGTGCTGTGTTAAAATTGATGCCAGAGAGAGAGGGGGGAGTGGGGAGAGAGGAGAGGGGGAGAGGGAGAGAGGGGGAGAGAGAGGGGGAGAGGGAGGGAGGGGGAGAGGGAGGGAGAGGGAGAGGGACTGAGAGAGAGAGAGAGAGAGAGAGAGAGAGAGAGAGAGAGAGAGAGAGAGAGAGAGAGAGAGAGAGAGAGAGAGAGAATGAATGAATGAATAATCTTTATTTTTCAAGGGTTACAGAGTAAGCATTACATACTTTTTTTCATCCGGCCCTTGCCCTGATCAGGGAATAAAGCTAAGAGAGAGAGAGAGAGAGAGAGAGAGAGACAGAGAGACAGAGAGAGAGAGAGAGAGAGAGAGAGAGAGAGAGAGAGAGAGAGAGAGAGAGAGAGAGAGAGAGAGAGAGAGAGAGAGGAGAGAGAGAGAGAGAGAGAGAAAAGACGTATTGGTAGAGGGAGGGAACACACACACACACACACACACACACACACACACACACACACACACACACACACACACACACACTCACTCACTAGTTTTAAAACTTTTACCTACATTTTCCGAGCAGTCGGTGGAAAATGTAATTGAAAATTCCATGTTAGCCTTTGCCATCCTTAGATTTTTTATTACATAGCCCACTTGAATATTTATTGTAGTTACATTATTGTTGTTTCATGCTTCCTCTTTGTTGAGTTTTGAATTTTGTCATTTTCAACATTATTATTATTATTGATTTTAAACCTTTTTTGGTAATGCACAAAACTACCAACACTGATGCTATTTCTTAATACACTTTCCACTTTCCTCGTCTGATATCACTTAGAGTGAACAAACGTTAAATTCAAGACAACAACAACAACGACGACGACGACGACAACAACAACAACAGTAACACATACACTTACACCTTGCACACCTACACAAACATACACACACACACACACACACACACACACACACACACACACACACACACACACACACACACACACACACACACACACATGCACATACTCTCTCTCTCTCTCTCTGTGTGTCTTTCGATACGTATATATCTTAATACCAATAGTCACCAATAACGATCAATATTTACCACGGCCAGCAACCCCCCCCCTCACCCACCCCCACCTACCCTCTATCTCTGCTATAGTCTACCGTAACATAGTTACAGGCTGCCGTTCCATACAGGCTGCTATACTCCGTCTTCACGCCCTGCTACACTGCCGCACGATTAACCACACATTTCACACCACAACGGGCCAAGATTTTCTCCCCATAATATGAACCTGCTCAAGCAAGGGAGATTGTTTTGGCCCCTTACATTATAAGATAAATTTCTCTTCTGAGAGAGTGATGGCAGTGTTTTTGTTTTGTTTTTGTTTTTATTCTTTATAGTTAGCTATCTCGGAATGGCCCATTCCTTGCGTAAGTCGTCATGCCCTCATTGTTATAAAAAGAAATGTGTGTGCTTATTTGTTGATATTTTTGCTGTCTATTTTTTTTTAACGTATATGGTTATTGGGGACGGGATAGCTCAGAGGTCAGAGCACTCGATGTCCGCCAGCCAATGTTAAGCAGCATCGAGCTTGTTTACCAATTGGATGGGTGACCGTTTGCGCGCCATGGCATCAGTAAAGTCCCCCAGTTCACCCAGCAGTAAATGGGTACCTGCCTTCTTTAGGTTCAGGGAAGGTAAAGCAGCGAGGGAGAGGAGATGGGCGCCGCCCTCAATATGCTGGCCCCTAGAGAAGCTGAGGTCTCTGATGCCTCGCTCCCCTACGGCCACATAGGTTAAGAGACACCACCAACCTTCATATGGTTGTTGGGCGTTTCCAACCTGAACATTCTATGAGTCACCCAAAACATATACTCTGTGACTTATTCCACTTCTGTAATCACTTTGAGGTTTGCAGTAAAGCACGCATTCGGTGAAAGGTTTGCCTACATGATTCCCCCCCCCCCCCCCCCGATTAATCGCCATATAGGCCATACTACGGTGACTTCAAAGCATCTTAAACACATATTGTACTACAGTTTGCTAAACAACCTTAGCGTAACATCTTAAAGCATGACATTGCAATGTAGAGAGACACCTTGACTTGACTTGAATTCAGAATAGGTAAGGTAAGGTAAGGTAAGGTAAGGTAAAGGTGTCCTATAACCTATGTGGTCGTAGGGGAGCGAGGCATCAGAGACCTCAGCTTCTCTAGGTGCCAGCATATTGAGGGCGGCGCCCATCTCCTCTCCCTGGCTAGGAGGCTGCCTGGTCTACATCAATAGCTGACAGTTTGTCGCCATGGTGTGGTCAGCATTTTTATTCATCCCCGAAGTCGGAATGTGGCTACATTAATGGTAGACAAAAAAACGGTCGCATCCGTAAAATCTCACCATTAGGTGTGAATCTTGGAGCTCTGTTGATATTATACTTGCTGCATCCACTGCTACATATGATGAAGATGCTTGATGGCAATGATTTTGTAGATGACGAAGATAATGATGGCAATGATTGTGTAGATGATGAAGTTCACGATGGGGATGATGATAACTAGAAGACATTGAGTGTGATTCTGTGTACTTGCAGGATTGTAAATGCGAAATGGATGAAAACGTTTTCTGCTATGATGTCTACCTTCCCCCTGCCCCAATTATGTTTTGTATAGTGGCCCAAAGCCGATGTACTATAAAACTTTTCAGTGTTCAGTGTTCTCCCCCCCCCTCTCTCTCTCTCTCTCTCTGTCTCTCTCTCTCTCTGTCCCTCTCTGTCTATCTATCTGTCTCTCTCTGTCTCTCTTTGTATCTTTTTCTGTCTGTCTTTCTGTCTGTCTTTCTGTGTGTCTGTCTGTCTCTGTCCCTCTCTCTCTTTCTCTCTGTCTGTCTCTGTCCCTCTCTCTCTCTCTCTTTCTCTTACTCTCTCTGAGTGTGTATGTGTGTGCGTGTATGTACGTGTGTGTGCGCGTGCGAGTGTGCGTACTTGTGTGTGTACGTGCGCGCGCGCGCGCGCGTGTGTGTCTGTGTGAGCGTGCGTGCGTGTATGTGTGTGCGTTCTTGCGTGTGCGTGTGCGTGTATATGTAAGAGAGGACATGTGGGAAGAAAGACAAAACATACAAAGAAATATTTTCAGATACATAAACAGTCACTAAAACAAATTGACAGAGAAAAGTAAAAAAACAACAACAAACAAACAAAAAAAAGCCAACAAAAAAACCAATCTCGCACTTTACCAGAAACAAATTTAAACGTTTCAGCCCCGACAATGAAGAAAAGATCACACACAACACTCTCTTTTGAAAGACGACAGGAAATTACATCATTTAATTTTTTTTTAATCTCATTTGCCCTTTCTTTTTTTTGAGTTTTTTAAATTTTTTTTTATAAAGATTGCTAGCAAAGCTTTGTATGAATGCCATCATTTCAATTTAGTTGCAGAATCATTTTGGGGAGAAGTTTGAACACAAGTAAAACAGTGTAACCTATTTTTTTTGGGTAAAAATGTTCGCGTATGTGCAACGCCAATCATCTCAAAACATAGAGCACAAAATAGGAATAGTAAAACTGACGATGACAGAAGGGTCCAGGCTGCTTATTTTTGTATTTTTGTATTTTTGTATTTTGTACCACTTTATGTCACGGCAGATTTCTCTGCGTGAAATTCGGGCTGCTCTCCCCGGGGAGAGCGCGTCGCCACATGTGCAGCGCTTACCCATTTTTTTTTCCTTTTTCCTGCATGCAAGTGTATTTGTTTTCCCTATATTGACAGATAAACAACTCTTTGCATTTGAAAGAATAAAAAAAAGAAATTGATATCAACCATTTAGAAAGAGGAATACTGGTAGAGTCGAGGAAACATAGACAGGTGGGGGGGGGAGGATGGAAAAGAGAGAGAGAGAGGAGGAGAGAGAGAGAGAGAGAGAGAGAGAGAGGAGAGAGAGAGAGAGAGAGAGAGGAGAGAGAGAAGAGAGAGAGAGAGAGAGACAGACAGACAG
>CM060334.1:36536059-36541059 GCA_030674155.1 Stramonita haemastoma | reverse complement strand
CCGTAACCCACCGGACGCTGACATGAATTACTGGACATGAACGTGCATATCCAATGTTTTGCATGTGTTGAAGAGAAGTAGCCTAAAGCACTGGCAAGTCTGCACTCAAAAACGACCTGGGAGATAGTAAAAAAAAATCCCCGTCCTTAATTCACCAGATGCCGTCACTGAGATTCAAACCCACGACTTCATGGACCTCTCGGGACTGAAGCTTAAAAACGGTCTTAACCACTCGCCTATAGCGTCCATCGTAGACTTATCAAAATTCATCTTTATAGGTCTATTGCTGTAAAGAAAAAGCAACAAGGAAGCTACACAGAAAGCGGCATCAGTGACAGGAAGGAATCAGGAAGAGAACAGAGACAGTGCTAAGACAACACTTGTAACTGTCTGTCATCCCCCCTCCCTCCCCCCTCCCTGTCCCTCTACCTTCGTCCCTAACCCTCAACTACAGGCCACACTTCACCTTTAACCTCTGGGTCATGTAGTATCTTATATAAAGTGCTGGTCAGAAAAAAATTCTGCTGATTTTCACAGTTTTTTTAAAGCATGAAAAAAACACCACATTGTACTGTGTACTTGTTTTTTTGGGGGGATTGAGGACATTGAGCAATACCAGGTAGTCACGAGATTGCTGGAAATGATCATCAAACGAGGATTGTTTATGTTCTTACAGTGTTGACCCCGCGCATGCACGCACATTGCGTTGCAGTTAGGAAGTTAGCAGACGACAAAGGTCAGAGAGGGTGTGGCGTCCACTGAAGAAAACGAAAAATTCAATTCTAGTTCTACCAATTTTAAGTCACATATGTTTTAAGACACCAAAGGCTAGTTTTTAACCAAAAAAATGAGTGTTTTTTTTAATTCATGAAAATGCCTTAGTAGGTCACAGCTGTCAGTTTCCCCCCACTTTTTAGCTCCTCTCAGCTGCTAATTATTCTGTCCTGTCCCAACCTAGATGGACCAGCTGGTGCTAATTATAGCAGGAACTGACCACACTTGGACAAGGTAAAAGGAAGGGATGCGCTAAATTGATCAATCTTGACTGAGTGATGTTGGATTTGTGCACTGTGTGTACGTACCGTATGAATGCAACAGGAATAATATAAGAAAAGTGGCAAAAAAAAGTAATAGTGGTGTGTAGCCAAAGAGGCAAACCAACATGGCTGCCACCTCAGCGTTTCTTTAATGGCGCATGGTCAGACTGCTACTTCCCCTTGACTGCGTCACATCCTGTGCGTGATGGAGAGGTGGAGGGGGGCTGATTGAATTGACGGTGTGTGAAGTCAGAGAAGTGCCAATGGTGTGGGTCTCGCCTGTCAGATGCAGCAAAGTGCGTGCGTGTGCGTGCGTGCGTGTGCGTGCGTGCGTGGTGTTGTGTTGTGTGGTGTGTGGGTGTATATGTGTGTGTGTGAGTGTGTGTGTGCGTGCGTGCGTATGTGTGTATGTGTGTATGTGTGTGTATGTGTGTGTATGTCTGTGTGTGTGTAAGTGTGTGTATGTGTATGTGTGTGTGTGTGACTGTGTGACTGTGTGTGTGTATGTGTGTGTGTGTTTGGTGTGTGTGTGTGAATCTGTGTGTGTACGTGTATATGTATGTGTGTAAGTGTGTATGTATGTGTGTGTGTGTGTGTGTGTGTGTGTGTGTGTGTGTGTGTGTGTGAGCGAGAGCGAGAGAGAGAGAGAGAGAGAGAGAGAGAGAGAGAGAGAGAGAGAGAATCTGTGTATGTATGTATGTATGTGTGTGTGTGTCTCTCTCTCACTCTGTGTGTGTGTGTGTGTGTGTGTGTGTGTGTGTGTGTGTGTGTGTGTGTGTGTGTGTGTGTGTGTGTGTGTGTGTATGCGTGTGTGTAAGGGAAAGGAGGGGAGGGGACAGAGTGGAACTCTTGCCACACTCAGAGACAGGAAACGGAGAGAAGTAAAATGGGTATAGGTTAAGCGGGATCACGGACGAAACAAAAGCTCTGCACCACAGTACACTTGAAGAGGTTAAGTACGATTCTAACCTTGACCGTCATCATCACCATCACCATCATCATTATTGTTCTTCTCCTCCTCCTCCTTATCTCATTTCGAGGATAATGGAATAAACACTCATGTGCTTTGTTAAATCCAGTACGGGTGTGTATGCAGTTTTGTAAATTCTGTCATCCGTTCCCACCGGCACACAATGGCCTACTCTTCCGAAAAGCAGAACGGATGCTTGCAAGATGTTCTGCGTGCGTTCGCACACGTGACCTCGGTTCATAGTTCATCCGAAAGTTTTTAAGCTGTGAGACATACACTTGCTACAATAGTTGGCAATCTTTTGTTGGGTATTATGCATAGGATGGGTCCTGCCTGGAGGGGGGAAGGGGGCACCTTAAACTGAAATATCCTTACCTGCAGACCCGTTCAGGAATCGTGGTTCTCTAAACAGCCTGCTACACACTGTTCAATGTGACAATATATCCAGGGAAAGTTCTCTGACAATACACACATACAGGGATATCACATAAATGTCATGATAGAGAAAGAAGGTGGTAAAATGGTTTAGACTATCACCTACCTAACAGAGTAAACCGTTAGATTCCTGGTTCGATTCCCAGCCTCGCTTTTTCTTCCTAGTTTGATTGGAAAAAAAAAGGAAAAAAATGTCCTGTCTTTCGGAGGAGACTCACATTAAGTCGAACTCGTGTCCTTACAGACTTGTATGCTTGTCAAAAGAGCTTGCGTTAGTTGAAAAATCGAAAGAGTAAGGAGGTACCTCCCGACTGTCCTGGTAAAATATTAGTAGGTTCAATTCCCAACAGTATCTGGATTCCCGAAGTCGGAATGCAGCCACCTTAAATGATGGGGAGAAACAGTCAGACAAGCAATTTGGCTCTGAAGCAGCCATCATCGCCAACAAAAAAATTCAGCTTCACGCAAGTTTCGTTTTGATGAAGGTAGAATTGAAAAAGACATCCCGGATAATGTCCAAATGCTCGGCAGATTTCTGAACTAATCTTGCTGTCTGCGGCAAGCCAGATAAGTGATGTATCCTACAAGTCTGTCACAACTCTGACACAAGTTAGTGCTGTTAACATTGTCAAACTCAGCAGCTGATGCGCTGGCCCACAAAATTACTTTCGACTTACCCCCCCCCAAAAAAAAAAAACCTATTGAAAACTTGTTGTGGTTGTGTGTGTGTGTGTGGGGGGGGGGGGAGGGGAGTTGAGGGATGGTGGTGGTGAGTGAGTGAGTGAGTGAGTGAGTGAGTGAGTGTGTGTGTGTGTTGTGTGTGTGTGGGTGTGTGTGTGTGTGTGTGTGTGTGGTGTGTGTGTGTGTGTGTTCATTTTAACGTCTATCCACTCAAAAGTGATTTTAGACATGTGCGTGCGTGCGTGCGTGCGAGTGTGTGTGTGTGTGTGTGTATGTGTGTGTGTGTGTGTGTGTGTGTGTGTATGTGTGTGTGTAAGTGTGTGTGTGTGTGTGTGTGTGTGTGTGGTGTGTGTGTGTGTGTGGTGTGTGTAGTGTGTGTGTGTGAGTGAGTGAGTGAGTTGTGAGTGTCTGCGTCTGTGTCTGTGCCTATGTCTATGTGTACCTATGTGTCTGTGAGTCCGCCTGCCTGTGTGTGTCTCTGTGTCTATGCGTGCGTGCGTTACTGCGTGTTGTAGGAAAAAAAGGGGGTGGAGACTTACTTAACTTTAAATGACATGAAACCATGTAAGAGACAACATTTCCATGCTGACTCCAGACGTGACCAAGCGTAATAGAATGTGCCTGAGAGACCTACACCCCTCATCCCCACCCCCCCACCCCCCCAGAAGACTGAGGGAAGGAGAGGATTCACAGAGTGGTAGGGGTGGGGGTGAGGAGAGTATAGAGAGGGGTGTCAAGAGCACTTAGACAGGGAGACAACTCTTGTGCACGCAATTGGCAGAGCCTGTAGACATAGGCTAATTTCCGGCTCAGTTGTCTCCACTGTCAGCCTTGACTTCCCCCCTCCATCCTCCATTTCTCTCTCCCCCCCCGTCCTTACCCCTACCTCTCCTTTGCTGCCTGCCTGCCTGCCTGTCTACAGGAGGGCTGTTGACAGCCCTGATTTCAAGTCCCCACTTGCTGTCAGGAAAGGAAACGGGAGGGGAGGGGGATGGGAGGGGGGGGGGGGGGGGAGGGGGAGAAACTGTACACGTCCTTGGATGAAGTCTTTGTAGGCAAGTGTGCAATTTGTACAGAAGACTGACAAGTTGGTGTTTTTGTTGTTTTTGGTTGTTTTTTTCTTTCTCTACTACTGAGTTTTCGGGGGCGGATAGCTCAGTGGTCAGAGCGCTCGCTTTTTCCCTCAGTCGAGTTAAAAAGCGTCAAGCGTGGTTACCTAGTTGGATGGGTGACCCGTTTGCGCGTCTTGGCTTCAGTACAGTTCCCCCCAGTTCACCTAGCTGTAAATGGGTACCTGCCCTCTATAGGGTCAGGGAAGGTAAAGCAACGAGGGAGAGGAGATGGGCGTTGCCCTCAACATGCTGGCCTCTAGAGAAGCTGAGGTCTCTGACGCCTCGCTCCCCTACGACCACATAGGTTATGGGACACCTTTACCTTTTACTACTGAGTTTGATAAATTGGGGGTTGTCTGTTGAAAGTTTGTCATTATGGGTTTTGGTGATCTGATGGGGAGGAAGGTATTATAGTGGTTTACTGAAGATGGAAAAATGATGTGTACGTGTATGCATGCAGATACCTGGTCCTGTCTACATACATGATTATTAGTTTGAAGAATACATTTCCTTCTAAACGCTGTGACGATCAGGGTGTGTGTGTGTGTGTATGTGTGGTGTGTGTGTGTGGTGTGTGTGTGTGTGTGTGTGTGTGTGTGTGTGTGTGTGTGTGTGTGTTGTGTCTGTGTCTGTGTCTGTGTCTGTGTCTGTATGTGTGTGTCTCTGTGTGTGTATGTGTGTCTGCTTAGTCCTTACATCCGCACATCGAAATGACAGACAGATGGTTAAGAAGAAGAAGAAGAAGAAGAAGAAGAAGAAGAAGAA
>CM060334.1:36521059-36528559 GCA_030674155.1 Stramonita haemastoma | reverse complement strand
CGATGAAGAGGAGAAGGAGGGTGAGATAGACAAGAGGAATCAACTGAAATTATGACAAGAGGAATAAAAAGAAAGACGTTAATTAAGAAAAAAAAGCACATGATACAAGGCAAAAATACAACAAAAAAAACGGAAAGGAGGGAAGTGAAAAAAAAGGGAAAAAAGGAACGAAAAAAGTAAGACATGCAGGTGCAGAGAAAAAAAAACCGTAGAGATTTTGGACAAGGTGTGAAGAAACAAAGGAAAGATGCAAATAGGTAACAAAGAAATGAAGAAATAAAGACAGTAAAACAAGAACAAAACGAAATAAGTACACAGCTCAACCCCCAACCCCCCCCCCCGCAAAAAAGGAAGAAAAGGATAAAAAAAAAGGAAGATAGAAAACAAGAAAAAAGAAGAATGAAGAAATAAACTATGACAAAAAGAGGAAAGAAAGAACAAAAAAGGAAGTGAAAAAGAAAGAAGGAAATGAAGAGAAGAGAGGAGGAGAGAGAGAGAGAGGAGAGAGAGAGGAGAGAGAGAGAGAGGAGAGAGGAGGAGGAGAGGAGAGAGAGAGAGAGGAGAGAAGACAGACAGACAGACAGACAGACAGACAGACAGACAGACAGACAGACAGAGAGCAGACAGACAGACAGACACATAGACACACAGACACACACAGACACTCAGACAAACAAACAGACAGTCAAACATACATAATGTATACAGACAGAGACAGAGACTGACTGACTGGTCGAATGACTGACTGACAGACCAATTAACTAGGGGAACGAATGAGCAAAAAGCAGAAATGCGTTGAGTTTAAGGTTAGACATGGGTCCAAAAGTCGACAAAATCATGGTGGTTTGTTCTTTATTTTAAAGAATTAAAAATTGCGTATATATTTATGGCGTTCTTCTTGTGTGCATTTAATGAATTCAGGTTGTAAAAACATGTCTGTAGAAACATTTTACATTTACTTCTTATAGATTTTTAAAAACCCCAAAAAACTGAGTTTGAAACATTTAGTTTTGGC
This sequence comes from Stramonita haemastoma, assembly GCA_030674155.1. Lineage (NCBI taxonomy): Eukaryota > Metazoa > Mollusca > Gastropoda > Neogastropoda > Muricidae > Stramonita > Stramonita haemastoma. Next base: position 36,527,544 of record CM060334.1, on the reverse strand, counting down.
GGCCATGTTGGATTGTTTTCATGGTAACAGTGCAGTACGCTGAGTAATTCTTAGATTTTTAGGCTTTACAAGTGATGCCCTTTCAATATATGGCATAACTTTTAACATGGGCTTGTAAACAACATTTCATCAGTTTCGACCCCCATGTCCCACCTTAATGTGGACACACAATTGCAAACGTAACAGAACAGCAGAGAAAAAAAAGGCAAGAGACACCGCGTTTCATCAGTTCTCTACTTTTCTTGCTGACAATTGACATGTCTTCACAGCAACAAGGAAGTGGTAGGGATTTCACAATAAGCGAGCAGCAAACCATGTTGTACCAGCCATCACCTTGAAGTACAGTGGGAAAATGATTCTTTCCATCAATGTTTTGTTTTGCTGTTACTTTTTTTTAAAGTTTTGTTCTGTTTTGTTTGATATGTTGTTGGTTTGTTTTTTGTTGTTGCTTTTTCAGGAAGGGGGATGATGGGGAGGGGGGGGGGGAGGGACGGATCTAACTACACGAAAAAAAGAGAATCTATATTGTCATACTGATTTAGTTCATTCATTCATTCATTCATTCATTCATTCATTCATTCATTCATTCATTCATTCTGTCTGTCTGTCTGTCTGTCTGTCTGTCTGTCTGTCTGTCGGTCTGTCTGTCTGTCTGTCTGTCTGTCTGTAGTCTTTCTTTTTTTTCTTTCTTTTCATTCTTCCCTTCATTCTTTTCTTTTCTTTCTTCTGTCTTTCTTACTGTCTTTGTTCGCTCTATTTCTTTCTGTCTTTTTTCATTCTTTCCCTCTTTGATCCACATTTCTTCTCGTCTTGACCTTCCACAGGTTTCTTTTTGTCAACAATTAAAAAAAACAATTTTCTTATCATACAATGAAGCCTTGACAGAACATTCCACAAAACTAATCATTTAAAAATATGAATCAGTCAACAACAAATCAAATCAAAACAGCACCAGGGAGGAGGGGGGGGGGGGGGGGGGAAGAGAAACATACTTGGTAAGAAACCGGGAAATCAATGGCAATAAGAACAAGGAAGTCACCGCAAGCATACACTAAAACCACATTAGAAAAAGTAAAAAAGAGGAAACAAAAGTTTAATCAGAAAAAAAAATGTGTGAAGAAGGACAAAATAGCCACAGGGCAGAAAAAAGAGAGGACAGGCCGGAGACTAGGTCTGAGTACCATGGCTTCTTCTTTCTTTTAGTCTGTCTTTTTTTTTTCTTCCTTTTTTTCAATTCATCTTGTCTGTATTCCAAATCCGGGGGCGGGGAGGGATAGCTCAGTGGTCATAGCAATTGCTTTCCCTCCCCCCGCCAAAGTTAAGCAGCATCGAGCGTGGTTACCAATTGAATGGGTGACTGTTTGCGCGCCTTGGTTTCAGTAAAGTTCCCCCAGTTCATCCAGCTGTAAATGGGTACCTGCCCTCTTTAGGGGTCAGGGAAGGTAAAGCAGCGAGGGGGAGGAGATGGATGCTGCCCTCAATATGCTGCCCCTAGAGAAGCTGAGGTCTCTGATGCCTTGCTCCCCTTCGACCACATAGGTTATGGGAACCTTTACCTTTATCTTTTACTCCAAATTCACTCGGGGGGGGGGGGGGGGGGGGGGGGGGGGCGGGATAGCCTAGTGGTTACATCGTTGAACTTGCTTAGAAGGAACGGTACAAGGAGGGAGACGAAAAGGCAGACAGAGAAAATGATGGAGAGATAACATCAGAGAGCAGACTGTCCTTCAGTGGAACGACATATACGGAAGGTTGAAAACTGTGGAGAGTGGAGGAAGCTGGCTGCAAAATCTTCAGTGATGCACCGACGGTTGACCAGACTCCGGAGATAGGTGACAGGTAACTGTCTGTTATTGACACCCACCCGATACCAGAAAAGTGCCCAGGCCTATATTGTTACATTTTGAAAGGTTATGATGAGATGGTCTTCATCTTTGACAAGCTCTCATCCCTAACGGAAAGGTAAAGGTGTCCCATAACCTATGTGGTCGTAGGGGAGCAAGGCATCTGAGGGGTCCAGCGTATTGAGGGCGGCGCCCATCTCCCCCCTCGCTGCTTTACCTTCCCTGACCCTAAAGAGGGCGGGTACCCATTTACAACTGGGTGAACTGTGTGTGTGTGTGTGTGTGGGGGGGGGGGGGACTGTACTAAAGCCAAGGCGCACAAACGGTCACCCACCCAATCGGTAACCACGCTCGATGCTGCTTAACCTTACTTTGGGGAAAGTGAGTACACTGACCACTGAGCTATCCCGCCCCCGACTTTGCAGGCCCTCTACTTCCCATGAAAGGAGAGACCCCCCCCCCAAGTCGAAGTATGGCCATCTACGGTAGGTAAAAGGTAAAGGTGTCCCGTAACCTAGGCGGTCATAGATGAGCGAGGCGTCAGAGACTCAGCTTCTCTAGGGGCCAGCATGATGAAGGCGGCACCCATCTCTTCTCCCTCGCTGCTTTTCCTTCCCTGACCCTAAATATCGAAAGTAATCGTACACGCAAACTTCTCATCCAGTGTACACTTCTCGTCTTTTTTCCTTTTCGATCCTCGCGGCTCTAAGGTTCACCGAGGGTTAGGGTTTTAGTTTGCGTATGCAACCGTTTACCCACCATTGGGGTAGCCACATTCTGACTTCGGGGAATTTAAAGTCCTGACGGTGATTCCCAGGTGTTGTGAGATAGGAGAGCCTATTCTGGGGGACCCCCAGGGTGTTAAGCTAGCTGTGGAAAGCTGGCAAACGGCAGCAACAATAGCAGCAATAATTCTGTTTGTCTATCTCTCTCTCTGTCTGGCTGTCTGTTGAACTGCTATTTCTATCTTTTGCTCTCTCTCACTCTTCCATGTCGGATTTGGTTCCTTCTAGTTTCTTTTTTGTCTGGTTTGTTTGCTTTTTTGGGGGGGGGGGGAGAGAGAGAGAGAGAGAGGGGATGGGGAGGAGAGAGAGAGAGAGAGATGAGAGAGAGAGAGAGAGAGAGAGAGAGAGAGAGAGAGAGAGAGAGAGAGATGAGAGAGAGAGAGAGAGAGGGGGGGGGGGCTTATTTAAAAAAAAACAAAAAAAAAAACCCTTCTACTTTTTTTTCAATTTTTCTTACTGATTGTTTCGTATCTTTTTGTTTTTATTCTTGTTTTTTTTTATATTTTAATTTCTTTCTGATTTTTTCATTTCGCCAGTTTTTCTTTCCTACTTTGTCATTTGGAAATTTTTTGTTTTCTTTCTTTTTTTTCTTTTTTTTAAATTTTAATTTTTTTTTTTTTTACTTCCTCTTTACTTGTTTGCTTCCTTTCAGTCACTCTGATTCTCTGCCTGTCTGACCGTTTTATTTTTGTTTCCTTTTCTTTTCTTCTCTCTCTTTCTTTCATTCATTATTTCAGGGTTTCCTTTCTTGATCTCTCTGAGTGTTTTTTTGTTTGTTTTTTTTTTTAAATTCTTTTTCTTTTTTTTTTTCTTTCTTCTTCTCTTTTCGAAACAAATCTATTGCTTCGTTTATGCAAGCAGGCCACTTTTTACCGCACGTTTCTCTTTCTTTTTCTATTCTTTTTTTTTCAATTTTTGTTCCCATTTCATCCCGTTTTAATAATGTTCTTTCTTTCTTTTTTTTTCCGACTTTTTCATTTCTATAGTCTGGATACATACTGGGGTATACAAGGGGGAGGGGGGGGGGGGGCAGGAGAGACTAGTGGTTAGAACGTTGAGTAAATCCTGTTCCGCTTTTCGTAAGATTAGGCCATCGAATGCCGGTGGGAACAGATAGCATATACTAAACTGCATACACTCGGGGACTGGATGTAAAAAGGCATATGCTTGCTTATTTCATTATCCTCGATATAAAAGAATAAATAAATAAGGAATAAATAAAATAAATCTGACGACTAGGATTTAAACCACGACTGAGGCGCACGTTGAAAGGGATTTTTTTTTCTTGGAGTTAACAGCAGTACCAACTCCACCCCCCCCTCCCCCTCTTCCAACCCCGAAAGTCCTTTGGATAGAACTATAAACCAAGGCCCTGAGTGCAAACGCGGACACACACACACACACACACACACACACACACACACACACACACACACACACACACACACACACACACACACACACACACACACACGTCAAAGCGTCCCGTTACGCCTTTCAAAATTATAGGTCATTCCGTGCCGGTAGGAACGCACACCAAAGTAAATCTAAAAAATAACGTCCGCACACTGTTGTGTTTAGACATCCTCCCTGAAGTCGGCATGTGGCTACTTTCATGGGTGGGCAAAAAACATCAACTAAAAAAAAGGTGGTGTATGCAAAAGAAATGTCGCCGTTTGTGAACCTGAAGAGTTCTAACGGAGAACTCCCTAGCCGCCCCCCCCCCCCCCCGAAAAATAAACGCTAGGATATAATTTATTTGTAAAGATGACTTTGACTACTACAGCTTGTCATAATATGGGAAATAAATCATGGGTTTTTTTTTTTTTAAGGGAGGAGGGGAAAAAGAATGGTGCAGCAATTCTTCTTCATCTTCTATTTCTTCTTCTTCTTCTTCTTCTTCTTCTTCTTCTTCTTCTTCTTCTTCTTCTTCTTCTTCTTCTTCTTCTTCTTCTTCTTCGTCTTCGTCTTCTTCTTCGTCATCGTCGTCGTCGTCGTCGTTGTCGTCAAATGCTCAGACAGCAAAACTATTGTTGTCTGTGTCGTATTGAGCGAAAATGCGCTGCTCTGCTGCCGTTAAGCGCCTGACAAGTCAGGCCCAGCACATCCGACTTTGGCGCGTTGTGCAACAGTTTATTGTGCAGACAGGAAGGAAAGAAACGAAGAAGGAAGGAAGGAAGGAAGGAAGGATGGATGGATGGAAGGAAGGAAGGAAGAAAGAAAAGAACGAAGGAAGGAAAAAAGGAATGAAGGAAGGAAAGGAAAGGAAGGAAGGAAGGAAAGGAAAGGAAGGAAGGAAAGCAGGCAGGAAGAAAAGAAGGAAAGAATGGAAGGATGAAAGGAAGGAAGGAAGGAGAGCAGGAAGGAGAAAGGAAAAGAAGGAAGGAAGGAAGGCAGGAAGAGAGGAAAGAAGGAGAGAATGAAGGGAAGAAAGCTAGGAAAGAAAAGGAAAGGAAAGGAAAGGAAAAGAAAGAAGGAAAGAATGAAGGAAAGAAGGAAAGAAAGGAAGGAAGGAAGGACAAGCAATTTCTCTGTCTGTCTGTCTGTCTCCCTCTCTCTCTCTCTGTCTCTATCTCTCTCTCTACCCCCCTTCCTCCCCCCCTCCCCCCCTCTCTCCTCCCTCCCATCCCCCCCCTCTCTCCCTTCTCTCTTTTCTTTTGCTCTGTTTCTTTGATTATTCTACCATAGTGTTCGTCTTTCAAAAATTCCCCGCCTTTTCTTAAAGATATAATGTTCTCCCTTGATGCCAATGTCCCTCCTTTACGCCTCGTTTTTCTGTTTTCTTGTATTGTCTATATCCCAGGTCTAGATAACATACTGCAATACTGCAGAGGTTTTCACCACATCTTGTCATGGAGGGAATAATGTGGTGTGCGAGATGACTTGCATGACATTTCCTTTTTCCATTCCTCGGATAGAGCTAGCTTCAAGCTTCACCAAGGGTGAGATATTGTATATGGGACCGTTGTTTATATTTTGCCCACCATGAAGGTAGCTGCATTCCGACGTGGGGGGATGTATGCTGGGTATGTTCGTGCTATAGCTACCGTAACCCTGCTGACATGATTTACGGGATCTTTAACGTTCATATTATTATGATCTTCTGCGTGTGTACATATATACATACATACATACATACATACATACATACATACATACATACATACATACATACATACATACATACATACATACATACATACATATATATATAATATAATACATACAATATATAATAATAATATATATATATTATATATATACATACACACACATCCTATTATCTACTATATCTATTATCTATATCTATCTATTATCTATTATCTATTATTATTATCTATCTATCTATCTATCTATCTATATTATTATAATACATACACGAAGGGAATTTAAAACTACAGGTTTGCACATTGAAGTTGTCATGGAAGATCGTAAAAAAAAAAAATCCCCCCACCCTTAATTATTCATACGGAGATTCGAACCCACGACTTCATGGCCGCATGGAATTGAAGTCGAAACGGTTGTAACCACTCGGCTCTAGCGTTCGTGTGACTGGAAGTAAATGGTGGGGCAGTTTCTTTACTGTACTGGGAGCAGAGAGGGGGGGGGGACCATAACTTGTCTCCTAGAGTCATATTATCACGGCAGTGGAGAAAAGTGAGTGGTGATGAATGTGCTGCCTGCACCGATTCAACCTGCCCTGCTTCCTCCTCCTCCTCCTCCTCCCCATCAGGTCGGAGCTCCATGTCTGCCACAGCTCTCACAGCGATCTGACTGACAGACAGGGTTCCAGCCATCCCCCACATGCCAGTTTCCATTCCGCTACCATTCCATTCCATATTGTTTATAGCCCCTA
>CM060334.1:36514026-36515959 GCA_030674155.1 Stramonita haemastoma | reverse complement strand
CTGTTTAGGGAAAGGGTTTTCCCCAAAATTAAAAGCCCGACTCATGCCAAAATTTTGGGCTCTTTAAAAAAAAAAATAGAAATTTTTTTCATTTTTTCACTTCGTTTTTTTGTGTTAAAATCAAAGTTTTTGTCTTTTAAGTTTTTCCCAATTTTTGGGGGGCCAAAAAAGTAAGGACAAAAATTTTATTATTTAAATAAAAAAATTTTGATACTTTGGGAAACAAAACAAAAGGGGTTTTGGAAAAAATTTTTTTCGGGGTTTCCCTTCCCCCAACGGGGAATTTTTAACTGGAAAAATAGCAGATAATCTTGAAAAAAAAAGGTTTTCCAAAAAGGGGTTGCCCCTTCATAATTTTAAAAAAAAATTTGGCTTTTAAAAAAAATTTCATTTTGGGGAAAAAAAATTACATAATTTTTAACTTCCAGGGGAAAATTTTTGAAATACTAGGCTATCCAAGACATTTTTTTCTAACACCCCCTTTTATAATTGCGATTAAACTCCTGGAAGACCAAATAATTTTTTTAAAGTAACTTTCCCCTGTTTTGAACCATTTCTTTTAACTCTTATTTTTCAATGTTTTTTTTCTAAATTTTTTTTTAAAAGAAAAAGGGATTGAAATTGCAAGGGAACCATTTAATGTAGTTTTTTCCCAAAACCGTTTTTTTTTTGGTTGCTAGGGTTATTTCCAATCTTCTGTAAAAATTTTTTGGAGGGGGGTTTTTTTTTTTGTTTTTTTTTTTTTTCTTTTTTTTTTTAGTCAAAAATTTTTCCCAAATGTGAATAACTTTAAATTTTTTCTACAACCCAAAAACAATGCACGCACTCAGACCCCAAAACAAAAACCCCCCGCACAGACCCCAAAAATACTGACACAGACCCCAGATACACACCACACAAGAAAAAAAAGATAGACAAAAACACCCAAAACACACAAACACCCCAGAAAAGAAAAAAAGAAAAACAGACAGACCCCCACCCTTTCACCCCCCTTGCAAAACCCAAAACCCGCCCCCACGCATAAAAAACCAACACCCCATCACGCCAAAAGCGCACACACACCCATCAGGAAAAGGTCAAAAAAAGAGAGAGAAAAAAGAGAGAGAGAGAGAAAGAGAGAGGAGAGAGAGGGGAAAAGAGGGGGAGAGAGAGAGAGAGAAGAAAAATTATATATATTATTATATAAATATATATATATAAAATATAGAAGGAAAAAAATAAGAAAAACAGAGACCCCAGGAGAAAAACCGGGGGACAGAAAGTCAGAAAAAAAACACATTCAGACAAAGAAAACAAAAAAACCCCGCAGACACCCACCCCCCCCCCCCCCACCCCACACAAAACAAACACTCACACACACAAAAACACACACACCACCCCCAAAACACCCACACACACAAAAAAAACCCCCCACACACACACAAACCCAAAAACATACAACACGCACCCCCCCCCCCCCCCCCCCCCCCCACACACACACAGAGGAGTATAAACCAAACAGTAACAGTGACGACCAAAAACAAAAAAAACATCAAAGCAAAGAGACAGTAACCATAAAAAGAACGTTGTCTCAGGAAAAAAACAAACAAAAAAAGCAGATTTCCCGAAGTGCAAAAGGGCAACTCGCCTCCTTGCACTGTCTCTCATTGACAGCAACCTACTGATTGTTTTCTAGGGACGAAAGCAACAAAAAGACATCAAACAAAGCAACTGCTATCGTCAGCTATAGACCATGAGTAGGAAGAGACTGAAAAGTGCAAAAGTGTACGTACCTATATTTTGAGTCTAATTTTTCTTTTGCGTTCCTCAGTTAGAGCTCCGGGGTTCACCAATGGTGAGACATTTTTTTTTCTGCGTATGCGACCAGTTTTTAGCCCACGCTTCATGAAGGTAGCCGCATTCCGACTTCGGGGATGTATGCTGGGTATGTTTC
>CM060334.1:36504026-36506526 GCA_030674155.1 Stramonita haemastoma | reverse complement strand
ACAGAAAGACATATGTAGCCACACGATACAATCCAATAGAAACAACAAAATTATGATTACATACTCAAAAGAAATAAGATAAAAATGGAAAGAAATAAAGAGAGAAAGAGAAGAAGCTGGAGAGAGAGAATATACAGTGGAGAGGAGAAAAAGAAGTAAAACAGTGCTCTTAGGTAGGAAAACTCGCAACAACCCCTAAAAAAACAATATTTATTCCATCTCTCTGTGTCCCCTCCCTTCCCCTGTCTGTCTGTCTGTCTGTCTGTCTGTCTGTCTGTCCTGTCTGTCTGTCTCCTCTTCCTCTCTCTCTCTCTGTGTCCCCCCCCTCTCTCTCCATCTCTGTTATTACTGCCATTGGTTTTTATATCATTATCATAATCTCTTTTTTAAAAAAAATCCTTTTTCTTTGTCATCCGTGAACAGGCTACATGTGGCTGACCGATAGCACAGTCAGAAAAGTCAAGTCTGTTGTTGTGAACCAGATAAGGACAAGATACCGCATAGGTACATGATGAACTGTGACAGCAGGAGGAGGCAGATTAATGGAACTAAAACCTTCATCTGATTACTCGTATGCGTCCTCTATCAGAACGCGTGCGCGCACACACGCACGCACGCACGCTCGCGCGCACACATACACGCACATACATACACAGCACACACACATACACACGCGACACACACGCGCTACACAGTCCTCTCTCTCTCTCTCTCTCTTGAAAAAATGATATCCTATTTTTTTGAACCTGATTTTATGTTTTTTTTTTTTTTTTAATTATAATTTTTTTTTAATTCTATTGGAGTAGTCTCCCCCCCCTCCAATAGGATGCAGTTTAAAAAAAATCCCTCTGTCCAAATGTATGATTTATATTACATGTACAATTTTGATACATAGTGGTATGATTTTCTTGTCTTCATGCTCTTGTTTGCTCCTTATCTCTACACTTTTTTTTTTCCATAATCAAAAATTTTTTTTATTGTGATTTCTGATTTTTGTCTTCTGAAAGAGTGCATTTTATTACCTTACCATATATAGTGTCCTTTATTCTTGTGTGTTGTTTGGTACTGCGTAAAGTCTTATTGTTTAGTATATTTTCAACTTGATGTATCCCTGAAAAGGGCGGGGACTGGATGTAAAAAAGCACACGAGTGCTTATCTATTATCCTCGAATAAAGACTTTGCCTTGCCTTGCCTTGCCTCTCCACTCTCTCTCTCTCTCATGTTTTAACATGCACATTGATGTTAATCAATTCTGTTTCATCAGCTCCTACGTGTAGTTCTGCCATCACACCAAGTTACAGCAGTATAGACTCTCATCTCATGTTTCTGAAACTCAAATCAGCACCCCGCACGTAGCATGCACTGAACATAAATCTAAAGCCCCCTTAAAAAAAGAGAGGATAGGAGTACGGTATGATTCTAAGAGACATCTGCCTCTGACCAAACGGATAGGAAAGCTGAGACGCATCCATTCTGATGAAGCCCTGAGATCGCTGAATCCTCCCGACACACTGCCTACAGTGTGGCGTATTAGCGAGGAAAGCATGACTCACAGACTGATAAACAGGCAGACAGACAGACAGAGAGATGAGAGAGAGATAGAGAGAGAGAGAGAGAGAGAGAGAGAGAGAGAGAGAGAGAGAGGAGAGAGAGAGAGAGAGAGAGAGAGAGAGAGGAGAAGACAGACAGACAGACAGACAGACAGACAGACAGACAGACAGACAACAGACAGACAGACAGACAAGCAGAGAGACATAACATACATACATACATACATACATACATACATACATACATACATACATACATACATACATACATACGTACGTACGTACATACATACATACATACATTCATACACCGCGCGCGCGCACAACACACGCACACACACATACACACACACAAGCACGCATGCACGCACTCACACGCAAGCATGCACGCACAAACACAAGCAAACACACACACACACACACACACACACACACACACACACACACACACACACACACACACACACACACACACACACACTGAAAAAGGACATCAAGAAAGAAAGAAGAAAGAGAGTGGAATGTCTTTCAAAAAAAAGAAGAAAAAAAGAATAAGAAAAAGAAAAAAAACTGAAAGAATAATACTCTCTCTCTCTCTCTCTCTCTCTCTCTCTCTCTCTCTCTCTCTCTCTCTCTCTCTCTCTCTCTCTCTCTCTCTCTCTCTCCCTCCTTGTCGCCCTCTCTCTCTTCCCCCCTTCCCTTCTCTCTCTCTTACACACACTCTCCCCTCCCTCTCTTCCACCTTCTTTCACTCTTTCACTTTTTCTCTCTCTCTCACTCTTTCTCTCTCACTTCCTCCCGCTCTCTCTCTCTCTCTCACTAAACCCCCCTCTCTCTACCTCCCCCTTCTCTCTCTCTCTTTCATTCACTCTCTTTCACACACACTTTCTTTCTATGACATACCTTCAGATCTGTCCTTCCCTCCTGGTCCCAGTCAGGCCAAAGCAGC
>CM060334.1:36489026-36499026 GCA_030674155.1 Stramonita haemastoma | reverse complement strand
TGGTACTGCGTAAAGTTTTATTGTTTAGTATCTTTTCAAGTTGATGTATCCCTGAAAAGGGCGGGGACTGGATGTAAAAAAGCACACGAGTGCTTATCTATTATCCTCGAATAAAAGACTTTGCCTTGCCTTGCCTTGCCTTTGCCTTGCCTTTGCCTTTGCCTTGCCTTGCCTTGCCTTTGCCTTGCCTTTGCCTTGCCTTGCCTTGCCTTGCCTTGTTTCTCTCTCTCTCTCTCTATCTCTGCGTTCCCTCACCCCCAGGTAGGGTGTGTAGTGCTTGGTCTTCTTTGGGTTTGTAACTTTTGCAGAAGGTCTGCCCGCTGACCTCAGCTAACACAATTCCGACTTCAAAGCAGCTCATTTCATTGTAAAGGTTGCATGCTGGGTATGTTTGTGTTTCTGTAGTCCACCGAAACGCTGGCACGAATGACAGGACCTTTAACGTGCGTATCTGAATTCTGTTTGATTGTGTAAATACACACAAAAAAATCTTTAAAGCACTGGCAGGTCTGCACTTGAAGTTGATATAGGAGATCACAAAAATCCCACCATTATTCCACCGCCGAGATTCAAAGCACTTCTTCATGGACCCACACGGGATTTGAAGACGCATTTTCAATATTATCAGGCAGTTAACAGGGACAGGATCAGAGAAAAAGAAAAGCGGTGGATTTGCGCAATAACGTTCAGGAAGGAAAGAAAGAAACCCAAGGGTGTGAAAGACTACCACACGGGATTGAAAGATGCAGAAAATGATAAAAAGAAAAAGTGAAAAGAGGACATCTAATAAACTTACAGAAGCAACAACAAACCCCCGTAATGAAAACCCCCAACAAACTAGAGAAGGTCAAATATCAATTATGATGGACGTCACTGACAAAAAAAAAGATAAGAGAAAGAACCAGAAACAAAGAAAAACAGTGTCCAAAATTAGGACTCACTTGAAGAAAAAAGAAACTACATGATGAAAATCAGGTAGTCATACTAGGGATACAGAAATTTGTTTAAAAATCAAATGCAAAATTACTTGTTTTCATGTCTATCTGTTGTAGGAAGTGGCCATAATTCAACCGCATGCATGTAAGCATAACATTAAAAAAAAGACATTGAAATTACATCAGTGACATAAGAAGGGGGGTGGCAGGGTGGTCAAGACGCTCGCTCTCCAACAAGTAAACTGTGAGGTTCTGGGTTTGATTCCCTGCTTCGCCCTTTCTTCACAGTTTGAAGAAAAAAATCGAACTGAAGGTCAAAGTCCTTCGGATGAGACTATAAACCGAGGCCCCGTGTGCAAACGCTCGCAGAATATCTTGCGCACACGTTAAAAACCCGTTCTGCTTTTAGGAAGAGTAGGCCATTGTGTGCCCGTAGGAATGGATGCCCAAAACAAAACCCACCCTTCATGCACACAGGTGTCGTGTTTGAACACCATCGCCCGATGTCGGAATGCGGCTACCTAAATGGTAGGGGTGGGAGGTGGTCGATTACCCAAAAGTCTCACCATTGGTAAACCTCAGAAAGCTTGCCGAAGAAACGAAATTAAAATATCAATAAATTTTGAGAAAGGCAGAACAGAGAGAGGAATGGAGGAAACTGGTTGTCAAGTCTTCAGGGGGTGCCCCCACGGTCGCCAGACTAAGGGTAGATAGATAGATAGATGATAGATAGATAGATAGATAGATAGATAGATAAGATAGATAGACGGATAGACGGATAGATAGACGGATAGATAGACAGATAGAGAGATAGATAGACAGATAGAGAGATAGACAGACAGATAGATGATAGATAGATAGATAGATGAGAATAGATAGATAGATAGATAGATAGACAGATAGATAGATAGACAGATAGATAGAGATAGATAGATAGACAGATAGATAGATAGTTAATGTATGAAAAGACCTAGACGCAATCCGGATAGATAGATAGATAGATAGATAGATAGATAGATAGATGATAGATAGATAGATAGATAGAGAGATAGATAGATAGATAGACAGATAGATAGATAGATAGATAGATAGATAGATGATAACAGGTAGATAGATAGATAGATAGACAGACAGACAGACAGACAGAAGTCAGACAGGACAGATCAGAAGACAGGAAGACAGATAGATAGATAGATAGATAGATAGATAGATAGATAGATAGATAGATAGATAGATAATGTATTGAACAAGAGCTAGACGCAATCCGGACAAGGTGGCCCTTTGCAGCGATCTGACCGCTTGGGTTCGAACCCAGGTTCCAACCACCACCAAGACATCCGTTCAAGGGGACTGTTCCCTCAGAGTTAAACAAGTACCGACTCCACTCCCCCGAAAGTCCTTCGGATGAGGCTGTAATCCGAGGCCCTGTGTGTGAACGCACGCAGAACATCTTGCACACACATTAAAACCCGTTTCTGTCTTTTGGAAGCGTAGGCTATTCGCGCCAGTAAGAACGGATGTCAAAATAAGAAGAAAAAAAAGGCAAAAAACGCATGCACACTGGGTGTCATCTTTAGATCTCATCCCCGAAGTCGAAAAGCAGCTACCTAAATGTTGGCCAAAAAACCCGGTCTCCAGCACAAACATATCAATGGTAAACCTCACAGCTTAGCCGAGGTAACGAAAAAAAAAACCCGAAGTGTCACGCTAATGTGGATTTTGTATGAATACTAATCCTCCAATTTACTGACAACAAGAACAGCATGTTCATGGTATGAAACTTCAATTTTTATACCTGACCAACACATTTCTCTGTCAAGAAACCACCGAAACCCCGTTACAAAATCCCTCCAAAATAGTTACTGTAAACTTGAGAAAGACAAAAGCAAAATGTGGTCGCATCTATTTTTAACCTTAAAACAGACAAGCAAAGGCAAACAGCTAAAAAGAAAAAAAAAACAACCCTAACCAAACTTCCTCAAACTGTACACGAGGGACTGGCCACAAGATACTGCAGCACGTTCTTTGTGCACTCTAAGACAGAAGAGCGTCTCCATAAAGGGAGACAAGAAGCACCGCTTTGTCTGTCTCGGATGTTAAGCCGATGCGGAAAGCACTTGGGTAATGGACACAACTTGTTCACTTTTCTTCCCCCTCAAGGAATGGTTAAGTACAGTCTATAGCCTACAGTGTGGTGGCCAGTTTTGCCCGACTTCGTGGTGCATGCACTCAGTATGTTTTTCGTGTTGCTGAGTGTTCTCTAGTCTAACATTCAGGGAGTCAAACACAGTATGTACTGTCTCATGACGACACCCTATTCTCGAAGTCGGAATACGGCTACCAAAGTGATGGTGTGGGCGGGGGTGGGGCTGGGGCTGGGAGGATTGTCATATACGCAAAAATCTCACTATTGGTTAACCTTGTAGCTCTAGTTAAGAGACGAAAAAAAGATGACCTCACATCAGAATCACTGTAAACCATTGAATTAATCCACGATGCATGAAAAGAAAAAACAAACGTGTATGGCTGTTGTCTAGACAGGTTGCCATATTTCGACTTCAGGGGGATTTTTTTTCCCCTAAAGGGAGAATAGGTAAGGTAAAGGTAAAGGTGTCCCATAACCTATCTGATCGTAGGGGAGCGAGGTGTCAGAGACTTCAGCTTTTCTAGGGGCCAGCACATTGAGGGAGGCGCCCATCTCCTCTCCCTCGCTGCTTTACCTTCCCTGACCCTAAAGAGGGCAGGTATCATTTACAGCTGGGTGAACTGGGAAACTGTACTGAAGCCAAGGCGCGCGAACGGTGACACTTGGTAACCACGCTCGATGCTGCTTAACCTTAGCGTGGGAAGAGTGAGTGCTCTGACCACTGACTATCCCGTCCCCAAAGGGAGAGACAGGTGGATATTCAAGAGAGTTTCATGGATGAAGGCAACCCCGATATAAGGTATAAGATTTGATGTAGACCACAGCACTCGCTTTCCCCACGCTAAGGTCAAGCAGCATTGAGCATGGTTAGTACTAAGTAGATGGGTGACCATTTGCGCGCCTTGGCTTCAGCACAGTCTCCAAGCTCACCCTGCTGTACCTGCCCTCTTTAGGGTCAGGGAAGGTAAAGCAGCAAGAAGAGGAGATGACGCCGGCCTCAAAATGCTGGCCCCTGGGGAAGCTGAAGTCTCTGACACCTCACTCCCCAACAACCGCCGCATAGGTTATGGGACACCTTTACCTTTCATTATATCTTTTGACTTTACCTAGTCACATTACTCGCATCTCATAACTGACAAAGTGTTGGCATGGACTAACATTCAGTACAAGAAACGTCAATAAACAGTTAAAAGCTCAACAGAATTAAAAGAAATTATTGATACACCCAGTAAACCTCAAAACAGAAAAAAGCACAAAAAATGAATAAGCTGTACATCAATGATAAAATGTAATTAAAAAAAAAAACAAAGAAAGAAAGCCCCGGTCAAATAGCAATTTAGGTTTGTAAGGGGTCAGCCTCTTCGACATGTCTCATACCCTTTACACCCCCTCCCCCACCATATCCTTCATAACGGGATTCTGGCCTTTTGGGGACTGACGGAGATCCTTAACCCTCACAAGTCACATGCTAACAGCACCCCCTGGATGGAAGAAGATGTGTATGCCCTGATTTTATCGCCCCACCGGTACACAGCCTGTGTGTGGGTGGTGGTGTTCTTTATGATCACACAAGGACACTACAGACAACAGGATTCCCTGGCGTAGGCGGGTAAAGGGAGACCTCTTGTCTTACACTGGCTACATGTATACTTGTGTTCTTTTTTGAGCCGTGCTGGCCAGCAGTTGACATAGCTGAAAGATTGTACTCTGAACACCCACGCAGAAAGAAAGGATCAGAAAAAAGGAAATGAGTGTAAATAGCCCTTTGATAAAAAAAACAACAACAAAACATGAACACAAGAACCAAAGCACAAAAGCACACACACACACACACACACACACCGCACACACATACACACACACACACGCACACACACACACACACACACACACACACACACACACACACACACACACACCACCACACACACACACACCACACTCACTCACTCATCACCACTCACCACCACTCACCCAAAGACACACGCACATACACACACACGCGCGCACGCAACACACACACACACACACACGCACGCACGCACCACACACATATCAGCAACTGCTATGTTAAATTTTCAAATTAGATTTTTAGCCCATCATCTTTTATAATAAAAAAAAAATGCTTATAACCTCATTCATATTACATCCCTATTGCACAATCTTTGAACCATGTTATATGATTACTTTCCGTATTATGAAATAGTTCTTGGTAAAAAAAAAGAAGAAGAAAAAAAGAAGATGAAAATGAGTTGTCAACTTATTACTTTAACAAGAATATTCATCACAGCCACCTACGTTTCTTCAGCTTTTAAGCTGAAATTGTCTGGTTTAGAAAAGAAGATGCACAAAGTACAGGCAAATTGGTTTATGTATATCTTACATCATCCTTCATATTAAAAAAATGAAAATGCTGGTAAAGTTGTAACCTTATATGTTAAAAAAGATAATCGTCACAACCTACATGTTTTGTTCAGCTTTCCAATACAACTAGTTCTGACTAAAAGGAAAAGATGCACTAGTACAAGCAGGTTCTGCTATATCTTACATCATCATTTTGTTAAAAGTGGAAATGCCTAGTAAAAGTTGTTACCTGTTATGTTGACAAGGATTTTCACCCAATCACATGCTTTTGTTCAAATTTTCCAAATAAACTTGTCTGACTAAAAAAAAAGATGCATGGTACAAGCATTGATTCTCTATGTCTTAGATCAACATTCTTGTTCATAAAATGGAAATAATGCATGCTAAAAGGTATTAACCTTATTATAATGTTGAACTAGGTATTGATCATTCAACAAACACGCATGCTTTGGTTCGTTTTCCCCATAAAATTCTCTTAGTTAAAGAAAAAAAAAGATGCAATGATAACACGCGCTTTTCTTTCATCAACTTATGCTGATCATGCGTATCATCATTTTTTGTTAAATAAACAGAAATGTCTGCTTAGAGTTGTGCGCTTATTACATTAACAAGATTGGTAATCGCAATCACATACTTTTGCATTCAGCGTGTCAAGTCAAAACTGTCTGATTAAAAAAAATCAACACCCAACAGATGTGCAATTGTAAGCGTTTATTCAGTTTGTCTGTCTACCTGCCTTGCACACCTAAAATTAATGGATGTGGACTTTCTAGGCTAGGCAAAATGAGATATTTTTTCAACTGAAAAAACTAAAATACTCCACAAAATGGGTTTCAACTTGTTCCATCTAGGTTATCAATCATGACAGCCGCACAAACTTATTTGATTTTCAAATCAAATCTTTCTGGATAAAAAAGTGTGCCAATCATACACATTGAGTCCTTCTTCTCTTTGTCTGTCTGTCTGTCTGTCTGTCTGTCTGTCTGTCTGTCTATCTACAGTGCTACGCAAAAGCCTATCCTTCTATACTACACTACAGCCTATCCTTCTATGCTACACTACAGCCTATCCTTCTATCCTACCCAACAGCCTATCCTTTTTTGCTTCGCTACAGCCTATCCTTTTTTTGCTACGCTACAGCCTATCCTTTTTTTGCTACGCTACAGCCTATCCTTCTATGCTAACTACAGCCTATTCTTCTATGCTGCATACACTACAGCCTATCCTTCTATGCTACAACACTACAGCCTATCTTCATGCTACATACACTACAGCCTCCTTCTATGCACATACACTACAGTCTATCCTTCTATGCTACACTACAGCCTACTTCTATGCATACACTACAGCTATCCTTCTATCCTACCCACAAGCCTATCTTTTTGTACGCTACAGCTATCCTTTTTGCTACGCTACAGGCCTATCCTTCTTGTATACTACAGCCTATCCTTCTATGCTGCATACACTACAGCTATTCCTTCTTGCTACATACACTACAGCCTATCCTTCTATGCTATACTACAGCCTATCCTTCTATGCTACATACACTACACTATCCTTCTATGCTAACACTACAGCCTATCCTTCTATGTACACTACAGCCTATCCTTCTATGCTTACACTACAGCCTATCCTTCTATGCTACACTACAGCCTATCTTCTATGCTACACTACAGTCTATCCTTCTATGCTACACTACAGCTATCCTTCTATGTACAGTCTATCTTCCATGCTACACTACAGCCTAACTTCTATGCTACACTACAGCCATCCTTCATGCTACACTACAGTCTATCCTTCTATGCACACTACAGTCTAATCTTCTATGCTACACTACAGCCTATCCTTCTATGCTACAGTCTATCCTTCTATGCTACACTACAGCCTATCCTTCTTATGGCTCACTACAGCCTATCCTTCTATGCTACAGTCTATCCTTCTATGCTACACTACAGCCTATCCTTCTATGCTACCGTACAGCCTCCACCCCACCCCTTCCCCGCCCTCCTCCCTCCGTTAAGCTACCAAATCAGATCTATCTGCATGAAAAAAATGCGCACCTCTCTGTCTGTCTGTCTGTCTGTCTGTCTGCCCTGTCTGTCTGTCTGTCTGTCTGTCTCTCTCTTGCAACTGAATACAAAAAAACATGGGTGCTTATTCACTATCCTCGAAACAAAAGAATTTGATTTTATTCTATTTGATATCTCTCTCTCTCACCCTGTGTGTGTGTGCGTGCGTGTGTGTGTGTGTGTGGTGTGTGTGTGGTGCGTGGTGCGTGCGTGCGTGCGTGCGTGCGTGCGTGCGTGTGCTGCGTGGTGTGTGTATGTACGTGTGATTCATTCATTCATTTAACGTCTTTTTAACTGTTGTGATATTAGACGCATGTGTTGTGTGTGTACGTTTGCATGTGTATACGTGTGTATGTGTGTGCGCGCAGGCACACGCCCACACACGTGCATCTGTATCCCTCTGTGTATAATATTAGAACACACACACACATACACACACACACACACACACAAATCCTGACACACAAAGACAGCAGGCCTAAGTAGTTTGCAAACTTCTTTGAAACCATCCACTGCACACAATCCCCGCCCCTCTGTCTTCTCCCTTAGCTCCCAAAGGAAGATCCCCCCACCCCTGCCCTCCAGCTCCAGGCACTAAGACAAGACAGGGGAGGAGAGGGTTGGGGGTGAGGGGGGAGGGTTAAGGACGCAAGGGAGGGGTAGGGTGGAGGGGTTGAAAGCTCGTCAACACTTGACCAAGGGCGACACATTTTGTCTCACTTCCCGCCCTGCAGGGAACAGTTCAGTACTGGTCACAAAGTTGAAGGCATACACCACCATTGATCGCCATAGTTACTCACCAACATCAGTACTAACATCAGGAACCAAAAGAAAGAAAAAAAATCAGAGAGAGAGAGAGAGAGACGAGAGGAGAGAGAGAGAGAGAGAGAGAGAGAGAGAGAGAGAGAGAGAGAGAGAGAGAGAGAGAGAGAGAGAATGGCTTCAGACATGGGGCACTAAACGTGAAAGACGAGGAAATGATGCAGAAAAGAAGAAAGAGAAACTTGGAAACAAAAAGAGACCCCCAAAACAGAGACAAAGAAACAAAACACTCCCCGGAGGAACTTGGAACTCGAAATAACTGACAAAAGAGAAAGAAAGGAACGCAGAAGGAAAGTAAGTACTGCTTAAGGATTGGACTACATTTGTAAAAGGTCAGTAGGGAAAAAAGAGAAAATTAAAAAGACAAGGTTGGTGGTTTTTGCAACAAAAAGGTTTAAAACTATCTCTCTTTAGTAAAGTATGGAAAGAAGCGGGGATGAACAATAGCTTAGTGCTCTTCTATTGTGAAGACTGACAGCGTGATTGATTAAAAGATTGAAACACTGATTGTTTTGGTTGATGATTGCTTGGCTGAATGACTCACTGAGTAAGGAGGCACTATCCGTCAGTCTCGGAAGACTATAGACTTACGCTCTAGGCTGTAGAGCACAAAGCCTGGGTAAGTAAGTATGGGAGGTAAGCTGTTACCCATGCAGCAGACCCCCCCATCCTTCACATTGCTGGAATGGTCCATTAAAAGGCAATCGCCAAACGAAAGGTTCCAGTTGCCGTTGGAGGAGCCGCAGAACGTTGTCATAAATAAGCTTACAGCCCCAAACCGCCCTGGGGACTCCAACTCCCCGATTTTTCCTCAGGGATGGTGCCTAACACGACACCTGTGTGCACGCTGTTTTTTTTAAATTTTGTTGTCATCGCTCCTACCAGCACACAATGGCTTGTTCTTCCGAAAGGCGGAATGGGTTTTTAATGTGTGCGCAAGATGTTCTGCGTGCATTCACACACAGGGCCTCGGTTTATAGTCTCATCCAAATGACTGAGTGATACGTTCTTTAAAGATGGGGCAAGCTGAACAGCTTAATGCAAAAAAAAATCATTGTAGCACACCTGAAAACTCTGATAAAAACGCTTCACCCAGAAAAAAATCCCCTCCCATTTTTAAGGATTATTTCCTTATCTAACAGATTTTGGCCCAGGAGTATGCAGAACATCTGAGCACACGTTAAAACCGGGTTGTACTTTTGGAAGAGTAGGCCATTTTTTGCAAGAAGGAACGGATAATAAAAATCTAGGAAAACGGCATGCACGCGAGTGTTTAACACCATCCCCGAAATCAGAATACAGCTACCTTAATACAGGCAAGAAACAGGTCTCTAATATGTAAAAGTTCACCAGAAGCAAACGTCAGAACTTAGCTGAGGAACGAAAAATAAAAACGTACGTCAACACAAACACAAAGAAGTCCTGCAGGTGATCGGTGGTCTAGAGGTTTAACATGCCTGCCTAGAAGCGAAAAGTACGAGTCGGAGTGTGCGGTGTTCGATCCCGTTTGGGACGCAACTTTTTCCCCATCCATAGAACCATGAGTGATGGTCTGAGTGCTAGTCTTTCGGATGAGACGATAAACCGAGGTCCCGTGTGCTACACATCATTATTTAGCGCACGTAAACAGAACCCACGGCAACAAGAGAGGTTGTCCCTGGCAA
>CM060334.1:36480636-36483926 GCA_030674155.1 Stramonita haemastoma | reverse complement strand
GTTCTTCTTGTTTTTAGTTGTTCTTCTTCTTCTTCTCTTCGCAGTTCTTCTTCATCATCTTCATCTTCATCATCATCATCTTCTTCTTCTTCTTCGCGTTTGCGTTCGCGTTCGCGTTTGCGTTCGACGTTCGTCTTCTTTTCTTTTTATTTGTTGTCTTGTTGTTGTTGTTGCTAATGTTGTTGTTGCTATCCCTCTCCTTCTTCTTCTTTCTTCCTTCTCCTTCTTCTCTTTCTCCTTCATCTTCTTCTTCTTCTTTTCTTCTTCTTCTTCTTCTTCTTCTTCTTCTTCTTCTTCTTCTTCTTCTTCTTTCTTCTTCTTCTCTGAATTCTCTGAAGTTCACCAATGGTGTGAATTTGCGCATGCGACCGTTTTTTGCCCATTCACCATTAAGGTAACTGCATTCTGACGTCGGGGATAGACCCTGTTTAGCATTTCTTCATGATCTGTATGCACGGCATTGCTTTCACGTGTTAGTTTGCACAGCATCGCAGACAACATGACATGAGGTGGAGCCAGCATCATGCGATGGAGCAATATTGGCAGTGAATGTGGCAAAAAGAAAAGATCTCTCATGCACTGACATAAAACATTATCGATATTTCCATAGTTTCTTTTGAGTGTATAGACTTAAGGGCGTCGAGGAAACTGCCATTGTGTCTGGGAATTTTGGCAGATATCCTATCTTTGATGTCCTTGTGTGTGTGGTGGTGGTGGGGGGGGGGGGGTTGTCTTGTGTTTTATGTGTTTGCTTTTTTCTTCTGTTTCTATACTCTTGTGTTTGATTTACTTTTCGTCTGAATGGATTCTCAGGATAACATTTTGTATGTCATGTTTGATGTTCTAGAGGTGAATTGTGTGTGTGTTACGTTGAATGAAGAATGTATTGAGTTATCTGATCCCATCATCATTATTTATTTTCCTCTCCTCGGTGAGGGGTCCGAGGTTCACAGATGGTGAGATTTTGCGCGTAGGCGACGGAGGGATCGGGGGTTTGGAGCTTACACGCCTGCCTAGAAAGCGAAAAGTCCGGGCAAAAATGTCAGGTGGTTTGATCTCCATTTGGGCACAAAACTTTTTCCCCCGTCCCCATTAGACCATGAGTGGTGGTCTGGGTGCTAGTCTTTCGGATGAGACGATAAACCCAGGTCCCGTGTCTTATACAAAATTATGTAGCGTACGTAAAAGAACCCACGGCAAGAAGAGAGTTGTCCCTGGCAAAATTCATTAGAAAAAAAACACTCTAATAGGAAACAAAATTCGGTTGCAGACAGGAAAACAAAAAAATAATGTGTGAGCGCTGCATTTGTGGCGACGCGCTCTCCCCTGAGAGAGCAGCCCGAATTTCACGCAGAGAAATCTGCCGTGACATTTTGCGCGTATGCGACAGTTTTGCCCTCTTAAAGGTAGCTGCATTCCTAATTTGGGGATGCTATCAATGTTCATTTCATTTATTTTGTAAGGGCATTGCGTTTGTACTTCCCTAAAACTGTCCAGACGTTGGGGAAAGGCGTTATATTCATTCACACAGTTTTATGTGGAGAAGACAGATGCATTGAGTGCATAATATGCTGCTGGTATTGACTCGATGGTTTAATGTGAAAGAAAGATGGGACTCACAAATCCACACATTGATAATCATAGGCTTGTGCATATCAGCAAAAGTGATAAGATAATGCTGATAATGCATCGACGATAAAATAGAAAGGTAACATGGAAAAGAAACAAAGTCTGTGAGCATGTCAATCTTGCCAGGAAATCAAGATAGAGAGAGACAGAGACAGAGAGACAGAGTCAGAGACAGAGAGAGCGAGATGGAGGGAGGAGGGAGAGAGAGAGAGAGAGAGGGAGGAGGGAGAGGAGAGAGAGAGAGGAGAGAGAGGAGAGAGGAGAGAGAGGAGAGAGAGAGAGAGAGAGAAGGGAGAGAGAGAGAGAGAGAGAGAGAGAGAGGTGAAATTATGAAGAAACGTGGTGACAAACGTTTTTCTTGGATAAATATATCTCTCTCACGTGTCATATTTATCATTTCTTTACGATACTTAAGTACGAGCCTACCGTGATCATGTAAGCACACGAACGCTTATTTCATTTTCCTTCAAAATAAAAAGAATTAGATCAATAAAAATTTTCAGAAATGATCCGAGTTGAACTGGTTTTTGAACCAGAACATCGGTAACCAGCGAAACGTACACAAAGGCCTGTGGTGAATAACAGTCTTTAAGACAAAAAAACTTGACACAGGCAGTCAGTTGAGTTGGTATTAGTCATCTCCCCCCTTCATCTTCCATATTCAGCACAGACTACTCGGGTCTGTGGTTACCTAAGGTGTGGGAGCGGCTTCAAAATGGAGTTAGCAGACAGCGCTTCCGGCCCAGTAAATTGTCATTGACACACTCCATCAACAAGACTTTCCACCGGGGCAACCAGATGGAAGAAAACGAATTGATGCAACTTCCTCTTATCTTTAGAAAAAAGCCGCCCCCCACTCCCTCCCCCCCCCCACCCCCCCCCCCCCCCCTCCCAGACGTAAATGACAGATTTTTCAGCCATCTGTCGGTCAATGTTTGACTGAATACCTCGCATCAAGATCGGAAATTGCACAGACCGTTCTGTGAACGGTCTTTCTTTATGTCACACATGCGGAAGATGTTCTTGTAATTCTATGAGGGAAATAGCTTCCTCTTCCGAAAGGCAGAACAGGTCTTAACGTGTTTGTGTAAGATGCTCTCTGCTTGCGCTTTGTATACGGGACTCTCGGTTTATAGTCTCATCTGAAGTACATTCGGGGATTGGAGTTAGTACTGATGTTAACTCCAGATGGAAAATTGTTCTTGAATGGGCGTCTTAGTTTAGTTGCGGTTCGAACCCGGGCTTGAATCTGGGCAGTCAAATTGCGAGCGCAATGCTCTAGCTATAGGGCTACCCACCCACCCCTCACCCTAATACTTTATAATGAAATAGAGCGTAAGATAAACAGGGGTTTGGGGTTTTTTTTAAGGGATATTTAGTTATCTGTGTGTTTCTGGCAGTCTTCAGTTTAAAACAAGCAGGGTCATTAGAGCATTTTCAATTTAGTTGTGTGTGTGTGCGTGTTTATGTGTTTGTGTAGGGGGTTTGTGTGTGTGTGTGTGTGTGTGTGTGTGTGTGTGTGTGTGTGTGTGTGTGTGTGTGTGTGTGTGTGTGTGTGTGCGCGCGCAAGCAAATGTGTGGAGAGAGAGAGAGAGAGAGAGAGAGGAGAGAGAGGTGGTAGGATGTTAGTGTGTGTAGAGGTGTGTGTGTGTGTGTGTGTG
>CM060334.1:36470636-36475636 GCA_030674155.1 Stramonita haemastoma | reverse complement strand
CCGAGTTTGGATATGCTAAGCTTGACTTGTCTGCAAGACTTTTTTTTCCACCCATGGCACTACAGTTTCCATCAACAAGATAATATGTAACACTATGCGTCAACATTGTGCGAGCGTATGTATCGCAATAAGATAGTGCGCGATGAAATTTAAACTTACAGAAAAAACTCTGAAGTTTAGTGATATCACCCCATATTTTGTAGATACCGCAATTCCGTGTCTTCAACCTAGTCTATGAAGTCTGTGTTTGAGCTTTTATGTTATATATGTTATAGTAGTTTTTGTTTTTTTGGTTGGTTGGTTGGTTGTTGTTTTTTTTTTAATTTCTTCCTTACAGTCTGGGACATTTCTTTCTTTTTTTTATTCAATGTCCAGCCATGTTTTCAAGAACACAGTTTCCGCGGTGTTAAGGTTATTCGGGCTGTTTCCGGTCATTGTAGAGGTTCTCCTTTACCGGCTTTTTGTTCGTCTGAGAAACGTCTGACACTGGTGACGGATGGTGTGGAGAATTCATTTCCTTTCGGCAGCATTCAGCCTTAATGGATTCCGATCGATTGGAGGGTAGGTTCCCTCCCCTTGTTAATGTTGCTGTTGTTGCTGCTGCTAATGCTGTTGTTACAGTTTTTTCTTTAGTTTCTCCTCTTTCTTGTCTTGCAAAATAAAAATCTTCCCACTTCTCCTCACCTTCTCTCTTTCTTTTCCTGCTGCAGCATTTGGCGCAATATGAAACCAAAACCAGAATGGCAGCAGACAGTGGAATGAACACCAGAAAGAAGGATGTAGCTCAGGATTGCGGAAAAAGGGAGGAATTTTTTAATTCATTTTATTCCATGATGTTTTTCACCGCCCCATTAACCACGAAGGTCATAGCTGGTCTGTCACCTTATATCCATTTTAGCATCTCAAATAACATCCACCTACACTTCAACATCAACAACAACATTCAATCCCTTCAAAACCTCATAATCCCTTCAAAAACCACCAGTCTAATCCAATCCAATCTTGTTCATAGCCCCACCAATCAGAAAGGTCATATCGGGGCCGTCATCTCCTAACATTCTAAATCTCAGATTAAAACTCTGCAACTTAATACAAAACAAAATAGGTATAAATCAACTCTTCTGTCGCCCCTAATACCGCCAGTTAAAAAAAGAAGAAGAAGAAGAAGAAAAATATGATGACAAAGCACCTTTACTATTATATTCCTTAAGGCCAATAAAAAACCAGTCCGTGTTAAGGACCGACACCAGCCATTCCGCTTAATTCACTATTCCCAGGTAACAAGCGGGAAAGAAAGGATTATGAACACTTCAGCGCTCAGAAAGAGAAGTACGCAGGGGGAAAATGTCATATTTTATTTATCATTTTATTTATTTATTCTTTTATTTCGAAAATAATGGTATAAGCACTCATATGCTTTTTTTTACATCCAGTACCCGTGTGTGTGCTGTTTTCTAAAAGCACACACACATACACACACACATAACATATGTGTGTGCGTGTGGTGTGTGTATACATCTCTCTCTCTCTCTCTCTCTCTCTCTCTCTCTCTCTCTCTCTCTCTCTCTCTCGCTCTCGCTCTCGTTCTCGCTCTCTCTCCCCCTTCCTGTTCAGTTGTCTGATATCATTTAATGTAGAAAGATGTTAAAGCTGAAGACCTACTTATTTAATCACCGACTTACTTACTGACTTACGTACCTACTTATTTGTTTACTTACTAACTTTTGTTACTTAATTACTCCCTCACTCCTCTACTCCCATACTCCCTTACTTACTTACTTACTTACTTACTTACTTACTTACTTACTTACTTACTTACTTACTTACTTACTTACTTACCCTCACGTATAAATTTCTAGTCAGTTGGATCGCTTCAGGTTCCTGTCAATAAATTTGGGGCACGGCCAGTGAGTTGGTTCTCTTCTTTTTTTTTTTATCTTGGCGAATATTTAATTTGAAAAAGCTTCCGTTATTACATGTCTAGATTTTTTTTTAAAAAGGAAAACCCAGAATGCTTTCTAGCTGCCGCATAGGCATGTACTTTTTTTTAAAAATGAAGTAATTGTTTTAGATGACAAATGAAAGAATTGAAAACAAAATGAGCAAAGCAGAAAATCAATTTGAAAAAAAAAAGATTACACGAAGCCAGACAGACCCGACAAAGCGAAATGAACAGAAAAAATGAATAATAAAACAATACGCAATCAAAGAAACAACGAGGCTGACAAAAAACATGATATTCAATGAAAGTTGAAAACCCAAAATAGATATAAAAATTAACCAACCAAACAAACACACAAACAAAAGAGGAGTGTTTTGCCTTTGGGAAACAAACAAAATTAACGCAAAGACGAAAAAAACAGTCAATACAGGAATTTAATCTGATACCAAGAAATTAGAAATAAAAAACTATATGTAATAAGTGAAGAAAATTTGGAAAAGGAAAGAAGAAGAAACAGAAGAAGCCTTATAAACAATCAAAAATTGCAAGAAAAGGGAGCGTTTGACTTGAAACAAAGAAGTATCAGAATTCAACAACATTCACACACACACGCACGCACGCTCGCACGCACGCACGCACGCACGCACACACACACACACACGCACGTACGCACGCACGCACACACACACACACACACACACATATACATATATATATATATATATATATGTGTGTGTGTGTGTGTGTGTGTGTTGTAGGTATGTATTATATATATATATATATATATATATATATATATATATATATATATATATATATATATATATATACACGCAAACGCACACACGCACACACACACACACACGCACGCACGCACGCACGCACACACAACACACTCACACACACACACACTCACACACACACACACACACACACACACACACACACACACACACACACACACACACACACACACACACACACACACACACACACACACATACAAAAGCATTCTTTTCAGAAGTTCTGGAACAGTTTCTAAAACCAAAATAACACGCTTAGGTCTAGCTAGCTACGCTTGTTTGTTTGTTGTTTTGTTTTCAAATCTTAGTTACATTTCCCGCAAATGATGATTAAGTTCAACTCACTCATGTCTACGTGGATTGTGTTTTCTTTTTAAGTTGTATGGATTGTTTCAGTTTTCATCTACAATGTAAAGCAAACTGCAAAGGTTGCTAGGTTAAGAGTCTTCAAGTCTGGAAAAGGAAGCCAAAAAAAGCAGAAGTCTTAAGAAGAAAGGCTGAAAAGAAAAGAAAGGGAACAGACCTGAAACAAAGAAAGCATCACAAATGAATCGCGAGCAGGCAAGCAAACATACGCGCACACGCGCGCGTGCACACACACAAACACACAACACACACACACACACACACACACACCACACACACACACACACACACACACATACAACATACATACATACATACATACATACATACATACATACATACATACATACATACATACATACATACATACATACAACTACATACATACATACATACATACATACATACATACGAGCACACAAATGCGCGTGTGCGCTAGTTTTAGCAAAAATCTGAGTATTTACCAAGAGTTTAAACTGATTTCCCCACCGCTCCATGCCCTAAAAAGCCGCGTATCAACTAACTGAAGGGACAGACAAAAAAGGAAAAAGTGAGAGCAAAAACCCAAAATAAAACAAAGAGATCCAAAACTTGCAAACGCTCACCTAAACAACTCCTTTCACCCACACAGACATTCGATAGCAGCCGTGGGAATTTTGAACACCGCTGAAGGAACAAAAGGGAACAGGTTACGGAAACACCTTGTGCCTTTACCTTATCCTACCAGACTGGGAAAGGAAAAGGGCAAGGCTGGGAATCGAACCCAGTTGACTTGTTTGGCAGGTGATGGTCTAAGCCGTTCAGCCACCTTCTTTCTTATGCAGCTGTTTAACGAAACCGACAGTCAGACGGTTAAATGCTGCAGTAACTGGAGGGATGCTGTAGATCAGTTTGCCTGTAATTACTGTAAACGGTTGTGAACTGCAATGGATAAATCGCTTCAGGTTACTGCAGAATGGGATTTAGGTTCTGAATGTTTTCAAAACTGGAACACTCACCAACTTCGTGCTGTTTGGTATATATATTATATATATATATATATATATATATATATATATATTTAATATTATATATATATATATATATATATATATATGAACCGAATTTTCACTGTCGGAGAATACTGCAAAAATCTGCAGAGAAAGAACGTACTGGAATTGCTGCGCGGATAAAATGACTTCACTGTATTCTTAAATGTGTATATTATCAAAATATTAAAAAGGCATGTTATTGTATAACTATTTTTGTACACAGTTGTAAATGTCAGAGTTTGGATGATAAGATATTGAACGGTTTCAAAGCATAACCCATTCCCATTCTGAAAGAGATAGCAACAACAAAATACCCATCTTCAAAAGGCATAGATGAACACTAATTTGTCCTGATAAACGGTTACCAAGAAATTGTACTGCTTATTCAATGTACCATCTGTAAATCATAAAAGTTTGACTTTGAGTTTGGTAGAGGAAATAATTTTGATCACTAGTGCAGTGCATTAACCGACCTTATGTTTTTGTTTGTTCGCTTCTTTATTTTGGGGGGATGGGTAGGGGTGGGACAGTAGAGCTGGTTTTATACCCCGTTTTAATCTGTGCACAGCTGCATAGTTTTAATCTGAATTTTAATTAATTTTGACAAGGTGACAACCCGATATGGCCTCTGTGGTCGGCGGGGCTATAAACTACAGGATTGGATTGGATTGCATTGGGTGGTTGTTCCTAGGCTACAATTCTGAGTTTACCAATGTTGAGATTTGCGTATGAGACCATTTTCACCCACCATTAAGGTAGCCGCATTCCGACTTCGGGGATGTCCTCATATTTTACGAATTACAGGATGGCTTCAGATCTATAAACAACAACAACAACAACAACAACAAACGGATGGCT
>CM060334.1:36467256-36470536 GCA_030674155.1 Stramonita haemastoma | reverse complement strand
CAAAATGATATATATATATATATATATATATATTTTTTTTTTTACTGAAAAACTAAAATACTCTACAAAATGGGTTTCAACTTGTTCCATCTATGTTATCAATCATGACAGCCGCATAATCTCATTCGATTATTTTTCAAATCAAATCTATCTGGATGAAAAAGTGTGCACAATCATACACATTGAATTCTTCTTGTCTTTGTCTGTCTGTCTGTCTGGCTGGTTCTCTGTCTTTCTGTCTGTTTGTCTGCAGTACCACGCTACAGCCTATCCTTCTATGCTACACTACAGCCTATCCTTCTACGCTACACTACAGCCTATCCTTCTGTGCTACCCCCACCCTCTTCCCCGCCCTCCTCCCTCCGTTAAGCTACCAAATCAGATCTATCTGCAAAAAAGAAAATGCGCACCTCTCTCTCTCTCTCTCTCTCTCTCTCTCTCTCTCTCTCTCTCTCTCTCTCTCTCTCTCTCTCTCTGTGCAACTGAATACAAAAAAAACATGGGTGCTTATTCACTATCCTCGAAACAAAAGAATTTGATTTGATTTTATTTGATCTCTCTCTCTCTCTCACCCTGTGTGTGTGTGTGTGTGTGTGTGTGTGTGTGTGTGTGTGTGTGCGCACGTGCGTGCGTGCGTGCGTGCGTGTGTGTGTATGTGTGTGTGATTCATTCATTCATTTAACGTCTTTTTAACTGTTGTGATATTAGACGCATGTGTTGTGTGTGTACGTTTGCACGTGTATACGTGTGTATGTGTGTGCGCACAGGCACACGCCCACACACGTGCATCTGTATCCCTCTGTGTATGATATTAAAACACACACACACACACATACACACACACACACACACACACACACACACACACACACACACACACACACACACACACACATACACACACATCCTGACACACAAAGACAGCAGGCCTAAGTAGTTTGCAAACTTCTTTGAAACCATCCACTGCACACAACCCCCGCCCCCTCTTTCTTCTCCCTTAGCTCCCAAAGGAAGATCCCCCCACCCCTGCCCTCC
This sequence comes from Stramonita haemastoma, assembly GCA_030674155.1. Classification (NCBI taxonomy): domain Eukaryota; kingdom Metazoa; phylum Mollusca; class Gastropoda; order Neogastropoda; family Muricidae; genus Stramonita; species Stramonita haemastoma. The sequence goes on along the minus strand of CM060334.1, from coordinate 36,469,501 downwards.
AGCTCCAGGCACTAAGACAAGACAGGAGAGGAGAGGGGAGGGGTGGGGGAGGAAGGGTTAAGGACACTAGAGAGGGGTAGGGTGGAGGGGTTGAAAGCTCGTCAGACACTTGACCAAGGGCGACACATTTTGTCTCCCTTCCCGCCCTGCAGGGAACAGTTCAGTATTGGTCACAAAGTTGAAGGCATACACCCACCATTGATCGCCATAGTTACTCACCAACATCAGCACTAACATCAGGAACCAAAAGAGAAAAAAAGAAACCAGAGTGAGAGAGAGAGAATGGCTTCAGACATGGGGCACTAAACGTGAAAGACGAGGAAATGATGCAGAAAAGAAGAAAGAGAAACTTGGAAACAAAAAGAGACCCCCCAAAACAGAGACAAAGAAACAAAACACTCCCCGGAGGAACTTGGAACTCGAAATAACTGACAAAAGAGAAAGAAAGGAACGCAAAAGGAAAGTAAGTACTGCTTAAGGATTGGACTACATTTGTAAAAGGTCAGTAGGGAAAAAAGAGAAAATTAAAAAAGACAAGGTTGGTGGTTTTTTGCAACAACAAGGTTTAAAACTATCTCTCTTTAGTAAAGTATGGAAAGAGCGGGGATGAACAATAGCTTAGTGCTCTTCTATTGTGAAGACTGACAGCGTGATTGATTAAAAGATTGAAACACTGATTGTTTTGGTTGATGGATTGCTTGGCTGAATGACTCACTGAGTAAGGAGGCACCTATCCGTCAGTCTCGGAAGACTATAGACTTACGCTCTAGGCTGTAGAGCACAAAGCCTGGGGAAGTAAGTATGGAGAGTAAGCTGTTACCCATGCAGCAGACCCCCCCATCCTTCTACATTGCTGGAATGGTCCATTAAAAAGGCAATCGCCAATACGAAAGGTTCCAGTGCCGTTGGAGGAGCCGCAGAACGTTGTCATATAAGCCTACAGCCCCAAACTGCCCTGGGGACTCCAACTCCCCGATTTTTCCTCAGGGATGGTGCCTTAACACGACACCTGTGTGCACGCTGTTTTTTTAAAATTTTGTTGTCATCGGCTCCTACCAGCACACAATGGCTTGTTCTTCCGAAAGGCGGAATGGGTTTTTAATGTGTGCGCAAGATGTTCTGCGTGCATTCACACACAGGGCCTCGGTTTATAGTCTCATCCAAATGACTGAGTGATACGTTACTTTAAAGATGGGGCAAGCTGAACAGCTTAATGCAAACAAAAATCATTGTAGCACACCTGAAAACTCTGATAAAAACGCTTCACCCAGAAAAAAAATCCCCTCCCATTTTTAAGGATTATTTCCTTATCTAACAGATTTTGGCCCAGGATGTATGCAGAACATCTTGAGCACACGTTAAAACCGGGTGTACGTTTTGGAAGAGTAGGCCATTTTTTGCAAGAAGGAACGGATAATAAAATCTAGGGAAAACGGCATGCACGCGAGTGTGTTTAAACACCATCCCCGAAATCAGAATACAGCTACTTAATACAGGGCAAGAACAGGTCTCATAATTATGTAAAAGTTCACCAGAAGCAAACGTCAGAACTTAAGCTGAGGAACGAAAAATAAAAACGTACGTCAACACAAACACAAAGAAGTCCTGCAGGGTGGATCGGTGGTCTAGAGGTTTAACATGCCTGCCTAGAAAGCGAAAAGTCCGGGGTCGGAGTGTGCGGTTGTTAGAATCCCGTGTGGTCGCTCAACTTTTTCCCCATCCATTAAACCATGAGTGGTGGTCTGAGTGCTAGTCTTTCGGATGAGACGATAAACCGAGGTCCCGTGTGCTACACATCATTATTTAGCGCACGTAACAGAACCCACGGCAACAAGAGAGTTGTCCCTGGCAAAATTCTGTAGGAAAAAAACACTCTGATAGGGAAACAAATACAGTTGCAGGCAGGGAAAGAAAAAAAAAAGGTTGGCGCTGCACTTGTGGCGACGCGCTCTCTCCGGGGGAGAGCAGTCCGATTTTCACGCAGAGAAATCTGCCTTTACTTGAAGTGGTGTAAAAATGTAAAAAAAAAGTGTTTGGTTTGTGAACGGCTTGGAAATCATACATCTACTCACCACTCATGTTCTCCTTATTCTTTCCCCCCAGGTCAGGGACAATGCCAGAAATTGACCATAATCAGGGACAGGAAGGGGGGGGGGGAGGAGGAAAAATAGGGCCAAGGGCAAAAATGGGGGGGGGGGGGGGAAGAGGGGGGATGGAGGTGAACATGGGAAGGAGGAGAGGTGAA
>CM060334.1:36459756-36462256 GCA_030674155.1 Stramonita haemastoma | reverse complement strand
ACTTTCGGGAGTGTGGATTCAGTACTAATGTTAATATGCTAATACATTGATCGGTGGTCTAGTGGTAACGCGCCTGTCTAGAAAGCGAAAAGTCCGGGTCGCAGTGTGCGGTGGTTCGAATCCCGTTTGGGCCCCAAATTTCCCCCCCATCCATTAGACCATGAGTGGTGGTCTGGGTGCTAGTTTTTCGGATGAGACGATAAACCGAGGTCCCGTGTATTTGGCGCACGTAAAAGAACCCACGGTAGCAAGAGAGTTAGTTGTCCCTGGCAAAGTTCTGTAGAAAAAAAGCCACTCTGATAGGAAAACAAATACAGCTGCAGACAGGAAAAGAAAAAAAAAAAGGGTGGCGCTGCTCTAGTGGTGACGCGCTCTCCCCTGGGAGAGCAGCCCGAATGACAGGCAGAGAAATCTGACGTGACTTACAGTGATGTAAAATGTAAAATGTAGAAATGTAACTCCAAGGGAAAAATCCCCTTGAATAGACTTTACTCTGGCGGCTCGAACCCGAGCTTGATTTCAGATGGTCGAATCGTGAGCGTAACATTCTAACCACTAGACCATCGCTCTCATCCCCTCTCCCTCCCTCCTTCCCCAGTGTTGCAATGATCGCAAGCATATCGTATATCGACCTGTCTGGCATTGCCTGACATTCAAGTCACAAGCGATTATTTTCTTGGCGAAAACCAAAAACAAACTTGGCTCAGGAAGAGTGCATCCTTATTGTGCGTGCCATTCCGCTAGTCTTGTTTTTGTTTCTTTATCATTATTATTTTAATTTACTTCGGAGAGTTTTCCGAGGAACGATCTTTTGTTGCCCAAAGATCTTTTACGTCGTCACACGCATTTTGGAAATCGGATCTTTTATTTTGTTAGTTTTTATTTTCGCTCCATGGCTGAAGCTTTGCGGTTCACCAATGGTGAGATTTGTGTGTTTGCGACTGGGTTTTTTTTTTATACCCATCATGAAGGTAGCCGCATTCCGATTTCGGGGATCGGGAGGACAAGGGGTATGAATGTGTCATTCTATGCAAAAAAAGACTAGTACACAGACCAGGGGTCAAAGTGTAGGGGACAATGTTAATACTTTGGTACGGGGCTGGATTCCAACTACAGAAATTCCAGTTGTTTTTTGTTGTTGTTTTTTATCTGTGTATATGAATAACTCCTACACCGCTATCAAGGTTTTTAGTTTCCCTAAATACGCACAAGCGCGCGCGCGTGGGTGTGTGTGCGTGGGGTGCGTGTGTGTGTGTGCGTGTCTGTCTGTCTGTCTGTGTCCGTGTGTGTCTGTGTCTGTGTCTGAGTGTGTGCGTGCGTATGTGTGTACGTGCGTGAGTGTGTATGTGTGTAGTAGTGTTTTCGTTAACAGCTTTTGTAGGGGGGGGGGGGGGGGGGGGACATTTTTGTAAACCACGACTACTTTCATCGACTAAAATCAAATAAAAAGTCGCATACACAATGAGATACCGCGTCGCGTATTCGAGCTATGTAAAGTCATTCTTCTTCTCCCGTCTGCTCAACAGTGTCTGATATTTTCGCCAGGGGTGTCTAATATTTTCACCCGTGTCTGATATTATTTTCACCAGTGTCTGATAATTATTTTCACCAGTGTCTGATAATTATTTTCACCAGTGTCTGATAATTATTTTCACCAGTGTCTGATAATTATTTTCACCAGTGTCTGATAACTATTTTCACCAGTGTCTGACATCATTTTCACCAGTGTCTGATAACTATTTTCACCAGTGTCTGATAACTATTTTCACCAGTGTCTGACATCATTTTCACCAGTGTCTGATAACTATTTTCACCAGTGTCTGATAACTATTTTCACCAGTGTCTGACATAATTTTCACCAGTGTCTGATAATTATTTTCACCAGTGTCTGATAACTATTTTCACCAGTGTCTGATATTGTTCTCCTTAGGGAGGATGGCTTTTGTCATCATGGCATAGATCGCTGCGCTCTGTCGTTGGCACTTCGCCAGCAGCTACGAGTACTGTAGATTTCCAGACATACCATCCATATTTGCTCAGACAGATAATACAAGTCATGATACATTATGTAGCTCATCAATGGACAGACACACAGACAGCAAGCAGTCTCTATCTTTCTGTCTCTGTCTCTCTGTGTCTGTCTGTCTGTCTGTCTGTCTCTCTCCCTCCCTCCCCCCCCTCTCTCTCTCTCCCTCTCTCTCTCTCTCTCTCCCTCTCTCTTTCCCCCACCAAAACTGGAATAGTTTTGTTGGACCATAGAGTAGATTCGTTATCTGCGAAATAGCATAGTATCATCTTTTCGGTCAGTGATGATCACAGTGCATGAGAGTGTACTGGGTAAAACAGAATGACTATGTTCTGAGACTGAAAAATAGCAAAAATAGATATCCCCTTCATGGCACAAAGTAGCCTATCTCTCTGTCTCTGTTTCTGTCTGTCTGTCTGTCTCTGTCTGTCTGTCTCTGTCTCTCTCTCTTCCTTCCTCCTCCCTCTCTCTCTC
>CM060334.1:36424756-36452256 GCA_030674155.1 Stramonita haemastoma | reverse complement strand
TTCTTTGCTGTCATGTACATACTTTTTCTTTGCTGTCATGTTTTCTTTGTTGACATGTATATACTTTTTCTTTGCTGTCATATACATACTTTTTCTTTGCTGTCATGTTTTCTTTGTTGTCATGTACATACTTTTTCTTTGCTGTCATGTTTTCTTTGCTGTCATGTACATACTTTTTCTTTGCTGTCATGTACATACTTTTTCTTTGCTGTCATGTTTTCTTTGTTGTCATGTACATACTTTTTCTTTGCTGTCATGTACATACTTTTTCTTTGCTGTCATGTTTTCTTTGCTGTCATGTACATACTTTTTCTTTGCTGTCATGTACATACTTTTTCTTTGCTGTCATGTTTTCTTTGCTGTCATGTATACACTTTTTCTTTGCTGTCATGTACATACTTTTTCTTTGCTGTCATGTATACACTTTTTCTTTGCTGTCATGTATATACTTTTTCTTTGCTGTCATGTACATACTTTTTCTTTGCTGTCATGTTTTCTTTGCTGTCATGTATACACTTTTTCTTTGCTGTCATGTATACACTTTTTCTTTGCTGTCATGTGTATACTTTTTCTTTGCTGTCATGTACATACTTTTTCTTTGCTGTCATGTTTTCTTTGCTGTCATGTTTTCTTTGCTGTCATGTTTTCTTTGCTGTCATGTATACACTTTTTCTTTGCTGTCATGTATATACTTTTTCTTTGCTGTCATGTATACACTTTTTCTTTGCTGTCATGTACATACTTTTTCTTTGCTGTCATGTACTACTTTTTCTTTGCTGTCATGTATACACTTTTTCTTTGCTGTCATGTATACACTTTTTCTTTGTTGTCATGTTTTCTTTGCTGTCATGTACATACTTTTTCTTTGCTGTCATGTACATACTTTTTCTTTGCTGTCATGTATATACTTTTTCTTTGCTGTCATGTACATACTTTTTCTTTGTTGTCATGTACATACTTTTTCTTTGCTGTCATGTATATACTTTTTCTTTGCTGTCATGTTTGCTTGCGCGTGTGCGCGCTGTGTGTTTGTACGTTTGTGAGAGAGGGAGAGATAGATAGAGGAAGAAGGGAGAGACAGAGAAAGAGAGAGAGAGAGAAGAAATAGAGACAGAGAAAGAGAGAGACACATACAGACACAGAGACAGTACATGAAAAGAGTAGTGGACACCGTTTAAGGAATCCAATGATATTTTCTCCCCCCTGTTGCCCAATGTTCTTTTCAATTCACCGTTTACCTCTACTTTCTTACCGTGATAGGATTTTCAGAAAACAACAACTGAACAATCGTCACAAGCATCAGGCCGACTAGGGCCACTCTGGGAAGTAACTGAGCACTGGAAATGATTTCTTCACATCCCCATTCCCTGTCCCTCGTCATCAATTCTGCCACACTCGGAGAAAAATTGACTTTTTTCTTTAAAAAAAACTGCCTTTTTTCTTTTCTGAAATTTTGTTCCTTGGCTAGAACTCTGAGGTTCACCAATGGTGAGATTTTTGCGTACGCGACCGTTACATTCCCACCATTAAGGTAGCCGCATTCTGACTTCAGGGATACAGTTGGAGACTGAGCCTACATTGCTAGGACAATCAGGAGGTGCCTCCCTGCTCTTTCCGATTTTCAACCGTCGGAGATTCTTTTAACGTGCACAAGTCCGTAGACCACACGGTTCCAATTGGTTTAGAGTCTCCTCTGAAAGGCGACATTCATTTGATTTTCCTGTCAAACTGGGAACAAAGGGCAAGGCTAGGACTGAATCAGAACCTCAAGGTTTATTTGCTAGGCAGGTGAACGTCTAAAGCTATCCGACACCTTCTTTCTTTCGTTTTTTTTTGGTTTTTGGCTCTTTTTTCATTCCTGTTTCATCCTCCTTCTCTTCTCTTTTTTGTTTCATCGTTTTTATTTACTGCCCCTCTCCTTCCATGTCAGCAAGAAACATATGTTACTAGGGACACTAAGACAGACACAGAAGTGACCATTTTACTTTCTACACGGGGGAAAAAGAATTCAGAAGAATCCCTGAAGAAGAAATGCAGCTACCTTAACAGTTGGACAAAAACGATCACTGAAGCCAAAAAATCTCACATTGTTAAACCTCAAAAGTTCTAGTTGAAGAATGGAAAAGCAAATCTAAAAATCAATAATTATACGAAGCGACAGAGACCGGTGATTCTATGCTCGACATCAGAGAATCTTTATGACTAAAGGAACTGATTCACACAAACCATGGACTTAAAAGTAGAGACAGCAGAGAGAGACTGTGTCACTTTATAAATCTGAAACAACATAAAGCTAAAAAACTCAGCTGGACTGAAGCAACAAAAAACTCTCACTTTTATAAAGCTAACACAAAGCACGTACTTTATCTGGACTTAATGACTGAAGTAACAAGACTTCACAAAATGAGGAACAAAAAAGCTATGGGTTTAGGACAGAAACCACATAAATCATTCTTTCCTCCTATAAATTGAAGTGGGAAGGATAGCTAGGGGTCAGAGCATTCACTTTCCCCAAGCAAAGGTTAACAGCATTGACTATGGTTACCAAGTGGATGGGTGACCGTTAGCGCACCTTGGCTTCAGTACAGTCCCCAGTTCACCCAGCTGTAAATGGGTACCTGTCCTCTTTAGAGTCAGGAAAGGTAAAGCAGCGAGGGAGAGGAGATGGGCACAGCCCTCAACATGCTGGCCCCTAGAGGAGCTGATGTCTCTGACGCCTTGCTACCCTATGACCACATAGGTTATGGGACACTTTTATCTTTTTATGGATTAAAGCAAGGCAAACCAGGAATCTCTGAGTATAAGCCATGAGTTTTGTGATTGAACCTACACAGACCATGGACACTACATTTCTCAGACATTACTCGTTGAACGTTATGAATGAAGTGATAGAAACACTTTACACCCAAAGCTCAAAGGAAAAAGACTTTGCTGATACAGGCAATGCCATTTTTCTGTATGAAAAGAAAAAATAACACAAAAATGCTTTGATCCACAGTACCACAGAATACACAGACAAAGTAACAGAAGCAACACAAGTCATTAACAATACATAAGATGGAAAGTGAAAGGATAGTTAGGATGTTCACCTGCCTAACCAGTAAATCGTAAGGTTCTTGGTTCGATTCCAGCCTTGCCATTTCTTCCCAGTTCAATGAGAAAATTGGACTGAATGTCACAAAGTCCTTTGGATGAGACTCTAAACTAAGTCCCTGTGTGCAAATGCACGCAGAGAATCTTGTGCACACTTTTAAAACCTGTTCCCCTTTTGGAAGATAGGCTTTTTGTGCCAGTAGAATGGATGACAGAACTAAAAAAAGTTCATGCACACATGGGTCATGTTTAGACACCATCCGGGTCAGAATGCAGCACCACAAGTGGTGGTTGAAAATAAAGGTCCTACATGCAAAAATCCCCATTGGTAAACCTCCAAGCTTCAGTTGAGAAAAGAACAAAAAAAATCAATGAAGATAATTATTAAGTCTATGGCAAAAGCCATATCTACTGAGTCTATTGCGTTGCTACAAGAAACAAAAGTAGAGCTGATTTTATACCCTGCTTTAATAAGAGCTGCACATTTTCTGAGATGTACAAGTTTACAGGTGACAGCCTGATATGGCCTGTGCGTTGGTGATGGCTATAAACAACAAGACTGGAGTGGATTGGAGTCTATCACAGAGGCCTTAAAAAAGCCGCCAACTTTATCAAGCTCAGGCAACCAAAAATCATTGTTAGCAGAAGGACATGGCAAAGACTGCAGAAACCATTCAAGCCTTGTTTCCCCAATGTTGGTCTTATGTCTGTCTGTCTGTTTACACCAGAGAAGGGGGTGGCCAGCTCTGGTGAACCTTGCAGAGCTAAGAAACGCACAAAGAAACACGTCATCTGTCTCTATCCTGTGATGGATGGAACCTGCCACCATTTGTGTTGATTTTCCACCTTAACCCTTTCCCTTGCTGTTCCGTTTTTCTATGACCCACAGATTGGGTCTGTTCTTTTGAATGTAATCACTCACGACCTCACTTTCTCTCTGTCTTCTTTTTTGTTGAATGCATATGTGCAGCTCTCTTCTCTCTCTCTTCTCTCTCTCTCTCTCTCTCTCTCTCTCTCTCTCTCTCTCTCTCTCTCTCTCTGTGAATGAAGCTCTCTCTATATGTCTCTGTCTCTCTATCTCTCTCTCCAAGAGTATGGTGGTGTAGTGTGTGTGTGTGTGTGTGTGTGTGTGTGTGTGTGTGTGTGGTGTGTGCGTGCATGGTGCATGTGTGTGTTCATCAGCTATGGGGAAAGACAATAACACTTTTCTGTATGAGAAAAAACCCCAACCAGACTGCTTTGATCCACAGTACCACAGAAGACAAAGATGATGTAACTGAAGCAACAACAGTCATTAACAAAATAAACAAAAGCCATCTAGTCTATGCCAAAAGCCACAACATCTACCCAGTCTATTGCAGAGGCCATAACAAACTTAATAAAGCACAGACAACAAAAATTGTTGATGACACAACACTGTGAAGGTGTAGAAACTATTCATGCCTTGTTTCCCAATGTTGGGCCTCTGTCTGTCTGTCTGTTTGAACCAGAGAAGGGTGGCTAGCTCTGGTGAACCTTGCAGAGCTCAAGAAATGCACAAAGAAACACAGTCATCTGTCTCTATCCTGTGATGGATGGAACCTGCCACCATTTGTGTTGATTTTCCACCTTAACCCTTTCCCTTGCTGCTTCCGTTTTTCAATGACCCACAGATTGGGTCTGTTCTTTTGAATGTAATCACTCACACTTTCTTTCTGTGTGTGTCTGTCTGTGTGTCTGTGCACTTCTTTCTTTGTGTTCGTGTGTGCAACTCTCTCATTATTGAGGCCCATGGCCAATGTACATTAAATCATATCAGAGTTCAGAGTTTTCTCTCTCTCTCTCTATCTCTTCTGTGTGTGCGCGTGCATTGCATGCATGCAATGTGTGCGCGTGTGTGTATCTGTCGTGTGTGTGTGTCGTGTGTTGTGTGTGTGCATGCACCTGTATTCATGTGCCCGTGTATGTGTTGTGTGTGTGTTTTATGTGGGTGTGTGTGTGTGTGTGTGTGTTGTGTGGCATGTGTGAGTAGTAGAGGCATTCAGCAGCACATACATTTCATCAGCTATAGGGAGGAATGCAGAGTTTGGTCTCAGTTTCCTTCTCTGTGTCTATGCACCTCTCCATGTGGCAACTCTCTCTCTCTCTCTCTCTCTCTCTCTCTCTCTCTCTCTCTTCCCCACACTATCATGTGGTGAAGCCACCTTCTTTCAGTCATTCTGCTGTAGGGCTGAAACGGTAACTTTTGCCTTCATGTGTGGCTTTGTTTTCCTATTCTCTTCCTCTGGGGACGGGATAGCTCAGTGGTTAGAGTACTTGCTTTCCCCAGCCATGGAGCAACATCAAGCGTGGTTGCCAAGTAGATGGATGACCGTTTGCACGTCTTGGCTACAGTACAGCTTCCCCAGTTCACCCAGCTATAAATGGGTACCTGTCCTCTTTAGGGTCAGGGAAGGTAAAGCAGCGAGGGAGAGGAGATGCGCGCCGCCCTCAACATGCTGGCCCCTAGAGAAGCTGAGGTCTCTGACGCCTCGCTCCCCTACGACCACAGGTTATGGGACACCTTTACCTTTACCTTCCTCTGTAAACAAGCGTCACTTTTGCATTTGTTTTGCGTTCTGGGCCAAAGCTTTAAGGATCACCTTTGGTGATATTTTTACGTATGCAACAATTTATGCCCGTAATTCAAGGTAGCTGCATTCCGACTTTGGGGATTATGTCTAAACACTAAACCTACCTGCTCCAGGTTCTTTTTTTCGAGAAATTGTTCTCAGTTCCTACCAGCACTCAATGGCCTATTCTTCTTCTACAAGACAATGATTTAACTTGTGTGTAAAATGTGTGTTTTCTGCACATGGAACCTTGGTGTATAGTCTCTTACTAAGCACTGTTTTGGGGGATGGAGTCAGTACTGATGTTAACTCCAGGGGGAAAATCCTCTCAATGGGTGCCTCAGTGGTGGCTCGAACCTGGGCCGTCGGACTGCAAGCTCAATGCTTTAGCCACCAGGCTACTTACGCCCTGCACATTTCAGTCGGGATTATAATTGCAGGTTTAATTCGACAGAGATCGTTGTAACCACAGTCTGTAATTAAATTTTTCCTTTAGATATTCTCTTTCTTTATAAAAGCGATCTTTTTGCTATTTTCAGATAAATCAAGAAATTGTAGATAAAGTATGGTACGTGTGTGGATGTATTTGTGTGTGTGTGTATGTGTGTGTGTGCACGGGGTGTGTGCGTGCAGTGCGCGTGTGGTGTGTTGTGTGGTGTGTAGGTAGTGTGTGTGTGTGTGTAGGTAAGTGTGTGTGTGCACGCGCGCGTACATGTGTGTATATGTATTTTGTGTGTTTATGTGCAGGTAAGAGTGTGTGTGTGCACACGCGCACGTTGGTGTGTGTATATGTATTTTGTGTATGTGTGTATGTATTGTGTGTGTGTAGGTAAGTGTATATCTATTTTGTTGTGTATATAATATATATTATATAATTTATTTATGTATATTTATATATATATGAAATAGTGTGTGTGTGTGTGTGTGTGTGTGCGCGCGCGCGCGCACGCGCGCGTTGCGTGTTTTCGACCCAGACACACAGACACAGACAGCATTTAACAAAGCACACATTTATATAATATCCAAGCTTTACCCATCATGTGTGTGGCTTACGACTGTGTTCCCTTTCTTCTCTTCTCTGTATCTCCCCCATCTGTATGTAGCCACAAGACAAGACAAAGACTGCAGCGGTGCCAGAATTGGCTGCCTGCTCTGTGCTGCTGCTGATGATTCTAGCTGCTAGGGATGACTTACAGCGCATTCTCTAGCAAATCATTCGCTGACAACCTACAGCCAAACAACATATGCGCGTTAACGACTCTGGCTGTGTTGATGACAGAAGCTATAGCGTTGATAGGGTATAGGGAAAGCCTTAGGAGGATAATAGAGGGGGGGGGGGGGATGGAAAGAAGGAGGGGAAGGGTGGGGATGGTGGGGGTGATAGGGGGAGGGATTGAGAAGCCAGGTAGGATTATGAGGGTAGCTTAGACATTTGCCAGTTAGTACTACTATGTGTAGTTAGCCCTGTTACGTGAAGAACAATGTGTATTCGCTTCCTCTCCTGATGGTGTTTCTGCCTTGTGTTTCTGAACCCCCCCTCTCTCTCTCTGTTTGTCTCTGTCAGTATGTCTATCTATCTGTCTGTCTCTCTGTGTCTCTGCTGTCTCTGTGTCTGTCTCTGTGTCTGTCTGTCCCTCCTCCTCCTCCTTTCTGTCTGTCTTTCTACTTCTGTCTCATTTCTACACTATGTGTGAAGCATCAGAGAGAGGGAATAGAGGGGGGAGGGAGGGAGAGAGAGAGAGAGAGAGAGAGAGAGAGAGAGAGAGAGAGAGAGAGAGAGAGAGGAGAGAGAGAGAGAGAGAGAGGAGAGAGAGAGAGAGAGAAGGAGAGAGAGAGAGAGAGAGAGAGAGAGAGAGAGGGAAAGAGAGAGAGGAGAGAGGGGGGGTGGGGTGGGGGTGGAGATAGATAGAGATAGAGACAGACAGACAGATAAACAGAAATAAACTGATAGAGAGAGAGAGACAGAAGACATACAGACACAGAGACAGGCAGATAAGAAGAAGAAGAAGAAGAAGAAGAAGAAGAAGAAGAAGAAGAAGAAGAAATAGAAAGAAGAGAAGAGAGGAAAAGAGAGATGAGATAGAAAGACATAGAAAGAGATAGATAGATAGATAGATAGATAGATAGATGAGAGAGAGAGAGAGAGAGAGAGGAGAGAGAGAGAGAGAGAGAGAGAGAGAGAGAGAGAGAGAGAGAGAGAGAGAGAGAGAGATGGATGAGAGAGAGAGAGACAGCACACACAGAGACTGAGACAGGCAGACAGAGAAACATCTCTGACTCAGTAAAAATAAGGTTTAAAGAGGACAGGCCCAGTTTATTATGGGGCTAGCAACACGGAAAAGTCACACCAGAGAAAAACCTTGACGTAAAATCGGCACAAACGAGAGAGGTAATGGATTGATAAATTGATAGAGACTGAGTTATTTACTGGTGTCGTTGAAGAGTGAAGAAGTGGGCTCACCCTGGCGTAACCAAAATAAAATTGGAAGAGACATTATGGGAACAGTTGCGCAATGCCTGTAGTGACCCAGAGTCAGTTTGGCTGTTGTGAGTCAATGGCTTCTGTTACTTCAAGATTTTATTTCAAGAACCGTTACCCCCCCCCCCCCCCTCACCCCGAGGGGTACATCTGTACAGTTGATATTATCTCGGCTATGAAAAGGCCTTACAGAAATGACTACGACTGAAGGTAACAGCTTTTACTGCCTCATACTATTGTTTTGTAAATGGCTCCTGTTGCCTCTGTTATATACCATCAATGGCTCTGCGTATTGCTTCATGTAATACTATCGATGGCTCTGTGTTGCCTCTGTAAAATATATCAATGGATCCTGTATCTCTGTACTATGATCAATGGCTCGTGTTGCCTTAGTAATATCAAGGCTCCTGTTGCCTCTGTAAATATCAATGGGTCTCGGGTGTTGCCTCTTTGTTAATATAACAATGGGTCTCACATGTTTGCCTCTGTAATATAATCAATGGCTCCTGTTGCCATCTGTATAATATAATCAATGGCTCCTGTTGCCTCTGTAATATAATCAATGGCTCCTGTTGCCTCTGTAATATAATCAATGGCTCCTGTTGCCTCTGTAATGATAATCAATGGCTCCTGTTGCCTCTGTAATATAATTCAATGGCCTTGCCTCTGTTTAGCCTCTGTAATATTATCCCAAAGGCTCCTGTTACCTCTGTAATATAATTCAATGGCTTCCTGCTGGCTCTTCTTTAGTATAAATTGATTTGACAGTCCATAGTTCTTTGTACACATTCTGAAATATTAGGTGTTGTTATGGACACACTTCTCATATGCAAAAACTAAACACAACCTTTGTCGAACTATCAATTATGGCTATTAGTCAATTCGCGAGTATCTACCCACTGATGCAACATTCAAGCTTTCACATCTCCATTCATTTCACAATAACAATGTAACTCTCTGCTGATGGTCTACACAAGCATCATCTATCCACCCCTTCAACGCACACACAAAACTCTACAGTTCGACTAGTCTGATAAATAAAAAAATCTGAACACATTGCTCCTCCCTTGCAATCTCTTCACTGCTTGCCTGTCTCACAAAGAGTGAAGAAATACAAGATCTGCATCAGCGCCCTCCGTTACAAATGTTGCCACAAGACTGCACCTTCCGCCTCTGTGATTTTCTTCACCTATACTCTGCATCTTGTTCCCTCCATTCTGCTGCACATACCCTGTGCTTAACAAGCACCAAGATTCAAGCAAACCAGTGTAGACTGTCGTTCTTTTTACTATTTGGAATGACCTCCGTCTCTTCCTATCACCAAAAATGTCACAGGACACTTTCCAATCCAATATTTTCACATATTTTCTACCGAAGATCTCCCACCCCCTCAGTGTTACATCTCGCAAAATTCTTACAACAACAACTAAAACACAACACCAGACATTAACAGAGTTACGGCTTCTTGAATATTTTACTATAAAGCTTAGAAAATAGAAAACGAAACAAAAACAAACAACAAGATTATAAAGAGAGAGTGTTCAAAACAAACAAGCAAACAAAAAACATAAAAAGAAGAAGAAGGGAAGGGAAGGGAAGGGAGAGGGAGAGAGAGAGAGAGAGGAGAGAGAGGAGAGAGAGAGGAGAGAGGAGAGAGAGAGGAGAGAGAGAGAGAGAGAGAGAGAGAGAGAGAGAGAGAGAGAGAGAGAGGAGGGAGGGGGAGACAAAATCACGTCTGCATCACTAGTGCCTCGATACATGTGAGCTTTTGCCGTCTTCGTCATTCTGCATCGCTTGGCTTCCATAGGTTTCACTGATTCACATGGTCCTTTGATTTAGCACCTGTGCAAGTTGCCTTTCTCTCTGTCCTCGTCTGTCTGTCTTCTTCTGTCTCTCTGTCTCTGTCTGTACTCTTTGTTTCCCCCCTCTCTCCTTGTGATTAGGACGGGGACTGGATGTAAAAAAAAGCACACGAGTGCTTATTCATAAGTAAAAGAATTTGCCTTGCCTTGTCTTCTCTCTCTCCTCTCTCCCTCCTCCCTCTCTCTCTCTCTCTCTCTCCTCTCTCTCTCTCTCCTCTCTCTCCTTCTTTTGTGTGTGTGTGTGTGTGTGTGTGTGTGTGTGTGTGTGTGTGTGTGTGTGTGTGTGTGTGTGTGTGTGTGTGTGTGTGTGTGTGTGTGTATGTGTGTGTTGTGTGTTTGGTGTGTGCATGCATGTATGCGTGCGTGCGTGGTGTGTATGTGTGTATGTGTGTGTATGTGTAATTGCAAGAGCAGTTAATTTATCTATGTGTAGACAGCAGAATATATTTGAACTGTCTCCAAAGTTTTTTTCCCCTCAGGTCTAGCGTGAAAGAGTAAAGAGATATACACTTTTGTGAAAAACGAGGAAAACAAACATGCCTGTTTTCGAAAATAAATCAATTTGTTTGTTTCATTTTAAGAGAAGAACAGATTTTGAGAGGATTCACACAAGGTTTCAACGAGACGTTTCCATCGGGCTTTTTCTTACACTTTCCCCAACACACAGACACAGACACATACACAGACAACACACACACACACACACACACACACACACACACACACACACACACACATACACACACACACACACACACACACCACACACACACACACACACACACCACACACAAACAAACAGCAACCCCCCCACACACACACACACACACACACACACACACACACACACACCACACACAACACCACACACAACACACACACAACACACAAACCACCACCCTCCATCCCATCTCAACAGCCAACAAAAACAAAAAAGAACACCACAAAAAAAACCAAGAGAAAGAAATGGAAAACTAAAAGGTTTGCACTTTTTCCTCCAGTGGTCATTTACGAGTGTCCTGGGGTAGTTTGCTCCCTTCTCTGCACTTGCGCCACTTCTTGATTAAATCGTTCCCGGTGAAACAAAATCACTGCAGAAGTAAATGGACCTCAAAGATTTAATTTCGCTCTGCTTATCTACTGTCCACTTCAAGCCATTAGGGCGGTGTTTTGACCATTCTTTGCACCTCGAAGCGCATTTTCATGTTGTGCATGGTCAAAATGAGTTGATTTGTCTTTACAGAGAAATGTATACAAATCCATTTTTTGAGTTTTAAACCATTTTTAGTACACTTGCGTAAAGGGCATCTTTTGTATGCATTATGTATATAATTTATATCAATATCATTTTACATATAATAACCGTACGAAATTATGTTATACAATATGACACCATTTTATGTTGAACATTTTGAACCATTTTAGTACACATTAAAGCTATTCTGTTTTTGTTATGTTTAATTTTTATTTCAAATCCATTTTACACGCAATAACGAAGATGAAGACATAGCATTGCTTGGCTTGTTGATTAATTTTAATTTTCTCCACTGGTAAACTTCTTTTTTCATAGTTATGAAATCAAGTTCTTAGGTATTGTAAACCGTTTTATGTGGATGAACTTAATGATTTTAATATCTAATATTTCTGGAAATGTAGCCATTTGAAGATGAAAGAAAATCAACTTCAGTTATGAGTTGCAGGAAATGGAACTACAGTTTAATACAAATTCTATATAATACAGAATTAAGTAGCAAAAACTACTCTTTTCGCGCGCGCGCGCGCATACACACACACACATACACACACACACCACACACACACAACACACACGCACACAACACACGCACACACACACACACACACACACACACACACACAACACATCACACACAACAAAATATATATATATTTTTACAATACTTATGATGAGTATTGTTGAATTTTTCTCTTTTTTCTTTCTTTCTTTCTTCTTCTCTTCTTTTTTTTTCTTTCTTTTTTTTCTCTTTCTTTCTTTCTTTCTTTCTCTTTCTTTTTCTTTCTTTCTTTCTTCTTTTTCTTTTTCTTTCTTTCTTTCTTTTCTTTTTTTCTCTTCTTTCTTTCTTTTTTCTTTCTTCTTTCTTTCTTTCTTTCTTTCTTTCTTTCTTTCTTTCTTTTTCTTTCTTTCTTTCACTTTTCTTTCTTTCTTTCTTTTTTCCTCTTTCTTTCTTTCTTTCTTTCTCTTTCTTTCTTTCTTTCTTTCTTTCTTTCTTTCTTTCTGTCTTTTTTTTTTCTTTCTTCCCCTCTTTCTTTCTTTCTTTCTTTCTTTCTGTCTGTCTGTCTTTCTTTCTTTCTTTCTTTCTTTATTTCTGTCTTTTCCTATACTTGTCCGTCTTTTCCTTTTTTTACTTTTGATTTTTCCTGTTCACTTTCACTTTCCTCTGTCTGTATTTTTCCCTCTGCTCCCGTTTGTTTATTAATTGTGGTTTCGTGTCATTTCTTTAATCTTCTTTATTACTTTTGTCTTCACTTCGTATTTTCGTTTTTATCATACCATCACTTCCCTGCCGCGTTGATGTTTTTTTTCTCTTACTCTCTCACCTCAATTTTGATTGCATTTTTTTTTCATACCAGTCACCGTGTCTTGTTTTTATTATGTTGTTTCTTTTCCCGGTGTTTATTCTATTTCTTCACATTATTATTTTTGTTGTTGTTGTTGTTGAACAACTGCCTTCTGTTCATTTAAATTGTCTTCTGACTCATGTCCTTTTTATTTTTTTTGGGTCACCTTTGAGGTTTTTTTGTAGATGTTTTTATCGTCCTTTTGTTCATAAAATTTCTTTAGCTGGGACTGTAAACCGAAGTCCTACGCGTTAAACACACGTAGAACATCTTATAAACACACGTTAAAACCTGTTCTGCTTTTGTGGAAGAGTAGGCTGTGCTACTGAGTGCCTGTAAGTAAAGACAGATTAAACCAAAAACGCAACAAAGACGTTATCGTCTCCCCCCCCCCCCCCAAATTTTTTTTTATTTTTATCAAAAGTCGAGCGTTGTCAACAGCGCTGTACATGTTTACCAAACATTGCGTCGCTAAATGAAATCTGATTGAACCTCACCAGAAAAAGAACAAGGAGTTCTAATCCTTTCTAAAAATAAAAAAAGAAACTTTTCGTAAATCTGTGACCCACATTGGTTTCTGCAGCAGCATTTCTAGCACTTCTTCCGGGTAATACCCGTCAGTGTTTGTGTGTGTGTGTGTGTGTGTGTGTGTGTGTGTGTGTGTGTGTGTGTGTGTGTGTGTGTGTGTGTGTGTGTGTGAGTGTGTGTGTGTGTGTTTGTGTGAGAAAGAGAGAGAGCGAGCGAGAGAGAGAGAGAGGAGAGAGGAGGGGGGGGGGGGGGGGGGGGGCTGAAAGGAAGCAACAACAATCACCTTAGACCTAGAGGTCTTAACTACTGCTGGACTGGGAATGTTGAATTCAACAGATGAGAGGAGAGAGAGAGAGAGAGAGAGAGAGAGAGAGAGAGAGAGAGAGAGAGAGAGGAGAGAGAGAGAGAGAGAGAGAGAGAGAGAGAGAGAGAGAGAGAGAGAGAGAGAGAGAGAGAGAGAGAGAGAGAAGAAGACAGACAGACAGACAGACAGACAGAGCAGACAGACAGACACAGAAGACAACAGACAGACAGACAGACAGACGCAGAGACGGAGACAGAGACAGAGACAGACAGAGCAGACACAGCCTGTCAGCCATCCTGGTAGACAGAGACAGACAGAGACAGACAGACAGACAGACAGGCAGGGTTAATCAAGATACTGTCAATAAGAATGAGGATTGTTAACAGTTCACTGTCTGTATAAAATAATTACAATGTTAAGGAGCAAAAACAAATCTTAGCTAAAGTTAATAACCACAGACTGAAATAGATGTTGGTCACGCAAACAACACACACACACACACACACACACACCACACACACACACAACACACACACACAACACACACCACACACACACACACACCACGCACACACACACACACACACATACACGCACACAATCTGACTCAAGGTAAAGGCTGAGGGCAAAAGGAAAAGAGGCAGACCACCAACACCCTACATTGCCAACATCACTGAGGTCAGTAGTGGTCTGGGAGGGCTACAGGAGATCGTAGAACTCAGCAGAGACAGAAAAAGATGGTGAACCCTGGTGAGATTGCGTGGAGCTCCTACTGTCGATAGTGACGATGGAGACAAGTGAACGGGTGGTCTGTACACGTTTTTGATTTAGAATCATCCCCCAGGTATTCCTTCTCTATGATTTAAAAAAAAAAATCTGCAGCCTTCTGGTTTTTCAGTCGCACACCAGCTAAGCGTTGTTCTGACGTCAAGTTGCACCAAAAGCAGCTATAATGACAACAAGAACACCACCACCACCACCAACAAAAACATAGGTAGGTGGTGTGAAAATGTCCTGATGTTCAAAAGACAAAAAATACAGACACACAACAGCACTTTTGGCAACAACAGCATCGCCAGTAATAACAACAGCAACACTCAAAGCAACAACAACAAACAGCAACCGCAACAAAGAAGGAAATTAAACACCTCCCCCAATTGATCAGCATCCATTTTCTTTGATGAATGATGGAAGGAAATTAATTCGCAACACCTTCTGTCACTATAAGGTCAGGCGTTACTCAGATCAACAAAGGCAAATCGATGAAAGTGTGACATGAAAGGAAATCCCGGAGTGAGGCCTGAAAGACTTCTAATGACTGCGAGATTGCAAAGGTGTTCGTCCGTTCACCAAACAATCAAAAAGGATTTCAGGACCAAAAAGTGGGACTTGACCGATCTAGGCGAAATTCCACAGAAAAAAAAAGAATCATTAGTGATCTGAAAGTTAGTTATGAAGGTGTTAAACACTTGCAAAATCTGGACAATGTGTGTGGACAATGACAATATCAAGAAAATCTTGACTGTCATTATGACATCACTACTAGTTATACCATCATACCACATGTAGGTCAGGTAAAATGTGTTTCGGACTTTTGCACTGAAACGAGTTATCACCATATTTCAAATATAGAATGAAGAAATCCCTCTTTTCTATCCTTCTCTTTGTTTGTACCTCGTTCTTTTTCTTCCCGTCACCTCCTTCTTGTATCTTTTTCTGCCTCCTTGGTCCATTTTCCTATCTTTTTACAAAAAAAGACTTTTAAATTAACAATTCTCTTCCACACCGAAGTCGGATACACTGGATCTGATTCTTTTTTTTTTTTTTATTTTTTTATTTTTTTTTTTTAACATCAAGTCCCCGTGTGAAAGCAGTTTTGTAACTTTTGTCATCCGTTCCCACAATAGCCTGCTCTTTCAAAAAGTGGGACCGGTTTTAACGCGTGTGCAAGATGTTCTGCGTGCTTTCGCACACGGGACTTCGGTTTGTGTCAGACAGCTTAGTTTCTGTCTGAGCATTCGACGACAAAAAAAGACAGAAAAAAGAAGTAAGCCTTGAAGATGAATCTCCTCTGGAAGCCCCAAATCTACTATCGCTAGAGAAAACATTGCTGTTTTGCACAATCTTAGGACAGAAAAGCAAAACAGACAGAAAAGCATCGATTAGTTTGGAGCATCTCTTCTGGGGCATCTCCGTTTCCATGATGGCAAGTAAAAAATAAAAAAAAATAAAAAAAGAAGAAAAAAATGTCAAGAGCACAGCAGCAGCAGCAACAACAACTATAATAATGACAACAGGCAACCACAAAGAAAACAGACAGGCTTCGCAACCAATCATCATTAAGTTTCCGGGATGGATATGAAAATACAATTAGTTTTTAACATCATCCACTTATGAGGTCGTAGGTTTCTTATGTGAGCAAATGAGAATCGCGGATTTTTACAAAAAAAAATCGACGAAAATGAATTTTAGATTGAAACGGTGGATAGCAGCTGCACTGATCTTTGTGATGAAATACAAAATACTTTAAGGCGACTGTTCTGACAAATTAATTATAGAAAATTGATTAGACCAGGAGAAGAAGATTAGTTATCATATTTGTCGACGGACGCTACAGCCGAATGGTTAAGACCCACTGTCATCCCATGGGCCCATGAAGTTCTGGGTTCGAATCTTGGCATCGTCTGGTGATTTAAGAGTGAGATTGTTGTTTTTTTACGATCTTCAAGGCTAACTTAGAGTGCAGAACTGTCCGTGCCTTACTTCCCTTCGTGAATATACATATACAAAAGACCAAAGGTGCACGTTAAAGATCCCAAAGTTCATGTCAAAGTTGGATGTAATAATGAAACACAAACATACCTAGTATACATCCCCGAAGTCGGAATGCGGCTACCTTCACGGTGGGCAAAAACGGTTGCATGCCCAAAATCTCACCATTGGTGAACCTCAGAGCCCTGGCTGAGGAATGGAAAAAAAATAGATGTCAGTTTTGAAACTGGGACAGGAATCACCACAGGCACAGTAGGCCTAGAGTATAAAGAAACCGAAGCTGAGGTCACCACGAGACCAAAGCACCCCGGCCTAAGAAGTTACAGACATTTTTCTTTTGTTGTATGATGATCAGTGGTGAAGATAATGACGTGATGCTGCTGCTAGGAAAGTGCACGTGCTTTGAGACTACTGTCTTGACAGAGCTGTACTGTACACTTCCTATCAAAATACATCCCGGCGCCAACCAGGCCCGACAGACACAGATGCCTGCAGTGTTGGACAGATCATTTGAGCTACCACTCAAAATCGCACCCCTAAAGTGGACGAAGGCTGACTGTGGGGTCCCAGTTTTCCAAATAAGATCATGACAAACTCACTCTGGGTAGGAGCCAGCCGGGATGAAAGAAAAAAAAGTCTCTACGACTCTCATGGAATTCGAACCAGAGACCTTCTAGTCCGTAATCCAAGGTGCAAACCACTGCACCATGACGGCTGGTGTCTATCTCTTTTAAGTATTTATACATTTTTCCTCTAACCATGTTCTTTCCTGCAGATTTTCAGGAATAAACCGGCGGGATACCATCCAGTTTTGATTCACAACCCACTTGACGTCAGCCTAATGTTATACCTTCACAAAAAGCAACTGCAAGAAAAGGGGAGAGAGTGAGAGAGAGAGAGGGGGGGGGGGGAGACAGAGACAGAGACATAGAGACAGAGACAGACAGACAGACAGATAGACAGACAGACAGACAGACAGAGACAGAGAGATAGAGAGATAGAGAAAGAGTGAGAGAGATAGAGAGAGAGAAATAGAGATAGATAGATAGATAGATAGATAGAGAGAGAGAGAGAGAGAGAGAGAGAGAGAGAGAGGAGAGAGAGGAGAGAGAGAGAGAGAGAGACAGACAGACAGACAGACAGACAGACAGACAGACAGAGACAGAGACAGAGACAGACAGACAGACAGACAGGGATAGAGACAGATAGAGAGAGAAAGAGTGAGAGAGAGAGAGAGACAGACAGACAGAGACAGAGACACAGAGAGAGAGAAAGAGTGAGAGAGAGAAAGAGTGAGAGATAGAGAGAGAGACAGATAGAGAGAGATAGAAATAGAGAGACAAACAGACAGACAGACAGACAGACAGACAGACAGACAGACAGACAGACAGACAGAGAGAGAGAGAGAGAGACAGAGACAGAGACAGAGAGAGAGGAAGAGAACTCGAACTCGAACTCGAAAGGTTTATTCATGAAAAAAGGCCATTGGCCCATACATGAAGGGGGTTGCCGAATAAGATAACGATAATTGCTTTAAGCTGACACATGACGCTACTCCAAGCCATGGAAACCACAGCATTGATTAGTAATGTACATCGAGACACAAACTCTTTACTGTCCAGATATGTTACGGTATTCCGAGCCTTTCTTTCGTCCAGTCTTTGTCACAAACACACCCTTAGGTCTAGGCTAGGCCTAGCCAAGAGACTGCTGTAATAGGTCTCTAAGTGTCGCTAAGTCCCTTGAAGCACACGATAGGGTCTCCGTGTGTAGTGTGTTCTGGATACGCTTCCCATTCCGCAAACTGGCGAGTTTGACACGTTCCTCTTTTAGCATGTTTTTCTCTTGCTGTTTGACAAACCAGTACACACATACTGGCTCAGTGTCTGGTTGGCATGCGCACTGGATCACAATGTCGTCTGACTCACACGTCACAATATCTTCACCGTCTGAATGATGTAGCACGGATTTTCTAAAGTGTGTATTTCTTTGAATGTCTCTTAGCCTTCTCTGTACGGATCTATCAGTTAGAGTAGCCACGTACTGTTTGACATTTCTTGTGTCGAATGCACCAACAATATTATCATTGTTCACCTCAGGCTGCAAAACACACATATCAGCACAGTCACTACAATCAGACATACAGGGAGGTTCTAAATCAACCGATGATGGCAACTTAACTGATGTTTTTGTATTGATGTCCTGTGTGTGTGTTGTTGGTAGGTCTATTCCATGTGTATCTACACATGCTGTATTCCCCTGTTCTACTCCACTGTCAGGCAGACTCGAGGCACTGAGGACACAGTCACTTTCACACACAACACTTGCCTGCTTCTCTTTATGCTTTCGAGACCGTTCAACATCTCGTCGTCTTTGAGAAAACGATTTTTTCCTGTAGTACTGTGCTTGTGTGCTGCGATTCACTGTTGGATCCGCCATGTTGGTTGACACTGTTGTGTCCACTGGTTTCAGTCGCAAGACAAAAACCACGCTGTCCCCTTCTCCTGCCACTTTCCAGCTGGAAAACTGCATTGTCGGTCAGCAGGGCGCCTAAGGTCCTCTCCACAGCCGCTGGAAGTCCAGTAACTGGCATTTTGAATGAATTTCTAGTTTACTGCTGCTCACAGAAAATGTACGCCCTGTCCGCTTCACTTCTCGTGACCGCCCCCCACCGAGAGAGGAAGAGGAGAGAGAGAGAGAGAGAGAGATGAGAGAGAGAGAGAGAGGAGAGAGAGAGAGAGAGAGAGAGAGAGAGAGAGAGAGAGAGAGAGAGAGAGAGAGAGAGAGAGAGAAAGAAACAGAGAGAGAGACAGAGACAGAGAGAGAGAGAGGGGGGGGGGGATAGTAAGATTTTTCCAGTGCGCCTTTGAAAAGAAAGGCAATGAAACACAGCTTCCAATCAATCAACATCGTTTTTTCTCTGCTGTATCAGAAAAAAGAACTAAACCAATTTTCAACACCATCGTGACTTGGGTCATACAAGTTTTTGAATCGACCAGAGGAAAAAAAATCTATGAACCATTTACATGATTGAAAGGAAGGCAGGAAAATTATTACCTCAGCCCACGGAATCTAACGACTCCTTAAGTCCAAAGATGGATGGATGGTAAACAAATTAGTGAATAAAAAGGAAGGAAGACGGGAGGGAGGGGGAAAGGGGGAGGGGTAAGGAGAGAGGGAGATCGATAGAGCAAACGGCAAGGGTTGAATAGAAAGCCCTCTTGTCATTATTGAACGGGGCAACTTGTACACACTCCTGTGAACTTAAAAGCGGCATATGCAGCATACAATAATATACAATAGAATTATACCCGTTTTTCTGGATGATCAGATTAAAAACTTTGGAGACTAAAAGGAAAGGTGTTTCCATAACCTATATTATCGTTAGAGAGCGAGGCGTCAGAGACCTCAGCTTCTACAAGGGCCAGCATATTGAAGGCGGCGCCCATCTCTTCTGCCTCGCTGCTTTACCTTCCATGACCCTAAAGAGGGCAGGTACCCATTTACAGCTGGGTGAACCGGGGGACAGTACTGAAGCCAAGGCGCGCAAACGGTCACCCATCCGGTTGGTAACCACGCTCGATGCTGCTTAAAGTTAGCTTGGGGAAAGCGAGTGCTCTGGCCACTGAGCTATCCCGTCCCCAGTGGAGACTAACGTCATCAAAACTAAGATGTCATCTCAAAGACAGGGGGATGGCCGGGATAGCTTAGTGGTTAGAGCACTGTGCTCCCGCCTTGAAGGCCCGGGGTTTAACCTAGATTCGGGCCACCTCCGGAACACCCATTCAACGGGGATTTTTTCCCCCTGGAGTGATATCGTCAGTGTTTACTCTACGGAAAGTTCTTCAGATAAGACTAATAAACCGACACCTCGCAAGCAAACGCACGCAGAACACTTGCCCAAACATTAAAACCCGTTTTGCCTCTCGGAAGAGTAGGCCATTCATACAGGTAAAAACAGATGATAAATACATATAAAAAAACCCTGAATAATAACTGGTGCAGTGTTAAGACATTCCGAAGTCGAATACAGCTACCTTAATGGTGGCAAACATCCCCTCCTCCCACAGTGTAGTCCCATGCATCTTATTGATGAAAACCGTTAACAATTTACCGGATCAAACCTTTTGCCTGCCCTTCACGCACACAAAGCTACTAGATAAGACAAAACCAAAAAAAAATCCAAAGCAACACGAAAATGATAAAAGAATGTCTTTGCAAAAATAAAAAGCTAAAGATATTGACGAGGAAGAAAAAGAAGACGAAAGAGCGGTGTGGCAAGGGAGACAAGCTAAGTGCCCGAGGTTCCAGACACAATGACCATTCCCTCAGGGGCTGAGTGGCGGCTGCACACAACACCGCGGAGTGAGGAAGAAAAACAGACACTTCACTTGTCTGTGTCTGTTCTGTCTGTCTGTCTGTCTGTCTGTCTGTCTGTCTGTCTGTCTGTTTTCCTGTCTGTTTGTCTGGAACAGAGCTTTTTTTCTTTTCAATAATTGCCTGTAGTTGCTTGTCTGAAGACGGAAACCTGAGGATTGTCGTTCAACAATAAAAATAGATATATTTCTGTATAGCTGCGTACATGTACGTACAAGGGAAGACATAATTATCTACTCGCGAGCACAAGCTGCGCAATAGCGGCGCTTGCAAGTACGAATGCAGGTAAAAGTGTGTACGCGTGCACGTGTACACACACACTCACACACACATACACACACACACACCCCCACACACACACACACACACACACACACACACACACACCGTACACACACTACACACACACACACACACACACAATCCCCACACACAAACATACATTCATGTATACATTTATATTCTCTTCCTCTTCTTCACTCATCTAACAACTTTAACCTACTTCTACACAGCAGAAACAAAACGGGATATGAAGAAATCTGACCTGATAAAAAAAAGCAAACTTCTGTTACGGTTTGACTGGAAGCCTTTTTTAATCAGTTAATCAAACACAAAGAGGCCATTTTTTTTAATCAACAGCGGAGTGAAGCTCCTTCTTCTTGCTACTGAAAGTAATTGCTGAAAATATGTGCCAGCCATTTTGTTTGAAACAATTAATTTAAACACATTCTGTAAGTTGTAGTTCTTTTGGGGTTTTGGGTTGTTTTCTTTTCTTTTTTATCAGTTCCTCCGCTAGAGCTCCGAGGTTCACCAATGGTGAGATTTTACGGAAGCGACAGTTTTTTTCCCTACCACCAAGGTAGCTAGTGTATTCCGGTTACGTGGATGGCGTCTACACACGACACCTGTGTGAATGTTTTTGTTTTTTTTAATTGTGGGATCCGTATCTACCACAGAAACAACCTACGCTTTCGAAAGGCGAAACGGGTTTTTGACGTGCGGGTAAGGTGTTCTGCGTACATTACACACGGGACCTCGATTTGTAGTTTCATTCCTACGTAGGAGTTTTGGAGGGAGTGGCGTCAGTACTGAAGGAAAATCCCCTACAGCGAGCATCTTCGAGCTGGCTCGATACAAAACCGTCAGATCACGAGCGCTAGGTCTAACCACTAGGCTACCTCCCCCCACCTAATAAGTTGTTGTTTAAAGCCATCCGTTTGTTGTTGTTGTTGTTGTTGTGTTGTTGTTTATAGATCTGAAGCCATCCTGTAATTCGTAAAATATGACATCCCCGAAGTCGGAATGCGGCTACCTTAATGGTGGGTGAAAATGGTCTCGATAGCAAATCTCAACATTGTAAACTCAGCATTGTAGCCTAGGAACAACCACCCAATGCAATCCAATCCAATCCTGTAGTTTATAGCCCCGCCGACCACAGAGGCCATATCGGGGCTGTCACCTTGTCAAAATTAATTAAAATCCAGATTAAAACTATGCACTGTGCACAGATTAAAACGGGGTATAAAACCAACTCTACGTCCCCCCCACCCCACCCCCCCACCCAAATAAAGAAGCGAACAAACAAAAACATAAGGTCGGTTAATGCACTGCACTAGTGATCAAAATATTTCTCTACCAAACTCAAAGTCAAACTTTTATGATTTACAGATGGTACATTGAATAAGCAGTACAATTTCTTGTAACCGTTTATCAGGACGAATTAGATGTTCATCTATGCCTTTTGAAGGTGGGTATTTTTTTGTTGCTATCTCTTTCAGAACGGGAATGGGTTATGCTTTGAAACCGTTCAATATCTATCATCCAAACTCATGACATTTACAACTGTGTAAAAAATAGTTATACAATAACATGCCTTTTTAATATTTTGATAATATACACATTTAAGAATACAGGGAAGTCATTTTATCCGCGCAGCAATTCCAGTACGTTCTTTCTCTGCAGATTTTTGCAGTATTCTCCGACAGTGAAAATTCGGTTTTTATATATATATAATATATATATATATATATATATATATATATATATATATATATATATAATACATACATAATATATATATACCAAACAGCACGAAGTTGGTGAGTGTTCCAGTTTTGAAAACATTCAGAACCTAAATCCCATTCTGCAGTAACCTGAAGCGATTTATCCATTGCAGTTCACAACCGTTTTACAGTAATTACAGGCAAACTGATCTACAGCATCCCTCCAGTTACTGCAGCATTTAACCGTCTGACTGTCGGTTTCGTTAAACAACGGCATAAGAAAGGAGGTGGCTGAACGGCTTAGACCATCACCTGCCAAACAAGTCAACTGGGTTCGATTCCCAGCCTTGCCCTTTTCCTTTCCCAGTCTGGTAGGATAAGGTAAAGGCACAAGGTGTTTCCGTAACCTGTTCCCTTTTGTTCCTTCAGCGGTGTTCAAAATTCCCACAGCTGCTATAGAATGTCTGTGTGGGTGAAAGGAGTTGTTTAGGTGAGCGTTTGCAAGTTTTGGTCTCCTGTTTTTATTTGGGTTTTTTGCGCTCACTTCTTTTTTTGTTGTCTTTTCCTTCAGTTAGTTGATACGCGGCTTTTTAGGGCATGGAGCGATGGGGAAATCAGTTTAAACTCTTGGTAAATACTCAGATTTTTGCTAAAACTAGCGCACACGCGCGTTTGTGTGCTCGTGTGTATGTATGTATGTATGTTGTGTGTGTGTGTGTGTGTGTATGTGTGTGTGTGTGTGTGTGTGTTGTGTGTGTGTGTGTGTGTATGTGTTGTGTGTGTGTGTGTGTGTGTGTGTGTGTGTGCGAAGTGTGTGTGTGTGTGCGACAGTGTGTGTGTGTGTGCGTGTGTGTTTGTGTGTGTGCGCGCGCGCGTGTGCGCGTAAGTGCGCGTATGTTTGCTTGCCTGCTCGCGATTCATTTGTGATGCTTTCTTTGCTTCAGGTCTGTTCCCTTTCTTTTCTTTTCAGCCTTTCTTCTTAAGACTTCTTCTTTTTTTGGCTTCCTTTTCCAGACCTCAAGACTCTTAACCTAGCAACCTTTGCAGTTTGCTTTACATTGTAGATGAAAACTGAAATAATCCATACAACTTAAAAAGAAACACAATCCACGTAGACATGAGTGAGTTGAACTTAATCATCATTTGCGGGAAATGTAACTAAGATTTGAAAACAAAACAACAAACAAACAAGCGTAGCTAGCTAGACCTAAGCGTGTTATTTTGGTTTTAGAAACTGTTCCAGAACTTCTGAAAAGAATGCTTTTGTTGTGTGTGTGTGTGTGTGTGTGTGTGTGTGTGTGCGTGCGTGCGTGCGTGCGTGCGTGCGTGTGTGCGTGCGTGTGTGTGTGTGTGTGTATTGTTGAATTCTGATACTTCTTTGTTTCAAGTCAAACGCTCCCTTTTCTTGCAATTTGTGATTGTTTGTAGGATTCTTCTGTTTCTTCTTCTTTCCTTTTCCAAATTTTCTTCACTTATTACATATAGTTTTTATTTCTAAATTTCTGGTATCAGATTGAATTCCTATTTTGACTGTTTTTTTTTCGTCTTTGCGTTAATTTTGTTTGTTTCCCAAAGGCAAACACTCCTCTTTTGTTTGTTTGTCTTTGTGTTTGGTTAATTTTCATATCTATTTTGGGTTTTCAACTTTCATTGAATATCATGTTTTTTTGTCAGCCTCGTTGTTTCTTTGATTGCGTATTGTTTTACTGTATATTTTTCTGTTCATTTCGCTTTGTCGGGTCTGTCTGGCTTCGTGTAATCTTTTTTTCAATTGATTTTCTGCTTTGCTCATTTTGTTTTCAATTCTTTCATTTGTCATCTAAAACTATTACTTCATTTAAAAAACGTACATGCCTATGCGGCAGCTAGAAAGCATTCTGGGTTTTCCTTTAAAAAAAAAATCTAGACATGTAATAACGGAAGCTTTTTCAAATTAAATATTCGCCAAGATAAACAAAAAAAAGAATAGAGCCAACTCACTGGCCGTGCCCCAAATTTATTGACAGGAACCTGAAGCGATCCAGCCGACTAGAAATAAATACGAGAGGGTAAGTAAGTAAGTAAGTAAGTAAGTAAGTAAGTAAGTAAGTAAGTAAGTAAGTAAGTAAGTAAGTAAGTAAGTAAAGTAAGGGAGTATGGGAGTATGGGAGTAAAGGAGTGAGGGAGTAATTAAGTAACAAAAGTTAGTAAGTAAACAAATAATTAGGTACGTAAGTCAGTAAGTAAGTCGGTGATTAAATAAGTAGGTCTTCAGCTTTAACATCTTTCTACATTAAATGATATCAGACAACTGAACAGGAAGGGGGAGAGAGAGCGAGAACGAGAGCGAGAGCGAGAGAGAGAGAGAGAGAGAGAGAGAGGGAGAGAGAGAGAGAGAGAGAGAGAGAGAGAGAGAGAGAGAGAGAGATGTATACAGTCACCACACGCACACACATATGTTATGTGTGTGTTGTATGTGTGTGTGCTTTTAGAAAACAGCACACACACGGGTACTGGATGTAAAAAAAAAGCATATGAGTGCTTATACCATTATTTTCGAAATAAACAGAATAGATAAATAAAATAATAAATAAAATATGACATTTTCCCCCTGTGTACTTCTCTTTTGAGCGCTGAAGTGTTCATAATCCTTTCTTTTCCGCTTGTTACCTGGGAATAGTGAATTAAGCGGAATGGCTGGTGTCGGTCCTTAACACGGACTGGTTTTTATTGGCCTTAAGGAATATAATAGTAAAGGTGCTTTGTCATCATATTTTTCTTCTTCTTCTTTTTTTTTTAACTGGCGGTATTAGGGGCGACAGAAGAGTTGATTTATACCTATTTTGTTTTGTATTAAGTTGCAGAGTTTTAATCTGAGATTTAGAATGTTAGGAGATGGCAGGCCCCGATATGACCTTTCTGATTGGTGGGGCTATGAACAAGATTGGATTGGATTAGACTGGTGGTTTTTGAAGGGGTTATGAAGTTTTGAAGGGATTGGATGTTGTTGTTGATGCTTGAAGTGTAGGTGGATGTTATTGGAGATGCAAAAAATGGATATAAGGTGACAGACCAGCCATGACCTTCGTGGTTAATGGGGCGGTGAAAAACATCATGGAATAAAATTATAACGATTAAAAAAATTCCTCCCTTTTTCCGCAACCCTAAACTACATCCTTCTTTCTGGTGTTCATTCCACTGTCTGCTGCCGTTTGGGGTTTCATATTGCGCCAAATGCTGCAGCAGGAAAAGAAAGAGAGAAGGTGAGGAGAAGTGGGAAGATTTTTATTTTGCAAGACAAGAAAGAGGAGAAACCGAAAAAAAAACTGTAACAACAGCATTAGCAGCAGCAACAACAGCAACATTAACAAGGGGAGGGAACCTACCCTCCAATCGATCGGAATCCATTAAGGTTGAGCGCTGCCGAAAGGAAATGAATTCTCCACACCATCCGTCACCAGTGTCAGACGTTTCTCAGACGAACAAAAAGCCAGTAAAGGAGAACCTCTACAATGACCGGAAACAGCCTGAATAACCTTAACACCGCGGAAACTGTGTTCTTGAAAACATGGCTGGATGCTGAATAAAAAAAAAAAAAGAAATGTCCCAGACTTTAAGGAAGAAAAAAAAAAAGCAACAACAGAAACAACCAAAGAAAGGATAAAAAGTACTATGAAGTAAAAGCTCAAACACAGACTTCATAGACTATATTGCAACTCTGAATTTTGGTATCTACAAAATATGGGGTGACATCACTAAACTTCAGAGTTTTACTGTAAGTTTAAATTTCATCGCGCGCTGTCTTATTGCGATACATACGCTCGCACAATGTTGACGCATAGTGTTACATATCTTATTGATGGAAAATGTAGTGCCATGGGTGGGAAAAAAAGTCTTGCAGACAAGTCAAGCTTAGCATATCCACCTTCGGCGTGGTTGAGAATGCTTATCTTTGAACACTTTCCACAGAATTAAAGCAGGGGAATGAACCAAAAAATGCAGAAAATAGACAAGGAGGTGATTGGAAAAAAGGTACAAGGTTGAAACAAAGAAAGGGATAGAAAGAAGGGAATTCTTAGCATGGAATTTCCAGTAGACGGGGATGCTATCAGTGATAGCAATGTCCAAAGTCTACCTACACATATTGCAAAACTCTAAAGGTGGGGCAGTGATAGCACTGTCCAATGTCTACCTTCACTGAATTTCTGGCCAAACTCTACAAGTGACAGTGATATCAATGTTATTTGTTTACATCCCCGTCTTGTCAAAACTCTAAATATGTGACATTGATACCAATATCCACTGTCTCTATACATCTTGGCAAAATTCTAAAAGGCGTGACACTGATATAAATGTCCAACGTTTTTACGCATCTTGCCAAAAACTCTGAATATGTGGCACTGGTATTTGATATCTACTTACACATATTGCCAAAGATAATTATGACAGTGAAAGCAATGTCCAATATCTACACACATTGCCAAACTGTACAGGTGTGACAGTGATATCAATATCCACATGTGGCCAAACTCTAAAAGATATGACAGTGAAAGCAATGTCCCATATCTACACACATTGCCAAACTCTAAAAAGGTGTGACAGTGACAGCAATGCCCCAATATCTATCCATATCTTGCCAAACTGCTACAGAAATCCCTCCCTTTCCTTGTCAGCCAGTTTCTGAACCAACAGCCCTCCTAGATGCCCTGTCCAGATCAATCCTACATTGCCAGTTTTTACGTTTCTCTCCCCCGGAACCACAGTCATTGCCCCTGGGGAGAAGGAGGGAAGGAAGGAAGGAGATGAAAAGCGCAGAATGGTCAGTGAATGCAGGGGATTGGGTCAGGGAGGAGACACATAGCGCGCCTTACCTCACAGCTGGGGAAACAGTGATTGGATACAGGGTATATACAG
>CM060334.1:36409756-36419756 GCA_030674155.1 Stramonita haemastoma | reverse complement strand
AGGTTTTTGTTGTCATTTTCATGCCACTTTAAGTCACGGCAGATTTCTCCTCATCCATCCATCCATCCATCCATCCATCCATCCATCCATCCATCCATCCATCCATCCATCCATCCATCCACCCACCCACCCACCCACCCATCCATCCACTTCCTTCCTTCCATCTATCAATCCCTCCCTCCCTCCCTCCCACCCACCACCACCCACCCCTCCCTCCCACCCACCCACCCACTTCCATCCAGCCACCCACCCACCCACCCATCCACCCACCCTCCCTCCCACCCTCCACCCCACCCATCCACCCACCCACCCCTCCCTCCCACCCTCCCTCCACCCATCCACTTCCATCCCTCCCTCCCTCCACCCACCCACCCTCCTCCCTCCCTCTTTCAATCGCACCGTCAGTTCGCCACGAGACCCGCATCCCTGTTATCAATCACTATGGTCATCAGCAGCGGAAGAAAGGGGCAAAAGAGCAAACAGTGATAGAATAGAACAGGGAGGGGAAGAGGGGGGGGGGGGGGGGGGAGGGGCGAGAGGGGAGAGGGGAGAGGGAGGAGAGGGGTAGAGGGGGTGGGGGTTTATCGACGTTGTGTAAATGTGTGGACTGTGTCTTGAAGCATAAAGAAAAAGGAAAAAAAAAGTGTGTTTATGACATAGCAAGGCAAGAAATCCATCACCAGGAAAAGAAAGAAAAAAACAAAACAGTTTAGGGATGAAAGTAATGTTCTCTTCTTTCTTCCTTGCCCTCATCCTCTCTTGGCTTGACTTTTGTCATCACTTCTGTCTCTCTCTCTGTCTCTCTGTCTGTCCTCTGTCTCTCACTCTGCTCTCTTTTCTGTCTCTCTTTCTGTCTGTCTGTCTGTCTGTCTGCGTCTCTCTCTCTGTCTCTCTGTCTCTGTCTCTGTCTGTCGGATGCGTCTACTTTTATGGAGGGGCAAAAAAAACGGTCGCATAATTATTATATGCAAAAAATCTCACTATTGGTAAACCTCAGAGCTAGTCTATCGAGGAATGGAACAGAAAAGAATCACACACGTGAAATCGTTTCTGGCTTCACACTCCTAGTTCTATCCTGTCTTGTATTGCATCATGTTTACTCAGGGGGGGGGGAGGGGGGGGCGAGAAGGGATACAGGAGGCTGGGGGGAGGGGGTAGAACAGGGGAGGGAGGGAGGGAGGAGGGGGTCATTGAGTTGTGTGACTGTGTGGACGGTGTCAGGAAGGAAAGAAGGTTGGTTTAATGGTGTTGTATGTATGTGAGATTTTTCACCAGTAAGAGTTGGAGGAGAAGATAGAGAGGAAAAATCACTTTTTTCGTCTCTACTCTTGTCTCTGTTTTACCCCCTTGTTTCCCCTCTTCCTCTCCTCTCTCTCTCTCTCTCTCTCTCTCTCTCTCTCTCTCTCATTCCCCACTCTCTCCCCTCCTCTCCATCCTCTCTCTCTCACACTGACACTAACACACACATACACACACTCACCACTCTCTTCACACATTTGCATGCACGCACACACACACACAAACACATAACACACACACACACACACACACACACACACACACACACACACACACACACACAACACACACGCGTGCGCACACACACACAACATAAATGAAAATGCTCAATGACCCTGCTTGTTTTAAACTGAGTCTTCATGACTGCCAGAAACAAACAGATAACCAAATATCCCCCTAAAAAAAAACAACTGTTTATCTTACGCTCTATTTCATATAAAGTATTAGGGTGAGGGGGGGGGGGTAGCCCTATGGTTAGAGCATTGCGCTCGCAATTTGACTGCCCAGATTCAAGCCCGGGTTCGAACCGCAACTAAACTAAGACGCCCATTCAAGAACATTTTTTTCCTCTGGAGTTAACACAGTACTATCTCTATCCCAGAATGTACTTCAGATGAGACGATAAACGCAAGTCCCGGTTGCAAGCGCAAGCAGAGAGCATCTTACACAAACACGTTAAGACCTGTTCTGCCTTTCGGAAGAGGAAGCTATTTCCCTCATAGAATTACAAGAACATCTTCCGCATGCGTTACATAAAGAAAGACCGTTCACAAAACTGTCTGTGCAATTTCCGATCTTGATGCGAGGTATTCAGTCAAACATTGACCGACAGATGGCTGAAAAATCTGTCATTTACGTCTGGGAGGGGGGTGGGGGGGGGGGGGGTGGGGGGGGGGGGGCGGCTTTTTTTCTAAAGATAAGAGGAAGTTGCATCAATTCGTTTTCTTCCATCTGGTTGCCCCGGTGGAAAGTCTTGTTGATGGAGTGTGTCAATGACAATTTACTGGGCCGGAAGCGCTGTCTGCTAACTCCATTTTGAAGCCGCTCCCACACCTTAGGTAACCACAGACCCGAGTAGTCTGTGCTGAATATGGAAGATGAAGGGGGGGATGACTAACACGAACTCAACTGACTGCCTGTGTCAAGTTTTTTTCTTTTTTTTTTTTCTTAAAGACTGTTATTCACCACAGCTCTTTGTGTACGTTTCGCTGGTTACTGATGTTCTGGTTCAAAAACCAGTTCAACTCGGATCATTTCTGAAATTTTTTATTGATCTAATTCTTTTTATTTTGAAGGAAAATGAAATAAGCGTTCATGTGCTTACATGATCACGGTAGGCTCGTACTTAAGTATCGTAAAGAAATGATAATATGACACGTGAGAGAGATATATTTATCCAAGAAAAACGTTTGTCACCACGTTTCTTCATAATTCCCTCCCCCCTCTCTCTCTCTCTCTCTCTCTCTCTCTCTCTCTCTCTCTCTCTCTCTTCTCTCTCTCTCTCTCTCCCTCTCTCCCTCTCTCCTCTCTCTCTCTCTCTCTCTCTCTCTCTCTCCCTCTCCCCTCCATCTCCCTCTCGCTCTCTCTGTCTCTCTGTCTCTGTCTCTCTCTATCTTGATTTCCTGGGCAAGATTGACATGCTCACAGACTTTGTTTCTTTTCCATGTTACCTTTCTATTTTATCGTGATGCATTATTAGCATTATCTTATCACTTTTGCTGATATGCACAAGCCTATGATTATCAATGTGTGGATTTGTGAGTCCCATCTTTCTTTCACATTAAACCATCGAGTCAATACCAGCAGCATATTATGCACTCAATGCATCTGTCTTCTCCACATAAAACTGTGTGAATGAATATAACGCCTTTCCCAAACGTCTGGACAATTTTAGGGAAGTACAAACGCAATGCCCTTACAAAATAAATGAAATTAACATTGATAGCATCCCCAAATTAGGAATGCAGCTACCTTTAAGGGGGAAAAACTGTCGCATATGCGCAAAATGTCACAGCAGATTTTCTGCGTGAAATTCGGGCTGCTCTCTCAGGGGAGAGCGCGTCGCCACAAGTGCAGCGCTCCACACATTATTTTTTTTGTTTTCCTGTCTGCAACCGAATTTGTTTCCTATTAGAGTTTTTTTTCTAATGAATTTTGCCAGGGACAACTCTCTTCTTGCCGTGGGTTCTTTTACGTACGCTACATAATTTTGTATAAACACGGGACCTGGGTTTATCGTCTCATCCGAAAGACTAGGACCCAGACCACCACTCATGGTCTAATGGGGACGGGGGAAAAGTTTTGTGCCCAAATGGAGATCAAATCACCTCACATTTTTGCCCGGACTTTTCGCTTTCTAGGCAGGCGTGTTAGCTCTAAACCACCGATCCCTCCGTCGCATACGGTCAAAATCTCACCATCGGTGAACCTCGGGCCCCTCACCGAGGAGAGGAAAATAAATAATGATAATGGGATCAGATAACTCAATACATTCTTCATTCAACGTAACACACACATCAATTCACCTCTAGAACGTCAAACATGACATACAAAATGTTATCCTGAGAATCCATTCAGACGAAAAAGTAAATCAAACACAAGAATATAGAAACAGAAGAAAAAAGCAAACACATAAAACACAAGACACCCCCCCCACCACCACCACACACACAAGGACATCAAAGATAGGATATCTGCCAAAATTCCCAGACACAATGGCAGTTTCCTCGACGCCTTAAGTCTATACACTCAAAAGAAACTATGGAAAATATCGATAATGTTTTATGTCAGTGCATGAGAGATCTTTTCTTTTTGCCACATTCACTGCCAATATTGCTCCATCGGATGATGCTGGCTCCACCTCATGTCATGTTGTCTGCGATGCTGTGCAAACTAACACGTGAAAGCAATGCCGTGCATACAGATCATGAAGAAATGCTAAACAGGGTCTATCCCCGACGTCAGAATGCAGTACCTTAATGGTGAATGGGCAAAAACGGTCGCATGCGCAAATTCACACCATTGGTGAACTTCAGAGAAGAGAGAGAAGAAGAAGAAGAAGAAGAAGAAGAAGAAGAAGAAGAAGAGAAGAAGAAGAAGAAGAAGAAGAAGAAGAAGAAGAGAAGAAGAGAGAAGAAAGAAGAAAGAAGAGAGAAGAGAGAAGAAGAAGAAGGGAAAAAGAAGAGGAAGGAAGAGAGAAGAAAGGAGAAGGAGAGAAGGAAGGGGATAGCAACAACAACATTAGCAACAAAACAACAACAAGACAACAAATAAAAAGAAAAGAAGACGAACGTCGAACGCAAACGCGAACGCGAACGCAAACGCGAAGAAGAAGATGATGATGATGAAGATGAAGATGATGAAGAAGAATTGCGAAGAAGAAGAAAAAAGAACAACTAAAACAACAAGAAGAACAACAAAAACAACAAGAAGAACAAGACGTAAAGCAGCAACAACAATACAACAAGAAAAAGAAAACAAAGAAGGCGAAAAAGAAGGAAAAAAAGAACAAGAAGAAGAAGAGAGGAAAGGGCCAGGAGAAGGAGACATATGAAGAACAGAGTACAGACAGAAACATTCATAGTAACATGAACGGTTCAGTGCCACAATGCCAAACAGGAAATAGACACACAAGAAAGACAACTCCACGAGTGAGAAATGAGGAAGAAGACAAAAAGGTTTTTTTATCTTGCCCCATCAGAAGAAACAGAATTCACTTAAAACTAAAAACGAAACCCTCGCAACCGCTCAACCCATACTTGGTTTCTCTTTAATATATATTTTTTTCAATGTCTGGGTTTACCACCACCACACCACCATTATCTCTAAGATTTCAGAATCAATGCCTTAAAATGCTTTGAATTTTTTTTTACATCAGAACCAAGTAAGAAAATTGACAATGTATCAGAGAGCACGGCTGTTCCTGGACTGTCTAAACAGAAGAATGTTCTCTTCTCTTCTCTTCTCTACGTTCCCTTATCGGGAGGGGTGTGTAGTGTCTGGTCTTCTCCTGTGCCTGTAGTTTTTGACAGGAGGTCTTCCCGAAGGCCTCAACCGGCCAACTCATCACAACTTCAAAGCGGCTCATTTCATTGTACAAGGCTGCTTACATGGGTATGTTGGTGTTTCAGTAATCCACTGAACGCTGCCATTAAGTCCCCGGATATTTGATGGGGCATGTTTGATGTCCTGCATATGAGTATATATAAAAACACACAAAGTGAATTCAGGGACTGACATGTCTGCATTTGACGTTGACTTGGAAGATTGTACAAATCCCCACCTTTTATTCCCCAGACGTCACCACCGCCTATATTCGAACCTAGGACTTCACAGATCCTAGGACTGAAATCAAACGGTCTTAACCCCTCGGTTGTAGCGTTTTGTTTGTTTTTTTACTCGGAGAATTGCAAAGAAAGCAAGAAGATGCTGCGTCAGTATCATTCATTTTGAAAGAAAAAAAAACCCTGCCAACTAAATCACCAGCATTTCTTCACTTTCAGCAAAGCCCGAGTCTCTCTCTCTCTCTCTCTCTCTCTCTCTCTCTCTCTCTCTCCTCTCTCTCTCTCTCTCTCTCTCTCTCTCTCTCTCTCTCTCTCTCTCTCTCTCTCCTCTCCCCTCTCCTCCCTCCCTCCCTCTCCCTATCTCTCTCTCCCTCCCTCCCTCTCTCTCTCCCTCTCTCTCCCCCCGCTCTCTCTCTCCCTCCCTCCCTCTCTCCCTCCCTCCTCCTCTCTCTTAGCTTTCAATGCCACAGAAAAAAAGCCAGGGATTGCTGCGTTAGCCATATCCTGTATACTAGTGCTGGGGGCCAGTATTAATGGGCAGAGATAGGCAGGGAGGCCAAAAGGCGACCAGCAAAAGGGAAAGTAGACCTGAGAGGGTTGCTTCTGACGTCCTGTAGATGTGAGGGCCATGCGCCATGTCCATGAAATAAAAGCTGGGCTGGCTTGGTTGATAGGGACTGGCGCGAAACCTTATCCCTCATCAGAAACTGGATCCGGATATGAAGGAACACAAAAACTGATCAGGCTGTTTTGTCTGTCTCTGAGTGTTTCTGTCTGTATGTCTGTCTGTCTGTCTTTATATGATTATATATATTATTATATATCTGTGTCATTTTTTTTACTCCTTTCCTTTGTTGTTGTCTCTCTTTTCTATCTCCGTATACCCATTTAAAAAAAAAAGTATTTCTGGTTTGAAGTTGACTAAAAACAATAGAAGGAGAATGACGCAAAGTGAGTTTCTGAGCTGTCTGTCTGTCTGTCTGTCTGTCTGGGTCTCTGTCTGTCTGTCTATCTCTCTCTCTCTCTCTCTCTCTCCATCTTTAGATATCAATTTGCATTTTTTTTAAATGGATACACTGTTAATCTATACTACTAAGAACGCTTCTCTTTCTAAGATGCAAAATGCCATTTAAAAATACTGATGCCTACAGTAGTGTACACTAAGCTAGCTGTCCATAAAGTTCATCGGGGAATGGGTAGCCTGGTGGTTAAAGCGTTGCGTAATGCACTCGTGTTTGCTGGACCGGGTTCGAACCTAGCTGTGAGCCACCACCGTACCACCAAGATGCCCCTTCAATGGAATGTTTTCCCCAGAGTGAACATCACTCAAATAAAAGAGAACACGCAAAACATAT
The DNA here is from genome assembly GCA_030674155.1 of Stramonita haemastoma. Taxonomy (NCBI): domain Eukaryota; kingdom Metazoa; phylum Mollusca; class Gastropoda; order Neogastropoda; family Muricidae; genus Stramonita; species Stramonita haemastoma. The sequence continues at coordinate 36,412,819 of CM060334.1, read as the reverse complement.
TTCATCTTAATTTTTTTTTTAATCTCCAGAAGAAATCTCTGACGATCAAATGGCCTAAGAATCTGCCATACCATACCATACCATACCATACCATACCATACCATACCATACCATACCATACCATACCATGCCATGCCATGCCATGCCATGCCCTACCCTACCCACCCTACCCCACCCTACCCTACCCTACCCCTACCCTACCCTACCCCACCCTACCCTACCCTACCCACCCTACCCCACCCCACCCTACCCTACCCCACCCTACCCTACCCCTACCCTACCCCACCCTACCCTATCCTACCCTACCCCACCCCACCCCACCCTACCCTACCCTACCCTACCCCACCCTACCCTACCCTACCCCCACCCCACCCTACCCTACCCCCACCCTACCCCACCCTACCCTTCCCCATCCCACCCCACCCCACCCTACCCCCACCCCACCCACCCTACCCTACCCTACCCCACCCTACCCCACCCCACCCCACCCTACCCTACCCCACCCTACCCTACCCTACCCCTACCCTACCCTACCCTACCCTACCCCTACCCTACCCCACCCTACCCTACCAGCTATAAATCTGTGGTCTTACTTCACAGCAGTCCAGGAAGCGACATCCTTTCATTACATCTGTGCGGTTATGGGACTGAATTGCTTCTTGACGAAGTGGGCGAATAACAATTTTCCTGCCCGGAAGCCCTGTCTGGGACCCTATTAACAGCTGCCTGAGCAGCGAAGTTTATTTACAGTCGACCAGATAAGTCAGTCTTTTGTCCCTAACGGGTAGGTGGGGGTCGATGACCTGAAGTGAACAAGCGTGTTCATTGAAACAGTAGTCTTTTTTTTTCCCATCTGGTATGTCATTAGTTACAGAGCACTTTGTCGTCAATCACCGTTGAGAAGTGAGTCTCTGGAAATTAAAATATTTAAAAACCGAAATTTCCATTTAAAACTGGGCAATCCTATGGTTTATTTCTACAACTGGATTTAAATTCAACACTGGGTTTTAGGCTCAAAACTGGAATTAATTTTGTAACTTAAGAATAGGTTTGTGGTCAGTTCTATTTTTTTTTAAAAAGAAAGAGACATGATATCTTATACTAAATTCTAAGCAAAAACACACATGTAGCGTAATTGGTTTGGTTTGGTCGGTTTTAGTATGTTTCAATCTCTCTGTCTGTCTGTGTGTCTTTCTGTCTGTGTGTCTGTGTGTCTGTCTGCCTGTCTGTCAGTCTACCTGAATGTCCATCTGTCTTTTTGCTATTTGTCTGTCTCTGTTTGCCTCTCTCTCTCTCTCTCTCTCTCTCTCTCTCTCTCTCTCTCTCTCTCTCTCTCTCTCTCTCTCTCTCTCTCTCTCTCTCTCTCTCTCTCTCTCCTTGCATTTGCCTGCGAGCGTGCATGCGTGAGTGAGTTGCGTATATGTATGTATGTATGTATGTATGTATGTATGTATGTATGTATGTATGTATGTATGTATGTATGTATGTATGTATGTATGTATGTATGTATGTATGTGTGTGTGTGTGTGTGTGTGTGTGTGTGTGTGTGTGTGTGTGTGTGTGTGTGTGTGTGTGTGTGTGTAACCTACGTGTAGGAGTGAGCTTTACGTGTATTATTATCATACTATTATCATTATTGTTGATATTATTCTTATTGTCATCATTATAATCATTTTATTTCTTTAGTTCCTTCTGAGTTCATTTTGTTGTTATGAGTTGTAACAATGTTGTAGCTAATTATTTTTGGGTGGACTTTTCTTGGTTGCTAAGTTGTTTATTTCATTATGTTTCTTTGGTTGCTCTTTATCTATTAACGCTTCTCTTTTTCTTCTATAATCAAAATCATTTTATTGTGGCTTCTGATTTTCGTCTTCTGAATGAGTGCATTTTTATTATCTTATTATGTATAATGTCCTTATTCCTTTATGTTGTTTGGTACTGCATATAGTTTTACTGTTTAGTATCTTTTTATCTTGATGTTATCCCTGAAAAGGGCGGGGACTGGATGTAAAAAAGCACATGAGTGCTTATCTATTATCCTCGAATAAAAGAATTTTGCCTTGCCTTGCCTTGCCTTGCCTTGCCTTGTTCTCTCTCTCTCTCTCTCTCTCTCTCTCTCTCTCTCTCTCTCTCTCTTCTCTCTCTCTCTCTTCTCTCTCTCTCTCTCTCTCACACACACATACACACTCACACACACATACACACACACACACACACACACACACACACACACACACACACACACACACACACACACACACACGCACGCACACACACACACACACACACACACACACACTCTTCTCTCCTCCCCATTCCTTCCTCCTTCCTTTTACCTCGTCTTCCTTCTCCACCACCCCTTTCCCCCTTTTTAAAAGTGATTTTGCTGTTACTATTTCAGTTTCTGCTGTTTGTTTTTACTTAAGAACAAAGTGTTGTTTTTTTTGCAGGGGTTTGTGCTATTGTTGTGTGAGTTTGTTTTTATAGCTCTCTGCTGCTGCTGCACTGTTTGCAAACTTTCTCTATGGTCAGTTTTAGGGTTATGCTCCAAATTCTCTCTCTCTCTCTCTCTCTCTCTCTCTCTCTCTCTCTCTCTCTCTCTCTCTCTCTCTCTCTCTCTCTCTCTCTCTCTCTCTCTCTCTCTCTCTGCGCGCGCGTGTGCGTGTGTGTGTGTGTGTGTGTGTGTGTGTGTGTGTGTGTGTGTGCGTGCGTGTGTGCGTGTTTATGTGTATGTTGGTGTATGCGTATAGATATGTATGTATGTATGTATGTATGTATGTATGTATGTATGTATGTATGTATGTATGTATGTATGTATGTATGTATGTATGTATGTATGTATGTATGTATGTATGTATGTATCTCTCTCTCTCTATATATATATATATACATATGTGTGTGTGTGTGTGTGTGTGTGTGTGTGTGTGTGTGTGTGTGTGTGTGTTGTGTGTGTGTGTGTGTGCTGGCATATGCGTGCGTTGCAAGGTTTCTTTTCAATAGTCGGTTTTGGGGTTAGGCTTGTGTTTTTTTTAAATTGCTCACCATACATTTCCCGAGCTTAGA
>CM060334.1:36402256-36404756 GCA_030674155.1 Stramonita haemastoma | reverse complement strand
CCACCCCCACCCCCACCCCCCTTACAGTTAATAACTTCTGGCAGTTCTGAAATCAACCACAGAAAACCCATCCATCCTCTTTGAGCTCTGGAAGCCTGAAAGATTGCTTTGGACCAGACCCGGGCAACACAACCACCTACCGACAAGCTTTGGCAAATGAATACACGTAGAAAAAAAAAAGGAACAAAAAAAGCGAAGATGGAAGAAAAAAGATTTTGTGTGTTTTCATTGATGCTCAAACTCTGCTAACCAGTATCTTTCCATTCCGCCAACTCTATAGAAATTCTTTCCCTGTAAGATAGTTTTTCCAAGCGTCGTGGTTTTCCTACCGGTATTTTAAAAAGATCTTGATAGCGTAACGTCTTCAGGTTAACTTTATATCCGTTATTCAGGACTATAGCAGTTGGTGAAGAAAGGGGGAGAAAATCTGGGAAAATCTGTGATGATCAGTAAATAATGGAAGATGTCACGAAGGTGGAGAGAGAAATGATAGACAGGTTTATGTCAAAAGTCTTGAGAGAAAAAAAGTAGATTGAGCCGGTGGGATAACCTCTCTTTCTCTCTGTGTTTTTGTCTGTCTGTCTTCTGTCTGTCTGTCTCTCTCCCCACCCTCCTTCTCTCTCTTCTCTCTCTCTCTCTCTCTCTCTCTCTCTCTCTCTCTCTCTCTCTCTCCTCTCTCTCTCTCTCTCTCTCTCTCTCTCTCTCTCTCTCTCTCTCTCTCTCTCCCTCTCTCTCTCTTCATCTCTCTTTCTTTCTCTCCTCCCTCGCTCCTCTCTCCCCCCCATCTCTCTCCATCTCTTCTCCCCCTCTCCTTCACCCCTCTTCTTCTTCTTCTTCTCTGTCTTCTCCTTCATTTCCGTTCACTCCCAGTTCCTTTCTGTCTTCTCTGTTTATTTTACATCAGTTTGTCTTTTAGCACACAAAAGCCAAACAGACCGTAAGCTCTCTCTCTCTCTCTCTGCTTGTTCCCTCCAAAACTGTGTGCATGACAAAACTGACCCTTTTTCTTCTTGTGTGTGTGTGTGTGTGTGTGTGTGTGTGTGTGTGTGTGTGTGTGTGTGTGTGTGTGTGTGTGTATGTGGTGTGTGTGTTGTGTTGTAATAGAGGAGAGAGAGAGAGAGAGAGAGAGAGAGAGAGAGAGAGAGAGAGTGTGTGTGTGTGTGTGTGTGTGTGATGTGTGGTGTGATGTGTAGTGAGGTGTGTGTGTGTGTGGTGGTGTGTGTGTGAGGGAATGTTTTATTTATTTATTTTATATTTTTTTTTTTTGGGGGGGGTGACCTCGGCTAAATCTCCAAAGTTTACCAACGGTAAAACTTTGCCTATATACCATTTTTTGCCAACCAATAAAGCAGCCACATTGCGACTTCGGGGAGGATCCGTTGATAAACCACTGGGCATCTGTTATCATGATTTAGCTCTTAACCTAACCATGCTATTTGACAGGCTTTCTACTTTAAAATGCTAACATCTAGATCAAAATATCTATTATCTGAATAATGTGACAGAATTCTCAGCCTTTCATTATCATTCAGACATCCAGACTGCAAATCGCCACGCGTAAAACACAGTCTTGTCCATGGACCCTTCTTAAAAAGCAGGAAAAGAAAAAAAGACCAGCAGATCAGAGAGCGGGGCCGGGCCGAACTGTCCCCCAGTGGAATCTAAATCCCATTTCTTTTCACCACAGGCAAGGGACATTTTCGTAACAACATCAGGCATGTTTAAACCCAGGGAGTAGAGAAACTCGTGTGTCTTCCTCAGCGAAGACATGAAGTCAGATTGCTTTGTACCCCACAACTTCAGCAAAAAGAGCTGCTGCGCGAATTTTTTTTTTTTTAAGAAAGAAATGATGTTTTAAACAGTGAAAATGAAAAGCTCCCGTTAAATGATGTAACTTGCAAAAATAAACTAGAGATTGAGGGCATTGGAAAGTCTAGTGGTTAGAGGTGTTGCTCTCGCGTTATGACGTTATGACGGCCCGGGTTCAAGTCTCTACTGAGATACCCGTTTAAGGAAATTCTCCCCCTGGAGTTATCATAAACTGAAGCCACGTGTACAAACGGTGACGAGATCGTTTAGTCGTTTTCCTCCAGCCAATGTTAAGCAGCATCGAGCGTGGTTACCAACTGGATGGGTGACCGTTTGCGCACCTTGGCTTCAGTACAGTTCCCCAAGTCCTCCCAGCTGTAAATGGGTACCTGCCCTCTTTAGGCTCAGGGAGGGTAAAGCAGCGAGGGAGAGGAGATGTGCGCAGCCCTCAATATGCTGGCCCCTAGAGAAGCTGAGGTCTCTGACATCTCGCTCCCCTACGACCACATAGGTTATGGGACACCTTTACCTTACCACGTGTACAAACACACAGAGAACATCTTGCCCACATGTTAAAGGTTCGAAGAATTGGCCATTTATGCTGGTAAGGAGGTCAAGGAACATATTGAACAAAAAACATACACACTGGTGTTGTGTATAGACATCATCCCCGAAGTCGACATGCGGATAA
>CM060334.1:36389756-36392256 GCA_030674155.1 Stramonita haemastoma | reverse complement strand
ATGATGTTAGTTTAGGTTATTCAAAGTCTGCGTTTGCTCCAAAACTATCATAATCATCACGCTAAGCCTCAATAGCATAGAAGTAATCAAACACAGAAAACAGAACTAACAGGAGAGAGAGAGAGAAGAGAGAGAGAGAGAGAGAGGAGAGAGAGAGAGAGAGAGAGAGAGAGAGAGAGAGAGAGATAGAGAGAGACAGAGACAGAGATAGAGATAGAGAGACAGACAGACAGACAGACAGAGACGAGACAGAGACAGACAGAGACAAACAAACAGGCAGGACAGAGACAGAGACAGAGAGACAGGGAGAGAAGAAGAGACAGACAGAGAGAAAGAGAGAGAAAGAGACAGAGGAGAAGAGAGAGAGAGAGAGAGAGAGAGAGAGAGAGAGAAGAGAGAGAGAGAGAGAGAGAGTGAGAGTGAGAAAAGAGAGAGTAGATAAAAGAGAGACATACAGACAGAGAAACAAGGAGAGAGAGAGGCAGACAGAATAAAGAGAGACAGACAGAGAGACAGACAGAGAGACAGAGGACAGACAGAGAGACAGAGAGACAGACAGAGAGACAAGAAGAGAAGATAGAGGCTTTGCAAGAAGTCCAGCTTAACAAAAACTTAGTCCGTACTGGGAAGAATGAAATAAATCTTCAAGTTAATAACAGCAGCTGTCTTTAGATTCCAGCCAAGGCTGCCTCATTCATCTTCCGAACTGCAAAGAGAGGAAAGACGATTGCCATGGACTGGACTGGAATACTCCCCCTTCCCTCCCCATTACCCTAGATACGAAAAAAGTATGTGGATAATTTCTAACAGTGGAAAAGACGAGGAAAAATATAGTGTTTACGTGTATGTTTATGTCGCAGCACCTACACACACTACCAACGTGAACAGGGGACGGGATAGTCTGGTGTCAGAGTGTGATGCTCTCGTGATCTGTGTTACCCGTGTTCGAATCTCGTTCAAGAGGATATTTCCTCTGGAGTTAACATCAGTTAACTCCACTCCCTCCAAAAGTCCTTCGGATGAGACTATAAATCCAGGTCCCGTGTGCGAACGCACGTAGAACATCTTGCGCACACGTTGAAACCCGTTCCGCTTTTGGAAGAGTAGGCATTGTGTGCTGGTGGAAACATATGACAAAATTGACACAACTGCATACACACGGGGACTGGATGTAAAACTCACATGAGTACTTATTCCATTATCATCGAAATAAAAGAACAAAAGAAAAAAAAAACACTCGTCAGCAATCTTTTTCTCGTCAGTGGTTCCTGAGCCACCATTGATTTCATCTGTTTTGCTGTCACACTACACTGTTTTATTGGATCTACACCATTCTCCTCTACAGCGAGACGAAAGCAGCCACAACAATGCAATAAATCAAAAAAAAAAGTCAAAGGAAAGGGAGTGAAGGAAAGAAGGAAAGAAGAAAGGAAGAAAGGTTTCTTGATGTTCGATAAATGAAAACACTGTGTCAAAAGGAGAAAGAGACATATTGATCTTCAGGGGGATATAACTATATCAAAAAGAAGAGGTTAAGGTAGAGCGAATGCAATAAATAATGATTATACACTGTTCCTGTCTCCTTCTGAAGTCTCTGTCTCTGTTTGTCTGCCTGCTTTGTCTCAGTCTTCAGTTCTCTCTCTCTCCATCTCTCTCTCTCCATCTCATCTCTCTCTCTCCTTTTTCATCTCATCTCTTCTCTCTCATTCTTCATCTCTCTCTCCATCTCTCTCTTTCCATCTCTCCATCTCTCTCTCTCTCCTCTCTCCTCCTCCATCTCTCCTCTCTCCATTTCTTCTCTCTCTCTCCATCTCTCTCTTTCCATCTCTCCTCTCCCCTCCATCTCTCTCTCTCTCTCTCTCTCCCCCTCTCTCTCTCTCTCTCTCTCTCTCTCTCTCTCTCTTTCTCTATCTGTCTCTGTTTCTGTCTCCGCCTCTCTCTCTCTCTCTCTCTCTCTCTCTCTCTCTCTCTCTCTCTCTCTCTCTCTCTCTCTCTCTCTCTCTCTCTCTCTCTCTCTCCCTCCCTCCCTCCATCTCTCTCTCTTTGTTAACATTTCCTTTTGCTTCTTTTTGACCCCTAGAGGGCCATCTAGTGTTCATGGTGTCCTTCTATATAATTATGCGCACGTATGGACATCCCTAACATAGAATCTTACAACAAAAGACATTTTGACCGCAGATGAAAGAAAAAGAATATAAAAAAGGCAACAATGAATTATCTGTGCCAAGATTAATCATCAGACTCTAAAGGGAAACACTCAATATTGTCTGGCACCAGAACTTCAAAAACGTCTGCTGAGGTATGTACAATAAGAACCAAAGATGGTAGTTTGCCGCTGAAATGGGGAAAAAAAATAACTTTCGGGCTGGCTCTGGCTTTATCTATGCGTGGCGCATTGCGCGCATGATCTGCTGATCCAGGTTCGAATCCCGATCAAGGGAGCACCCCCCCCCCCTTCCCCCCACGGAGTTAACATAAGTGCTGACACCACCACTCCCTC
>CM060334.1:36382256-36384756 GCA_030674155.1 Stramonita haemastoma | reverse complement strand
ACTACCAGATAGAGAGACAAAAGACTATCAGAGAGGTAAACAGACTATCAGACAGACAGACAGACAAAGACAGCAGACAGACAGACAGACAGACAGACAATAATGATCTTCTATCAGTATCAGACACGCTCCTTCCCACACCACTGCTTTCAGTGGCCCTGAAGGCAGGTTGCTCATCTTTTGGATTCAACATCATTTTGTTTCTATGCAGCGTTTGTGCGCGTGTGTCCGCGGGTGCACCCGCACGCACTCACGCACATCACAACACACACACACAAAACACACACACGTATTCAAAATATGTGTGCCTCCACCTCCAAACAATGATCTAAACTCCTCACCCCCTCCCCATCCTTTGTCTAATATCACAATTTGTGAAGAGAATTTAAATGAAATCGAAGCACACACACACACACACCACACACACACACACACACACACACACACACACACACACCACACACACCCCACACACACAACACAGCACGACCACACACACACACGCCCGCGCGCATGCACACACAAAACACAACACACACACACACACGCACACACGACGTACACAGACACAACACACACACACTAACACACTCACTCACTCACTCACCACACACACTCACTCACTCACCACTCACTTACACCCACAAGAACAAATCATGAAAAGAATACAGACATAAACAAAACGTTAATGAAAATTTGTACTACATGATACAACAAAATACAACACAATAGGAACAAGACAGTGCAAACACCATCCATCATAGCGGGGTAAAGCAAATATGTAAAAAATAAAATACTGTAGCAACAAAAACAAAATCCCAACCACACAAGCAATGAACAACATGACTGATAACTATTAAGACAAAATAAGTAAATAAATAAAAACAAAATGAATAAATAATCAAAATAATAAAAGCAAGACAAATTGTCTAGATTCGCACGATATATCATAAACAGAAAAGAACCCAAGGCGACAAAAAAATTGTCCCCGGTAAAATTATGTACAAAATAAAAGAGAGATTCTGATAGGGAAACAAAATACACGCGCAAACAGGAAAACAACAAAAATGGGTGGCGCTGCTTCTGTGGCGACAGGGGACAGCAGCAACACTTTAACGAACAGAAATCTGCGATGACTGAAGTGATATTCAATTCAATTTAAAACAAAACGATTTTTAAAAATGCGTGTTCAACAACGAAGAAGCAAGTTTGCTTGGGAGATGTAAAGGAAAAGAATATGAAGATGAAGGCTTTGTTCACCCAGAGTGCCTGCCTGCCTGCCTGCCTGCTGCTTATCTACCTACCTGCCTACCTACCTTCCTTCCTATCTTCCTACCTACATACCTTCCTTCCTATCTACCTACCTGCCTACCTTCCTATCTACCTACCTACCTAACTACCTTCCTTCCTTTCTACCTGCCTACCAACCTTCCTACCAACTAAACTAAGATGAAGATGAAGGCTTTGTTCACCCGGAGTGCCTCCCTACCTACCTACTTACCTACCTACCTACCTACCTACTTACCTACCTACTTACCTTCCTATCTATCTACCTACCTACCTACCTTAGTACCTACCTACCTTCCTACCTACCTACCTACCTACCTACCTACCTACCTACCTGCCTACCCAGCTACCTGCCTGCCTACCTTCCTACCTAACACCTTCCTTCCTTCCTACCTACCTACCTACCTACCTTAGTACCTACCTACCTTCCTACCTACCTACCTACCTATCTACCTACCTACCTTCCTATCTACCTGCCTGCCTGGCTACCTGCCTGCCTGCCTACCTACCCACCTTCTTTCCTACCTACCTACCTACCTACCTACCTACCTACCTACCTACCTACCTACCTACCTACCTACCTACCTACCTACCTACCTACCTACCTACCTACCTACCTACCTACCTACCTGCCTGCCTGCCTGCCTGCCTGCCTGCCTATCTACCTACCTACCTTTCTATCTACCTACCTACCTTCCTATCTACCTACCTACCTACCTTCCTTCCTATCTACCTACCTACCTTCCTTCCTTCCTACCTGTCTACCAACCTACCTACCAACTGAACTAAGATGAAGATGAAAGCTTTGTTCACCCAGAGTGCCTACCTACCTACCTACTTGCCTCTCTACCTGCTTACCTACCTTCCTATCTACCTACTTACCTACCTTCCTATCTACCTACCTACCCTCCTACCTGCCTGCCTGCCTACCTTCCTTCCTACCTAACTACTTTCTTTCCTTCCTTCCTTCCTTCCTTCCTTCCTTCCTTCCTTCCTTCCTTCCTTCCTTCCTTCCTTCCTACCTACCTACCTACCTACCTTAGTACCTTCCTTCCTATCTACCTACCTACCTATCTACCTACCTACCTTCCTATCTACCTACTTACCTGCCTACCTGGCTACCTGACTGGCTACCTGCCTGCCTGCCTGCCTGCCTACCTACCTACCTACCTTCTCTCCTACCTACCTATCTGTCTACCTACTTATCCTGCCA